>JANHMN010000016.1:29284819-29332124 GCA_030674055.1 Rhabdomys pumilio | reverse complement strand
GAGAGAGAGAGAGAGAGAGAGAGAGAGAGAGAGAGAGAGAGAGAGAGAGAACATGCAGGAAACAAGAGAGATGGAGAGTCACTTTTAGCTGGAGTTTTCAGGACTCTTTACAAATCTGCCAATCAAACAGACGACTTAGAAAGGTGAGAGGAAAGTAGAGAATGAGTCATGTGGATTTAGAAAAAGCATTTCAGACCAAGATAAGAGAAAATGCCAAGGCCAGGAGATAAAAGCTTTATGGGCGTTTGGGGGCAAGAGCAACAAGACCTGTCTGCTTGAAATGTAGAGAAGAAAAAAATGCTATAGCCTGAAGCCCAAGGGGTAGGGCAGTTTCAGACCAACTGGAAGTGCTATTTCAAGTACTTAACTTTCATTATGGACATGTTCAGAGAACACCAGCAGCAGAGGGAGGGGATGAGCTGAATCATGTTCTTGTTCTTGTTTGTTAGAGATTATATATATATATATAATTTAAGCATTGATATGAGAATTTTGAAAAATAAATCTCGTGTCTTATATGCTGTTGCTAAACCCTGTCTTAACTTATTGAGCTGATTCAGCTGCTAAGCCCAGGGAACACAAAGTTAAGTAATGATGTATTGTCTATTCCAATCTTCTAAACATTTACCATTAAATTTCACAGTAGCTCAGCGTTGATAGGAATTATAGAATTCTCATTAATTAGAAGAGGAAACAAAACAACAAACAAATGTAGAGACTTATTCAAGTCTGTCTTGTGTATAAATGGCAAAGCAGTGTCATAAAAGCAGAGGGTGGCTCAGAAATGATTCTGTTATTTCATGTAAGACTGATTTCAGTACCATTCCACAGGAGTTCAGAAGAGGTACAAGTTGGCTTCTGTGTTGACCTTAAAATAAAAGGTCTAATCTTGCCAGGAACTATTATGGAAGAACAGAGTCAAGGGTATTTTGTTCATGTATAAATTTATAAACGGAGCAGAAGCTTAGACATTTCCTAGTACATGTTTCACTTTTAAAGTTTGAACATAGAAGAGAGATGATCTTGATAGAACTTGAGTTTTCTGATAACTACTTTAGAGTTTCTGGTATAAAACTCCCTAGTTTTTATGCCTATCTAACATATATTCTGTTTGTGTGTTATTTGAACAAACCTCACTATTTTACAAAAGAGTTACTCATTATTTTGAAGACAGGGCCTTAGAAGTTAGTTCTAAGAACAAAGACAGATAATACTTATTATGAGAGTACTACCTTGAAGTTTTGGCATGTTCTTTTGGGTTTTTTTGTTTGTTTGTTTGTTTGTTTAAGATATCACCATAGTTTTCATTAACTCCAATTAGTGAAATGTAGTGAATTTCATTATATTTTAAGTGTGTAGTATGAGCTGCAGTATATCTAACATAATAGAAATACAAAGGGGAATTGTGAAAAACTAATTAAATATGAAGGTATTAAAGAAGTTTAACACATCTCTTGTCATATTGCTTGATGAAATGGCTTCAAATGATCTCCCCCATAATCTATGTTATCTGGAAGTGTTCTTTCTTTTGAGTTTACTCAGCTCCAGAACCTAGCTGTATTGAGTTTAAAACTGTTATTTTTATTTCTTACTAGAGCTCATCCAACCTGTGGTACATCAATTATCTTGCCGATATATTTTATTTAAGAAAACATGTCATTCCTATCAGATTTGAAACATGGAGAAGCAACATCCAGATTTTCATTCTTAAATTAATATACTTACCCCAAAATAAATAAGCCCAATCACAAAAATTTTATTAAAATAAATATTATTGAGTAATATAAATGTGATTTGATCTTAGTAGATACATAAACCTATTTATTTGAGAAAATAATTATTTGAGAAAAGTAATGTATTTGATTCACTTAAGTTAAATTAAGGATGCAATAACAAAGCACTGGAAATTCAGTAAGTTGTAATTTTTCTCCTCTACATTTAAAATCCTTAAATCACAATACCATTGTTCTTTCTCTTTCATACTATGTAGACAATAGTTGCTGTAGGCTGAGTTGTGTATATTCTTTTCAAGTTGATTGATGGAAGTCTAAACACACAATATCTAAGATTGCTACACTATTTGGAGCCAGGCCATTAAAAAGGTAAAGTACAGTGAGATCAGGTACTTGAGTCCTAGTCTAGTGTAAATGGAGTCCTTGAAAGGACATTAAATTAGGATGCAAACAGCCTTCAGCCTGAGGTGATGTGATCACCTGAATAGACAACCGCTATCTGCCAAGCATAGAGAACAGTCTCAGTAAAACAATAGTCTTTATGCCACTCAGTCTACAAGCTAATATAAATTGCTGAAATTGAAAATCAAGAATGTCTAATGTAAAATTGTTCCTTAAAGATATGAGCATTTGGGGGGGAAACTTGAAGGTGATTGATTTAAAGAAGGGTAATTGAGGAGAGTGGAGGTGGGAACTATTACTGTTCACAGAAAATTTTATGTAACTGATGTATTAAAGAGGAGCATGGATAAATTTGACAGCAATTAAAATGAAAACTTAAAAAAATACAGAATTTTCTATATTGGGTAAATTGATATAAAATATGAAGCAAACTTTTCTGACTGTGTTCTTAAAAGTCTTAGAGGCTTTGAATTGAAGGAACAAAATGAAATTTTAATATTTGATATTATAATGTATTTGTAAATTCTCTTTATGGATGAAACCATCATAGAGTTTATCTATAACCCCTGAAAATATACAGCAGCCAAGGCTTTATCCAATTATGAATCGTTATTACCGTCACATCTTAATGTTCACAGTGAGTAAGAAAAATTTACAGATCTACCAAATGTTCTCATTGATTTCTTCAGATACACAAAGCCTTTCTTTTCCCTACTGGGTTCTTAAATTTATAGGTTACATATTAAATTTATAAAATGTATAGGTTGAACAGGCATCTCCTGCATCTGTCTTAGATTTTGTCACTGAGCAGTCAGAGTAGGAAGCAAACATTAGAAAGAGATTGTTTGACTTGTCTTCACTCAGTAAGGATGCCTTGGGTTGGCTGTGCCTTTCACTTGAAGATTACAATTTCTTCCAGAGCAATGGTTTGCAAAGTATAATCCTCCCTTACTCTACTTCATAGATTTTGATTCTCTTCTTGATCTCTTTCTTGCTGTTAGCTCCAACAAGTTGCACTATGCTTACTTCCCTTATCTTTATAAGTAACTCTTCTATAAACAAACACTCCCAGTGTGTCTATATTGGGTGTGTACAGTTCAGGTGCAGAAGAATTTAAATAAATTGATACTAAACAAGTATTTCTTCATCTTCTGATTTTATGTCTGATTTCATTGGGATAGTCAGGCTACAAATAACATTTATGAGAACATCAAGATTTTGTCAAGTATACAAATGAGTAAATAATAACAACTGATATGCAAATAATGATCTAAAATGCAAAAATTGTTGGGTCTGAGGCCAAGTGGACCATAATACCACAGTGTGTTAAAAGAAAATGTATGTTAACATCATGCATCAGACTCTAATAACCACACCTCTACTTCTTTGTAAATAGGTCTTATTTGTGCACACCTTGACTTGACCTTTCATTGGGGGTAACTATCACCCTTTTGACTTGAACAGTTACCTTCTTCTCTTTGACCTTTTTCATTGGGAATGAGGAATTATGTCTCTTCATCATCACCATGACTACAGGAGTGTCTACTGCCATAATCCCTGATATACAAAGGAGAGTAACCACTGACTTATGCAGATGTTGCAGAGTTCCTCACATGAGAATATTGCCAACCATTTCCTTTAGTAGAATGTGATTCAACTCTTTCTGCAGAATATAAATAACCAATTCATTTGTCAGAGTTATGTGGAGGACTATATCTATTTATGTATGTGTCTTAGGGTTAAACTGCTGTGAAGACACACCATGATCAAGATAACACTTACAAAGGAAAATATTTAATTGGGGTTGGCTTACAGTTTTTCAGGGTCTTGGTGCATTATCATCCTGGTGGGCTGCTTATGCGTATTCAGACAGGCATGGTGCTGAAGAAGTTGCTGAGAGGTCTATATCTTGATACACAGGCCACAGATGGGGACTATGTTTAGCTTGAGCATAAGAGACCTCAAGGCCCACCTCTCTCTAGGCTACCAAAAAACTTCTGCTTTTCATACTTACATTCATGAATCACCTTCCACATTTTACTGACTTCATTCAACACATAAATGATCCAACAAGAGTTATCATGATATTGTTCTTTATGCGAAACTGTAAAATGTTAACAGCTGACTCACAAGAACCGATGAGCAATGGTGTTTTATTTTGTACTTTTTAAAATGTGTTTCAGTTATAAAAGCTGGTTTTGGAGTCTGTTTCTTTGAATCACTTGTGAGCACCATCATTTTTATGGTCATTGGCCCTGAAAAGACATTATAAGGCAGAGAGTTTCAAGCTGAAAATTTATTAGGAAGCACCCTCAGGGTCAACACCTGCAGAGGAGTTAAGAAGCAAGATTGGACAGAGTGATTGGACTGTGGTGTAATTGCACTAAAAGTTTCTGTTGATCCTGTGGGAACTCTGGAGAGGGGACAATGATCCAACTTCAGGCAAGGACATTAGGTGTTTATATCCCCACATCAACTGCCATACTGGCTTCCAAGAAAGTGTTGTAACCTTGGACAAAGATTTTCTTTCACCTGACTATGTTTTTTTTACATAGGGAATATAAGCTATCTGTAGCTTAAACTCCAAGGAAATGCATGCAATATTTAAGGCCAAAAGAAAAATCTAGGCAGCACATTCTTGTAGTATAGTAAATTTAAATATATTGTGAAATTAATACAGAAAGCATACAGTCTGCTTTATATATATCATCAATTATTTTTTGTATACATATATTTCAAATATAAACCCTAGTAATTGCTAATATGATGTTACCAGCAAGATGTGAAAATGTGTGAGTGTGTGTGTGATGTATATATAATTACAGATGTATCAGTTATAGATTGATTCTGTCTTATAGTTTTCATATAGTATATGTTATATATTCTGAATATAACATATAAAATATGTGATGTTATATTATTTTATGATTAAAGACAAATTATACTATATATGTCACAGTGCACATTTATTAAAATCTTATGAAATATTTAATTATCATCATAATAAAATATGATGTTGAGAATGCAATAAAAAAAGCAAAGAGAAACCACAAAGACATACTACATTATATTTGGTTTCTAGTATAAGAAAAAAATACAGGACTAATTCATGGTAGCCAAGGGGTTTGAAGAGAGCAGAATTTTACAAATACTTTGGAGAAAAGGGACCATAAGATGCAAGGAAGAACCATCAAGAAAAGAATATGAATATGTTAATGACAATTTTGAGGGTCTAAGCAATTGAGCTTGTTTTTAAAAATTCATACTGGAAAGGAACAAAGGAGTAAAGCTTTCCATGTTTAGAAATGGCAACAGAGATCTTTGAAAATGGCCCTTGGAAACAAAATTTTGTGAATAATTTTCTTCCCAAGAAAATAAAGCTAGATTCAAAGTAGTCACAGTGTAAATAATTTCAAATTGAGAGTCTCTGCTACCCTGTATTATTTGAATCATGATTTTAACCTTCGGGGCATTACCTTTTAACAAAAGTTTTTTAGTGTGTGTGTGTGTGTGTGTGTGTGTGTGTGTGTGTTGGAGGAGACAATTCTCCTCAGAAAAGTGACTGTCATTGCCTGTAGGCAGCTGTTGGTTGACACTCCCTCTATATCCACCAGATGTCTTCCTTTGAGAGGACCTGCATCAGCACAGCCGTAGGCCTCCTTCAGGCAACAATTAGAGGCAAAGATAAACCAAGTTTTCTGGCACTAAGGTGTGAAACATGTGCAAACAAAATTTTCTTCATGCAGTAATTTTCTTTCTAATAATCGTAGATGTTTGCATGAGCCCTAGGTTTCACAAAGTAAACAGCATCTCTATAAGACCTCAGCCAATTTTCTGCTCTGAATTTAGAATTAAAGTAAAACCAAGCATGAAATGTGAAACGGATTTACCCTCCTCAAGTAATATTCACAGGTTCTAAGAACATCTTCTTTCAGCTCTGTCCCGCCCTCCCTGTTAGATAAACATTGCTTGTTTTAACATATCGCTGCTCTCAATATTAAAATGGTTTTATTTGTAATGTTAATGAACATATTTAAAGTGAAACTATTTATATTTTCTTCCTCACACCCTGCCAATCCCTGTTCTCAATAATCCAAGTAAAAAAAACAAATAATAGTGCAAACAATCAATCAGAGATTTATCCAATGTTGCCACGTCAAGAAGCACAAAGAGATGCAATAACCTATTCATGTCCATCTCTGGGATACTGTCATGAGGTTTAGATTTAAAGAGAAGACAAGTGGTATGCATAACTACACAGTCCTTGTCATGATAAGGTCTTCTTTGTTTTTGAGCCATCATTATCTCAGCTCCATCATCACTCCCAAAGTGGCCTTACAGATTAGAAAACTCCAGAAGACAAGATTCTTCCTAAGCCTCCCCAGTCTTCTGCATATTCCTTTTTCACTACATAAGATTTCGGGAGGGGATGGAAATTTTATTTCTTTGGAGTAGTTTGTTTCAATAGTCTGAATGTCGGAAGGAAGAAAGCTGAGGACCAGCATGCATGCTTGCATGCATGCACACGTGTGCATACATGCATGTGTACACTCATATACAATCTTTATTATATGATACATATCAATATACATATGCACCAGAGTAAATGTGAACAGAGTCTTCCCTAGAAGCCATTTGCATTACCACCAAATCTTCCTGAATTTACAGTGACAACAGCTACGGGGAAGATCAAGGTGCTATTGTTACTGGAATGTTGGAATTCCTTTCTGGTCACAAATGACTCAGTGAAATTAGCATTCCTCTTTCTCTTTTGAGTTCCTAATCTCATTAACAACAGAATTTAAGAATGGACTCAGGTGGAAGCTCAAGGACAATTTTATTAAAGCTTAAAAGAAAAACCCTAAGGCAGGAAAGCTGTAAACTCAGCAACTACTTAGAAGAGGAGAGTAGAGAAAAGAAAAAAAAAAAAGCAATACTGTTTAAGCCATATTGGAGGTCACACACGTGACCAGCAAACCACAACACAGCAGGGAGAGAGACTTTGGAGAAAGAGTGAGGACCTCTAAAATGTTTTGTGTGTGTGGGGGGGGGGGGGGGGGGGGAAGCCTGAAAGACAAAAGTATCAAGCTAGGAGAAGAGCTAGAAGGAATAAAGTTATGTGGTCAGACTCGGAATCCACCTTGCTGCACCCTGTAAACTACTGTACTGGAGCAGGGAATGTGGGGAGGAAAATTTACAGTACTTCATAATAATATAGTTAATTATCCCACCCATCATTGTAATATGGCATATGTAACCTAGAGTTGCTAGGAAAAGTCATTTGGTCAAGTGAACAACCTGGCCCAGTTGGAATGTTAGATCTCCACCCAGGCGAGATTTTCTATTCTCTTGATCAGAAGTTTTTTACTCTAACATTACAGGCTGAATTGTGCCCTCCACTCCAATTTATATATTGAAATCCATAGAAAAGGGTCCCCAGCAAATGGACATATTTACAGATAAATCTTATAAGTGGGTAATTAAGACAAAATGAGCTCATTCATGTGCCTCTAATTTAATAAACTTTTATTATCACATGAGATTAAAATATTGAACCTGAAGGAACACAGGTTTAAGAGGCAAGCCTGGCAGCACCTTGACCTCACAAATGTGGTGTCCAGTCTACTGTTGTTTTTAATCACTCCTGTCTATGACTGGTCCTGCAACCTGAGCTACCACGACCTCCTGGGAGACTGTATTCAGCAGGTAGCTGGAGGGACTAGAAAAGAAAGATGACTAAAATTTCAAGGACAGCTCCCTTGGAGTTATCATGTAAATATGAAGTTCATAAAGCAGGGTGGTGTCTAATGGGTTAAAATCCCTTTGTGACTCCTTCAAGGCCCAGTCCTGTTTCTTCCTTTGTTGAGGCAGGCTCTAAGAGAAATCTATCTTAAAATATTTTGTAAATGAAGCATACTTATGCATATATCCAAAAATAAGCTTAATGTGGACTAGAGAAGGATTTCTGATGCTTATCTTCAAAGGGAGATATTTCCCTTTCCTCTGGCAAAAGGGGTATATATGGTTCAACACTGAAATATAACTCCGGTGCTCATCAGCACATTAAAGCCCATGCTGGCCTGAAGGCTTCTGGAAGTCACTTTTCACAATACCCATCATACATTTGAAGTCCATGGTAGCATTCTGGCCCCTCTCATTCTCTTTATAATGTATATGATTTTATCATACCGCACTTGCCTAGCCCTGCTCATGTTAAGTCTATTTCTCTCTGCTCAAGACTCTTTTACATGCCTCTGGATTTTTATTTCTCTTATCTACACTCATACACACACACACACACACACACACACACACATACACACACACACACACACACACACACACACACACACACACACACACACAAACCTGCTCCCTTGAATAGCTATATCATCTGAAATCCCCCCAATGTAAAGATTGTATTCATATACTTAGAAGATTAGAGATGAACAGATTCTTCCAGGTGAAGCAGAAATTCAATGCTAGAGAAAGAATGTAGTTTGAATGAATTTGATAGAATGATTGAGTACTTTTTAAATGGTATCACACAGTTTCTTAAAGTTACCTTGAGAAAATTGTGGAAGAAGTTCCAAGTCACAGTTGGTTTTGTTGTCAGTTTACCAAAATGCCTTCATGGTCAATTTTGAGTCACCCTGAGAAAGGAAAGCCATTTGCTTTAGGGATCGCGGCAATGGGGATATTGTTGAGCTGCAGAACTCATTCCTTATGAGGTGAGAAGGAGACTACATTTTAAAGCCTGTGCATCATTATAAGCTACCTATCCTCCTATTTTTTTTTTATATACTTGGTGGGCAATAGCACCTTAATAATCAGTGATGGGAGAATTTCTGTCCCGATGCTAAGCTGGGGAGGGAAGAAAGTCAAGTTTGTGTTGTAGTAACTAGCAAAATAGTAATGCATAGAAAAAGCATAATGGGTAAAGAAATAGTGACAGGTAATGATCATACTTGAAACAACATGATATAGTTAGTCTAATTTCAAGTGAAAGCAATGATTTAAGAGTTGTAAATTATGTTCACAATATTTCAGATCCCAATCAGTTATTTGTATAAGTAATGCATTTTTTTTTTTTGAGACAGGGTTTCTCTGTGTAGCCCTGGCTGTCCTGGAACTCACTCTGCAGACCAGGCTGGCCTCAAACTCAGAAATCCGCCTGCCTCTGCCTTCCAAATGCTAAGTAATTCATTTTTGATGTACCATTTAATTCCATTATAATCTATACATCTTTTGGAAATCTGCTATTTCTTTTAAGGTTGTAATTGGCTCTTGTTTTTTAATTATTATTTGTTATCATTGTTGTTTCGATTATAGTCTTTTATCATTTTATTATTATAAAATTGATTTGCAACAATATTTAACTAGTTGCTGCAACTCAGACTTTAGTCTCATTTCCTTACACAGACATACTTACAAGCAAAATAAGTATCAATTATAGAGTAATAAATTTATAAATACTGAAGATTATTCAAATATAAAGTGCATTTATAAAATTGTAGTTTGAAATTATGAAAATATTGGGTTGAGCATCTGAGACCTACTGGTTTATTAAATAGCCTCTACTGAGATCTCCTTTTGGGGAAAAAGGGGCCAGTTCAGATATGGGTGGAAATGGGGGAGAAGTACAGAGGGTCAGGATTCTGAAAGTATGTGTGTAGCAGTGGGGGAGGGGGGATGGAGGTAGCCACTATAAAGTCCTAGATGCCAGGGACTAAGATGTTCCCAGGACCCAACCTGGAGGACATTAGCTAAAATACTCAACAAAGGGGAGAGAGAACCTTTAGCGACCATACTCAGCAGATAAGCAAGGCCAACAGTTGAAGGATGGAACCAGCCACCCTCCTCAAAAATATTATCCCAGAATTTCTCCTGTTAAAAGGAAATTCAAGGACAAAGAGTGGAGCATAGACTGAAGGAAAGGCCATCCAGAGACTTCCCTACCTAGGGATCCATCCCATCTGCAGACACCAAATCAGACAGTACAGCTGGTATCAAGAAGTGCTTACTTACAGGAGCCTGGTATAGCTGTCCCCTGAGAGACTCTGCTAGACCCTGACCAATATAGATGTGGTTACACACAGCCAAACATTGTACTGATCCAGGGGATCCCAAGAGGAAAGTTAGGGCAAGAACTAAAGGAGCTGAAATGGTTTGCAACCTCATAAGACAAACAACAATATTGACCAACCAGAACCCCTAAAGCTCCCAGGAACTAAACCACCAACCAAAGAGTATACTGGGGGTACCTATGGCTCCAGCTGGATATGTAGCAGAGGTTTGCCTTATGTGACATAACTGGAAAGGGAGCCCCTTGATCCAGTGGAGACTTGATGACCCAGGAGAGAGGAACACTAGGGAGCTGAGGCAGGGGTGCATGAATGGGTGGGGGAGCACACTCATAGAGGCAGGGAGAGAGAAGAGGGGATAGGGGCTTTGTGAAGGTGAAACTTGGAAAAGGGATAACATTTGAAATGTAAATAAATAAAATAGCTAATAAAAAATTAAAAGAAAGATTATTTGTATTTGCTGTAGAAACATCCTATAAAGAAAGAAAAAAATTCATTATTCTTGATGGATTAATTAATTGATTATTATTTACTAAATAATTAATTTATTAAGTAATTTTCTTTTCTGTATATAGAAAGAATAAAGAAGAATGAAGAATTATAGAACACAACTGCTCCCCCCTCCGCCTTTTTAATACGTTTATATGTAAGATTCTGTTGTTTTCAGAAGAGGCTAAAAAAGTTAAGTTAACAAAAGCAATAGAATGGGACGTTTAATACAAAAAATGAACAAACATCCAAAACAGAGATTCCAGGAGCTGAAATCATGTCTTAGCTGTTAATAGTGTCGTTGTTTTCCAGAGAATCCATGTCCCATCTTTGAGTCTTAGCACACACATTGTAATTCACAACTAACTGTTATTCTAGTTCAGAGAATCTGATACTTTTTTCTCACCAACAAGAGCACTGCACACACACACACACTTGGTACACAGACATACATGTAGTCAAACATTCATACACATAAAATAAAACATAAGCCTAAGGCAAAAATTAGAAGATTCCAGAAGAAGCAGATAGCTGCGTGGCTTATAGCTTATAGAGTATTTTCTCAAGGTGACCCAGCTACTAGCTTTAACTTGCTGCTGTGTCTATCTGAATTTCATGTGTAGGATGTAATGAAATTGGCCCAACATGGGTTAGATGTCAACTATAATTCAATCATTTGTGGCCACATGCCAAAGATTTGTCACAGAATAGCCTAGCTTCTCCTTATCAAAGAGGGACTTGGAAGTGACCAGACATTCTAAACTTAAGATGTTCAACTCACTACAATATCACCTTTATACATGGAAAGCTAAGAAATTATTCAAGTGAATATGTAACCCTTGAGAAATTCTTGCTTCTGTAATTCATGTCTGTTTTTATTATAAATAAGTAATCTTGTTAAACTTTCTTATTGATCAGGGAACTGCTTCAAGAACTCTCTGGGGAAAGAAACAAGACTTAGCACAATGTTTTGTACTGTAAATCTGCTATCGTTTGTGTTGTTTAGTTACTACAACTTGGCCTTTTTCAAATATCAAATGTAATGTTAAAGAAGTTCCCAAATTAAGCAGGCAGTTGGAGTGGTATTGCTTTTACTGGAGGAATGGCAGACACACAGACATTCTCATTTCATTGGAGTTCTCAATTGTCTCTCATATTGTTCCTAGAAGTTTTCCTTAGAGACACAAGGAAGACAAAATCCAACCCTATGAAGCCATTACTTGTGTAGATGAAGAGCATAGGGGTTTGTATCAAAGGATCACAAGTTTATAATTCTGTTTGGACTCATTCCAGAAGTAAAACATGTTAAAATACTTACATTCTTCAAACTAATATCATTTGCTTACTTGAAAATTATAGATAATGACCTATAACACATAAGCTTTATGCATGTAACAAATCATCTGTCACAATGTTGTGTACTGATAATAAACACTATAAGTGGGATCTGTTCTCCACCTTCGGAGGGAAATACCCAGGCTGTAAGGTTCTTAGCCTCTCTATGATGCTCATGATTTTATGCTTCATCATATCTTTTTTGTTACAATTTTATTGGATATTTTATTTATTTACAATACAGATGTCATCCCCTATCCCCATTTCCCCTTCCTAGAACCCCCTATCCCATCTCACCTCCTCCTTTATGCTTTTATACCATTTTAATTACATGCATATATTAAGGTCAGTTCTAGTTCGAGGGTCTAGCAATACAATAAATGCAAATAATCAAGGAACAAGTAAGACAATAAACACAAATAGTCAAAGAACAAGCAAGGCATTAAACCCAATTACATGAACACTTCTGTGATCACTGTTTCTAATGGCTTATCAGGATGATCAAAGTATCTGAGCCTACTTCCCTGTCCTAGAGCAAGGTCATTTTCATGCCTGAAGCCGACTTTCTTGTTCTTGGCTAAAATTTAGAATCCTGTCTGAAATTACTTCTTTGTTCTAGCCTAAGATTTAGATTCCTACCTGAAATTATTTCCTTGTTCTAGCCTAATGTCTGATCCCTGCCTTAAGCCTACTTCATTCTCCTTGACCAATGTCATATTTCTGCCAAGCAGCCCATTTCCTTGTCCTCGGCCCATGTCAGATTCTTGCCAAGCAGGCCCAGAGGCTTTCCACCTCTCCCTGCTTTTTGTTTTGTTAACAAGATGGAGCCTGTCTTAGGTCTTTCTGACAATAATGCCTTCCTTACCCATCATAGAATATGCGGTATCAAAAGCAATGCACTTATGTTTTAGGCTAGTAAGGCTCTGTGCAGACATTAATTGCTAGCACCACTGCTTCTGCAATAGCTGTGACACAAGAAGTTAAGACAGCTACTTTTGCTAATCATTTAGCAAAAAATGTTACTAATGTGTTGAATATACAAGAGGATTTAAATAGGCGTTTGGAAGATGGATTGATGCTCTTTATCCTATTCAAATTACTGGAAGGAGGTTCAGAATTTAAGGGGTAAGGAGCCATTTTGAGTGTCATGCCAAATACCATTGGATTCATGTTAGTTCTACCATTTACAGTGGTAGTCATTATAATTAGGAATAAGTTTAATGACACTTGCTGTGTGTTTGGCATAATTCTAACACCTCTCTGGAAGTTTTAATGATACATAGGGAGCTTATGAATTTCAAGAATGCTGCTCTGCTGAGCATTGATGCAGTAGATATTACAGATAAAATTAGCTCTGACCTGAGGTCAGTATTTGTATTTTGGTTAAGCTTCAAAACTTGCATATATAGTTTGATCATGCTAGCCCTTTTTGTCCTGGGAATATGTTTATTCCTGGCCATTGTGCTAAAGCTTTTCTTTAACAACATCAATATGTTGGCAGCCAAAGTACATAGCTTGGACCCAAAAATGGACCCTCAGACAGAGTTATTAAATTAGCAGGCTGGCAAGCTTCATCATTTCTAACCTGGATGAAATAATAATATTTAAAGAGTCACTTGTATTTTATTTGTTCATTAAACTGTTGAAACAGTGGACTCCAAGAAAAGGGGAATTTTCCCAGGACACTCAGACTGAAAAAAGGAAAATATCAACTCTCAGGAAGAAATTTAACATAGTCCTAATGTCTCAAAGCACCTTGAAGGAAAAGATGAAAACACAGACAGTGATGGATGGGTCTATACATTGACCAGGACTAGTTAGAACTGTATATTCTTGACCCGCTACTTAAATTTAAGCACTGTAAAATGGTTTTGAAAGAGACTCTGAATCTCTGCCATTAATTCCAGTGTGGGCACACTGGAAAAAAAATCTCTATTTTGTGCTTTCTACTTAAATTAAATTTGGCCCTTTTAATTGGCTTAATGAAGATATATACCTAGTCTGGCTTGTACTATGTCCCCTTGTTATATAACATATCATCTTTTTAAATATTTATGCTTGCTTCTAAGGGTACACCAGTCAGCAGCAACACACATCCTAGCAAAACAGTGGTGATTCTGTTATTTTGACATCATTTAGTTTATTTGGAAAGTGATGGTGGTTATTTGCACCTCCTGCCCCCATTTTGCGGTTTTTGAAGAGTAGGAAGAGGATCTGTAATAGAAAGGAGAATGCTGAGTCATGGATTTGACTGTTTATTGGGGGCTATTATAATATAAGTATGAAACACAAACTCAGTCTCCCTCAGAGTTTGCCCAAAATTTATACTTGCTGGAGTATCCCAAGGGAAATGCAGTTGAGGAGACAAAAGTTCAGTCTTGACAACATTCATCTGTTTTTTATTATAAACCATGAAATGTGTGACAGACAGAAACTCCCTAAGTTGAGGCAAACATTCTCAGTCAATTTTGAATGCTGGTATACTGACAATGTACTTTAAGCTTAGCATTCACATTTTAAAAAATTCTCTTTGATTTGTGAAAAGCTATGACTCTCAAGATGGAATATTTTCAGTAGTAAGGCTGTCTGTTTGGATTTGAAGGCACAAGGGCCCTAGTACTTGTGGCTAGAATATACTATTTTTAAAGACAGATTGTACCTGTTAAAACAGAGGTCATTATGTCAATTTTTGCACTTAGAATCAGCATGAGAATGTGGAACTGTTCCTTGTTGTTCTTGCCTCTGTCAGAAATAAATTAAAATAAACTGGAGCCATAAAATAGAAGTAATCCTCCTTCCAAGTATTTCCTTTAAAATGTGGCATCCTGTTTACTCCAGAATATCATGGCCAATTCTGCATACGAATTAATGTGGGAATAAAAAAAGAAGCACTGCAAGTGAAATACACGAAATAACTTATAATTTCAGACTTCAATAATAAATATAAATGACACTTTTCTGTTCAAAGTGTGTAGGAAAAAAAGGAACCTTAAAATCTGTTACCCAAAGTTCTGGAGTTTCGTATACATTTGTGACAGCACATGACAAGTGACATTTTCCTTGTAATAGAATACAGTATGTCTCCAGGACAATTACTATTTTTCTTATAAAGAAAAGTTGACATCATTTGACTATTAGTTACAGAAGTCAGACAAACTTTCTCACTGCAGTCAGAACTGGAAAGGTCTATTTTACAACTTTCTGGACTCAAACATCATTCACATTTCATTAGGCTCTGATGAACTTGGGAAGGCTATAGCTGATGTCTAAAGTAACTATTATCAATGTGGAAAGTATTAAACGTTATAAAAATTGTTACTTCCCAATGAAAAAGCTGTACAGTGATGCAATATAATAAATCAAACTAATGTTTTGTTCATACTTAAAAATATTATTTATTTATTTATTTATTTATTTATTCATTTATTTATTTTGAACTCCAAATTTTATTCCCCTCCCGGTCCACCCTCAGACTGTTCCATATCCCATATCTCCACCCTGCCTCCCCCTGTTTCCACAAGGATATTCACACCCCCAACTTCCACCTCACCAGACCTCTAAACTCCCTGGGCCCTCCAGTCTCTTGAGGCAAGTTTGAAATCATGTATTTTAGTGGCCAGAATTCAGTTATATTGTATCTCTGAGTGACTATATTTAAATTTATATTTTATTTTTAACTATAAAGACCATGCTGTTCTTTAATACAGAAACTAAGTGTTTAGTTATTTGATCCTCTAGGGTTCAAAGTTTATCATAATTTCATTGTTATTCACCCTGACAACTGAAAGAATGGGTATCTATCTATCTATCTATCTATCTATCTATCTATCTATCTATATCTATTTATCTATCTATCTATCTATCTATCTATCTATCATAGAATTGCTGTAAACATTAGAAATAACAGCTGAACTTGGAGAGGAGAGAACTTAGTGAATATTGACAACAGCACTCATATGTGACAGAGCACACTAGAGTCTGATACTTAACCAGCCCTACTTTTTATATTGTCCATATGCACTGTGATCAGGTCTGACTTAATTGAATGTCTTTCAATACAAACTGATGGAGAGCAAGTCTTCATCTCCTAGAACAACTTTCTAATTTTAATTGTTATTAAATACAAATTAAAGATGAGCACATCTTTAAAGAATGCTAACAGAATAGGGCAATATAACACTATTTTAAGGCAAGAAATTTTATGATGCTGGTAGAATGAGCTGGTAGAATTTTGGTACTCAAACTACATCTCAAAATAAAGAAAAATGAACTGACAGTCCCCAAGTTTCATCCACAGCTCCAGAGCTGGGCACCTGCTGTGGCCTTTAATACTTTCTATCCCATCTCCAAAAGATCACACAGACCATCACCTTCAACCCTCTTTCCCCAACTCACCCATTATCCTAGCTCTAATTCCAGTAGGCTTCTGTGGGAAGCCACCAAACACACTGGTCAGAGTAGGAAGTTTCATAAGTTTAGTCCATAATCATCATAACAGTAAGCATGGTGACTTTCAGGCAGGCACTGAAGCTGTAGGTGAAAGTTACATCAGTAGGCAGAAAGACCCTATGCCTGGCATTGGTTTTTGAAACCTCAAATCTCTTCCTGATATACTTCCTACAACAAAGTCACACCTACTACAGCAAGGTCACATTTCCTAATACTTCTAATTTGTACAAATAATGTCACTCCCTCATGACTCAAATTCAAATATCTGATTCTATGGGACCTATTCTTATTCAAATTGCCACCTTTACAAATAGTTTCCTAAATAATTTTATCATTACAATTCTTGTTTTGAGTAAGATTACAATCAAATTTAGCTTCTGTAGCTACGTAAAGAAAAAATAAAATACCCAAGGAGGAAAGATTGTTATAATAAAGCTGTCATTTAATATTAGCTTGTTTTTCAGATATAAAAGTAGAGAATATCAATTTACTTCACGTTGAAATGAAGATTATAGCACTTTGTTAAAAGAGGAAAATGATTTTTGTTATTAGCCAATTATAAATTTTTAATGCATAATTTATAGAAAGGTATGTTTATATGATATTCTTTATTATCCATTTCTTACAATGGATTTTATGAGTATAAAAATGAGGATACTAAAATATAATGTTTCAAATATGAAGGGAAATAGAAATATGATTTACCAAAGAATAGGATAATTTATGTTGACAATTTCTCAAAAAAACATAATTATTGCATTGTCAAGAGTTTCTTGAAATATCAAAACCCATGTTTTGTCTAACATTAGGAGCATCAGTGGTTGTCTAATATTTGCTTTCTGGTTTTGTGTGCAATGTGTGTGTATGTGTGTGTGTGTGTGTGTATGTGTGTGTGTGTGTGTGTGTATGTGTGTGTGTGCATCCTTACAATAAGGCTATAATGTGAAATTGTTATTAGCTCCTTTCATTACAGCATAAGAAATTCAAGAGTCACATGGTAAATAGGCCCAGAGCTGGACTTTAAATCCAGACAAACCCTTGCCATATTGCCAGGATTATTGAGCCTCCATGACTCAGAACCTGAGTCAGTCATACCCTTGATACTGACTTTTGTAGAGATGGAGAAAAAGAAGTGAGAACATGAACAGTATGAATTTTCTTTAAGGAATTGTTACCACTCTTTAATGGCACTGTTTGAGAGGGACCTGTTGACAAGTCCAGAGCTTTCTCCAAGAGACTTTATTTTTATTCACATGATTAGATGAAGCCTTTAATTTTTATGTCAAGATTGAACAGATAATTTAGTCTTTAGAATTCTAAATCTAGATACTAGACATTAAATAGTTTAATTGAAATATAAATTTATTAAGCCTACCATTTAGGCTGTCATAAAATCTTAGCTATAAAGGATTCCACCTCTACTCCCAAGTTATTGAGTAATTGACCCATTTGAATGAAATTATCTAGCATAATCCTTTTCAAGTCTATAGTCAAAATTATTATATGAAATTACCAAAGTGATAATGTTAGGCTATTGTTCCATTATTCATTTTCTTGTCAAGCAATTACACATTTTAAACAATTTATTAAACAATCTATAATCAGGAGACCACACAAAAGAAATAATTTTAGTTCTTTTTCCTAATCATTGCTTTTGACCATACTGATGTGGTTCACTTGTTGGTTTTCTCTTAATTTCTAAATGATACCTTAGGAGAATCACTTTCAATTCATTTTAATTTGTATCAATTCCAGTCCAGTTCAAAGTATCTATGAATTCTAGTTCTATAGCCCTTAAAACTGTACGACTTCTATTGAAGGTTGTGCTCATATGACCGTCATGCCAAGGACTCCTTCACTCCTTTATTAATTTATTATCAGTGTGTATATGTGGATGATGTATGCACAAGTGCTCAGAGTTTCCCTTTTACCTCTCAAGAGTTTCCATGATCAAACTCAGGTTGTCAAGCTTTAGCTCAAAGTGCATTGGAGGAGAGGCCCTTGGTCCTGTGAAGGCTCAGTATAGGGGAATGCCAGGGTGGTAAGGTGGGAGTGGGTAGGTGGCTGGGGGAGAACCCTCATAAAAGCAGGGGAAGGGCGAACAGATGGGGGTTTGCAGAGGGAAAACCTAAAAGAGGATAACATTTGAAATGTAAATAAATCAAATATCCAACTAAAAAAAGTACTTCTATCTGTTCACCCATCTTGTCAGCCTTTGTTTTCTTGTCTTATAGGTTATATTGGATGGGAGACATAAGAGAGGACTTCTCAGTACCTCTGGCAGTGCATTTTTTAGTAACTTTCTAAACTCTGAGTGCCTTTGTAACTGTTATGAGCATGTTAGAGAGAGGGTCTCTAGAGGCAGACTTTACCATCTCAGAAGCTGCAATAATACGTCATCCTGGCTACTGCTCTACTGGCACAGTAACAAACACTTTACCAACAATGACTTCAGGGCATGCCAATGATACTGAAGCTGAACACATGAAGGCCTCTCAGACACGCTTGTGTTCTCCAAGTCTATCCACTCTTTGCTAAAGTAATCACTGAAGATACAGTGCAATTCTTACTGTAGATATACAAAAATGTGACAGAACAAGCTGTTCTATGTTTTATTTGACCGTACCCTCTCCAGTCAGTGTCAGCAGTTCTTCTGAATATTTCTTATATGACTTGAATTGTATTTATTTACCTGACTTACGTTCAGACATAAATATATTTAGAAAACCACCTTACACACACACGCACGCACGCACGCACGCACACACACACACACACACACACACACACACACACAAACACACACACTTTAAAAGAAGCCATTGATTTGAAAGAGACAATGTAAGTTAAGTGGGAGGACACGGAGGAGGGAAAGTTGAGTATAAAATGGTATTTATATTAAAATCTCAACAAATTATATTTAATAAGGTATTAGACATCTTTTCCATTTATTATATTTTAATGTAGTTGTGTAAATTATATGATTAGGTGAGGGATGAGACAAGATGGAAGAGAAAATTGCATTGTTGGGCTTGAATTCAGTCATATCCTAGTAGGTTCTTGAGAAAATCTCTGCTTTGCATGTTTGGATCTATTTTAAGCAAGTGTTTGATATGTGAGGCCATCTAAAAGAGTTTTATTAGCTTTTGGATGCATTTATCAGGTTTATTCTATTCTTAGCAAAGTTCATTCTGAAATTTTATTATATTAATATGTTATCACTAAGCTATAATTTAAAAACATTGTAGAACTATTGATCAAAAGATATAAAATTTCAATTATACAGAATAACTTCATGGTAGCTATTTTGTTCTATGACAGCTATGGTTAACGGCAAGATATTATGTAACTACATATTGCTAGGAGAGTAGATTTTTAGTGACCTTATCACACAAAATTATAAGTATGTGGAGGAACGTACATGGTAATTAACTCGAGTTTACCAATTCACAATGAATACGTGTGTCAAAACATCATGCCATAAACTATAAATGTACCCAATTTTATTTGTCAATTTGAAAGATAACTATGATTGGGTCACGCAATTAAAATTTATGTTCTACATCATTGACTACTTTCCAGACTGAAACGCCATGTTTCTGATGCTGGATTATGTGAATGTGCTGCAATACAATTTATGTGTCTCATGTATGTTAAGATTTTTTTATATATTCTATTTTCATAATGTTATCCAGACAGGAACACCAAAGATTATATGCTCAAATATTTGTTGAATACTCAACTATTTTGCCAAACTTTATTTTGCACTGGCTTTACTGGTATTAAATATAGTTATCTTTGAAAATGCCATTAACATATACTATTAAATAATGCTCAAGAAAATACATATTATCTATATACATTTTTAGCATATGTGAAAGTAAACATAATAGCCCAAATTAAATATGTTATCTAGGTTAAATATGTCCTCTAGGGTGGCATACACAGAGAAACCTTGTTTCTAACAAACTAAAAAAAACAAAGAAACAAAAAAAATTGGTATCTAATTTTAGGTGAATGAAAAACTGAATCTTAATGCCAGCTACAGTCAGTAATGAAAGGTACCTTAAATCCTTTTGACTACTATAAAGTTTGGCTAATTAACTATGATTTGAACCAACTTTTTGTGAGGAGCAGAAGACTAATTGATGAATTCAGAGAATAAAAGTTCAAAATCTAAAGTTTGACAAATGCTAAATCATCACCAAGATTCCAGCCAATTTGTGGTATCATGCATTTGACAAGAGTGCTGCAACCTGCACCTAATGCAAACTCCTGCTATGATTTGACAAAATTCATTTTTGCACATAAAATCTGCCCAGCCTCCTTATCCAGTGTTATGTGCATATGTATCCTAGACAATTTCTTCTTTCATACTTATTAAGATATAACAGAGGAGCAAAATGTAAGATGACCAGAGGCTAAAACATCAAGTCAAATTGCTCATATAATTTGAGGTTCCCATCAGAAAACACGGAGATTTACATTATGATTCATCACAGCAGCAAAATTACAGCTATGAAGTACCAAAAAAAAAAAATTAAGATGCTGAGGTTCTCAGCATCAGAGGTTTCTAATATGTAGTAAACTTAATAAAATACCAGAAAAGAAGGTTATCACATGAGAGGTAGAAGGTCAGATTCTCTTCTGGTGGGTAGTTACAAGCAGGGTGATAAAACTCTGTGGACAGCATGGGAGAAACTGTTCTACAAGAGAAAAAGAGGAAGGCTTGTAACACTGTTAAAATCTGCATCTTAATTTAATTGCCTAGTAAATTAAACAAAATGATAGCTCAACAACCCTGAGCTATAAAATTTGAATTTCACCACCAGGAAAAGCTTGCTTTTTTATTCTTATTCTTCAAATATCCTTAAAATTATATACGTATATGTATGTGTATGTGTATGTGTATGTGTATGTGTATGTGTATGTGTATGTGTATGTGTATGTGTATGTGTATGTATATACATTATATAAATTATGTACACACACATATATATATACAAACAATAATCCAATCTATGAGCTATTTTACTTTGTTAAACCACTATATGTTCTTGTTTATTTTGAAGGCTATCAATATTAAAATAATAAATCATGATAATATTATTCATAGTTATTTTATGATATTAATAATCAAAATAATTGAGAGCATAGAATGATATTTGTATCTAATTGTTTTAGCACTTACTCCTTACAGGAGTTGACATTTGTAGAATATTTATAGGGAAAGAATATCCATTTGAAGAAATACAAACAACAAAATGTACCTATAGTTGAGAGAAACAGGCTTTTTTTCCAGTTTATTTCCCTTGAAATATCCAGCATAAAAAGAGTTTTTGTGGTAGTATGTAAGATTCTATTGTTGGATTTATTTTGAGACTGTTATTTTGTTATTGATTTCATTCAGAGAAAGAAAATGGTACGCCATTATTTAGGAATCCCAAAAAGGGATTGCTCCTGGAGAGTTGACAGAATAGTTAAGAGCACTAGCCAGTCTTACAGAAGACACAGGTTCCATTCCCAGAATTCACATGGTGTCACCTAAGTGTCTGTACCTCCAGTTACAGTAGGATTTGATGCCCTCTTCTTGTTCTCTTAGGCACCAGGCACACAAGTGGATGCAAACAAAAATACAGACAAGACGCTCATATGCATATAATAAAAATTAGATTCTTTGTTAAAAAAAAAAAAACCTTTCAACTGAAAAACAAGAATTAAGTCAAAATTTAGAATTCTTAATCTTAAATGAAAAGTTTTTCTTTTAAAATTTCTGCTCCTGTATTGCTAATTGCATATTCTATTTTTTAATTCGATTGCAGTGATTAGATTCAACTTCATTCCAAAGCCTTTAGCTGAATGAATTATATTGTTTCCCACTAATACATATTATATGAAAGTATATTTTATAAATTGTATAACAATATGAAATTGATAAAAAATATATATTATAGACAGTGTCTATTTAATGTTATCTAGCTTATTCTAATTTAAGTGTACTATCTTAAACATTTAAAAAGTTCAATTAAACTATGACTGTCTTTGCTGATTGTTTTTATATTTTTAACACATGTTGATGAATGTTAGGAACTTTAAGCCAGTGTAAGGAAGAATGAAGCAAGATTTTCAAGTGTTTAACCTTAGGGTAAGCAAGGTGGGGTTCAACTTATTAAATCCCATTTTTTTAGTGAGAAAGCTTGTTTGCAG
The DNA here is from genome assembly GCA_030674055.1 of Rhabdomys pumilio. NCBI lineage: Eukaryota > Metazoa > Chordata > Mammalia > Rodentia > Muridae > Rhabdomys > Rhabdomys pumilio. Next base: position 29,309,425 of record JANHMN010000016.1, on the reverse strand, counting down.
ATCCCCTTAGAGTTCAGAAGATGTTACATCAGGAGTATATGCCTGCCTTTACATTTCATTTTGCCTACCTACTTATATTAACTTATATTCAATGAAAAAGAAAAAATAACCTGGCATTGTAAATAAATTAAAGTTGAAATTATTACTATTAATAAAATCAGAATGTTTTCATTATAAAGATACAAAATGATAAATTTAGAAATAAATGGTGATACTTAAGTGTAATTAAAAATCCTGGATTTCTGAACTAGGTAGTTTAAAATATTTTTTATGAGAATCTGTATTAATACAATTGCATTTATGGTAAAAAAAAAAAAGGGGAGTGGGAAAGAGTTATATACCCAAAGAATGCTTCATCCTACCACAGAGACTTTCAGTCAACCATTCATTACTGCTGTATTCATAACAGGCAGAAACAGAAGAGTGAGTAAAGAAAATGTGATACATTTATACAATCAAATACTATCTAGTTATTAAATTAAATGGCATTATGAAATACACTGGCAAACTGATGGAAGTAGAAGAATATCATCCCGAATCAGGTATCCCAGAGTCAGGATCATGAATATGGAATGTATTCACTTATATGAGGATAGTGAAGGCAATGATGACCAAGCTACAATCACTAGAACTACAGAAGGTAGGTATAGAGTAAGGGAACTGAGGGGACAGGTAGGTCTCATTAGGAAATGGGAAATAGAATAGACAGGTATAATAAAAAGGGGATGCTGGAATGGAGCATCAAGTGGAGATGGGAAGAAAGGAGAGTGTTGTGGAATGGAATACAGTGAGAGACAGCTAAAATTAAGGGGTACTTGAAGGGTAGTATGAAAACCTAATACAGTTGAAACTTCTTAAATTACATACAGATATGAGAGAAAGCTAAATTTAAATAATGGGGAGGACAGAGTCCCAACAATGAAGCTTCTAGCATTGAGATTGAGTTATACCTGAGCTGTTGGCCAAAGGAACCCAGGGGAATTCCCAGACAACCCAGGCTGTTGCCAAACCATAGGTTGCTCTCTCTCCACACACTAACATTAAGACTCTGTTGTTGAAGATGACACCTAAACATATCATTAAAGATGGAGATGTTGAGTTTATACCTAAAGAGAATCTTCACCCCTGTGTTCTAGCACCTTTCGTACAAGAAGGTACTCTGCAAACTCTCAAAAGAGAAATATAAACACTGAGTCAATCAAAATCCCGTTTTCTACAATGGTCTACTGTATTTAGATATGCTAGGGTAATGGTTGCACAAAGCTTGTGTGAGTAACCAACCAACCATCAGTTTAGACTAAGACCCATTCTGCAACAGGAAACTCATACTCGACACAATGCTTTGGTAGCTAGGAACCTGAGACTAAATTTCCCAGATTCCTAGTGTAAAACTAAATAATAGTGCTCTATAAGAAGAAAAAAATGTAAAGGTAAAACATTTTCTAATTGTTTTCTGCTATTCTAATAGATCACTGCCTTGCTCAGCCATCCTCAGAAAAAGTTCTTCCTGCAATAGATGACAACAAAGATAGAGACCCATAGACAGACATTACACAGGAAGTGAGAGACCTTGAAACACTCAGTCCTAAAAGGAATGTCTCCAACAAATCTTTCCCAATAGAGTTTAGGGAACCCTGAAGAAGAGGAAGCAGAAAGAGTGTTAAGTGCAGAGGGTTTGGAGAACAGTAAGGAAATAAGGCCCTCTGAATTAACATGAACAACGTTCGTAGGAAATCACAGAGAGAGAAGCAACATGCACAGTTCATTCTCTGGTCCTGCACCAGATCCTTTGTGCATATATATTGGCTTATAGTTTAGTGGTTTTATGGGATGCCAGCGTGGGCAAAAAAGTGGATCTCTGATTCTGTGCCTTCTCCTCCTATTGGGTTATCTTGTTCAACTTTGATATAATAGTTCCTATTTTATCATTATATATTAATAAAAGAAAGAATGAATTACTGAGTGAGTGAGTGAGTGAGTGAATGAATGAATGAGGGAATGAGTGAATGCAAACCTAGCCACAGGGTAAAGGTTAACTCTTACCTGCTGAGAGAGAGAAAACTATATATAATTGAACTCTATACCTTTTTGTATGTGCTTTTATTTAATTAAATTTTTGTGGATATTTTTAGATGTGGTTTGATGTAGTTTTATTTTGTTTTCATGTTTTGGTGGGTTTTGATGTTGTATTGAATTTTTCATGTTGTAAGAAAGAACTTAAAGTTGGGGGATAGGGAAGGGGAGAAGATAAGGAGGGACTTGGAGAGAGTAAAAATATGATCAAAATATATTTAAAATAAAAAACTTTCAAATAAAAACTATAATAGGAATCTTAAAAATAACACTGCAAAGAAAAGAAAAGACATGGAATAGATTCTAGAGATCTTCCGTGGGAATCCTCAAAACACAATGATGAAATTAAAAACACTGACATATATTTGAGTATATTTGCTTCAAATTTATATAAAATTTAAAGTCTGGTATTCACTGTGGTTGAGTTTTATTCTCAGTTTCTTCACATAATAGCAGACTGTAGAGAACAAAACACTCTCCATCTTAAGACAGACATCATCACATTTGTCTGTCTACAGAGTCTACTAAGTTTATCTTTTGTACAGAAAACACTAAGCATCATCTGTTAATTCAGTGCTATTAGAAGTGAACTTGCCTATTTTTCTAGACTAGAAGAAATTAATGTAGAAGCAAAATTTTGCTCTCACAAAGAAATAATTCTGTAGTTTACCATCTAAATGTCAAATCATTGAATTTCTCTTTTGCATCTGATTTTTTGTTTAGCTATGATAATGCAGTCTCTTCATTTACATGTAATATATGAAAATAATTTAAGACACAAGCTTTAAAATCTTGACCATAGGGTGACATAAGTGTCAATGGAAAGCATTCATTATTTTCCACACCATGGTATAAAGAGATGGGGTGATTGTGTCATCCTGTTCCCTTCCCCTAAAGTATCCAGACTTAGAGTAATGGATCAAAAGGTAAATCTAAGTGGAATGGTTTTATAGATTGTGAAATTGAGGTCCGACAGTGTCAAGACAGAAGGTCATAGAACAAATCGATGGATCAGAAAGCACAGGAACTTGGACATTTCTCTTTCTTTCACTATTATTCAATGAAAATATGTTGAAAAGTGATGTTAAATAGAGAGAGTTGTCTGTTGAGTTAAAATTGTGAAGATCATACATACAGAGACATACTCTGACACACACAGACACAGACAGACAGACAGACACACACACACACACACACACACACACACACACACACACACACACACACACACCAGAGAGACACAGACAGACAGGCAGACACACACACACAGGCACACAATGACACACACACAGACACATACAGACAGACAGACACACATCTACATACACACAGAGACAGACAGACAGACACACAGACACATACATACATACATACAGATACACACACATACATGCAAACACACACACTTTAAATTTGGCAGTTTCTCCTGATTATTTATTAACATATAATTGCTACTTAATAGTTTTTCACTTTGTTCAATTTCTACACTATCAACAAAGGAAAAGAAAAACCCACATGGAAGGAGGGGATATTTGAAATTCATATGTCTGATACACATATTATCTATGATATATGCAAAACTCTTAATATTTTTCAAAAATTAACATCTTAAATAAAAATTTTTAAAAGATTCATAATTGTTAATTATAAATAAGAATGGACTTATATCACAGAGAAAAAAATCGATTATAATTAAAAAGATAAAAATAAAAAATGTTCAGATGTGCAGAAAATATAATCTTAAGTTAAGTTTTATATACTAATAACAGATTTTTTTAGAATACCATTCTTTGTATGTTTGTTTTATAAATTTTATTTTCTAGTATATTTTTTAGCTTATTTTATTTTCTAGCATAAGATAATATTTTGTAGTATTAGAGGCTCTATGTTTTCATTTAATTATAAATATTATTACATGGTTTGGGACACTCATTAAAAGATTTAAAATTGCCTGATGCAGAAATTCAGATATTTTATAGTATTATAGTATCATAGGTGCTTTGCCATGCTAGACAAATATTTACACCTCTGCTTTATTCTCAGTCAAGTATTTTTTTTTTCATTTTGAGGCAAGAATTCACTATATATCAGGCTTATATCATAAAATTTGAACTTACTCTGTAACCCAGACTGGCCTTTAATTTGTGATATTTTCCTTTAGGTTTTTAGTAGTTTGTTTTCAGTTATGTGCCTCCTAGTTCTGATAACTCTTAAGTGTGTTGCTGAAAATTTAAAGGGAGTATCTCAAGCCCAATGTCTTTTCGTAGATATACTTATTCTTCTGAATAATGGATTGCACTTTTTGCCTAGATATTTTTGGAGATAATTCAGGGAATGATAAGATTATTGTTTATTTACTTTTCGGTGAAGCTTACAATAACAGTGACAAGATGTAGCAATCAGAGTGACGTTAATAGTTCCAGCAGAAATATTGAGTACTACTGGGTGTGGTATCACATGCCTTTAATACCAGCAGTCAGAAGACAGAGCCAAGCTGATCTCTTAAGAACTGGAGGCAAGCATGGTCTTCATCATTAGTCCCAAAGCAGCTAAGAAATAGTGATATCCTGTCTCAAAGTTTAACAAAAAAGCAACTGGAGTGGAAAATGACTTCTAATATTTAATATTCAATGCTGTAGAGTAAGGTTGATGAGGAGAAAAAAGTGATGACAAGAGATAGCAAACAATTTTAACAACTGCTCTAGTGTTTTAAAAATAAGCTATTAATCAAATGCTATTAAAGTGACCTGTATCTACAAAGAAGACATCAGAATAAACAGTAAGAAAAAAATACAGAAGGATTTCAAGTTGTACAAACTGTTGTCTCTTAAATTGTTAAGGAAATGGTGATGTTTATTTGCAGAGGGTTTAATGTAACGTATTAAGGCATGACTATCAAGTTATGAAAAGTCTTCACTACTTTTTCAGGTAGAATATTTGAAGGCATTCTTCTCTGAGTAGGCTGATATGGAAGGAGAATTAAGAGGTTTGTGGCCTTGATCTGTGTGAAACAATGGATCAAAAATGAGGTGGCATAGAAAGCAGGAACCAAAAATGGCTTACTCATGTAAATCCTTTCCTGTGCTTTAAGGAACTTCTAAATGATGTAAATCCTTCTTCCCTCTCTGCTGAGGAGGACTAGTGAAATTAAGTTTCTTAGGAAAATCTGGTTTTTTTTCTTCACTCTAAGGTCTGCAGGTATATGTTTTATATAGTAAGGCAGAGGGCAGTGAGCATATGACTTTGTACTCTGCGAATAAATCAGGACTGAAGAACTCTGTAGACATTATAAAATACAGAGGAGGGACATCATCAGTGAAGTTAGAGAGAGACAATAATGCTTTGTAATACTTGGCTAAATTTACTCAGATGAGAATCTGTTATATGGCACTTTTAAATATATAAGGAATAAGATCTGTGGCAACCTGTCATAAAAACAACAACAACATCAAAAATTCAAAATAATCAAACAAAACTAGAAAACCCCATAAGTTTGTACAAAGGATACAAGATAAAAGAAGAAAGAAAGTGTAAATGTTACTTTTATTTTCTCTGATAATGGGATGGGACAAGAGTCATACTCAAGCTTTAAAAATGCATGGCCTGGGCTGAGCCGAGAGAGTTTCTATCTCTGTTCTAACTATTCCTAGGCCTGGAAGCTTCTAGCCTCCATCCAATCTAGTCTAGGCCTAGAATACATAGGCCTCTGAGATTTTCCATTGAATAGCTCATTCTTTCTAGCTCTTCCTGAACTCTGGCTGGCTGTTTCCACTCACCTGTTCTGTTTCAACTTCCTCTCCAAGCTGACTGATTTGATCTGGCATCTCTTAGCGTCTCACTAAATAGCTTTGCTTGGCTTCAAACCAACTCTGGCAATTTTTTTCTAATCTTCTGGTTACTTCTTCTTCTCCAGACCATTCTTTTTTTCTTTACCTGTCTGTCTGTAAAGTTGCCTCTGCTCTCTGTGAACATAACTGTACTGCATTCACTGGATGAATTGAACAGAACTGTATGAACTCAACTAAGCTCAACAGCACTGAACTGAATTCTACCTCTCTTCCTATATTCTCTTCTTAAAATTATTATTATTATTATTATTATTATTATTATTATTATTATTATTATTAATTTATTTACATCCCAAATGCTATACCCCCTCCCAGCCCCTCCCTCACAGAATCCCTCACTCATTCTGCCTTCCCTTCTCTCCACTATGCTTATCAAGTCTCGGCCTGTTTCGATGCATTCTCTCCCACAGGAACCAGACAAGGCAGCCATAAAGACTGAGCAGCCAGTCTGCTACATATGTGTAGGGGGCCTCGTTCCAGCCTGTATGTGTCCTTTGGTTGGTGGCTTAGACTCAGAGAGTTCCCAGGGGTTGTGATTTGTTTATTCTTTTGGTCTTCCTGTGGACTCTTAAGTAGTCTGTTTTTCCTGTCTGTTCTCTTGAGAGTTGAGCATATTCTATCTCTGACTCATTCATATCTTTCTCTGATTCTTCATTTTGTCTGCCTCCAAATTAGACATCACTTTAAAACATGTCTGCTTTCTTCTATAAACTAACTTTACCTCCAATGTTAGGGATTAAAACTGTATACTAAAAGTATTTCTGTATTCCAGCCAGAGGGATTAGATGTCTATCATTCCAGTGGGATCAAAGAAACATAGAAGGTCTTTGAATGGGACCCCTTGCCAGGGCAGCCATGTTGCTGGATTAAAATTCTTCTGCAAGAAGAAAGAGAAAAACACAATGAGTAAGGAAGGGAGAAAGAAAAAAAGAAAGCAAGAAAAAAAGGAAGAAGGAAGGAAGGATGGACAGAAGGAAGGAAGGAAGGAAGGAAAGAAGGAAGGAAGGAAGGAAGGAAGGAAGGAAGGAAGGAAAAAGTAATGATAATAAAATGAGAGTTTTCCAAGATGTTTTGGAAGGATTTCCCAATGTCTAATGCTCTACAGTCAACTTTGGAGCAAACAGAGAGCTGTGAAATGATAATGCACAACCTGACAACTGTAAGGCAGTGCTTTTCAACCTTCATATCATAACACCTTACTATAGCTTATCATGTTGTGGTTACTGCCCCCTAAATAAAATTATTTTATTTCTGTTTCATAACTGTAATTTTGGTATTCTTATGAATAGTAATGTAAATATCAGATATAGAGGATATCTGACATATGACCCCTCACAAGGAGGTCATGAACCACAAGTTGATAATCCCTTCTTTAGGACATTTGAATCAATTATTGTGCTTTGATAGACTGTTGAAGTATCAGGCAATAACTATGGAGACTACAGAGACATGAAGAATTGAAATGAGTAATAATAATTCCAGAATGGATTTTACAAAAAATAGAAACTTAAGTCAGTGAACTGCAGTCAAGCACAGTACAAACCTCAGAAATTTCAGTGCTTGTAGAATGCTAATAGTAAAATGTTTGAGATATGGCGTAGAGCAAAAGACTCAACAGTGCTTAACCACTTACATTAATGAATACTCTATCAGATTCATGAACACATATATAAAGTTTATATATTAGAGTTACAGAATTAATTTCATTACATCTAAAGGGCAATAAAAGTTATAAACAGTGAGAAGTAAGACTAGGGTAGAAAAAAATATACAAATGTACATTATATATATATATATGTATATATATTATGTTTATATATTACATATACATGTATGTATATGTATATATATGTATGTATACATGTATATGTAATATATAATATACATGTAATACATATCATCTCATATACTTACATGTGCTAATATTTTAATATTTAAAAATGTGTACTTTCCACAGCCATAGTAGAATACAGTTATAATCCATATAATTAAGAGGTAAAGGAAAGAAGATGAAGAATTCATGACCATGCTCAGTTACATAGTGAGTTTAAGTCCAGCCTTGGCTACATGGAACATTTGCTCAGATAATAAAATAATAGAGCAACTTTAAAATAAAAATTATATATCTTAATTATACATTTATTTAATATTTATTTCTACAGAACTGTTCAGTTCTTTTAATAACCCACCACTAGTCTATAAAGCTCAGTAAAGCAAATCTTTCCATGCAGACTTTCAGAGAGGCTTTTGAACTCAGAAAAGTAAAACAATTTGCTTTAAAGTCACATTTTCATTACTGATGCAAATAGAAGGACCTTCGTCTTTTTCTACTTTAGTGATTTATTACATATACTAAGATTTTTTTTATTACTAATTTACAGTATCTTCCTTAAAGTTTTGTATATTTGCAAATGTATATATACATTCTATTCTTTCTGCTGTGGAAATTCTTGAACCTTATATGCCAAAATGCACGTTACAAAACTGTATCCTCTTAGTACTTTTTATTTAAGTTGTCAAAAGCATGAAGACTCTTGAGTGGATCTAATCAAGTTCAATAAATTTATAAGTAGATTTTATATCAATTTTTAAATGCTGACAACTTAATAATCTTAAACATTGAACTGTAGAAGAAGTGTATTTTGTGGCAAGTTACAAAACAAAAGAAAATGAGCTCTCCCTGTAGAGCTTTGTACGTGTATAAGGACGGATTTCTCTTGTCCTATGATATTAGTATCAAGGATGCTCTGCACATCTGCTAGGCTTGCTCTCCCCTGTGCTCAGCAGCTCTGGGATTCAGCTCCAAGGACTTAGATGAGCTAGGGGAACAAGTGGCCTTAAAAAAAAGGTAATTGAGACCAGTGACTCACACATTCTTTTGAGTCACATTTTTTTTTTATTCAAGTTTGGTAAAGTGATAAATTGTGGAGCACAGGGCCAATGGACCCTGCATAAATACAATGATTGAACAAAGGAGGGCATTTGACTTCTTTACAGGTTAAGCAAACTAAGGAAAAAATATGGAGAAGAGATTTAACTAATGGTGTTTTTCTGTGGGGTGAGTTTTCTGTCATTTTGCCTAGGGAGAAAACAGCATAACCAACCACAGATGGGAGTACATGAAAGAAACACTATTTAAATGAAAGACTTTTCTTTAAGGTAAAAGAAAGAAAACAAGCGCTGGTACATTTAGTAGTTGTAGGATAAACTTCTTCACTAAGAAGATGCAGGATTTCTTCTAACTTCATCCAGTCTAGCCATCAATTTTATTTATTTCAGAAATCTGCCTTCTCTATCCTAATTAAATCAGTTGCATATTGGGTCCTTGTTTAGTCTAGCTAGAAATAATATCAAAACCACAAGTAATTATTCAGAGTTCAGATATTAATATACAGAAACTTCATTGACTTACATTTGAATAGTATAAGTAATCCAACTTTTATTGTAACTTATATTTGAGGTTTCTAGAGGTGAGACACCTACACTACAAGCAGAATTTCTGGCAATAAGGTCTCTCAGTACGGATAGAGACTAGAAGTTCTGTTGCGGGTTGATGGGGAGTAGGGCCTATAAGCTGCCGTTAACTACTAGCATGGTAAGATATGCCAATGTGTACAGTAGTGACAGAAAAAAGTGTTAGGAAAATAATTAAGCATCTTCAGACTGAAGGAAACAAATGCCTAACCTATGGTTTAAAGCTCATAGTCACCTATTATTTTGTTAAATGGTTGTTGATTCAGACTGCCCTCTTAATTCATATCTTTCTAATTGTAGGCTAGTGTGGTTCTCATACCACACCAATGGATGCTAGTCAACAAAGAAACTCAGAACTGCTCAAAATACAGATAATGTCTCTGAAGTGTTCAGCTACAAATAGGGCATCTGCGCTGTACTGTCCCCTTAAGGTTCAGGGACCCTTACTGAAGAGGAGACACAAAAATATAAGAACAAGAGGGTGGGTGGACTGACACAAAACAGTATCGTGTGGACATTGCGGGACTCCTATACTCATGAAAGGAGATATGGTATCTGGAATGGAATTCGCTAAAGATCTAAGCATTCTAGCATGGCGTGGGAAAATGTTCATGTACCTACATCTCTAAATGTGGAGCTATGGAACTTTGATACCTTCTGAAGAATTGTTTCTTTTTAAGGGTGTGGCTCCTGGTACTAAAGAGATAACCCAAATTGGGGGATTATAGGTTATAAAATTTTAAAATAAAGACACAAAGGTGGGAAAAAGTCAAGATTGGTAGAGCAGAACATGTAATATCTTCTTGTGATTTTGCCAGCACATCGGATTGTGCATATATATGGCAGACAGAGGAAGGAGAGAGGGATGGGGAGGGAAAGAAGGAGGAAGAAAGAAATATACTCTGGGAATATATAAGCAGCAAACCTCCCATAGGCAGATAAAATGCAAGTAAACCCTTTGTTTTTCACAGTGTGGGATTAAATTACACAGAAATGTTTGTTATCCTAAATATTGGTCTCAACAAAATTTCTCAGATTCTACTAAATCTCCCCATTGAAAACATTTTGACATCACCTTCCAAGAATGACTGAACATTAATCATGCAGTTAAGACTCATTTTTTCATTAGTCTGTGATAGAGATGGTGTGATCTGAAAAGAAAATTTTAAGGGAACTGGTGATGACTCAGCCTTGCGGTGGATCTTCTTGAAGTAATGATCTGCTTCATTTAACCTGACATCTCTCCAGATTTTGGTTCAGGTGTTGCAAATTCTACCATCTTTATTTGTTTCTGAACATGCTCTTAAAGGATCACTGTAATTTCAAGTGGTTACAAAGCTATCCCTTGATTAACAGACATACTTATCATTTATACTTGTATACAATTAGACATTTGTGTTTTTATATATTTATACAAAACATTGTTTTTACTGCAGGTTAGACTCTGAGACATGAAATGTACTATTTTAAATGTCAACATAGGCTCATTAGAATGACTGTTACAATGCAGGCATCAACATCTATCTATCTATCCATCCATTCATTAATCCTTTCATCCATTTGTGAAAGTATGTTTGTATGTGTGACTCTTTGTCTTATTTTCAATACAATGCAGCATCTCTTTCTAATCCCAGTTATATCAAGAGCCTTTTTTATTCTCTTCTTTGTCTCACGAAGACCTTCTTTTAAACCCCGTTATTTTTTTAAAATTTTTTAATTGGATTAAAAAATTAGAGATTTGACAAAAGATCAAAATGAGGAAAGACAGTAAAGGTGAAGCTCTCTTATATCTTGCTTCCTTGGTCAGTGTCACATCGATGAATTCAAATGTATTAAACTTCTACTTTTTATTTTTTAAATTAATTATTTTATTTATTTATATCATGAATGCTTCCCCCTCTAGGAAGACCCTTCCCTTAGTCTCTGAGAGGGTGTCCCCCCTCCAAATATCCCCTCACCCTGGGGCATAACGTCTCTACAGAATTATGAGCATCCTCTACCACTGAAGCCAGACAAGGCAGCCCTTTGCTACATATGTTCTGAGGGGTCTTGGACCAACTCACTTATGCTCTGTGTTTGGTTGCTCAGTCTCTGTGCACTCCCAGAGGTCCAGGATAGTTGACACTGTTGGTCTTCCTATGGGATTGCCATCCCATTCAGCTTCTTCAATCCTTGCCCTAACTCTTCCATAAAGGTCCCCAACCTCCATCCCATGCTTGCCTGTGGGGATCTGAATCTGTCTTAGTCAGCTGTTGTGTACAGGCTCTCATAGGACAGCTATGCTAGGCTTCTGTCTGCAGTCATAACATAGCATAAGTAATGATGTCAAAAAGTTATCAGAATTGAGCCTACTATCCTTTTCTGCATTCTTTAATTGATTTAAGATCTTTAATATTGCTTAGTTCACCATGACTTCTTCATATTCCTTCTGTAAAGAGATGTACAACCATTTTCTAAAAATAAAAATACCCCCTCATGGAGGGAGGAGAAAGACAAATATCAGAATATTATGTAATTTAATAAATCCATACAGCTCAAAAAGTGATAAAGTTCACCAAGTCCCTCCTCAAGGTTATACAAACTCTAAATCTTACTGGGATAGAAGACCCTGGTTGCCCAAAGTGCCTGCAAATCCTTCGGGGCACTCCAGGGATGCCATCTATACTAGGGTTAGCTTTTTGATACTGTAACCACCTTTAAATCACTCAGGATCCTTCAAGTAATCCTAAAACATCTATTGGTTCTCTGAAGATAAAAACCAAACCAAACCAACCAAACAAACAAACACCCCTCTTCTTTAGTATCTGTGGATACAAGAAACAATTACACAGATACACACACACACACACACACACACACACACACACACACACACACATGCACATGTTACATTTTCCATAAAGGTAAATAAAAACTTAGGGTTAGAGAAAGCTTTACTGGTAACTTCTCCCAAATGTGTGTAAAGAAAAAAATGTATATACCATTAACAGCTATGTGTATAAAAATAGATACCTTGAAACAACAATCATTCCTTTTTGTCTATCTCTGCAACAAATAAATAAAGGCTGATACCAATAAATGCTGCCCTATGGGTGTGACTGTGCGGTCATCTCCTAATGTAAAGGCATGAGCAATATGCCAGTGGTTATCTCCAAGAAAAAGTGATTCCTCCCAGCTCCTGTGTGTACAGGCATATGCATAGGGATAGTACTAATTGGGGTCATTGGGAAATCAAAATGAAGAATATTTGAAGCTGGAATGAACCTACATTGAGTAGTTAGACTGGAGAATGTTGGAGGGAGAAAGATTGGTTTGTATTACAATGGATTGTAAGCTACAGAATTATAAATGTACAAAATGTACATCTCTACAAAAATGAAAATGATTATTCAAATTCTTCATCTTCATTAAAAGATCAAAGCAGGTCAAATAATTCCAGAAAAGACTTTCCGACATAGTTATGTGAGTGAAAAATAAATTCATAAGTAGGGCTCAGTATCAATAGCCACTGGGAGAATGTAATTTAAAAAATTATGTCACAAAAAATTGCTAAGGTATAAAACACTGAAAAAATAATGCTCGTAAATGTTGTAACGCTGAGGGATTCTTGGTTGGACATTTCTGCAATATTAAAGGCACTATGCTGCAATATGTTAAGGCCTTAATGGAAATGAAAGTAAATACCTGCAATGAGAAATGTACAACAGTATTTCTTCCAGCTTTGCCCAAAATACATCAACCAGAGGGTATGGATATCTTTAATTGTGAATTGAATGCTGCTCACCAGCCAGGCATAAAATGACTGTCATTCTAAACCCCAACATAATTGAAACATTAAAGAATGCTGGGTAAAAGAAATCAATACAAAAGAATAAATAGGCAATACATGAAATCATATTGGGGTTCACATTGGTGTTGGACAACATTGATTAGAAAATATGTGATGCACCTATCTCAAAAATATTTACTCAGAATTGTTTCTGTCTAAGGGAAATGCAGGGACAAAGAGTGGAGCAGAGACCAAAGGAAAGGCCATCCAGAGACTATTCCACCTAGGGATCCATCCCATCTACAAACACCAAACCCAGCCACTATTGCTGATGCCAAGAAGCGCTTGCTGACAGAAGCCTTGTAGAGCTGTCTCCTGAGAGTCTTTGCCAGAGCCTGACCAATACAGATCCGGATACTCACAGCCTACCATCGGACTGAGCACAGGGACGAAAATGGAAGAGTTAGGGAAGGACTGAAGAAGCTGAAGGGTATTGTAACCCCATAGGAAGAACAACAATGTCAACTAACTGGACACCCCAGAGCTTCCCAGAACTAAACCATCAACCAAAGAGTAGACATGGAAGGAGCAATGGCTCCAGATACATATGTAGCAGAGGATGGCCTTGTTGGGCATCAATGGGAGGGAAGGCCCTTGGTCCTGTGGGAGGCTCGATGCCTCAGTGTAGGGTGATGAGGCAGGAGTGAGTGGGTGGGCAGGGGAGCACACTCATAGAGGCAAAGGTATGGGGGTTGGAATAGAGGGTTTGTGGAGGGGTTACCAGGAAGGGTACAATATTTGAAATGTAAATAAATAAAATAACTTTAAAAAAAAAAAAAGAAATTACATGCCAGGCAGTGGTGGCACACGCCTTTAATCCCAGCACTTGGGAGGCAGAGAGGCAGGTGGATTTCTGAGTTCGAGACCAGCCTGATCTACAGAGTGAGTTCCAGGACAGCCAGGGCTACACAGAGAAACCCTGTCTCGATAAAAAAAAAAGTACATGATGGAATACTCTGGAGTGAGTATAAAGTAATGACTCTTGATGTGGCTCCGTCAATCCTAGACAGGCTGTATGCTATTTCACTGTTTATAAATGACACTTAAACTATAATCATGATAATATGTTTCTTTTCCAAAGAACTGAAGTTGTAAGCTAAAGCTCTCTCTGCAATTACAGCAATGTAAGCAGGGAAGAAGGAATCCAGAGGAATTTCTCATTTTTTGGGTTTTATAAAACTGTCTTTCAATGCTTAGGGTCAGTCAGCAAGCCACATTAACAGAACCATAGATAAACACTTTCTCTAATTTTTATAATATCCTGAAATTCTTAAAATGCCCAATAGGAGCTTGAGTCTTTATTATAAATGTTGTGTTCAATTTTGCAAACATTCCTTCCTTTTCTACTAAGGACAGTTTAAATTGACTCAGAATCATGGGTACACAACTTAGTGTGAAAACATTAACTGCAGTTAATCACAAAATACTAACCATTGGTTGCACACTTTGTAAGAATGGCCCAACAATTCTGTTCAAGAAAAGCAGTAGTTATGGAGAGTGAGCATCTGGGATGGTCTGTGGAAAAGCATCCCTGACAAACCCTACCTCTCCAAATCCCCCCAGAAAGTAACGTCCTAAACAGGAAGCCATAGAAGACACTCTTCAAAGTGTAATGAGGGTGCTGTCCAAAATTAGTGGCTTCTCCTGGAGAGCAGGAGGGGAGGGATTCAGCTTTATTTAAGGGGCAGACTGCTGAGTGATTGACCTTGCTCCAGTGAGTATAAAAACAACATAACACAAATTGCAAATTTTTTCGCATTTTTTTAGGGGTAAAAAAGGTGGGAGGGCATACGTGGAAGGACTGGAAAGTGAGTTTGATTGGAGTGCATGATGGGAATTTCCAAGAGAGTCAGTAAAAATGTTAAATTAAAAAGAAAGAAAAGAGAGAATAGCAGTACATTGGCTACTTGCCACTGATAATTGTATATATCACAGGAAAGCGCTGAAAGGTTCCTATTCTTTCTATCTATTCATTCTTTAGGGCTTGCCATTTTTGGATGATGGTGCACATGGCAGAAGATCCGTAAATCTGCAAGAATAAGATGACTGCCTTATTTTTATATAAGTGGTTGCTTGGTCAGAATGATGTTCTATATGAGAGAGAGAGAGAGAGAGAGAGAGAGAGAGAGAGAGAGAGAGAGAGAGAGAGAGAACAGAATTCAGAGCAAAAGTGAAAAGTCTGCTACATTGGAATAAAATTGTCACACCTACAATCAGAATGAACTGTGTGACCTTCATCCCAGTCTATGTACTACTCCATGCCCTATATGGTAATTTATTTGGACATTACAGTTGGTCACTAATGCCTAGTAGTGGTGTCTTCAAGTTCAACCTCGATGAGAATATTATGTGAAAATATGAGTATAAAAAATCTTTGTTACCATAGATATTGATACAGAAATTTATTGTTCAACACTGTTGTACTTGAAAAAAAAAAGAGCTAGTCAATGTGAAGTAAGTCACTGTCCGTGTTCTATTGAAAAGTTCTTATTCATGAGGCAATTTAGTGTATTTTCTACAACATTCGTATTTGTTGTCATGTAATTTCTGACTATGTAGATACACTAACAGATCATATATTTTTCATTAACCGTGTTGTGATATCTCTTTCCATACCTGAAATTATGATGTGTACTCAGAATTCTCTTTTTATGGTACATGTAGATTATAAAATAAGTAAGTAAAAATTATCATGGGTATAATTTTCCAATCTTGTTTGTCTTTGAACAAAGGTAATTATTGCATTCTTACAACCCAGGATTTCTAAACATTTCATTATCCATTTTTGATCAAACTTAAAAACCTAGTGTGCACAAAAGGCAAGATCAATAAGGTAAGTGCACACTGAGGAAATTATAAAAAATAGTAGGAATAAGAACACAAGCAGAACTATGTACACATGTAGCTCACATTGGAAATTTGTTTTGAATTTGAAGCCAGTTTTGTAATTTCATCTTCTTTGAAGAAAGCATATGTGATGTATTAAATGAGAAATATCCATTATTATAGGTTATGATTTGAACATCTGGTCTGTAATTGGTGTTATTGTTTGAGGACCTTATAGAAATTTTAGGACATGACACCTTTGCTTGAGGAAGTGTATCATTTTGTGATGTCTTTCCAGTTTTCTCTCTCTGTATCATGCATGTAGATAGAAACATGCGTAGTCAGTTTCCTTCCCAAGCAGCCCTCTGGCATGCCTTTCTAATCAGTGGACTCTCCTTGTACTGTAAGTAAAATAAACTCCTCTTTCAGTAATTTACATTTAACTAAATTTATTTTTTTATTACAATAACAATGAGTAACCTATACAGAATCCAAGGAGTACTCTTCTGAGTTTATGGACTAGATGATTCCAAATTGATGAGAATCTTAGTTCACGTAGACCACCCATCCACTATTCTAGCAATGAACTGATGAAGATGCAAATGCGAGTATATGGTTGTCAGAGGACGTATGCTTTACATTCCAAATATCTTTTGGGCTCATGTGTTTAAGTACTTGCTCCCCTGGCAGGAGAGATGTTTGGAAAAAAAAAAACATGTCGAACATTTCAATGGTGGAATTTAACTGAGTTAGATTTTCTTGTGGGATTTGGCCTTAATGTTTAATTGAAGACGTGTGAGGTTATTTACTGAAATATAGGAAGCTTCTCAATGGTTATGTCACAGAAGAAAATGACAACTAACCTCACACTCTGAATTGCCAATTTCCCTCAGGAAAGGATGTCTGACACAAATACAGAGTCTGCTGATGACCTAATGAAGGATAGAATAACAGATGTTATGCAAATTGCCAAGGAAAAGACTATTATTATATTAGTCCCTCTCCTTAGTATAAGACAAAATTCATGTTAACATAGGCTATGAGAGTTATCACACTGTAACTTCCCACTAACATTTCTATATTGACAAGCAGTATGTAAGCTAAGACTTCTGTTTGCTTCCTTATACAAACACATCAAGGTCTCCAGAGTTGTTGAATACATTTGTTTCAAAAGCACAGACAAGAACTGGAGAAAGATCATAATTGTTAACTATGTCATGTGTAAGCCACATTACATCCAAAATTCATTTTATCAATGATGTTTCCCCTCAACTTTCATTATTGGTTGAATACAAAGCTCATGGATATTCCAGCAGTTGCTAACATCCTGCCTCTGTGGATTGAAGTCATTCAAATACACTTATAAAGAAAGTTCAACTGAGGAAATGGAAAGTATATTAGTTACAATATTGAAAATACTAGAAATTTATTGATAGGTTCATTTAGGTAGGTTATGATATATTTATAAACATATAGAAAAATTAACTTCTTGCACTATCAAATCTTTTGGATGAACACAAGAAGTAGATATTTCTCTAGAAAAACAGACTCACTCAAAAAGAAGCATATAATTTGCCTTGTGCACATACTAATAGTCTTTGAAGGGAACGTTCACTGTCACCAAGAGTACATCAGCCAAATATTCTAGCTGACCTATCTCACCTTGCAAACTACCTCTAGGTACTCTTATCTACTGAACGAAGTGGCAAGACAACTTTCAGAGAGCTCACAAATGCAGTTTGTAGGCCCCATACTGCAATACAAGACAGACTAGCAAATGGGTAACAAATCCGTTGAGCTCCTATGGGCTGGAGAAAGGCAAACAAAACTGTGTCTCTAGTTATCCGTTATTGAGTAATAATATAACCCAGAGACCTATGAAGATTAACATTGCTGCAGTGCACATTTGATCATGAAATGTAGGGCTGTAGCTCTGTAGGGCTCTTCTATACTTAGCATCAGCCTGGTGATCTGAAATCATCTGACACTTTGTTTCTTTGCTTGTCTGGTGCTTGATGCTGGTTATCAACTGGAACCTCAGCTGAGGCTGTGCCTGGAACAGCTCTATCTGCCCGGGCCATGCCACTACTTGGCATGTACTTGTATGACCTAGTTCCAAGGATGAATATCCCCTGATAATTAGGTTGCAAGCTGTGAAATTTGAAAGAGTCAGTGCTGCTTGGATTTCAAAGTAAGATGTTACAGGAGCACAAATCTAGGTAAAGATATGTTAAAAGAATTTTGTAATAAGGACATATGAGATAAAAATATATTAGTCTGGATATGTTTTGAAAGTATACCCGGCATACCAAGAAATTCATAGAATTGCATAGCTTTAGTTCAGGCCATTAATTGAGTCCCTGTACTAGCAACCTATAAATATCCAAATTTTATGTTACACAGATCTTTAAATTCCAAATCTCTAGTGTATGTGCCAAACTGATTTTCTCAGTCTCATAGTCTATAGTTTTAAAACCTGTCTCCATATATCAGGCAGATGTTTCTTGGTATAAATTATCAATATCTTGAAATTGATCTACATTTTAATTAATATGATTCTTTAGTGACACACTGGGTTCTGTATTTAGAAGCCTTAAAATATTTGTAAGAAAGACTTTAAGACTGTGCTTCTTGGGCTATGTCTACTCTACAGTGATAAAGCACTTACTTAGCATTCATGAGGTCCTAGGCTTAACAACAACAACAACACAGAGACAGACAGACAGACAGGCAGACACACACACACACACACACACACACACACACACACACACACACATGGGTGCATGTGTGCCCCTCATGCATATGCCTCTTTGTCATTTAGAACTTTTTAAAATGATTTTATTCTTGTTCTGTTTCTTAAAAGTTCCAATTATTGTCATGCCTTTCTTTAAATCCACAGTTTCCATTGCTTTTCTTTCCACCATATAAATCTGTGGATTCAGCTGATAAAATTTGGTAAACAGAAGCTTAAATCTTATAGTTGCAATTGTTAATTACAGTATGAGAAACACCTTAAGTCAATCTTCAAATTTATATGTCTTTCTCTTTAAAATTTCCAGGATGTTTATAAAAAGCTCCCAAACCTCCCTACCTATCCAGAAAGTCCTTAAGTCAATCTGCAAATTTATATGTCTTTCTGTTAAAAATTTCTAGGAAGTTTATAAAAATTCCCAAACCTCCCCACCTGCCTCCACCATCTGCAAGAGGATGTTTCCATCCTTTCACCCCCACCCTACCAGAGCTCCCCACTCCCTGGGGACTCAAGTCTCTTGAAGGTTGTTTGTTAGTTTTTGTTGTTTCACTCATGTAAACACTCTTGGTTTACAAAATGTTGGTATATACAACACACAAAAAATATGAGATGCTGCCTTTCTTATGTTTTCCCATTTTTTAGATCTGTAGTTTGCTTACCAAAACTTAACTTTTGTGTGATTTTCTTGTTTGAAAAATGTTCTCAGTGTTTTCACATTTTTACTGCCTTGTTTCTGTTTGGTGTGATAGTCTGAGCCTTGTTCAGTTTTCTCTTTGCTGATCATTCTCCTTTTCCACTTAGTTAAATAAAATATGCTTTAAGAATTTTTGACTCTTCAAACATCTGGAATATAATTCAATACTAATTTCTATCTTTTAATATAGCTTGGCATCTTGGGCATATTCTGGTTTAGTGATACATTTCATTTCATGAAAACTTTTTGGTGTCATTTCTTTAGATCATTTTCTAGGTTGGACTGAGTCACTCTGTTTTAGTAGCCACTAGAATGTCACTGTTCTCTTTCTCCCTGTTACCCCATTATCTCATTCTTATCATCGCAATCTCTCTTTTTCTCAGGCTTTGAGCCAGAACACGGAATGCAACAGCCACTATCCTCCTTATTGTTTCTAACTCATCTTATTGAGTAAGCTTTTGTATCACCGTAGTTTGTAAGACTGATCTGCATTCGGCTTCTCTGACATTATTTTAAAAAAGAAAACCCAAACCAAAAAACTTCTTATGTTTTTTCATGGAATCTTTACTACCAAAATAAACTTATGAATGTTTTAAAACAGTTTTAAATTTTGAAAACAGTTCTTTCTATTTTGGGGGTTTCATAAATTTTTCTTCATTAATACTTTATTTTAATTTTATATAAAGAAATTCCTTAGTAAAACATTTTAAGGTACTTGTCAAAGAGATTTTTTTTTTTTTTTTGGTTTTTTGAGACAGGATTTCTCTGTGTAGTCCTGGCTGTTCTGGAACTCACTCTGTAGACCAGGCTGGCCTCGAACTCAGAAATCCACCTGCCTCTGCCTCCCAAGTGCTGAGATCAAAGGCGTGCGCCACCACCGCCCGGCTTGTCAAAGAGAATTAAGATGTAAATAGACACTAGACTATTTCTCCTAATGTGACTATTATTCTCCTTTATTTTTTCTTATCTTATCTTAGTTAATAGAATGTTCTGAAACTTCCAGGACTCACACCCTTCCTCAGGCTCTGTCATTATAGTATATAAAAAATAACTATGCAGGTTTAAGCTCTCATTTAAATATATTACTACCTCTGTTGGGAGTTAAAAGTTTATTTCTTCTTCCTGTCTTGTTTTGATATTCCATTTCAGATGTCAAAGCTATCTTGTAGACATGATAGAGGCATTGTAATCATGATCTCAGGGCATTTGAGGATGCTTACACTGGGCTTCCATAATCTTGGTCCTATGAACAATTAACCATGAATAGAGAAGACATTCAAAGAGCCCCACCATTCTCTGTTTAATGACTGGGTACTGGGATCTTCTGAGAGAGTATCAGTTATTGTCTTCAGCTGTGTGTCCATTGGTGAGCCTACCACGGTCTAATATGGTGGTCTCAAGCTTACTAATCTTGCAACCCTTTAATATAGTTTTTTTGTATTATGGTGACACCCAAATGTAAATATTTTTGTTGCTACTTCATAACTGTAATATTGCTATAGTTATAAACCATAATGGAAAGTTTGTGTTTTTCAATAGTTTTAGGCGACCACTGTAAAAAGGTTTGAGAGCCAGTGCTCTAATCTATAAACTCATAAACACATACAAGACCCTCGTAAATGTAGTGGATCCCACAACAAAACCAAAAGCATGAATGTTAAAAAGTCATTGAGGAACAAAATTTATGAAGGTGGAAAGTAGACAAGAGAGAGTAGTGAATGAGTACTTAGGTTATATCACAAACATGGATGGGATCGTCAAAGAACGGCTTTAATAAAAATTATTTTTACATGAAGTGGAAATTTCTGGTATCTTTAGAGACTCAGGTGTGTCATGTGATTTTTTTCTGGAAACTTGCCTTATGGGAGGATGTTTTGCTGATGCAGACATGTGGGAGGATGTTTTGTTGAGAATAGACACTAGATGGTTTTATTTGGAAACAGCCTTGGAAAACAGCATGTGATGCTTTGCTAGAGCAGACACTTGAGAAAACATGTGAGGTCTAGCAGGGGTATGAATATAAGCCAATATACACTGTGGATGCTGTTGTGTGGTATTGGTATACCTTATCACTCTTTGCTGATAATTGTTGGGCTTTCTGACAATGGTCTTTACTGCTGCAGCTGTATGGCATTGGTTTGCCTAGACATTCTTTGATGGTCATCAACAAAGAACTTCTGGCAGTATTCCAGCAGGTTCTTGCTACTTCAGCAGACTCAGGCTAATTGACAGAGCCTCTCAGTTTCTTCATTAATTGAACTGCCATTGCTCATTCATGAATGGTGGATTGAGCTACCATTGCTAATTCACATGAATTGAACTGCTGATATTCTCACAATGGAGATGGGATTCACCCCAAAGAACTATTTATAAACTGTTTATAAAACAGCTTTATAAACAGAACTAAATATAAACTATTTATAAAATCTTCTTTGTTCTACTAACCTTTTATTTTCACTGCCTCTGGTGGGTAGAAGAGAGGTTAAAGATTTAAGAACCTTTATTAAAGTAGGTTTTAAAAAATTAAAGCCTACAAAATATTCTGGTATCTTTAGAGACTCAAAATATTGAGGTATAGAAAATATGTTAAAAGAACATCATTTGGACAGTGGTATGTTTCAAATCTGTGTTCTAGACACTGGTCCTTAACTTTCCTTGTTGCAGTAACCATGATTTTGTTTGTTGGAATTAAGACTTCTTTGTTTCTATTTACCTTTATAGGACAGGGATCAGAGACTAAACTTATTTTGGAACTATTTAAGTGACTCCAAAAGAGCCTATATTATGTGATCATAACTTGGCATGAATTCAAAATTTTATTTCTAGAACTGAAATTTTGTGTTTACTATTTCCTGGGGTACAACAATTCTTGGTGTCTTCAAACAGGCATAATTTTATCTTATTTGTTCTTTAATTGGCTTGTCACAATATTTTTGATTATTTTCCTTTCTTTCCCATGAACTCACAATTTCTTTAAAATTTTTGTTTGTGGCAATTCAACACTTTTGTGTTACATGGGACATGAGTTGTTTATGTATCTCCTGATGTCTTTCAGAAAGTGTAAGAGTCATGACATTCAACCTTAATTGTACAGATTTAAATATGTACAGCCATCAGCACCACTTCCATCCTGACCACAACAGTGGGTATATTAAAGTTGAAATTGATTCTACTTTACTTTGATATGCAAGTTTTAAATTTCTGAATTCTAATTATAAACATCACAACATTTATATCCAAGGACCTGTAAAGGCAAAGCAAATACCCTTTCTCTGTTCAGGAAAGCAAAACAAACTTACCAATATAAAACAATGAAGAACATAGTAGAAATGAGGCGCCATTTCTTTGGAGTCCCAAGTGGGCAGAGTTGATTTGTTTCTTCATCTTAGGCTCATAATATTTTCCCTCAGTTTAAATTGTATTCATTGGTTACTTTCCATCTCTCTGTGAATTGTCATTATTTATTTTTTGAATCTTGATTAGACTTTTTTCTTTTGTATTTGAGATATACTCTGGGCATTCTTTGTGCACAATTTGCTTGAAGAGAACTAAAAGATGCTAATGTTCAACTTACATTCTTCTCATCTTTTATGAGGTTATTATGGTTCTGAAACTCAACAGTGGGAGATAACTTGTAGGTAGGACACAAAGACTGTAGACAAATGTTTTGTAGAATTCAAGATATTACATGTAAAAACCCAATAATGCAGAAATAAGTAAGAGACAACATAAATGAGAAAAACGTCAACCTAACAATGATGTGTGTTTGTGCATGTATTTGTGCATGTTTATAAATAGAATAAATTTAGTTATGTTTATAAGCCTCTACGCATTTTAAACAACTATGCTAATGAATTCAGGGAGCACGTACACAGAGCTAAACTTCTGAAATGTTCTTATATTGTTGGAGAAACCACAAAACTAGTAGTATGTTGAATGGCTGATGGTTGTATCTCCAAAACTTGACAGGTAGAAACAAGAAGCTTTTTCAATAAGATTAGGCCAGTCTGGTCTATAACTTGAGTTTCAACATAGTCTGAGCTGCACAATGAAACCTTGATAGAAAAAATATATATAAAAGAAACTAAAAAGAATACTAGAATCAGCTGGGCAGTGGTGGCGCACGCCTTTAATCCCAGCACTTGGGAGGCAGAGGCAGGTGGATTTCTGAGTTTGAGGCCAGCCTGGTCTACTGAGGGAGTTCCAGGATGGCCAGGGCTACACAGAGAAACCCTATCTCAACCCCCCCCAAAAGAATACTAGAATCAGCCAAAGTTTCAGTTTATATCTGTAGTGAACTTCATCGCCTAACTGAATAAGATAAGCAATTGATTAGAAGGATATAATAAAAGTACAGAATTATTCAGAGAAGAGAAAAAAACAAAATTAAAAAATAAATAATATGTGCAAAATTAGACTCTAAATAATAAGACAGATTAAATTATCTACCTATATTGACAATTAACTCAAACATTGAATACGTAAATTTAACTGATGAAAAAGTTTGTCAGAATGGATAGAAATGAGTTAATTATTTTTCATTTACAAAGATCAGGCATTAGATAACAGCATAGACATGTTCAAGGATAAAATCTGTTTATTCAAATGCAAGACAAAAGGAATTTTATGCTATAACAACATGAAACACTCTGTTTTGGAGTAGAAAATGCTAAAAGTGAGGAAAGTTTTCTATATAGAAAAGTGCCTATTAAAAATGAAAACAAAACAATAGTAAATTTATGTAGCGACACTGACTTAAATTCCGAATGCATAGTGCCAAAATTTAAAGACATAAAAAGAAAAGCAAAATTTTATAATCACAGCTGAGATCCGAACATAAATCTTAGCAACTGTTAAGCAAAGCTGATATAAAACTATAAAGATTATACAAAGCATGAACAAAGCAATGCCTTCTCCTATTTGACACAGAACGCTGCACCAAGGGTGCCAGAAACACGATGTAGGATTAGAGGCAGGGTACAGCCCAAATTTAATTCACACTAGGTACCTAACACAAACACAGCGGAAGTACAAATAATAATGAAGATATCTTCTGATCAAAGTGGAATTATTTGGAAAGCTTCAATAGAATGATTTCAAAAACCCC
>JANHMN010000016.1:29219770-29272329 GCA_030674055.1 Rhabdomys pumilio | reverse complement strand
TCACTCCCCAGAGTCCTATTTATACCCTCCAAAAATCAGTCCTCCACATGCCTTGCCTCAGCATGGCTTTTGCCTCAGCACAGGCCTTGCTTCAGTATAGATCTTGCACAGGTTTTGCCTCAGCAATGCATCCAATCACTCCATGTCCTTGAAAGTGGCAATAAATTACAACACACCACCAGATGTTTTTTTGATGCTCTTCTCTCTATGGAGTCCTGCCAAATGCAGCTCAACTATGTAATGTAAGCTGGACCAATACATGCATGTCATTATCAAACAATCTTTTATCAAATGTCCTTTTACCTTCTTGATTTAGCAGAACATCCTTTCTCCTGTGTCTGCTTCAGTGAAATGTTCCTTCATGAGTTTGCCTTAGCCTTTCACACCTGTGTCCACTTTAATGATATATTCCTTCCTGTGTTTGCCCTAGCAAAATGCCATCCAAACAGTATTCCAAAGAACCCTTAAGTTTCTACTTCAGTGTATAGCTGAATCTTCAGGTAGAGCTAGCTATACCCAATTTTCTGAGAACTGCCAGATTGATGTACCAGTTTACAGTCCCACCAGTAATTGAAGAGTGTTCCTCTTTCTCTACACTCTTACCAGCATTTGCTGTCACCTGAGTTTTGATCTAAGGCACTCTGATTGATGTAAGGTGTAATCTCAGGGTCATTTTGATTTACATACCTCTGTGTTCATAGCAGTCTTATTTATAATAGCCAGAAGCTGGAAACAACCCTCATGTCCCTCAATGGAAGAATGGATACAGAAAATGTGGGTACACCTTACAAAGTGTGTATTTACTCAGCTATTAAAAATGATGACGACTTCAGGAACTTTGTAGGCAAATGGATGGAACTTGAAAATATTTTCCTGAGTGAAGTAACACAGACACAAAAGGACATACATAGTATGTACTCACCAAAAAGGGGATATTAGCCAAAAAGCTCAGAATACTCACAATACAACTCAAAGGCTGTATGAAGCTTAACAAAAATGAGGGCCAAAGTGTGAATGCTTCAAACCCACTTAGAAGGGGAAACAAAATAATTGTGAGAGGCAGAGGGAAGGAGGAATCTGGATGGGAGAGGCCGGAGGCAGGAAAAATGGGGGACAGGACCAGGTATGAATAGAGACTGCAGAGAAGTCCAGAAGGCCAGGATAATGAATAGGAATAAGTAACAGTGTGGGTTGGGGAACTTGGGGAACCACTAGAAAGTCCCAGATGTCAGGGAGAGGCTCCCAGAACCCAATGGAGATGACATTAGCTGAAATACCCATCAGCAGAGATACAAAACCTGTAGAGACCACCTCCAGTAGATAGACATGGCTCCAACTGGAGGGATGATGTCATCCACCCATCTAAAATATTTAACCTGAATTGTCCCTGTATAAGGGAAAGCAGGGAGAAAAATGGGGCAGAGGCTGAAGAAAAAGCCATCTAGAGACTGCCCTACTGTGTGATCCATTCCACCTGTCGACACCAAGCCCCAAGATTATTGCTGATGCCAAGATGTGCTTATAGTCAGAAGCCTGGTATGACTGTTCTGTAAGAGTCTCTGCCAGCTCCTGAGAGGTGAAGATACTCACAGCCAACAATTTGACTGAGCCCAGGGACTTTAGTGAAAGAGTTAGCAGAAGGGCTAAAGATACTTTATAAATATGCAAATATAATATATTATAATTCTATTTATATTTATATTTATATTTAGAATATATTATATTAGAAATAAATACATAAATAAAATTTTGCCTGAAATATGTGACAAGATACAACAGTATTTCATGATATGTTTTTTATGTGACCAAGTGGTTTAAAAATGTATGTAAAATTATTTTTCATATTTGATAATCATGTAGTCAAAATTTGAAATGTCACAAGATTGAATTGGTAGTTTCCATTAAAGTAATTTATGGGCCTATGAAAACATCAAGTTAGTAATAAAATCTTTTGTATTAAATGGGCAGACCAGCAATCATCAAACACCAAAATCTTAGATGATTTCCTGTTACCTATTGATGTGACAGAAAAATCTCATACATTGAAAAATTTTTGGAGTGAGTCTTTCTAAGTCTCAGGAAGCTTAAAAAAAAAAAAAAAAGACAAAACCTTAAAAGACTCAGCAAGAAAAAATCCACAGATATGTAGGAATTTTCTGAAGTCAGAAAGATTCACAACAGCCTTCTATATGCTCGAAAGCAATAACAAATCCTCTGGAATGCCAGACTCTGAGCAGTAGAGCTGCCTGGGTTTCACCCAAGGGAGATCCAGGGATGCAGGCATTATGTGTCATCACCCATGCTCCCATATGATTTAGGTGATGCTGCTGCCTTTGTGCCATCTACGTTCTTGTAAGTAAGCCCAAGAAACTTACTGTTTCACTAAGCAACATGTGGTATCTGCCAAGATACTGAGGATATTCACAGGAGTATTTACTACTACTAAAATCAGAATTATTTATTTCCTTATTTATTTAAAAATAATCAGGCTTATTTTCACATTCTTGTTAGTATTACTCTTAGTACTTTACACAAAATTGTATAATGGGTATAGCAATCATTTGCTGTGTGCTTCTGCATTCATTTTAAATAGGTGCTATGACAAATTACCTCACATTTTATGGTTTATATAAACAAAGATTTACCCATTTTTTCCTGTGGCAAACAGGTTTATAAGCCTAGAGCCAAGTACTTATAGGCCTATGATTCTTAATATCATCTCTTGGAAAGAAATTACAGATGTGGGCCATCTATTGCATTCATTTATTACTGCGATAGTACTCTTTTTGCTATTGTCTTTGGGCATTTTTTTCCATTATCTAAAGCACCTATCATGTTCAAGTCTTATCTATATATGCATGAGATATCTTTTCATCTGTGTTTTCTTTCCTAATTTATCTTAAGACAAATGTTTCTAGTCATACAGATCTTTTACTTACTTGGTTAGATTCACACCAAGGTATTTTATATTATTTGTAACTATCATGAAGGATGTCATTTCCCTAATTTCTTTCTCAGCCTGTTTATCCTTTGAATAGAGGGAGGCTACTGATTTGTTTGAGTTGATTTTATATACAGCCACTTTGCTGAAGTTATTTATCAGGTTTAGGTGTTTTCTGGTAGAAGTTTTAGGGTCACTTAAGTGTACTATCATATCATCTGCAAATAGTGAAATTTTGACTTCTTCCTTTCCTATTTGTATCCCTTTGACTTCCTTTTGTTGTCTAATTGCTCTGGCTAGGACTTCCAGTACTATATTGAATAGGTAGGGTGAGAGTGGACAGCCTTGTCTAGTCCCTGATCTTAGTGGGATTGCTTCCAGTTTCTCTCCATTTAGTTTGATGTTGGTTACTGGCTTGCTGTATATTGATTTTACTATGTTTAGGTATGAAGAAAGAAATCAAAGAAGATCTCAGAAGATGAAAAGATCTCCCATGCTCCTGGATTGGCAAGATAAATTTAGTAAAAATGGCCATCTTGCCAAAAGCAATCTACAGATTCAATCCAATCCCCATCAATTTCCAAACCAATTCTTCATAGAGATAGAAAGAGCAATTTGCAAATTCATTTGGAATAACAAAAAAAAAAAAAAAAAAAAAAAAAAACAGGATAGCGAGAACTATTCTCAACAATAAAAAAAATTTCTGGGGGAATCACCATTCCTGACATCAAACTGCATGGCATTGGTACAGAGATAGGTAGGATGATCAATGGAATAGAATTTAAGATCCAGAAATGAACCCACACATCTATGATCACTTGATCTTTGATAAAGGAGCTAAAACCATCCAGTGGAAAAAGGACAGCATTTTCAGCAAATGGTGCTGGTTCAACTGGAGGTCAGCATGTAAAAGGATTCAAATCAGTCCATTCTTATCTCCTTGTACAAAGTTCAAGTCCAAGTGGATAAAGGACCTTCACATAAAACCAGATACACTGAAACTAATAGATGAGAATGTGGGGAAGACACTCAAATACCTAGGCACAGGGGAAAGTTCCTGAACAGAACACCAATGTCTTATGCTCTAAGATCAAGAGTTGACAAATGGGAACCTCATAAAATTGCAAAGCTTCTGTAAGACAAAGGATATTGTCAATAAGACAAAATGGCAATCAACAGATTGGGAAAAGATCTTTACCAATCCCACATCCAATAGAGGGCTAATATCCAAGATATACAAAGAACTCAAGAAATTATACTCCCAACAACCAAATAACCCTATTAAAAGATGGGGTACAGATCTAAAGAAAGAATTCTCAACTGAAGAAACTCGAATGGCAGAGAAGCACCTTAGGAAATGCTCAACATCCTTAGTCATCAGGAAAATGCAAAACATGCTGGAGAGGACATGGAGAAAGAGGAACACTTCTTCATTGCTGGTGGCATTACAAGCTGGTACAACCATTCTGAAAATCAACCTGGAGGTTCCTTATAAAATTGTAACTATTTCTAACTGAAAACCCAGCTCCTTCAGTCTTCTCTCTAACTTCTCCATTGAGAAACCCTTGATCAGATCAGTGGCTAGTTGTGAGCATCATTCCCTGAATGTGTCAGTCTCTGGTAGACCTCTAAGGAGACAGCTGTACCAGGTTCTTGTCAGCATGCACTTCCAGTCATCCACATCAGTGTCTAACTTAGGTGACTGTACATGGGATGGATACCCAGGTGGAATGGTCTCCAGATGGCCCCTTTTTTAGTTTCTGTCCAACATTTTGTTTCCATATTTGCTCCCTTGAGTATTTTTGTTACTCCTTCTAAGTAGGACTGAGGCATGCACATTTGGTCTTCCTTCTTCATGAGCTTCATGTGGTCTGTGTGTTCAGTCTTTGCCATTCTAAGTTTTAGGTCTAACATCCACTTATCTGTTAGTAAATTCTATGTGTGTTCTTTTGTGATTGGGTTACCTCTCTCAGGATGATAATTTCTAGTTCGATCCATTTACCTAAGAATTTCTCGAATTTATTATTTTTAATAGCTGAGTGATACTCCATTGTGTAAATATACCACATTTTTTGTATCTATTCCTCTATTGAAGGACATCTGGGTTCTTTCCAGCTTCTGGTTATTATAAATAAGGGTGCTATGAACATAGTGGAGCATATGTCCTTATTATATGTTGGAGCAACTTCTGGGTATATGCCCAGGAGTGGAATAGCTGGATCCTCAGGTAATACTATGTTCAATTTTCTGAGGAACCGCCAGACTGATTTCCAGAGTGGTTGTACCAGCTTGCAATCCCACCAACAATGGAGGAGTGTTTCTCTTTCTCCGCATCCTCTCCAGCATCTACTATCACCTGAGTTTTTGATCTTAGCCATTCTGACTGGTGTGAGGTGGAATCTCAGAGTCATTTTTATTTGCATTTCTCTGATGACTAAGGACTTTGAACATTTCTTTAAGTGCTTCTTGACCATTCAAGATTCTTCCGTTGTGAATTCTCTATTTAGCTTGGTATCTCATTTTTAAATTGAGTTATTTAGTTTTTTGAAGAATAACCTTTGATATGTGTGTGTGTGTGTGTGTGTGTGTGTGTGTGTGTGTGTGATATTAGCCCTAGCCATCTGTCAGATGTAGGGTTAGTGAAGAGTTTATCCCAATCTGTACTTTCCCAATTTCTCCTACTGATGGTGTCTTTTGCCTTACAGAAGCTTTTTGGTTTCATGAAGTCCTACTTGTTGATTGTTTGTCTTAGAGCCTAGAGCCTGAGCCATTGGTGTTCTGTTCACAAACTAGCTTGATTTCTTTCTTTACTATAACTGAAGTATGTGATATCTTCAGAAGGGGGTTCTTACCATAAAGTCCTGGTAGTTATAGAAGAAAAATGACAATATATTATGATATTTGAGGTCTTTAATTATCACTGGCTAACATCTCTGTAAATGACAACATATTCATGTTACTAATATTTTATTAGTTTATATTATCTAGCAGGAGACATATATATGCAGATGTATGCATATATCTATGCATATATGTATGCATATATGTGTATATGTGTATGGGTATATGTATATATGCATATAATATATATATATATATATATATATATATATATATATATATATATATGTTGTATGTATTATATTATGAGCCAAACATATTCTGAAAGTGATGATTTCTGTCTTAGAAGCATTAAAAAAAAAAGAAGTCATGGCATAGTTTATGGGAAGTGATAGATTAAAATAACAAGATTTTTAAATAAATATTGGTTGTTCTCCACAAATTGAACATAAGACCCTAATGCTGAAGACAAAATCTTCATAAGTCATTGAACATGAAAAAATTGCACTCATACTTACTTAGAACCTTTGCCTCTGTGGACTAATGTTAGTGGTATAATAAGATAGTCTTCTCTGTCAAGGGGAAAATGTGAACATCAATGCAGCCACAAACCTTCACCATACAATGATGACCTTTTGCAAGATGTATTAGTGCAATAGTGGCACATAGAATGTGGGAGTAGCCAACCAATTATCTGATTTAAGTTTCACATCATAAGGTGAATCCAATTCTCAATTCTTCTCAGGTGGTAAAGAAATTGAGACTAGATAGGACAGAAACCTAAAGTAAAACTGAGTACTTCTGATCTGCTGAAAAAAAAAAGTATCTCTAAAATGACTCCTACCTACAGTCAACTATACTCATTCTTGCTCAGAAGTCTCCATGGAATCTTCTTCCTGTAGTGCATGAGAACAAATATAGAGACCTGTAACTAGAAAATGTACATAGTGAGAGACCTTGAAACATTCAATCCTAAATGAGATGTGTCCTTCAAATCCTTCTGCCCAGCACTCAGGGAGTTTTACAGAAGAGGAGGCAGAAAGATAGTAAGAGCCAGGGGGAAGATGGACACCGAGGAATAAGATATTCTAAATACTTCTGGAATGAATTGTGATTCTACAGAGACTGTCTCAGCAGGACATATATGGGTCTGTACCAGATGGGCTTCCAGCACTGGAAGAACAAATATAAACAAGCTTCCATCCCTAAACCAGACGGTAGGTATCTCCAATAGATTAAAAACTGGCAAATGAAAACTTATTTTTCTCCAGTAGAGTATCACTGGGGATACAAATCATTCCTAAGGGCAGGTTCCATGCCCAGCAATGATGACAGACAGAAAATGAACTCAATGGCATTTTAGATGTTCTTTGTCTCATAATGTTTTCTTGGGTATATTTTTATAACCTTACTTGTCCTTTGTAAGTATATATTATGGTTTCTGTTTCTGTGTTTTTATGGAATTTCTTTATGTAGAAATGTGTGTCTCTGCATCTAATATGAGGTTCTTCTACTTTTTCTTTTGTTTGCTTGTTTTGTCCTATTACTGTTTGTCTTTGCTTTCAGTTTATTTTATTATTATTCTCCAGATGTTTGATTGTTTTCTTGCAAAAGACAGAAAGAAAGGGAATTCATTTGGAAAGGGAAAGGTGAAAAGTTGCCTAGGAATTGTAGGGATAGGGGTGATGGAGGGATGTCCTAATCAGAATATATTGTATGAAAAACAATTTATATTCAGTAAAAAAAAATGTAAAAATTACATTAAAATATATTTTTTCTGCTGCACTCTTTCTACTTTAACATAACCATTCAGATGTTTAAATATTTTTTAGAGAGACCTATTACAAGTATTTACGTCCTTGCCCGGACCCCGGTGAACTGAGCAGTCAGACAACTGATCTGCTCCCCCTAGGAAACTGCATCCTAGCCAGCTCAGGGACTACCGAGTTGCAGGTAGGAGCAGCCGCTCACCACCCTAGGCCCCAGAAGCAGAACTGGTAGTAGGAAGATCCCAGAGTACATCTGGCACCCAGAACCCACTCCAGCAGAAGACCACACCCCTTCCACCCCTTGCCAAGACCCCAGTGGACTGAGCTGCCAGACAGCTGCCCTGCTCCCCCAGGAAACTGGATCCAGCAGCATCCTAGCCAGGTCAAGAACCGCAGAGCTGCAGAGCAGGGAACAACATACCCTGAAGCATCCTAGAGGAGCAACTACACTTAGAGCAGCAAACACATAGCTGGTCTACTACTGTGGAGACACCATATCCCGAGATAACTTAGAGGAGCCACTGTACCCAGAACAGCTGGAGCTCAGGATCATAGAGTCATCCAGATCCCAAGGAGTTCTGACACAACCAAGATAACTGGAAAGGCAGACTCCAGTCAGAACCAGTGAGTAGAAGTAGCACTACAGCTAACCAAATGGCAAAAGGCAAGCATAAGAATGTAAACAACAGAAACCAAAATTACTTGGCATCACCAGAACCCAGTTCTCCCACCATAGCAAGTCCGGAACACCACATCACACCGGAAAAAGAGGACTCAGAATTAAAATCACTTCCTATGATGATGATAGAGGAATTTAAAAAGGACATAAACAACACTCTCAAAGAATTTGAGGAGAATGCAGGTAAACAGGTAGAAGTCCTTAAAGTAATACAAGAAAACACAACCAAACAGGTGAAGAAATTACACAAAACCATCCAGGATCTAAAAATGGAAGTAGAAACAATAAAGAAATCCCAAAAGGAGACTACCCAAGAGATAGAAAACCTAGGAAAAAGATCAGCAGAATACAAGAGATAGAACAGAGAATCTCATGCACAGAAGATACCATGGAAAACATAGACACAATGGTCAGGTCAAAGAAAGTGTGAAATGCAAAAAGCTCCTAACACAAAACATCCAGGAAATCCAGAACACAATGAGAAGACCAAACCTAAGGATAATAGGTATAGATGAGGGTGAAGACTCTCAACTTAAAGGACCAGTAAATATCTTCAACAAAATTATAGAGGAAAACTTTCCTAACCTAAAGAAAAAGATGTCCTTAAATATACAAGAAGCTTACAGAACCCCAAATAGACTAGACCAAAAAGAAATATCTCCCGTCACATAATAATCAAAACATCAAATATATAAAACAAAGAGAAGATACTAAAAGCAGTAAGGGAAAAGGGCAAAGCAACATATAAAGGCAGACCTATAAGAATTACACCAGATTTCTCACCAGAGACTATAAAAGCCAGAAGATCTTGGACTGATATCATACAGGCCCTAAGAGATCACAAATGCCAGCCCAGACTACTACACCCAGCAAAACTCTCAATCAATATTGATGGGGAAACCAAAATATTCCATGACAAATCCAAATTTACACAATATCTTATCACAAAATCCAGCACTTCAAAGGGTAATTGGAGGAAAACTCCAATCCAAGGAGGGAAACTGCAACCTAGAAAAACCAAGAAAGTAATCCTCCAACAACCCAAAAGAAGGTAGCTATAAAAACATAACTCCACTGCCAATAGCAAAAATAACAGGAAACAACATTCATTTTTCCTTAATATCTCTTAATATCAATGGACTCAAGTCTCCAATAAAAAGACATAGACTATCAGACTGGATACATAAACAGGACCCAACAATCTGCTGCATACAAGAAAAGCACCTTTGTGAAAAAGACAGACACTACCTCTGAGTAAAAGGTTGTAAAACAATCTTTCAAGGAAATGGCCCAAAGAAACAAGCTGGAGTAGCCATTCTAATATCAAATAAAATCAATTTTCAACCAAAAACAATCAAAAAAGACAAAGAAGGTCACTTCATATTCATCAAAGGAAAAATGTACCAAGAGGAATTTGCAATTCTGAACATCTATGCCCCAAATGCAAGGGCACCCACATACATAAAAGAAACTTTACTAAAGCTTAAAGCATACATTGTACCTCACACAATAATAGGGGGAGATTTCAATACCCCACTCTCAGCTATGGACAGATTGTGGACACAGAAACTAAACTGAGACACAATGAAACTAACAGAAGTTATGAACCAATTGGACTTAACTGATATCTATAGAACTTTTCATCCTAAAACAAAAGAATATACCCTTTTCTCAGCACCTCATGGTACCTTCTCCAAAATAAACCATATAATTGGTCAGAAAACAGACCTCAACAGATACAAAAAGATTGAAATAATCCCTTGTACACTATCAGACCACCATGGACTAAGACTCATCTTTGACATGGACAAAAACAACAGTAAGCCCGTATACACATGGAAACTGAACAATGCTCTACTCAATGATAACTTGGTCAAGGAAGAAATAAAGAAAGAAATTAAAGACTTTTTAGATTTAAATAAAAATGAGGACACATCATATCAAAATTTGTGGGACTCCATGAAAGCAGTTCTGAGAGAAAAAATCATAGCTCTAAATGCACACAAAAAGAAAATGGAAAGAGCATATATTAACAACTTGACAGCACACCTGAAAGCTTTAGAACCAAAAGAAGCTAATATACCCAAGAGGAGTAGATGGCAGGAAATAAACTCAGGGCCAAAATCAACCAATTTGAAACAAAAAGAACTATACAAAATATCAACAAAACCAGAAGCTGTTTCTTTGAGAAAATCAACAAGATAGACAAACCTTTATTCAGACTAACCAAAGGGCACAGAGACAGCACTCAAATCAATAAAATCAGAACTGAAAAGGGAGACATAACAACAGAAACAGAGGAAATTAAAAAAATCATTAGATCCTACTACAAAGGCATATACTCAACAAAATTGGAAAATCTGGATGAAATGGACAGTTTTCTTGATAGATACCAGGTACCAAAGTTAAACGAGGAGCAGATAAACCATCTAAATAGTCACATACCGCTAAAGAAATAGAAGCAGTCATTAAAAATCTCCCCACCAAAAAAAGTCAGGGGCCAGATGGTTTTAGTGAAGAATTCTACCAGACCATCCAGGAAGACATAATACCAATTCTCTTCAAACTATTCCACAGAATAGAAACAGAAGGAACAACACCCAATTAGTTCTATGAAGCTACAATTATGCTCATACCAAAGACTCACAAAGACCCAACAAAGAAAAAGAACTACAGACCAATCTCAGTTATGAATGTTGATTCAAAACTGCTCAATAAAATTCTCGCAAACCGAATCCAAGAACACATCAAAGCAATCATCCATCATGAGCAAATAGGCTTTATCCCAGTAATGCAGGGTTGGTTCAATATTCGAAAATCCATCAATGTAATCAACTACATAAATAAACTCAAAGAAAAAAACCATATGATCATCTCACTGGATGCTGAGAAAGCATTTGACAAAATTCAACTTCCCTTCATGTTAAAAGTCCTGGAAAGAGCAGGAATTCAAGGTCCATACCTAAACATAGTAAACGCAATATACAGCAAGCCAGTAGCCAACATCAAACTAAATGGAGAGAAACTTGAAGCAATCTCAATAAGATCAGGGACTAGACAAGGCTGTCCACTCTCACTCTACCTATTCAATATAGTACTGGAAGTCCTAGCTAGCGTGATTAGGCAACAAAAGGAAGTCAAAGGGATACAAATAGGAAAAGAAGAAGTCAAAATTTCTCTATTTGCAGATGACATGATAGTATACATAAGTGACCCTAAAATTTCCATCAGAGAACTCCTAAACCTGATAAACAACTTCAGTAAAGTGGCTGGATATAACATCAACTCAAACAAATCAGTAGCATTCCTATACTCAAAAGATCAAAAGGCTGAGAAAGAAATTAAGGAAATGACACCCTTCAAAATAGTCACAAACAATATAAAATATCTTGGAGTGAACCTAACCAAGCAAGTGAAAGATCTGTATGACAAGAACTTCAAGTCTCTAAAGAAAGAAATAGAAGATCTCAGAAGATGGAAAGATCTCCCATGCTCCTGGATTTACAGGATTAATCTAGTAAAAATGGCCATCTTGCCAAAAGCAATCTATAGATTCAATGCAACCCCATCAAAATTCCAAAACAATTAGTCATAGTGATAGAAAGAGCAATTTGCAAATTTATTTGGAACAACAAAAATCGCAGGATAGCGAGAACTATTCTCAACAACAAAAGAACTTCGGGGGGAATCACCATCCCTGACCTCAAACTGTACTACAGGGCAATAGTAATAAAAACTGCATGGTATTAGTACAGATACAGGCAGGAAGATCAGTGGAATAGTATTGAAGTCCCAGAAATGAGCCCACATACATATGGTCACTTGATCTTTGACAAAGGAGCTAAAACCATCCAGTGGAAAAAGGACAGCATTTTCAGCAAATTGTGCTGGTTCAACTTGAGGTCAACATGTAGAAGGATGCAAATCAATCCATTCTTATCTCCTTGTAAAAAGCTCAAATCCAAGTGGATAAAAGACCTTCACTTAAAACCAGATACACTAAAACTAATACAAGAGAAGATGGGGAAGACCCTCGAATACCTAGGCACAGGGGAAAAGTTCCTGAACAGAACACCAATGTCTTATGCTCTAAGATCAAGAGTTGACAAATGGGACCTCATAAAATTGCAAAGCTTCTGAAAGGCAAAGGACATTGTCAATAAGACAAAATGACAACCAACAGATTGGGAAAAGATCTTAACCAATCCCACACCCAACAGAGGGGTAATATCAAAGATATACAAAGAACTCAAGAAATTATACTTCAGTAAACGATATAACCCTATTAAAAAAATGAGGAACAGAGCCAAACAAAGAATTCTCAACAGATGAAACACGAATGGCTGAGAAACACCTTAAGAAATGCTCAACATCCTTAGTCATCAGGGAAATGCAAATCAAAACAACCCTGAGATACCACCTCACACCAGTCAGAATGGCCTAGATCAAAAACTCAGGTGATAGCAGATGCAGGAGAGGATACGGAGAAAGAGGAACATTCCTCCACTGTTGGTGGGATTACAAGCTGGTACAACCACTCTGGAAATCAGTCTGGTGGTTTCTCAGAAAACTGGACATAGCATTACCTGAGGATCCAGCTATATTACTCCTGGGTATATATGCAGAAGAGGCTCCAACATATAATAAGGACATATGCTCCACTATATTCATAGCAACCTTATTTATAATAGCCAGAAGCTGGAAAGAACCAAGGTGTCCCTCAACAGAGGAATGGATACAAAAAATGTGGCACATCTATACAATAGAGTATTATTCAGCTATTAAAAATAATGAATTCAAGAAATTTATAGTTAAATGGATGGATCTAGAAATTATCATCCTGAGTGAGTTAACCCAATCACAAAAGAACACACATGGTATTTATTCACTGTTAAGCAGATGTTAGCCCAAAAACTTAGAATAGCGAAGACTCAACCCACAAACCACATGAAGCTCATGAAGAAGAAAGACCAAGAGTGGACGCCTTAGTTCTACTTAGAACCAGTAACACAAATACTCAAGGGAGCAATTATGGAAACAAAACATGGGACAGAAACTGAAGGAAGAGCCATCTGGAGACCAATCCACCTGGGCATCCATCCCATGTACTGTCACTTAAGCTAAACATTGATATGGATGACTGTAAATGCATGCTGTCAGGAACATGATATAGCTATCTCCTTAAAGATCTGCCAGAGACTGACACATTCAGAGGACGATGCTCACAGCTAACTACTGATATGATCAAGGGTTTCCCAATAGAGAACTTAGAAGATTGAAGGAGCAGGAAAGGTTTGTGACCCCAAGAGGAAAGCAACAATACTAAACAACCAGAGCCCCCCAGGGTCTAAACCTGGGAGCACATAGGGAGGGACCTAAACTCTAGCGGTATATGTCGGGGAGGACTGCCTTGTTGGGCATAGTTGGGACAGGAGATTCTTGGTCCCATGAAAAACGAACACAGAATAAGGGGAAATGTAAGAGTGAGGAGGGGGTAGTGGGGTTTGGGAGTAGGTACAGGCACAGCCTCATAGAAGTGATATAAGGAATGGGGATGAAATAAGGGGTTCCTGGGTGGTGGGGGAAATTGGATAAGAGGATAAAACTTGAAATATAAATATTATAAACAACTACATAAAAAAGGAAATAAAAGTTGTTAGAACCAACATCTTTAAAAAAAATGTCAGCCCTCTAGGAAAAAAAAATTTTTTTATTGATACTAAAACTTGTTCAGAGAATTTTATATTGCAGAATACAGAGCCTTGGTGTATCTACTCATCAAGCAAAACAAGCAGACTTATTCAAACCTCCGGTGTCTGGGAATTCCATCTGGATGCAGTAAAGACACAGCGTCAGAAGCTTATCAATTTACTCTTCCCCTCCACCCCTCTTCTAATATCTCAACGCCCGTAATCAGCTTGAAGAAGTTAAAGAAGAGTCAGTGCCCCTATTCCCTGGGCTTGGGGACTAAGGTGGTTAATATTGGGCTGTCTCTCTGGGGAAAAGTAGTGGTTTTGTTGGAACAGGGAGGATTAGCTAGGATTTATGGCATAGCCATAATTGGTAGAAATCTGTATAATTTAGTATCAAGATGAAGTTATAATTTCTTAAATGGTACAAAATTCACTTGGATTTCAAATTTAAGGTTTTCATTGGTTTAAGCTTCCTATTGATATGAAAGTGAAATGAATACTGATACTCTCATGGGCATTGTGCCTGTATAACACATTTAGAAATACAAGGCTTAGACCCAGTCCTTCTTTAACTTTTTTAACTGATTTGGGATGATTAGCCTGTGAGTTAAAGTACTATAGCAAATTCATGACTTTGAGTTTATTGTTAGGGTGTTTTCTATATTTTATTTAGAAATAGCTGAGAGGAGTTAACAGACAACAGTCCAGGTTACCTTACAGGGATAGTTGGATTTGAAAACAACAGAAATCCATAGAATTGGTGTCACAAATATTTCTATATTAATGTTCATTTTGATTAGAGACCTGTCTGCTCCTGACAGCTTCCTGTCTTGGATTCTAAGAAGAAATTGAGCATCGTTGGATTTACTCCAGATGTGGTGAGACAGCCACTAGGCAAGAATTGCCTCTCTCCATCTACAGACAAATTATTGTCCAGAAAAGGACACACTTGCAGAATAGTTTACTGATTATATCTGCCTAGATAGAGTAATCAGACCTTAATAATTCTGCAGCACTAAAGTCTGTCAGATGAGTTTGGGCCAGAAGGCTGAAGATTTAGTGCTCCAACGTTTGGTAGTATAGGGGCTGTCCAGGTGTTCAGCAGTCTCTCTAAATTGGCTAAGTTTTAGAAGCTATGCTTAGTGCTTCCCATAACGTCAGTTAATTTAGTCATTCTGGATTTCTGATGGCATTGAAGACCTATAGTCTCATAGCCAATCCAGGCTATTTACCTTGAGAGAAAAGATGTGAGTGGAGGGTTCTCAGCTGACATTCATTCTAAAGCCAAGAAAAAGCCAGGTTCAAAACTAAGTGTTCTAGTCAAGAGAGATGGCAGAGGTTCTGGCTAGTCAACAAAAGGATGAACTGGATATTAAGACTATCTTGTACCTCACTGGTACAAATAGGAATAATTATGCTCTAATTGTATTCTGAGAGAAAAACTTTATTTTAACACGAAGGGTAATATGTAGGAGGAGCTAAGGGGAAAGGAGCTCCGAAATGAAAAGATGGAGTAAGGAGAGGAGAAGATGAAGTAGATGATAAGCTCGGTAATGAGACAGAAAAAGAGAGAGATAGAGAGATGGGGCATGGAGGTAGAAGTTCACGTGTCTCCACCAGTCAAAGATAGTTTATATATCTTGGTTGGGTATTGGGTTACACCTCTGATTGAACATTACCATATTTATAAAGCCTTTGATTAACATTTAAAAAAATTTGTATAAAAGCAAAATGGAAAAGGCGGCAGGAGATAGAGTTTTTCTAGGGATGGGAAATGGGGAGAGGGGATGGCATCTGAAATGTAAATAAAATATCCAATTAAAAAGAAAAAAAAACAAGTATTTACAAAGATTTTTAGGAAACCTAAAATGATTGTATAAAAAAATCCAGGACTTTATTTCTAAAACTATATTAATAGAAAAATATATACAATTCTTATTAGATTACAGAGTATTAGTATAATAATTATTCTTTAGTATACCTTCAGATTTGAAAATTAAAATTTAAAAAGTTGTTTATCCTACCTCTTGTTATATTTTTAATCTTTAGGTAACTTGTGGGATTTAAGATGCAAAAAATTTATAGAATAATTCTGAAGAAAATATTAATCACACCTAGTAAGTGAAGGCATTTTAATGTGATATATAAGTACAAGAAAGCCTATAGGGGATTACTGATCAACTTACAATTTTATAACTTAAAACATTAGTCAATATAATATGACAAGTGGAAATGAAGAGTAGAGTCTATGTGAACCACATTCCATGTACTCCTATCATGTGTGTCTGTGTCTCCAATGTCTGCACCTAACTTCATGCCTCAAAGATGTATTTTTGACGTTTTTATATTAAACCAATCTTTATCTGTGCATTACATTTTATTCTTTCTATTCTACTTGAAGACATTATTATATGCATGCTTTCCTGTCTCATGTACTCTGATATGTTCACATGCTTTTTGCTCTATTGAACTGTTTTCACTAGTTTAGAAATATGCTGTATTTCTTAAAGTCTGATTGTGTCGCAAAATACAAACTTTGTCTTGAAGCTCTTTCATGGCTTCTATTTTGGCATTGTTTTGTTCCTGTGTTGTGGCAACAGTCCTGAAATGACTTGCCTATCCTCATAGGCTCTGCCAGTCTCCTTTCCATGCAGTTCAATTAGGCCTCGGTCCAGAGACCCTGTACTCATGACTTCCTTGCTGTTAAATCTGTTCATACTTGAATTATCAGCAGCATTCCTGGCCTTTTGTTGTGCTGTGATTTTTTCCTCCACATTCTCCAGCTTTTCCCGATTCTTTTCAAGTCTGAACTTTTACCCTTTCAGTATATGCCTTGTCTCTGCCTTTGGAGATGGGCCAAATTATATTCAAAGCATATTCTTTCCTCCCTGTTTACCTTTTGATATCTCACTTACTTCTAATCTCTCTGGCAGTAGTTCTGATTTTTACATTTACAGCCACATTTTTTTCCTTGAAAAACACACACACAGACACAAATGTACACACTCACACCTGTACACATGTGTGCACCAGCTAATCACATGTCTAGTCAACTGTGCTTTTATGAATACCTGAAAAATACATCCAGAATACCATCACATCTTATACACCTAGTACATACTAAATTGTTTCTCTTCTGTACTTGAAACAGCCACCCTCATGATGGTATTAGGAATGCAAAGTTATCTTTTAATAGTCAAATTCTGCACTGCTCCTCATTTTGTTCTGAGGGCACCATCAGGATCTTCTGGGATCCTGCCAGGTCCAGCACACTCTCAGTGTCCCATGGTATACATTACTCCTAAAGCTAAGTCTGTTTCACTCTTCTACATAGATTGTCACTTTTGTCTCTCTCCAACACAGTAGGCAAGTAGTTAGCCAGTACAAACTGAGCCAAATGCTAAATCATGGGGAAAAAGAAAGAAAAAGAAAAAGAAAGGCTATATTTATTATATCAGAGAAAATACAAGTGAACAATTAGCATAAGTTAAAAAAATCTGATGGTGGGGACTGTTTTATGTTGGCAAGAAGATATAAGTTGTTCTTGATTTTATTAATACTCTTTAAAAAATGATTCCTCACCATGTATAGTATATGTAAAAACTGTAATCTATGTTCATAAAATTTTCATAACAAAGCATACACTGTTTTGTTACTTATTCTAATTAAATATAAAGCTAAATTAAATTAGTCATTAGTTTGTGAATAACAGTAATATAAAATATAGTTAGTAGCACTTAAACTAATATTTTGAAGAACATTTGCTGAGTCTTATTTTGAAATGAAAATACAGAATACACATGTCTACACAGGGAAGAAGGTATATAATTCTATCTTTATTAAAGACATTAAAATACATTTAAAATAAATAATTATTGCCTCTAAGTAGTGGGGCTAGTTTTATTCCAACACATATTGAATATCTTAATATTGTAC
Source organism: Rhabdomys pumilio (assembly GCA_030674055.1). Taxonomy (NCBI): domain Eukaryota; kingdom Metazoa; phylum Chordata; class Mammalia; order Rodentia; family Muridae; genus Rhabdomys; species Rhabdomys pumilio. The sequence continues at coordinate 29,254,470 of JANHMN010000016.1, read as the reverse complement.
ATATCTATGATGGAAACTTTATAATTAGAGCATATTTCTATTCATGATTATAAATTTATTACATTAATATTAGCATTACTAGTGGCTTTGTTAGGGCATTTTCTCATTGGTCCATGAAATAGATATTGTGTTATTCATATTCACATAGCATTGTTTTAAATACTGAGAGGACAAGAGTGAGTAAGACATCTCTTTATGTAGCAGAGTTTCAACAGTGATGGCATCATACCCAGGTTATATCTTTTCCAAACTTACTTTTCTTAGCTCTGCTTCCTCTTTAAAGTAATGTTTAGGTAAAACTTTTGAAGCATTAGTAGCTTTACTTTGTAAGTTTATATTTTTCTCCTGATAAATTATTTTATCTATATAAGTACTGAGCAAAAACTCAGAATTTATACATACTGTAATTAATTAAAATACTGTCTAATGCATTTGGAAATATTTCTCTTCTATAGTTCACTTTGCTGTAGACATCTATCTATCCTGTGTATAAAAACTGCCAAATCAGTTCATCACTTCACTTGGTGAAAAGGACATTTTTCAAGCCATTACCTTTAAAAATGTGCTTTTCTTGGCACTAATTTTAGTATAGTAATAATTCACTTGGCACCAGAATTTCATCTACCAACCAAATATTTCCAAGTAAGAACAAACATTAATTAAGTAGCACAATAGATGTGTAAGGAAAACTATTATTACAATCCTGGATTTGAACAGATTATTGAAAAGGAAAACATAGCAATGGGGAGATGATTTTAAACTAATCAAAAGTGAGTATATTGTTGACTGCAATACTTTCAGTTAATGACTTTGCTCAAAGTAGAGAAATGGGTGGGACACATTAGAAGAGAGCATCCCAGAACGTGGAATTAGACTTTACCATTCACATCATCCCTCAGTTTAGAATATAAAAAGTGAGAAATAATTAACTTGTGTACTGTTTAAATGACAATTGGTGAAAAGAGAATGCTTTATGGTTAAAGTGACAAAAAAAGAAAGAAAAGAAAAATTTCTAATTCAAATATAATCATTAAAAGGAAAAGGCATTTCTTAGTTGCATGTTTTTCTTGGTGTGAGGATGAAGTGAGTTTCGTCATCTGTGTTAACATGTCTCTTGGTGTTTTCCTTCAGTTAGTTACCCAATATTAAATGGGAAACCCTGAAACCATATGCATTCAAGTAACATTATCCATAATTGGCAGGTTGTATTTATGTGTGTGTGCATGTGTAACAATAATTATAATGCTATATGCATTATACAGGATGGCTGAAAAAGAGCAGAGAGAATCAAAATCATCTAATTATAATTTCAAAAATATCAAAGAGGTAGTTTTTAACAAAATGAGACAGAAGTGACTAGTTATAAATCATTTTTCAACTGGAGAAAGGTTTTATGCCTCCAGAAAGTGCATCAACATCCCCGATCTTTTGAGATAAAATATGAGTTACTTGCTTAAGCACAAGTTTTACATCTGACATTGGGTGTATTTGTTCAAAGAACAAGGTGATAGGAAAGAAGATAGCATAACAACAACAACAACAACAACAACAACAACAACAACAAATGGATGCTTAAGTTTTCACTTTAATTGCAAGTCTCCCCTGTTAGATGAGAATTCTAAGTATTGGGCAAGGGGAAGTTGCTAATCACGATGCATTTGGCATGGGTGCATTTGAATCTTCGGTATCCCACGTTCTTCATCCCAAACAAGAAAAATATAAATAAAAAGGCCAAAAACTCTAACCATATGCAGTCTACACCACTACAGATGGACAAATAGTTTTATAAGTTACTCTCTTTCTTTGGAACTTTCTTGTATTTAACATCATCTAGTTTTAATAGCTGTCAGATATTGTACAGTTTCACTGTGAAAAAGATTTCACGTTTTGCTGATTTGTAATTGGCAGTGCATTCTGAAGGGAAAGCTGTAAAAGACATTGGAGTTAAAGGGCTTATCCTCTGTTCAGGAAGCACACTGCATTTGCATTTTCCATAGCTCTCAGAATTAGGAGAGATATATTGTGTTTGCATGAAAGATAGTTGCAGAATTACTTCAATCCTTTTAAATACAAGTGGGTGGAAAACTCTGAATGGAAATGAGATCGGCCACTAAGCTGTGCAATGTGTGGAGGATATTATGGTAGGTTTTTGGACTGAGGCTACGTCATCTACAAAAAATAGCTTCTCAGTTATGTTGATTACCTTTTCAGAGGTTGACAGCTGCCTGCTATGCTAAAAGATAAGGTTTGATGGGTGCACACTTTGCTGAATTACAATAAAGATCATCTTATAAAATACTAATGTATATGTACTGGAAACTCCATACTATTTATTATAAGCTAACCTAACCTTAAAAAAATAAAACAGTTAATGTTTTAAATTTACCACACCTATAAAAAGAAAATAAAGTCAATTTTTGTCTAAATTTTTGTTTAAAGTTCTTAAAATAAGTGACCTCTAACCTTTAGAAATCTTTCGTCTGAAAATTTTAGCAAGTCAATATTCATTTGTACCTGCTTCTCGATGATTTATCTTAAAAATTTGCAGATAGCTGACAATCTAAATATTATTTCTTATTACTCATATTTATGCATTATATGGGAAGAATGTTAAAACAAATTAATATATTTTATTAAAATCAATAATTATTAGTAGTAATAAGGAAAAAGCTTTTTCCCAAGCACATAATAAATGTCATGTATTTACTTTTTTGATCTGTGAAAAATATAGGCAGGCTGTGAAAATGTGACTACAGGTTCCAGTATTCAAAAAATTCTCTTAGATCTTGACTTTAAAGGGTAAGCAGAAGTAGCCATATCTGGAAAGGGCTGGTAAATTTGGAAAAAAAAACTAATATTGATGTGTTTCCTTGGTAATTTTATTTGTCAATATTGGTTACAGGCTATGAAGTATCTCTCATTGATCCTATTTCCTCTGAAATATATATTTTTTCATATCCATTATAATTAGTTATCTTTTGCTTTTTCTTTATTTTTCTCTCACTCAATGTATCCTAATGGCATTCTTCTCTCCATCCACTCTTCCTACTATCCCCCCACACTCCTGTCCCTCAGATCCATTGCTTCTCCTCTCCATTTTCTCTCAGAAAAGAACAGGACTCCCACTGATACCAAGGGAACATGGCATATAAAATTCCAATAAATTAGGTAGAAGCCCTTATATCAAGGCTGAACAATGCAACCTAGTAGGAGGAAAGGTGTCACAAGAGCAGGCAAAGGAGTCAATGACATCCTTCTTCTATTGTTAGGAGTCTCACAGAAAACCCCAAAACTAAACAACAATAGTGTATATTCAGAGGACCTAACACAGATCCACACAGGTTGCATTTACTGCTTCAGTCTCTGTGAGCCCCTATAAGCTCTGCTTAGTTGATTCTATGAGCAATCTTCTACTGGTATTCTTATTCCTCTAACTCCTATAATCTTTTTTCCCCTTCTTCCTCATGGTTCCCCTAGCTCTGCCTAATATTTGGCTATGGTCTCTTCATCTGCTTCTATGAGGTCCTGGAGGAAACTTCTCTAGTAGTGACTGGTCTCGGCAGCAATCTGTGTATATAGCAGAAAATCATTCGGAATCATTTTATTGCGTTCGTTTTTGTTTGTCTATATGTTTGTTGTTGTTTGTTAGTCATATTTGGCTTTACCCTGGATTTCTGAGCCATAGAGCCTCCAGATGTTGGAGTAGTTCTTGGGTCTCAAGTTAGACCAGTCATTGTTTATCCTTTCCCATACACTCTGAGCCACCATTGCTTCAGTACATCTTGCAGGCAGGAGAGGTTGTGAGTCAAAAGTTTGTGGCTGGGTTAGTGTCCCAGTTCCATCACTGGGAGTATAGTCTGGTTAAGAAACTTTTTCTTGAGACAAACACAAGATAAATCAAATTAAGTATCATACAAGAAAAGCAGCAGTTAGTACTATCAAACACCGTGTATGAGATGATGCATGCAGTCAGTAAAAGACTGGATTTCAAGAGGTATGGAGCCACCATGAGTACTAATCACTGAATAACCCACCTCTGAGAGGCACTCTAAGATAGGTAGCAGTTACACAGGCCAGTTATACAGTGTGTCCCAATATGGGTAACAATATTGCCTCTTGACTATACGTTCATCTTCCTCTATTCTTTACAAGCTTTTCAAACAATTTGATGCTTCTTGGCTTCTCTCTAAGAATTGTTTTTTTTTTTTATTGGTAAGAATTGCTCATTTACAATTAGATCCTATTTTATTCTATGGAAATTCTGAAACTCTGTTTCCCTGTAAGCTTAATGAGTGTTGCATGTAAGTTTCTATCTTAACCTGAATGACGTTTGCAATGTAATTTAAATATACAGCCAATAACATTATTATTAGCTCACACTGTACAGAATATAATCCTGGGCATTATGTTTAGTTAAGTTACTGATTGTTCTAAACTCCTGAGTAATACTCCATTGTAAAAATGTATCACATTTTATTTATTCATTTTTCAGTTGAGGGGTGTCTAAGTTGCTTCCAGTTTTTCAATATTATGACTAACGCTACTATGAACATAGTTAGGCAAGTGTTCTTACGACAGAATGGACTTCTTGGTGTATACCAAATAGTCGTAATAAAATCAAGACGTTTGCAAGCAAATGGATTCAACTAGAAAAACGATCATCCTGAGTGACATGACTCAGACCCCAAAAGATACACATGGTATGTACTGAACTGTAAGGGGATATTAGCTGTTAATTAAAGTATAGCTATGCTACAATCTAGAGATCCAGAAAGTCTAAGTAACAAGGAGGGCTTTGGGGAGGGGAGACAAATGAATCGCCCTGGGAGGGGTAATATTGCAGGTGGACTGGGGATGAATGGTGACTGGAACAGGCAGAATCAGATGAGGGGAGATTAGAGGGAGAGAGTAAATGGAGAGATGACTGAAATTGGGGGGTGGATTTGGAAGGCAATGTGGAAACTCAGTGCAATGGAAACTCCCAGTAATCTACAAAATAGGAACCATATTGAGCCTGAACCAACTATCTTTTTTAACCAGGGAAGTCTTCCAGTGGTAGAGCCATGACACCAGCCAGTCACACAATCATCAACCTACAACCTGAGGCTGTGGTCAAGATATATTTTATGAAAGAGGATTTAAAAAAAGAAGAAGATAAAAATTTATATTTGGACATGGTACCTGTAGGTTTGATTGAGGAGGATGGACAGGTATCAAGAAAATATTGTAAAATGTAAAATGTTGCTTAGTGATGTCATTTTATTATACTGATTAACATATGAATATTATTTTAAAACAAGATTAATTTTTTTCAGTCTTTCTTCACTAGAACAATTAGGAATCTAGTCTTGATAAAAATATTTGGCACTACTTTCTAGCTTCAATGTTTCATGTGACAAGCAGACAGGGTAGCTTTTTTAAATATGCAATCAGGGTCTTCATTAAACACTATATCTCACTATATTCCCTATCATATCAAGCTCCTCAGCTCAAGGGAAACTCCAGTGATTAAGGACATATATTGAGCTATATCAACTGCCATGTTATGTTATGTTATCACTCTGTGATAGCAGATTCTTTAACCAAGATCTAGAACAACCCATCTGGGTATAATAATAAAGAGACAATTTGACAATATGAGAATTTAGTTTTCCCATAAAGCCTCCATTCCCAGTCATGTGTCTTTGACCAGGTCTAGAGTATCAGGCATGGGACAGATCCATGAGGCAGGTATATCCAATCAGACTGTAGTTGGTTTCTCCAGTTCATGCTACTATTGGATTAGTGAGTACAAAGTACCTGGTGAATTACTATTATAACATACAGAGTTCAGTGTTCAGTATTTTGTCCCTAATACCCTGCATATCACCTTCCAGCATGAAAGTTAGACAGCATTAAGAAAGTTTCCTGGATAGTCTCAGATTGATTCCTTAATGTTCTACAATTAAAATGAATACTGTTTTCAGTAATAGGGTATTATAATTTACATACCATGGGTTAGGTATCAAAAATAAAATTCCTGGGCACTATCATGTAAGCAATTTTAGTTATGATTATTGAACACCTGAATCTATTGATCAGGTATATGTTTTTGAACTTTTTTTCAGTTTAAATTATGCATCTGATGTCAAACATTTATTTTTATTTTCATTATAATGAATGCATGAACTAGCAACATAGTTTGGATGGGTCTTTATAATGCTGAGTAATATTTTTAACTTATTTACAAAGAGCTGGTCTGGACTTAGTTTCTCTTATAATTTGTGTTTGGAAATATTTGATTTTAGTATTAAACAACATCTCAATTCTGAGCTATGAGGACTCATGAAACAAGTATAGAGTTTATAAGATTCTAAAACAAATTCCATAGATATGTCACCAATGTGTAGTAACAATGCAACAATATACAATTTATCTAAGAAGAGATGGCTTCATCATTTAATTGAAATTGATGATCATTTACTAATACCAAAGGTTATACTCTTTCCTGGGATATGTAATGTAAATAATGCAAATTCTCTAGATTTTATTTTCATGGAGTTTGTAATGTAGTTGGGAAAGTTATGTATCTGACAGACCAATATACATAAATATAAAGGATATATATATATATATATATATATACATACATATATACATATATAAAGGAGCAAGCTATACTTGGGAGCATAATTCAGTTAGGAGATCAAGCATCTTGGGATCTGAAGATTAATTTGCAATAATTATCTAAACATTATTGAGTGGATCACTAGGATGTTTTAAAACAGATATTTTGCAAACATGTGGCATGATATTTTCAAGAGAGTCTTGTATAGGAAAAAATTTCTTCAAAACATGTGAGGATTCTTCGAGGTAGTTGAGGACACACTACTCGGGATTTAACAGCCTCTAACAGATTAGACACAGGTATCTGAGCTTTGTTCACACTTGCACAGCAGATAGAGAAGCTTTGGGAGCAGGAGCTGGAGAAGGCCACTGTGGTAAAAGATTATGAATTGTTCCCTTGTGCGCTCCTCTGCTGATCGTATCTTTGATTACTTTGAGAAGTTTACTTCTTTTTAGGAAGAGCAAAGTCATTGAGACATGACTTCTCTCTGCAGCAAAATGATCAAGTAATTTGCCATGTTTCAGCTGCAATACCTTGAAGCTTCTTCCACACAGAGAATCTTTTTCCTGCCTCAAAGTTTCTGTCCCCATATTAGAGCTGCATTAAGTTCCATGGAAATGAGAAAAGCAAACCTTGATCCTGAAAATAGTAACAAATACATCACATGACAAAAGCTATCAATCTTTCATAGAGAGTTTTATCCGTCCCTCCCAAGGACTCAAGGCTAAGTTGCTCCACAGAACCTTTTTTCTTAATTTGATTTAATTAATTAATTAATTAATTAATTTAGTTTGAGATGCCCATGAAACTAAGCTGTTGCCAAGACCTTCTTGACTCACCTAAACCATTATCTGGGTGCTCTTCTCTGGTTTCCTTCTCTATTTTTGTTGCTACCTCTGACTCTGACTCTTTTCAGTCTAGAAGCTGTGCATGGGAGAAGTGAGAGCCATTCCTAATCTCAGTCATTACTGGTTGCCCTATGTCTCCTCACCCCTCACCACCTTACCACATACCACAGCTTCTCTTGTTAATGCTAACACCTGATTCTTGAACTATTACTAAGATAATTATAAATTTGATAGCTCAACTCTTTGTATTTTCTGAAATGTTTAATCTATCTATTGGCTACTTCATTTTAAATTAACTTACTGATTCAAAAATCTCAAAATTGTCATCTACTTTAGGAAACATTCATTATGAGGAAACACGTGTTTGTTACTTGTTAATAAAGCTGTCCTCTAATCTGTTATGGTGCTATGATAAAACCAAAAGTTAGTCTCATATATGGCTCCATTTACAGTCAATGATATTTTAAATATGTCCAAGTAATTCTTGAAGGTTTAGTGAGATTATTCTTAGACCCATGGGCAAAATAATTCTGTTTGGATGGGGAGGTCTCTTCTCAGGTACCACTTTCTGATTTCAGTGTCCCACCCCTCTTATTCAAAGGTATAAAATTTATGAAATCAAGTTTTGAAAGCACTTTTCTACAACTCTTCAAATAATAATTCCAAGTGGAAAGATCTAATTTGAAACTGTAATTGTCTCTTTTCTACTTCAATACATTTTATAGAACTATGATGGACTTTAGTGCTTTATTCTGAAACATAGTTACCCCATTTTCATATAAAATTTTAAACATTCAAAAAGATAAAATCTATTTAAAAATCATAGCATAATAGAGTACTAAAATATATGTGTACCTAATTAGAAAATTAATACTACTCATGACTACAATTTTTTGAAGGTGTTCTGTAGGAACTCTGATTTTTAATGCTCTCTATACTAGGAACAAAGTAAAGTACTGAACAACCTTTGGCATAGCTAACCGCGTATAAAATGTTTCTATGTTCATTCTTCGAGACACATAAGTTGTTTCCAGTTTCTGGCTATAATGAATAAAGCTTCTATGAACAGAGTTGAGCAAGTGCCCATGTGGTCATAAGGAGCTTCCTTTGGATATATGCCCAGGAGTGATATAGTTGGGTCTTGTAGATTAATTCCCAATTTTCTTAGTAGTACCACATTAACTTCCATAGTGGTTGTACAAGTTTGCATTTCCATTAGGAATAGGGGAACATTCCTAATCGATAGAGTGATACATTTACACGATGAAGTATTACTTAGTTGCAAAAAAAATGTAGTAAAATCATGAAGTTTGCAGGATGGAGCTAGAAAAATTTCATCCTGAGTGATGTAACTCAGACCCAATGCCATATACTCATGTGTAGGTAGATATTAGCTGTAAAGTAAAAGATAATCATGGTATAATCCACAGACTTGGAGAAGCTAAGTAATAAGGAAGGCTAAAGAAGGGGATGCATGACTCTTCTTGCAAAGGGGAAATAGAGTAGATTTTGCAGGAGGACTGGGAATGAATGAAGTTGAAAACAGGCAGGATCAGGTTGGGGGAGGATGGAGGGAGAGAAGCCTGTATAGGTCTGACCTAGTTCTTCTGCAAATATCTTATAGTTGTACATCTCAGTGTTCCTGTGGGACTCCTCACAGTGGAAGTAAGGACTTTCTTCAACTCTCTTACCTACTATAGGGACCCTTAACCTTTCTCCAACTTGCTTTGTCCAGCCTTAATATGAGGTGATGTGTCTAATCTAATTGCAGTTTGATGTGCCATGTTAGTTTGATATTCTTGAAAGGCCTGACACTTTCTGAAGGGAAACAAAAGAGATGTGGAATCAGGATACAAGTGTGCAGGAGCCTGGGAGGGAAGGAGGGAGGGGAAATGGTAGAAGGGATATAATATGAGAGAAATATAAATAAAAACTTAAAATTTAAACATATTTTATATTTTATATTTATATTTTATATGATGTTACTCTAAAAATAGAGACGAACATATTTGCTTTCCTATTTTCTATTTGTTGGGTAATCATAAAATAAAAAAAGTAAACTCACAAATTTTTATTTTCATTAATTATAGTAAAATTAGTGATATATCCTAATACACTTAATATCAAAAGAATTTATAACTTATTTTTCTTGATGCAATATATTAAAGTGGGAAGTAAATCTTATTATGAAATGCATTTCATTTATTTTTGCTGTTTTTAGTTTTATTGAAAAAACATTTCTTTATGTAGTATATTCTGATTATGGTTACCTAACCCCAACTATTTCTCACTTTCCATCCAAATTCAAACCATTTCCTGCTTTTCCATCAAGCACAATCAAGCATCTAAAGAAAAATAATGAAATAAAATAGGACAAACCAGAAGCAGTCCAGAATGAAATAAACAGAAAAAAGAGGCAAATAAAAAAGTATAAGAAGCACATATAGACACAGAGCCACACTTATGTATACATGCAAGCAACCCATAAAAATACAAATGGGAAGGTATATTATATATGCAAATGATCTATAAGCAAAAACCCTTCCCTGACAAAACCATTTTAAAACAAAAGTCCCCAAAAATATCATTGAGTTCATTTTGTGTTAGCTATCTACTGCTGACCATCTGGCCTGTCCTTAAGAATTACTTGTATTCCCAGTGATACTTCATTGGAGAAAACTAACTTTTCCTTTGAAAGTAGATATCAATTAGAGATAGTTTCTGGGTTAGGGATTCCTCTTTGCACTGTGATCTCATGTGGTGTAGATCTATGTAGGACCTGTATGTGATGTCACAGTCTCTATGAGTTCATGTAAGTGTTGGTTCTGCTCTATCTAGAAGACCTTGTTTCTTTTACTGTCTTTCTTTCTCTTCTTCTGAAGGGTTCCTTGAACCCTGAGGGGAGACATTTGATGACTACATCCCATTTAGAACGAAGCGTTCCAAGGTTTCTCACTCTCTGCATGTTGTCTTGCTGTGGCTTTCTATTTATTCCCATCTACTGCAGAAGGAAGCTGAGCTTCAACCAATGACGGCTGAACAAGAATCTGACCTATATCAGAATGTCATAGGAATCATTTTATGGCTACATTTCTTTAACAGAACAGTAGTACTTAATTTTTCCCTAGGTCCCTGGGATATCTGTTATTAAGTTCTTGGCTATCCAAGAAGTGTCAGGAATGGATTCCATCTCATGAGGTAAGCTTTAAATCAAATCATATATTGGTTATTTAGTCCCATGAGCTTCAGGCCATTATTGCACTAGAACATCTTGTAGACACATCATCTTTGCAAACTAAAAAATTTGTAGCTGGGTTAGTGTTTACTATTCTTTTTTGGTAGCAACCAGAGTACCGCCTATTCTCTTATGATGATGGTTATAGTTTTCTATCATTTTGATAACTTTATGTGTGTAAGCACAAGCTTGCGAACACACTATACAATGCAATCAGCAGTACACATTTCATGATCAAGCCGCAGAAACCCAAGCTTCCAAACACAAAGCAATGATAAGTGGATATTACCTTTATTACCAAGATTTCATCACTTTACCTGAGATTCATGCTTGAACATGTCCTATGTCATTAACATGTACAATTTACATAAGATAATTAAAGCTGTTTAAAATTCAACACATTTGATTCTTTCTCATCTTTTCATATAGTGACTTTGAAATCTGCATTCCATAGACTGATTAAACATACAAATTGACTAATACATTTAAAATATCTACAAGTTCATGACCATGTAAAATATCTCCCTTTATTTTGCAATGGAAGTTCTTTCTTTCTTTCTTTCTTTCTTTCTTTCTTTCTTTCTTTCTTTCTTTCTTTTTTGGATATTTTATTTACATTTCAGGAGTAATCTGCTTTCCCTATTTACCCTCAACCAGGAACTCCCTATTTCATTCCACCCTCCTCCTGCTTCTATGAGGATGTTTCCCCACCCACCTACCCACTCCCACCTCCCACCCTCAAATTCCCCCACACTGGGGCATCCGGCCTTCACGGGACCAAGGACCGCTTCTCCCACCTATGACCGACAAGCCCATCCTCCCCTACATATACAGCTGGAGCCATGGGTCCCTCCCTGTGTGTTTAGACCCTAAGATCTCTCGTTGGTTGCTACTGTTGCTCTCCCCATGGGGCTGCAAACCCTTTCAGCTTCTTGGCTATTAGACCAAAAGCTCGCAATACCCAAGATACAACTCACAGACCACATGAACCTCATGAAGAAGAAAGACCAAAGTGTGAGTAATTTGGTCCTTCTTAGAACGTGTAACAAAATACTTATGGGAGCAAATATGGAGACAAAGTGTGGGACAGAAACTGAAAGAGGGATCATCTGGAGACTGTTCCAACTGAGTATCCATTCCTTGTGCAGTCACCAAAGGAAGATGCGGATGTGGATGCCAGGAAGTGCTTGCTAACAGGAGCCTAATATAGCTGTCTCCTTAGAGGTCTGCCAGAGCCTGACATACATAGAGAGAAGACTGATGGTTATTTTTTTAATGTAACTTTTAACTTCTTTTTGAAAACTGTAATGTTATTCTCCTAAGCAGACTTTTATACTCAGGCCTTGATTGAGTTTAGGATGAAAAATTTCTTGGTATTTATAGGCATTATATCAGAATCTTGAATATATAGACTGTGCGTGTGTGTGTGTGTGTGTGTGTGTGTGTGTGTGTGTGTGTGTGTGACTCTATGTATATGTGTGTATGTCATTGTTTTCTGCTGGTGCATTGGTATACATGTTCATACATGTGGATGCCAACTTAGGTTGTCATGAATCAGGAGATATTCACTTTCTTTATTGAGATAATGTTTCCCATTGACCTTAATAGGCTATTGTGGGTGATAACAATTTTCACTGGTTAGGCTGTCTTTACCTACTCAGCTAGAATAACAAGACTGTGAAGCATGTTTCACTTTTTATGAGAGTTCTTAGTATTTACATACTTGAATGACAAGTTCCTATTTAAATTAGCTATTTTTAATGTCCTTTAAAATATATTTTACTCAGAAAATATATTTTAAAAATCTCAGAAAACAGCATGGGCTATAATTTTGTGCTTGTTGAATCAACCATTCATTATTAAGTCCATGTCAATGACCAAATTAAGAAATCTTTTACATTGAAACTAAACCCAGATTTCTAAAGAATTCTATTACACACACACACACACACACACACACACACACACACACACAAATGCAGTACACAATAGACTTGTGTATTGCATGTAGTTATCACCCTTCAATAAAATGCTGACAGTTGATTAGCTGAGGCAAGAAACAGGAGATGGGAGAGAGAGGATGCTCTCTGGTAGGGAGAGAAGAGCTCTGGGATGAATTCAGATGCAGGAAGAGGTGTGCTCTGAACTCTGAGGAGACAGACCCATACAACTGAGAGAAGGTAGCCAATTCTAGCATTGAAAACAATCACAGGCCTTACATCCTGAAGGAAGGGACTGTGCTGGCCCACTATAAGGCTCTCTTCTGACTCGTTTCTTTCATGTGAAGAAAACATGACTCATCATTCAAAGCAATATACTTTAATGTTATTTTTTTAGTATTACTAAAACAAAATAGATTCAAATTTGTGGTTTTTTTAATTTTTACTCTGATAAAGTACTTGAAAGTGTGTGCATAGGGTTATATGTAAATGGTTATTGATATTTTACCACAATGGAAAGATAGAGCAAAATGTATTTATCAATGAGACATCAATAAAACATATCTCTGCAGACTATATCATATAGTCATTACATTCATGCTGTGTGGAGATGTAAATCAGAACAATGGAAATGTTGGGTATTGATTTTAACACTGTACATCAGTGTTAAATTCGCCAAAGTTCACTGAACTGTCAACTATATGCTTTATTGTGTGTTGTTTTCTATCAATAATGAAAAAAAATAAAAGAAACAATATTTTCAGGTGTGAAGAAACTTATGATTAGAAAAGGAGCAAGCTAGGAATTGATAATACCTAAAAAACAATCGATTTTATAAATGGACTTTGGTATTGTAGAATATATATTTTTCTTTACCATTGGTCCTGGCATGAATTGTCTAAGACTTTAGAATACTTATATTTTATTTTGAGAACTCTCTATATATTACAAACTGATACTGGACTAGATCATGAAGCAAAGGAGTGCTTCTATACAAAGTTAAACTTTCATTTGTGTTATGTGATATCCAATAGAGAGATTCCCCATCGATAGCTTCACTATGTGACTTATCTTTGGAATTACTGAGGCACATGTAGAAATCTTGACTTAGCTAATGCTGGGAGAGGAGAATGACTGGAGATTTGTAGTGTTATATACTACAGAAGTTATACCACAATGGAGAACAGAACATTAGAGAAATTGAGGTCATCACTTTCTGATAAATTCATTTCTTTTTGATTTGGATTTTTCATAAACATTCACTCACGGAACATTTTAAAAATCAGTAATGAAAACAGCATAGGAAAAACAAAGACAAGTGAAACAAACAAACACCATGAAAATGAGATTTCTTTATATTCTCCTTACAGTAACTGATAATTTTAGGTATATGACTCTAAAACTATTACCTCAAACTAGAATTACTTGCCCCCAATACACGGATGTATATTGCTATTCTTGCATAATTATCATAGGAAAGCTAGTCATAAACGGTCAGTTTATTACAGCCAGTTATATTCTTGCAATCACTGGATGTGTGCTGGGAAATGAACATAAGCCACAGCAGGATGAAATACTCATGAGGACGCTATAAAACCTGGGTATCAAGATTGGAATGTTCTCTAGCAGAATCCAAAAAATCTCTCTGGAGTGCCTTTCACACTGCTTAATATTTTACCCTCCAATTGACCTCAATTACCAGATACAGGCACATTGCCATTCTGTGACTTGGATATCATTGCTAGGCCCTAGCAGTTTCACTGGACAAACAGATAAAAATGTCTACAACACATAAAGCAAACAACAAACACTGTGAGAGTTCGTAAGATGGACTTATATACAGAAATAGATTTTAGGGAAATATATTTAGTATATGGTTAAATATTAGCAAAACATGGCTTCATTAAATTGATACCTGAATATAAAAAGCGGAAGTACAATGTCATCCTAAGAACTGGCAAGTTGGATCAAAACTTAACCAAAAAAAATTAAGTGTGTATAAGTGTTAAGGCCCAATCCTTCACCCCCAGAGAACCATCTGTAAAGAGAGACTACAGATTTTCAATGACCATGCTTAATTTTTAAAACAAAACAACAACAACAACAACAACAACAACAAAAAACCAGGGACATGATCTGGCTGCTATTACAGAGCCAAAAAGAGGCCTTGTTTTGTCTGCTCACAAGTCAACACCACTGGGAGGCTTCATATCCATGGTGCAAGGACTAAACTCCAGGGGTTAAGATAAACTCATAGTGTCAGAACCAACCAAAAATCAGCTGATTACCATGGAAAATTTAAAGATTAAAACAAACTAGAAAACAGAGGACTAACCATCTCTTACTATCAGCAAGTGTGCACAGCAGCTGCTGGTAGTCTCCAATCACAACGAGCAGATCAACAGAAAAGGGAAAATGTTGTGGATGAGCCCAAATTCTGAATCTTGGCATCTAACTGAATTTAGCATAGAGAGCATCAGCATGAATTCAAATATGTGTGAATCACAGTAATCACCCGAAGTGCTAAATCACACAAAGGGCTAAATCACACACTTCATGATTTATCCAAGCTAACAAATCACTGTGGTCATTGTGGTGTGAATTCTGTGGAGCTTTGCAGAGTCAAACTTCTAATGACTCAGATTTAACACACACACACATACACACACAGACACAGACACACACACACACACACACACACACACACACACACACACACACTTATCCTTTCTAATAACCCACTGTAATATCTGTAAGGTAGGTGATTTATTAAAAAACATCAGCCATTTGGATATACGAATTAAAATTATTGATAAGGGTTTAAAATAAAATTAAGTTGCAGAGGAAGACCCTGCCTATGCAGATATCTTTATCCATATTTTTCTGACATAGTTTCAAAGTCAGTCTTTCATTAATATCAAATTCCATTTTCAGTTAAGTATTTTTATGTGAAATGCAGGTATCCAGTTTTAATCCACACATGGTCAGTCAGGTTTCAAAGCACTACTTATTAAAGATACTTTATTTCCTTTTACTTATTATTTTTAATTAATTAATTAACTTTAAATCCCAACTATGGTTTTCCCTCTCTTCTGTCCTCACAGGTCATCTTCCCACTTCTATTCCCCTCTCCCATCCACTACTCCTCCATTTCTCTTCAGAAAATGGGAGGCATCTCATGCATATCAATAAGCCTTGGCATATTAAGTTGCAGCAAGACTAGGTGCCTCTTCTCCTATTGAGGGTACATGAGTCAGCCTAGTTAGGGGAAAGGGATTCAAAGGCAGGCAACAGTGAGAAACCTTCTGTTACAGCTGTTAGGAGTCACACTTAAAGATCAAGTTCCATACTGAAACATACATCAAAGGGCTAGGTTAGTCCCACACATGCTCCCGGGTTGGTGACTTACTCTTTGTGTGCTTCTATAAGGTCGGGTGAGTTGATTCTGTAGGTTTTGTTATGGTGTCTTTGACTACTCTTGCTCCTACAATACTACCTCCCCCTATTCTACAGGAGTCTGCAAAGCTCCAACTAATATTTGGCTGTGGGTCTCTGTATCTATTTTCATCAGTTGCTGGATGAAGCTTCTCTCACGACAGTTATGCTAGGCTCCTGTCTGCAAGTATAGCAGAATATCATTATGAGTGTCAGGGGTAGGCTTCCTCTCATGGCATGGGTCTCTAGCTGAGCCAGTCATTGGTTTTCCACTCTTTCAATTTCTGCTCCATCTTTACTGCAGCACATCTTCTAGGCAGGATAAAATGAGGGTCAATGGTTTTATGGCTGGATTGGTGCCCCAATACCTCAACTGGAAGTATTGCCCGGTTACAGAAGATGACCAGTTCATGCTTCATATCTCCAATTTCTTGGTATCTTAGCTAAGATCACTCTGATAGATTTCTGGGCAGTTTCTTATGTTTATGTTTCTATCTTGTTTCAGAGATCTACCTCCATTCCAGCTGTCTTTCACAGTACTATCTCCTTCCTTCCATCTGATCTCTCCTGTTCCCATGCCCCTCCCAACCCTTAACAGTACCTTCTCAGGTCGACTTATATCTATTCTATTCTCGATCTCAGTGAGATTCAAGTCTCCTACTTTGAACCCTCCATATTGCTTATCATCTTTGGGTCTGTGAATTGTAGCATGGTTATCCTTCACTATATGGCTAAAATCCACTTATAAGTAAGTATATACCATGAATGTCTATCTAGGTTTGTGTTACATCACTCTGGATGATGTTTTCTAGTTCCATCCACTTGCTTGCAAAATTCATGCTGTTACTGTTTTCATAGCCAAGTAATCCTCTGTTGTGAAAATGTCTTTTCTTTAATTCTTCAGTTGAGGGACATCTAGATTTTTTCCAATTTCTAGATATTATGAATAAAGGTGCTATGAGTATAGTTAAGCAATATGCTTGCTGCTTGTTAGAGCATCCTTGAAGTATATGTCCAGGAGTGGTATAGCTGGTCTTGAGGTAGAACTAGTCCTAAATTTCTGAAAAACCAACAGGTTCATTTCCAAAGTGGTTGTACAAGTTGCACTCCCACCAGCAATGGAGGTGGCTTCTCCTTCCGCCACACCCTCGCCAGCATGAGCTGTGGCTTGAGATTTTAATTCTAGTCACTCTGACTGGTGTAAGTTGGAATTTCAGAGTCCTTTTGACTTGTATTTCCCTGATGACTAAGAATGTTGAACATTTCTGTATGTGCCTTTTGGCTATTAGAGATTCTTCTGTCTGTTGAGAATACTCTCAACAGAGCTATAGGAGTTCCCTGGTAAAAAATTTTTGAGGGTGCATATGTTTAGTCCTCATATCATCTGCATCTTGTATCAGATTTAATGTATCTGGTTTTACATTAGATTCTTTGATACACTTGGATTTGAGTTTTGCTCAGGATGATAGATATACATTTATACATCTTCTACAGGCAGATAGTAATACGTTAAGGATCATTTGTTGAAGATGTTTTCTTTTTTCTATTGTGTACCTTTTGTATTTTTGTCAAAAACCAAGTGTCCATAGGAGTGTGGGTTTCATTTTGTGTCTTTAATTAGATTCCATTGGTCAACCTGTCTGGTTTTATGCCAATACCATATTGTTTTTTTGTTGTATTTGTTTGTTTGTTTGTTTGTTTTTTATTACTAGTGCTCTGTAGTACAGCTTGAAATTAGGAATGGCAGTATCTTCAAAAGTTCTTTTATAGTGCAGATTGTTTTAGATATCATGGGTCTTCTGTGTTTGTTTGTTTTTCCATATGAAATTAAGTATTGATTTTTCAAAATCTGTGTTGGGATTCTTATGGGAATTAGATTGAATCTGGAGATTGCATTTTGTCAAATGGACAAAACCTACTTATCTATGAACATAAAAGACCTTTTCATCTTATGATAGCTTCTTCAGTTTCTTTTTTCAGAGACTTAATGTTCTTATCACACATGTCTTTCACTTGCTTAGTTACTACAAGATATTTAATATTATTTGTGGCTCTTGTGAAGGGTGTTATCCCCTAATTTCTATCTCAGCCCACTTATCATGTGTATATAAGAAGTCGACTAAATTTTTTAGTTAGTTTTGTATCCAGCCATTTTGCTGAAGGTGTCTATGAGCTGTCAGAGTTCCTTGGTAAAAATTTTTGAGGTTGCATATATTTATGTATCTGCATAAACCTCATATCATCTGCAGATAGCAATACTTTGACATCTTACTATCCAGTTTGTATTCTCTTGATCTTCTTCAATTGTCTTGTTGCTCTAGCTAAAACTTCAAGTCCTATATTGAATAGATACAGAGAGATTAGACAACCTTATCTTGGTCCTGATTTTTGTGGAATTGCTTTAAGTGTTTATTTATTTAATTTAATGTTGGCTATCAGCTTTCTATATTTGGCCTTTTTTCTTTTTAGGTCTGAACCTTCTATCTTTAATCTCTCTAAGCCTTTTTATTTTCCTTTTAATTATTTACTCACTTTACTTCCAATCACTGTTCACCCTCCCAATCTCTCCCTCTCCACTCTGTCCCCCAACCACTCCTTCTCCACTGAAAGGGTGGAGGCTTCCCTGGGTATCCCCACTCCCTGGCACATCAAGTTTCTACAGGATTAAGCACATTTTCTCCCACAGTGATCAGGCAAGAGAGTCTAGCTAGAAGAATATATGTAAAAGACAGGCAACAGCTTTTGTGGCTATTGTAAAGGGTTTATTTCCCTAATTTCTTTCTTTACCCATTTGTCATTTGAATAAAGGAGGTCAACTGATTTCTCAGGGTTAATTTTGTATCCAGGTTCTTTGTTTCAGGTGTTTATTATTTGTAGGAATTCTCCGGTATAATTTTTAGGATTGCTTATACACACTATCATATCATACTTAAGTAGCAATAATTTTACCTCTTTTTTTCTAATTTGTATCTTCTTAAGCTCTCTTAGCTGTCTTCTTGCTATAGCTAGAACTTCAAGTGCTATATTGAATAGATAGCAAGAGTGGGCAGCCTTGTTTTGTCCTTGACTTTAGTGGAAATGCTATGTTTTTCTCTGTATAATTTGATGTTGGCTAGTGGCTTGCTTTATATTGGTTTTGTTATGTTTAGGTATGCAACTTGTGTTCATGATCTCTCTAATACCTTTAATATAAATGGATGTTGTATGTAATCAAAGATTTTTTTTTGTGTGTCTAATGAGATAATCATGTGATTTTACATTGATGGATTTTTGTATATTGAACTATTCCAGCATGGCTGGAATGAAGCCTACTTGACTTTGATTGGTGATATCTTTGATTTGTTCCAGGGTTTAGTTTGTGAGTATTTTACTGAGTATTTTTTTGCCTCAATGCTCATAATAGAAATCAGTCTGAATTCTCTTTCTTTGTTGCGCCTTTTTTTGTTTTAGTTATCAGGGTGACTACTGTGGCTACTTAAAGTGAGTTTGGCAATGTTTCTACTGTTTTTATTTTGTGGAATTGTTTGAGGAGTATTGATATTAGCTTCTTTTGACGTTCTGGTATAATTCTTCACTAAAACCATCTGGCTCTTGGCTTTTTGGTTTGGGAAATCATCCATTTAATTTAGATTTTCCAATTTTGTAGAGTAGAGGGTTTTGAAGTATGACCAAATATTTTTTGAATTTCTTTGTTGTCTCTTGTTATGTCTCTCTTTTCATTTCTGATTTTGTTTATTTGGATACTTTCTCTTTGTCTTCTGGTGAGCTTGACTAATGGTTTGTCTCTCCTGTTGATTTTCTCAAAGAACCAGCCCTTGGTTTTGTTGATTCGTTGTATTGCTTACTTTGTTTCTAATTGATTGATTGATTTCAGTCCAGATTTTGTTTCCTGCCTTCTCCTTCAGTTTGGTGTGTTTGCCTGCTTTTTTTTTCCCTAGAGTTTTTCTGAACGTCTTTCATTTCTTTATTTTTGACCCCATAGTCATTGAATAGAATGTTGCTCAATTTCTGGTTTGTAGGCTTTTTGTTGTATAGGTTGATATTGAAGTTCAGCTTTAATCCATGGTGTTCTTAGAAGATACAGGGAATTCTTTTTTTTTTTTCTTTTTTTCTTTTGTTCTGTTGAGACTTGCTTTGTGTCTGAGTACAAGTCCAATTTTGATAAAGCTTCCATTAGGTGCTGAGAAAAGTTACATTTGTTTGTGTTTGGGTGAAATGTTCTGAACTTATCTGTTAAGTCTATTTGAGTCATAATATGTTGTTAGTCCAATTCTTCCTCTGGTTTGTGTTTGTCAGGCTGACCTGTCAATTTGTGATAGGGCTATTCAAGTATTCCAATATTAATGTGTGGTTTAAGTTTTAGTAATGTTTCTTTAATGAATGTAGGTACCCTTGCATTTGGGTCACGTGTATTTAGAATTGAGATGTCTTGGTGGATTTTTCCTTTATTGAATGAAACACCTTCCCTATTTTTTAGTTAATTTTGATTGAAAGTCTATTTTATTAGATATTGGAATGGCTTCTCCAGCTTGCTCATTGGGTCTCTATGTTTGCAAAAGAGTTTTCCAGTCCTTTACTCTGTCTTTGTTGCTAAAGTGTGTTTCTTGCATGTAGCAGAAGGTTGGATCCTGTTTTTGCATCCATTCTGCTAGCCTATGTTTTTTTATTGAGGAATTCAGCCCAATGATGTCAGAAGATATTAGTGACCAATGATTGTTAATTGTTATTATTTTAATGCTAGAAGCGTCTATATGTTTCCCTTCTTTCCAGTTTCCTGGTGTGTAATTATTTATTTCCTTTGTTTCCCTGGGTGTAGATAACCCCATTGGCTTAGAGTTTTTCTTCTAGTTTCTTCTAGAGTCTGCAAGTCATCTGCCCAGGCACTTCTGGTTTTTAGAGTCTCTGATGATATTTTGGGATTAATTCTACTAGGTCTTCCTTTATATGTTAGTTGGCTGTTTTTTCTCACAGCTCTTAATATTTTTCCTTTGTTTTATACATTTAATGTTTGATTGTTATGTGAAGGAAGGATTTAATTTTTTCTGATCTAATCCACTTGTTCTTTTGTACGCTTGTAAGTTTATAAGCAACTCTTTCTTTAGATTGGGGAAATTTTCTTTTATAGTATTGTTAAAAATATTTTCTGGATCCTGGATTTGGGAATCTTCTACTATTCCTATTTTTCTTATCTTAAGGTTTTTTTTTTTCAGTGTCCAATATTTTTGCATGTTTTGTGTTCAGAACTTTTTAATATTTAACATTTTTATTGACCAATATATCTATTTCTTCAATCTTATCTTCTGCACCTGAGATTCTCTCTTTTGTTTCTTGTATTTTGCTGGTGATGCTTGCATCTGTAGTTCCTGTTCTCTTCCCTAGGTTTTCCATGTCCTGGATTCCCTCAGTTTGTCATCTCTACTGCTTCGATTTCCATTTTCAAGTCTCCATTAGTTTTATTCATTTTTTTCACCTCTTTGATTGTATTCTTCTGTATTTCTTTAAGATATTTATGCTAATTTTAATTGCCCGCATGTTTTATTTAAGGTCATTTTTTTTTTCACCTGTGTTAGGCTATCCATTGCTTGGTACAGTAAGATAGCTGGGCTATGGATATTAGTTGATTGTGTTCTTATTTTGGTGGTTAGCCATCTGGTTTTCTCTGTCATGAGCAGGCCAGCGTGAATGTAGGAATTTTTTTTTTTTTTGTTGGCCAGAAAATTTTAAATTTTTTCTTAAATTCCTAAGGCTGACAGCTTTGTATGGGTTTGCTTGTCCAGGTGATTGATGAGCCCAATTGAATTAGCTGTTAAGATTGTGTGGCTTATCACATGTGCTTTTTCTCCCCCCAGAAAACCTCTGGCTAAGTAGTAATTATAAGAACTACCATTTCACAATGCCATGTGTGCACCATGGCGTAGACAACAAGGGATAGCTGGGCTCTGGTAGTGCCAGTATTGTCCTGGGTATTGCTGATTATGTACTTATACTTGCCTCTAGTCATCTGGGTTTTGGGATTATAGGTTTAGGTGCTTATTCTGAGTTTATCTTTTTTAGATAGCTGTTTAAAATGTTTGTTCCTTTAGTTTCTGTTTCATTTGTTCTTCTAGCCTGAATGGGGTTCTGGTACCCACTGTGTCTTCAGGTCTTGTACAGTGTCTCTGCTGGAGATTTTGTGGCTTGGATGACCTCTAGCATTTTGGGTGTCAACATTGTCTCTGGGGTTCCTAGTACTAGCAAGGCCTAGAGTCCCTAGAGCAAGTATGGTCCCCAGGAAAGAGCTGGAGTTTTAAGGCAGAAAATTTAAAATTGTTGTGCAGCTTATGGCTATTTGAGATTATTTTTTCTACTGTATATTTTTAACACCTTGGCAAAATCTAAGGTGACATACTCCGTGTGAGTTTATATCTGAATATTTTATTCTGTCCAGCTGATCTACATGCCTTTTCAATATACCAGTACTCTATTGTTTTCTAATAAGACACAAAACAATCTGAAAATTCAAATAGTGGTATCTCATCTAAGTAAACAGCTTCAAAGGAAATAATCTCCAGAGTCAAGTGTCAGCCTATACATTAGAAAAATCACAATTTGCCAACTATACTTCCAACAGTCGATTGATATTTAGAACATAAAAAGAACTGAAAAAAAGAAATGCTTCAAGCCACATTATCCAAACAGGAAATATCCCCACTGAAATGAATCAAATTCTCAGAGAAGATACAAATGATCCATACATTTTTGGAAAGGCTTTCAAAATCCTCAGTAGTTAGAGAAATTTAAATTAAAACTGCTTTGACTTTGTCTATAACCCTGGTTATAATGACTATTGTTAAGAAAACAAAGGACAAGCATAGCTGTTGTGATGTGGGAAAAGGACAGCCCTTATTTACACAGGATGTGACCTGGAGCAGCCAGTATGGAGAGCAGTAAAGAGGATTTCAAGAAACTAACAATAGAATTAGCACCATGTTCGGGTATGAACCTGAAGGAATATAAGTCAATATATGAGAGAATTAATTTCATGTTCATTTCATCTATTTCCATTTCACTTATGAGTGTATTAGACACAAAATTGGCAGATGGAATCAGCATATCCATCAGTCCCTGATAAGGTAAGGAAACTAGTACATATACGCACAGTGGGATCTTGCTCAGTCAGAAATAAAAGTAAAATTATGACTTTGTAGGCAAAATAAAAGTAGAAATGTTACACTGAAAGAACTAAGCCATATTCAGAAAGACATATATGAAAACATTTTCATATGTGGTATATCTGAGTGTGTGTTGTATGTGGGCCCTGAGACTATAAAGGAGCAATAGACCTTACAGAAAACAAAAGATGAAAAAAAAAGAGAAGGCATTATAATACAGATGTCATAAATGCAGAAATGTGTCCTATTTGTTGGAAGGAATGAGATCAAAAAGAAAGAAAGAAACTGGGGCCAGGCAAAACACACACACACACACACACACACACACAGTCACTTTGAAAACTATTTGCTTAAAATTAATTAAAAACTCAATTTAGCAATATAACAATCTTAATTATCACATGCATATACTGTGTGTATTTATACATACTTAATAAATATATATCAAATAATAAGAATTTAGCATTCAATACCTATTAGGTATCACTTTCTCATAAACATATAGCCTTTTGTTAAACGAGTTACCAGAGCTAAAACACAGGGCTAATAATCACAATAGAGTAGTTTGTTGTGCTAATGTACTAAGACTGAGACTGGGTAAGTGATGATTTAATGATCAAGAACATTTGCTCTATAGGAATGATCACTAGAACTAAATTCCAGAATGTAGAAACCTAACACGCATGTTCATATCTACTGCTTCAACACTATGGTCCACAGATCCTAGGAACTCAATTAGCAGAAATGATGAGTTTCTGGTTTAGTGAGAGACCTTGTCCCATGACAATAAGATGATAATGAAAAACACCAGATTACCATATGAGCATAAGACTGGTGAACCAACACATCTTTATCCACTACACAGACTTGTATGTGCAGAGCTGTATTTACACACATAATGACAAAGGGTGTTACAGAAATTAGGGCAATTCATTTAAATTGGAAGGCTTTAGGAAGGCCATTTGAGACATGTGATTAGGACAGACATAATGGAATATGGAGGGTTTGGATATATGGAGTAAGAGGATAGGCTAAACTAATTTTTTAATTTAAAAAAATTTTATTTTAGGTTTAACTTGTTTACTTTATTTCCTGCTCACTGCCCCCTCCCAGTCATCCCCTCCCACAATCCTTCCACCATCTCCTCCCCTTCAACTCTGAGTCAGTGGGGGCCCTCCTGGGTATTCCCCTACCCTGGCACTTCAAGTCTCTGAGTCAAGGCTCCTCTCTCCCACTGAGTCCAGACAAGACAGCCCAGCTAGAAGAACATATCTTATCTAAAGGCAACGGCTTTTGGAATAGCCCTCACTCAAGTTGTTTGGGACCCATATGTAGACCAAATGGCACATCTACTGCATATGCTCAGGGAGGCCTAACTGCAGCCTGTGTATGCTCTTTGGTTGGTGATTCAGTCTCTGAATACCCCAAGGGTCCAGGTGAGTTGACTCTGTTGTCTTTCCTGTGGAGTTCCTATCCCCTTCAAGGCCTGTAATCTTTGTTTTCCTATCCTTCCATAAGAGTTCTCATCCTCTATCCACTGGCTCTGGGTGTCTGCATCTGTCTGAGTCAGCTACTGGATGAAGCCTTTTAGAGGACAACATGCTCCTGTATGAAAGCATAACAGAGTATCACTAATAGTGTCAGGGATTGGTGCTTGCCCATGGGATGTGTCTCAAGTCGGGTCAGTCATTAGTTGGCCATTCCCTCAGTCTCTGCTCCATTTTAATTCCTGCATTTCTTTTAGACAGAATAAATTTTGGGTCGAAAGTTTTGTGGGTGAGTTGGTGTCTCTATTGCTACACTGGGGTTTCTGCCTGGCTACAGGAGATAGCCTCTTCAGGTTTTATATCTCCAGTATTGTAAGTCACATCTAAGGTCACCTCCATTGGTTCTTGGGTGTCTCTCTTATTCCAGGTCTCCATCTTGTCCTGGAGATGCCTAGCATTTTTTCAGCCCTCTCGGTAGAAGATTTCCATTCATTTTCATGGCCATCCGGACATCTATTCTTCCCTACATCTTATCCTGAGTGCCCCCACCATTTCCCTTACCGTCTCCTCTCCCTCCCAGTTCCCTCCCTTCATTTTCCTCTTATTACTATTTTATTCTCCCTTCTAAGTGAGATTCCAGCATTCTAGCATTTGCCTTCCTTCTTGTTTAGCTTCTTCAGGACTGTGGAATATAGCATGGTACCTGTATTTTATGGCTAACATCCACTCATCAGTGAATACATACCATGAATGCCATTTTGTGACCGGGTTACCTCACTCAGGATGTTATTTTCTAGTTCTATCTATTTGCCTACAAAATTCTTTCCATTATGCAGACATACCATTTTCTTTGTCCATCCTTTAGTTGAGGGGCATCTAGGTTTAGGAGGAGTGAGTCAGTATGTTTTACTATTTCCCCCTGCCTCCCCGCCATGCCACACAGTGGCCCAGGCATGGGTAGTAGGCACAGCAGGTACTTCTTCATTCACTAACACCAGAATTTGCCTGACACCTAGAGAAGAACAAAGACTGACCATGTGACTGGGACAGCTAATCAGAACGTGCCAGCTGTACTGAAAGAGCAGTTGTGGGCTGAAGGAACTTGGGTGGAGGGTATAATGGCACGCTCTACTATAACAATAAATTGGGTTTCTGTTCCTTGCCTGACTCCCAGAGTCTGAGGTGTTGATTCTTACCCACTACCCCTAAGGACTGGCTCGAGGGATGGAGGTCTAGAGTCACATCTAGGTTGTTTCCAGTTTCTGGCTATAATGAATAAAACAAAATGGCAGCCCACAAATTTAGAAATGATCATCACCAACACTACATCTGAGAGCTAATATTCAAAATTTACAAAGAATGCAAGTTGGACACCTACAATTCAAATAACCCATTTTAAAATGGGGTACAGAGCTAAACAAAAAAAATTCAACAGAGAAATCTCCATTGGTGGAGAAGCACTTAAGGAAATGTTCAAAGTCCTTAGCCATCAGGAAAATGTAAATCAAAACAACTCTGAGGTTCTATTTTTCACACATCAGAATGGCTAAGATAAAAAAAAAAAAAACAAAAAAAAAAAAAAACAAAAACTAAGAGATAGAACATGCTGGCAAAGATTCAAAGCAAGGAGAATACTTTTTCATTGCTTGTGGGAATAGAAACTTGTTCAACCACTTTGGACATCAATTTGGCAGTTTCTCAGAAGACTGGGAATAGATCTTCAAGACTCCGCTATCCCACTCATGGGTATATAAACAATAGATGCTCCAACACCCCACAAAGACACTTTCTCAACTATATTCATGGCAACTTTATTTGTAATAGCTAAAATTGGAAATATTTATGGAAAATGGCAGACATATAGACATAAAGAAAAGAATGTATTTTATATATAGACATAGAGAAGGACAAGACATAGAATAATCCATAACTCAGTTGAGAGTAAAAGATGTAAATTTCAAAATCTGAAAGGGCAGACTTCTGCTTTGGAAGTTCACATGCATGGCGACAGCTGAAGAGCAAGTGTTTATGAGGACTGGTAGAGGGGGTGAATGGAAATATGACTACCTTAAGTGGACATATATTCAAAGCAGAATGTTGAGGTTTAGTATCTTGCCTCATCGCTTTTAGGCAAGTAATCTCTACCTCCACTTTCTATTCATTCTTTCCAGTTCACTGGCCACCAAGGTTTGTATCTTCTCACCTTAATTGTGTGATGATCTATGTTACAAGTTTACCAATGACATTATACTCTGACTTGCCCTAGGTACACTTGGTCCTGCAGCAGCATCAAAATCAATTTCTGCACAAATAAGCCAGCCTATGTTGACATAAAAAATAAACTTTAATTAACTATCTTGGTACTCTCAAAAAATAATTTTTAATTTAGAAATTACTTTAAATAGTAGTAATTTCAATGAAAATAATAAAATAATATATACTGACACGAAATTCTGAAAAGATACATGTATAAAATTTAGATTAGGATACATTTATTCTGTGGTCTATAGATATTCAAATATACCCACATCATTTGGTCTGAGGTCTATTTCCTTCACATGAATTGGCTTTTCAAAAAAGTCATACATGTTCACAGATCTATCAGTCACTCACTAGTCTGCTCCATCGGCCCATGTCTCTTTGCCAATATCACACTATAATGACTATTGCAACTACGTACGGAGTCTTTTTATCAGACAAGGTGATTATTTCTCCCATATTCATCTATTAAAAACATTTTAAGGCATTGGAGGGCCTATGAATTTAATGTAAAATGTAGAATAATATTGATAAAAAATACATTCATCTACATGTCAATTTAAAGAGAATTTAATTTTTTTTCTAAGTAGAGATTTACAAAATGCATAAGGGATATCCAAACACTTATGCCTTCTTAGATTTCCTTGAAGATTAGTAAGTGGAAAAAGATAATTTGTAAAATTATATACTGTGCATATCCAATGGTGTACCATTGTTGTGATGAAATAATATGTTGAAATGGGGATTTTTTTGATATATTTAGATACAAAACAAATTTAGAAAATGGGAAAGTAGAAGGCTGGGTGTGGTCAAAGTTAGCCATGGGAAATTTTTTTATGATTGGATTATTTTGTATTTTGAATGTGTTGGATGATACGCTGGATCTTTTGGAATTGTGGGGAGTTAAAACATATATACGGTGTAAGCTGTTACATCTTTGATAAGCAGGATATAATCTGTATGACGAT
The DNA here is from genome assembly GCA_030674055.1 of Rhabdomys pumilio. Taxonomy (NCBI): domain Eukaryota; kingdom Metazoa; phylum Chordata; class Mammalia; order Rodentia; family Muridae; genus Rhabdomys; species Rhabdomys pumilio. The sequence continues at coordinate 29,226,540 of JANHMN010000016.1, read as the reverse complement.
AAGAGGAGGGGGCGGAGATTAATCTTGCCAGGAAGAAGAACTAGAATAAATAATTATGGTTAGGGTGTGGAATGTGAGGTTCAAACTAAAAGAGCAGAGGGTGAGCAAGGGAATACAAGGAGGAACAGCTGAAATGATGGGCCATTTGATGGGTCCTAGGGAAACCCATTACTGTGTAAGATACCTAAAATATAGAAATATATGAAGGTTATAGAACTAGAATTACAAAATAATGGCGAGACAAAACTCCAAATGGTTATCTCTGTTCATCAAATGAAGCCTATAGTTCTATTCCAGGAATGGCCACATCTAATCTTGTTCAAGGGTCCTGTGAAAATCCTCAAGCAATCTAGGCTACTAACAACACTACTGGTTGCTTTCCACTAACTGATGCTAAGGCCCTATTGTTGAAGACAACAGTGATACAACTCATTGGACCTAGAGAAGTGTTAACTGATGACTTCTTGGTGCCTTTACACTTATTGACTAGTATTTATCGTATTGAAAGGTGCTCTGCCGATTATCAAAGGAACATTTTGTACACCAAACCATCTGTGAACCTTTTAATCTACAGTAGTGACTTTTCTTCAAGATATGCCAGTTTAACAGTGGTACAAAGTCAGACTAACAAATCAATATATGATTTGATTTAAAGCTCAGCTTACAAAATGAAACCCATCCTCAACACTGTTTGGTTGGGCAAAAACCTGAAACTAGATAGCCCACATTTCTAGGTGGGTACTATATACTACTATTCTGCTATAGGAACATAGCAATAGAATGACTCTTAATGACATTCTGCTATACTCATATATCAGTTTTTGCTCATCCATCATCAGAGAACTTTCCTCATGCAGTACAGGAAAAGAGATAGAGACCTACAGCTGGACAAGGTACAGAATGAGAGACTTTGGAACATCCAGTCCTAAATGTGATGTCTCCTTCAAATACCTCCCCTGGTGTTCAGGGAACACTGCAGAAGACTGTAAGAGTTAGAGATAATGCAGGATACCAAGGAAACAAGGCCTTCTAGCCACAGCAGAAATATGAAAGTACATACATATGAACTCATAGAAACTGTAGCAGCATGCACAAGGTCTGCATGGGACTGTAGGATATAGATTCCTGAGCTTAGAGAAATAATAAATACAAGCTTACAACCCTAATCTCGAATTTATCTCCTATAGAGAACCTCTTACAAAGGAAAAATATTTTTCTCCAATGGAGTCTCACTGGGCATATAAACCACTCTTAAGGGCAGCTCCATGCCCAGCAATAGATGGCACACATAGAATGAATTCAATAATATTTTTGAAAATTCTTTGTCTCATAATGCTTTGGCAAGGCTTTTACTTTTTATTTTTATTATTTTATTTTATTTTTTTATCTTGCAGATCTTTCTTGTGCCGTTTTTACTCTTTTTCTTCCATTTGTTTATTTGTGTCTCTTGTTGTGCGTAGGTTTGTTTGTTCTTGTTGTATATTATCTTATTATCTTTTATATGTCTGTTTGTTTTCTAAAAGAGAGAAAGTAAATTTGGATAGCAAGGGAAGTGGAGAGCATTTGTGAGGAACTGGATGTTAGGAAACAGTGTCCAGAATATATTGTATGAAAAAAATCTATTTTAATAAAAGAAAAAATACAACCACAGAGAGAAAAGGAAATCTCAATAAATTTTGATAAAGTCAATGTAATATATTAATGCCAATAATATGATTTTAATAATGGACTATATTTTGTCAGACAGCACATTGAAATAAATTTTATTAAGACTTTGGTCTCTTATTTTTTGCAAATGATATAGTGTAGAACACATGCTTTCTATTTTTAAGTATAATACTTCTTAGGAGGTAAAATAAGAAGGGGTTGGGGTTGACTGTCTATTGGAATCTGTGCCTGGATTTTTTTTAAAGAACTATTTGATGTCATTAGTGTTTGTGTATAGAGATTATAAAACCCTTTGAAGCTCTTCAAAGTCTGAGTATTTAGATCTAATACTTCATAAAAATGAAGCAGTGGCAGTAAATGCCTGTCACTGCAGTTGGAAAGACTAGAGGCATAACACCTAGATTTACAACAGTCATGGTGAATCTCAGGGCAGAATTGAGTTGCTAGACAATGGCATCGGTGGTATATCTGATCAGGATAGCTTCAAAGCCTTAAATATCCTTTTTATACAGATGTTGTTGTGAATGAGGTAATCCATTTGCTTTCTAGGTTACTCTGGGATACTTAGAAAAAGATTTTTGGTATGGATTTTTCTTACATACTTTATTGTAGTATTTGCTTTCAAATAAGGTAGTTTGCAGATGTCTGTCTGTCTTTCATTCTTTTATCTTTTTTTCCTTTACATTTTTCTAAAAAGATACTTTAATGCCTGGTGTGCTGGACATATGCAGTGGCAACAAAGTAACCAGAAAAAGAAAGAAGGTAACTTGTTCCAGCTACTTCTGTTTATAGAATCAAGGAACATCGATTTCTCTAACAAACAGAAACTTCCATTATGATTTTTTTTTATTTCACTTGAAGAGAAGTGAACACTGTATTTTTAGTACAAATGTTAAAATAATATGTCCTCGCTGAAAATCAAAAGTGTAATATTCACCTAACCAGCATAAGCTGTGACCCTCAACGATTTACAATGCCTTTGAAGCTGCCAAGAGGTGGCAAAAACACTAATTTTAACTGCAAGATAACAAATTGTATTTCTTTTATGATATTCCTGCCGTGGTGAAAATGGAAATTATTGATGCTGGGAACAGTGCCCATGGTGTTGTTAATCACTGCACTGCAGTTAATTGATTTCCTTAGGCATGAGCCAAGGCATGCTAGGACACCACTTATTAGATGTCTCCCCCTCTCCCAGAGCCATCTGATACTCTTACAGAGTAGAGCTTTTATAGGGAGATGCATTGTGGTCCTCACACCACAGATACCTCTGTTTGGTACAACAGGTGGTCAGTGTAATCTATTTAGTAATTGTTTGACTTCGGGAACATGAGAGAACAGAACTGTCAACTTTCCTCTATATTACCATAAAAATAATCTGAAATTATACACTGAAATGTTAATTCAGTCATCTCACATGTATACCCAGAAGCTTTGAAGATTTCATTATCTTCAAATATCAGCTAGGGAGTGTTCTTCATTCAATATAAACTAGAAAATGTTTTGTGAAGGAAAAAAACAAAATGAATTCCTAAATAGACTCAATTTCTAAATATGAAGAGCTGAACTCCAACCTAAAGTTTCTTTTCCTTCCTTTATTCTGTCGTTTTTCTTCTTAAAGTATCTAGTTAGTAATAGAATGCATAAGAACAGATATTACAGAAAATTATATTAAAAAGTTTGTGATATATATAAAATATGACTACTTATGTTGACCTGAATGTTTATAATTTTTTTACATAGGAAGCATGTGCCTTGTGGAGACAAAATTGGGGTACAATTATCCAAAATATTAGAAAGTTTGATTAAATTATTTTGCCATTTATCTTAGTTGTCTAGTATAATAGTCAATGAATAATTGATAGGATTCATGGACAAAAATATTTAAATGGAATTATTTGTGATTACTCTCATTAATTGGCAAAATATTAACATGTTTCTGTCATGTTTATATAACAGACATTATGATGGCTACAAATGCACACTATCCTTACACTCGCATGGCCAATGCCATTATTGAAACAGCAAAATGCTTAAGTAAGAAAAGGGTCTGACTATAAGGAAATAATTCTCAAATGAGCATGTGTGCTTGTAACATATAATACCTTAGACTGATATAAACCAAAGTATAAATGATAATTAGATCATAATATAGATATTGAATGCAGATAATATAAACATTACAAGGATACTGATAAAGCATGGCCATCAATAATTACAATTTGAATCTTGTTAAAATAAGGCTGAATAGCAAAGTGTAAAAAAATGCATAAGTGTAAGATTTCTATGGAAATTTGTACATTTAATACTTTGGTAGTTCAAATTATTCTTATAAAGCAAAAACTTACTTTGAATTGCTTTATTTGTGTAAAGCTTGCACATATATGCTTGTTATGAGCACTGAGCTGAATTGCATTTGGACAAACTAACTGGTCAGCAGAGCATTTTTAAAAAGAAACACAACCCAGATATTCTCCCTGTTCTGACTCTGTGATAATTAGGAAATGCTAAACAGTCGCTAAAGTAAGACCATGCATGTGTTTCAGTCCTACTTCTTTAACTAGGCTGGGTTTTTAAAATGCTGGTGACAGGTTTGATTTGATTGTTCTCTGTAATCATATGATGACTAAGATTCGAGTTTCTTTAACTGGCCTTAAGGAAAGTGACATTATAGCTGCTGTAATAATTTGCAGATAATCAATTTTAATGTGCTTTCTTGTCTGCAGAACATGTGGCCATTTTAGGGAAATTTTGTGATTACCACTAGCCATTAAGTGAAATGTAAATCATCTGTTTTTATTTTCTAGGGAAAAAAAAAGGAAATATGAATTCTAAGATGCTTTGAACACTTGAGCACCCTGTTAACTTTGAAGATAACATTTGCTTGGTGCTCTCTCTTGGCATTTCAACGTAAATTTCTGTGGTAAGCTCTTAAATTGTGTGCACCTCCGGGAAAACTCTATGGTTATACTTACAGTACCATTGTCATTTAAAATAACTTACTTCAGGGAAAATGTTATGTATTCAATTTTGTATCATTTCTGAAAAATAATATTTGTGAGAATGAAAACTTGCAGTCAAGTTTTTGTATTGGGAAAAAAGATATTTAAGGTTGATCTTTAAATATAAATAAAAAATGGTTGAATGCCTATTAATAATATAGCACGGCCTGAAATAGATGGTTAGTAAAGAATAGAGAAGAATGTAAAGAGTCAATATAGTTATATTAAAAACTGAATCCCAAATGTATTGAAAACAGTAATGTCATAATAGGAAAAATTACTAGAAAAAACTGATGCCACTGGTAAATCATCATACAAGATATGTGAAGCTATTCCTCTTGAAGAAATGCAAAAGATAAGGGCGTAGTGCTCATGAAAGTTGTGAGCCGTCCAGATTTATTAGAAAATAGTTTGAAGACATAATGATGTACAGGAGTTTGAGGCTGAAGAGTAATGGACATAGTCAAGTAGCCAAGGAAGGTAGCAAAATGTCAAGTGGGATTCATGACATGGTACTCTCTAAGAAGCAGAAACACTGATGCTCCTGAATACACAATAAGCTCACACATGTATAATGGTTATGATTCGCGTTATAAACAAGGCAAGAGAAAAATGTCTAGATTGAAATTCAGCTGTCCATTCATAAGCCTTTGAGCGCAGTGGACAGACTGGGCAGGGACAGGCATAGCCAAATCATCCTGGCTCATTGATCTATGTTAAGATAACAATTAAAAAAATTAAATGAGCTTTTGCAAAAGATACTTGGAGAAGGACAATAATTACTCACCCTGATGCAAACAATAATGTATGAAACACTAGCACAGGAGATACCCAACACAAGTCATTGAAAGATAGTGACTTTGGGAGGGAGGAAATACCATCCACAGAAGACTGGGAAGAGTTGTCTCTTTCTGTTGGTGGCAGTACAGCTGGGATTAGTCACAAGGAGGCTGAAGTTCAAGGAGGAAACTACAAAAGGATAAAGCTTAACTTCATCCAAGGACCAGAGACCTGTAGGACGTCAGAAAGTGGTCAATCTGAGTGTGAGTAAATGACACAATGCCAGTAAAGACTCCTTACAAGGATCAGAAGAAATGGAGTCCTAGATCCCACACTGGGGCAGGATTCTCCCTTGGTCTACTAAATACAATGGACTATAGATAGGTTAAAAGCTAAGTTTTCTTAAATTCATGAGTTGATTGATATTCGCTCACCAGGAGGCACAGTTTTAATCTACAACACTCCAGTGTGTGAGCTGTATGTCAGAACTCACTTCTGGAGAATGAATCATAGAAACAGAGAATGAAAACTATATAGTCCACAATACATGTGATCGAGTTTTAATACCACTAGAGATCCTGTTTGATGACTCACTCCTTTTGATGGGATCAAAAAGGTTCTTATCTCCACAGCATGTTTTATGTGTAATATTTACGGATTAGAAATAAATTTTTATGTGTATTTAATTTGTAGGAAAATTTACAGAGGTGAAGATCGTATGAAACAATAAAAAAACTATAGAGATGATGAGGACAGGCAAGTCACGTCCTTGCTGAGTACTGGAAAAACACTAAATAAAATGAGATCTAGAGAAATTATAGTTTGATTAATATAAAAGTAAATGAATAAGTAGCTAAAAATTTCTAGCTTTCCAGGAGAATTCTAGCAAAAAATGAAAAAATGAATAAATTTTCCACATTCCGTTCTAGAAAACTGAGTCTTCAACTAACCCTGGAGAGTAAATAGAATCCTGTAATACAAAGTCAGAACAACATTACAAAGTATTGGAAAAAATGGGTATCTTCTCACATGTACAGATGACTTCAGTTTGAGCTGGAGACAGTAGAAGGAATATTGAATTTTGCTGACTACCATTCTAGTTGAGAAAACCAGGCTCTAGTTTTAGGGAGAGCTTCTGACTTAATGAAATAAGGAAAAGAGTGATACAGGACTACAGGACACTTGATATTATTTTCTAGGAATATGCACAAGTATACATATACCAACGTACCATAAAGTTAAACACAGAAGAGACAAAGAGGGGGTGATTGAGACAGAGAGAGAGAGAGAGAGAGAGAGAGAGAGAGAGAGAGAGAGAGA
>JANHMN010000016.1:29185957-29219760 GCA_030674055.1 Rhabdomys pumilio | reverse complement strand
TTCAGCAAACCAAATGCAACAACATTTGAACCACTGAATATATCCTAATAATTTATTCAAACAATAAAAAAAAACAGGCAGTGTAGTTCTCCATAATAAAAGAATTGCTACATAAACTAAGGCGAATCAAACATCAAATAATCTCAAGAGCCATAAAATTATTTTACAATGTCTAATATACTTTCTCTTTTAAAAACTAAGAACACACAGAACTTTTTATCCCTGTAAAATGATTCGTGATTCCTGAACAGGAAGCACAATACTTCCAAAAGCAACTCTGCCCTTCTTATTGCTTATAGCTGCTACCACCTGCCTGTACTAAAAGTGCATTTGTTACCCCCTGTAGCTCTTGGGCCTGCAGTGTGTGATCAGTTTGGACCACAGTTTGATTTCAAGATATTTCATAATATTTGCTGGCAATCTAGTTGCCTAACTCTATTCTCTGAAAATAAGGTGGGACATGAGGTTTCACCATGAAGTGTACTCTGTCATGGGGTGTCGGGTCCTCACAATCAGAGCATTTATTCTATGCTTCCAGAAGGACTGGTCTATGAAAGAATATTAGAGAAAAATAGAGGCAAAAAAGGTCTCATTTTGGAGATGGCATGCTATCACCTCTGTTATACAACCTGAAGCCGTTTCTGTATGTGGAACACTAATCCTACTGGAAATAAAAGTCTCTTCTTGGAGACAGATTCACTAAAGTACATATCCACAGATTTTAAAGCTGTTGTTAATCATTCTCTACTAAATTAAAAAAAATTCATTTTGTGTTATCTCCATAGTCACTGGAGCACAGTCAGGTCAAACTTTTAGAGACTTGCCCCTAAAAGAAAACTGAGACTTTCCCACTCCTCCACCCAGTCAGAAGCCATGAATTGTGGAGAACTAACTTCAGCATCCTTCTCACACTTTAAGAGCTTTCTTTGAAAGCTTCCTCTTTAGAAATTGTACGTTTGAGGGATGGAAACAGGGGTTGTCACAGAAGCCTCCCTATGTCCCTTTCTCTCAACTGTGCTTCTACACTTATTAATATCACTGCAAAAGTAGCTTACTTGATCATTTCAATCAGTGAGAAGATGGATCATGAGCCATGATCCATGAACCACGTGGTTCTTGGTGATAACTCAGACCATGAGTACTGCCCCTGGCTCCAGTAGATCCACACTCCCAGATATAGCTTTTGGTGATACAAGGGCTGGACATTATCATGGCATCAGGTGACAAACATGGGCCATTTAGATTAGTAGTGTAGTCTGCAGTGGCAGCACAGCCCAAGGACATCAACGTGGATTCAGACAGCAGCCTAGACCATGGACATCTGCATGGCCTTGGTGGTAACACAGACATCAACACAGTCCCTGACTGCTGTAACACCTCTGCTCCAGCCATGGTTCTTGATGGCAGTACACATCTGAATATCTCTATGGCATTAGGTGACAGTGCAGGTCACTAATATGAACCTGATTTTTATTGTCCTTGCATCCTGTCCCTTCTCCAGTTCCATGTTTCTCTGCAGCATACGTCTTTCCCTAGTCTCCATCATGTATTTGTTCACCACAAAAATATGTCCTGCCTACATTAAAAGAACTGGGTTACCTGACTGGCCTTCACAGCCCAAGCCATTAAGGAGGTCTTTGTTCGGTTTTTGTCTGGATTACCTGTCCCTTGGTGAAAGTAGGGTGTTGAAGTCTCCCACTCTTAGTATGTGAGGGTCAATACATGATTTAACCTGAAGAATTCTTTCTTTTACAAACATAGGTGCTCTTGTCTTTGGGGCATAGATGCTAAAAATAGAAATGCCAACTTTGTGGGCTTTTCCTTTAATAAGTATGTCATTTTCTTCCCCGTCTTTTCTGATTAGTTGTTGTTTGATGTCTATTTTTGATAAATGTTAAAATGTCTACACTAGCTTGCTTGTTTGGTCCATTCGTTTTATATATTCTTTCCCAACACTTTCCCTTGAGATAATGTCTATGTATCATTCTTGAGGTATGTTTTTTGGATACAGCAAGATAGATCATGCTTCTACATCCATCTGTTAGATGGTGTCTTCTTGTTGGGAAATTAATCCTATTGATATTAAGAGATAACTATGACCTGTGATTGTTGAATCCTATTATTAATTTGTTGTTGTTATTCTTAGTGATATGTCAGCACGAGTGTGTGTGAGAGAGAGAGAGAGAGAGAGAGTGTGTGTGTGTGTGTGTGTGTGTGTGTGTGATATACTTCCATTCTTTTGGTTTTGTTGGGTGAGATCATTGAATCCCTGATTTTTTTTATGAGTGTAGTTCACATTTATAGGTTAGTACCTTTTACTGGATTGGATTTGTTGATAAATACTGTTTAAATTTGACTTTATTATGGAATACCTCATTTTTTAAATTTATGGTGATTGAAATTTTTGTGAATATAGTAGTCTGTGGCCATTTGTGGTCTCTTAGTGTATGAATCACAGCTGTCCAGGCCTTTCCAGCTTTGAGAAATCAGAAGTCATTCTAATAGGTCTGCCCTTATATGTTACTTAAAATTTTTTTCCATTCAACTTTTAGTATTTTTTCTTTGTTCTGTATATTTAGTGTTTTGATTAACATGTGGTGAGAGTACTTTGTTTTCTGGTCTAATCTACATGGTATTCTTTACAGTTCTTGTACCTTGATAGCCGTCTCCTACTCTAGGTTAGAAAATTTTTCTTCTATTAGTTTGCTGAAAATATGTTCTGGGTGTTTCAACTGGGATTCTTCTTTCTCCATTATGTTATTCTTATATTTACTCTTTTTATAGTATCGCAGATTTTCTGGATGTTTTGAGTCAGGAAATTTTTAGATGTATCATTTTTTGTTTGACCAGTGTATCTATTTCTTCATTGCTTCTCAGCCTTTTGGCTAAGATCAAGTGTTGTATTTATTTTTTCTATTTTTAACTTAAATGCCTGAGATTCTGTCTTTCATATCTTGTCTTATATTGAGTATACTTATCTCAATATTTTCTGTTGAAATTCCTAAATCTTTCATTTCCACAGTTCCCTTAGTTTGTCTTTGTGACCTCTATTTCTATCTTCAGGTCTTGAATAGTTTTATTTATCTTCCTTAACTTTCTTTGTATTTTATTTGTTTTCTTTAATTGAATTATTCATTTCATCCAATTGTTTTGTTTTCCTGGATTTCTATAAAGGTCTCTTAATTTCTTTTTTAGAGCTCCATCATCATCATCATCATCATCATCATCATCATCATCATCAGAGTTGTTTTTAAGGCATTTTTCCTGTGTTTTATGTGTTGGACTATTTAGTACATGCTGTGGTAGGATAGCATGGTTCTAGCAGCTATATATTCCCTGGATGTTATTGATCATGTTCTTATGCGTTTAGGCATCGGGATTTGAGGTGATTATAGGTATAGGTGCTGATTTCTGGTTTTGTGTTTGTTGGGTGTCTTGTTCCTCAGTTGCTGTTTTTTCCTGTGGATTTTTGTAGAGTGCATTGGCTGTGTGTTTTACTGGCTTGCTCAGCTGATGTGATGTTGGAGCCTGCAATACATAGACAAGTTGGGGGAAGTGCAGCTGGTAATTTGTTGCAGGAATCAACACAAGACTGAAGGATTGGATGTAGAGGAACAGAGAGAAAGAATGTTTTCTAACAGCATACCTGTTTTTGTTTTTTTTTCAAAAACCTCAATTTTTAACAACTCATATTGCACTCCTTTCACTGTCCATTTGAATATGTCTTACATCATGATGTAGTAAATATTTTGTCATATTTTTAGACTTATTTAAAATCTAAATCAGATTTTGTACTGTCTTATTAATTACAATTTAGACACATACCATTGAATCCATAACTAAAAGAAAATAAAGCACCAAAAGGAAATTATACCATGTTAGGAGGTGGAATAACTTTCCTTCTATTCTATTCAAAGTAGAAATATTTGTACCTGTGTGTCTACATATTATGTGTTTCATATGTGTCTCTGTGTGTTGTGTGTATCTGTGTGTTTTCATGTATGTATCTGTTTGTTTTTGTGTTTATGTGTTTGTGTGTGTATGTATGTGTGCATGTCTGTATGTGTGTGTGTGCATGTGTGTGTGCATGTGTGTGTGTCTGTGTGTGTGTGTGTGTGTGTGTATGTGTGTATGTGTGTGCATGCGTGTAGGCCTGAAGTTGATAACTTATGCTTTCCTCAATCTCTCTGCACATTGTTTTTTGGGAGCAGGGTCTTTCACAGAACATTAATTTCATAAATTTTGCTAAATTAGCTGGATAATCAGCCTTGAGGATTGTTCTATATCTGCTTGCCCAGGCTTGTCCACTGTAGTCATGGCTAACTTTTTATATGACTGACAGGGATCCAGTCTCAGGTTTTCATATTGTGAGACAAGCCTTTATTCACTATGCCATTACCCTTGGCCATAAAATAACATTAAAACTAATATAAAGTAACACTTTTCTTTCTCAAGTAGGTTGTGCTTTCAATTCTGTCCCTAAGAACTTTCCCCTTTTCCTAAAATGTCTCTGAGAAAAATGAGATAAACCCAATTTGTAAAATTAGGTGAAATTATTGAGTGTGTTGCAGCGTTCTCAGATGCATTCATTCTCTACTATCAGCTTGTCAGTTTTTCCTCTGAACCTTCCACAGATATTTAATTACTGCCATAATATTATGAACATAATCCTAGCACTACAATCATTACAATTATTGGAGAATATGTTCATTTGTAATCATCATCTATGATTTCAGAGCATCCATTTTCCCCATATTGCCTAAAGTATTGTAAATATTTCACTAATTATTTATAAAAGGAGACTGCATAGAGAGTATGCTGATAAATGCCATAAGTAGTTCTGCCTATAGCTGTAGCATTCTGGCCGTATCATTGCATGCACATTTATGGTCCTCTCATATGAAATAAAGATGAATGAAAAAAGACCTTTCTTTTAATAATTGACTTTTATAGTCTCATTTCTTTCTCTTCAGAAAGAAGTTCTTAGCTTTCCAACAGGCTTGTCACGAATACCACAAACATAAAATATATGCATATAAATTATGTGACAGGTCTATGATCTGCTTGTCACACATATGTCAGTGCTGACAGTAAGTAGCTCTGCTATGATCAGAAACATGTGCACATAAATTGTACCTGACTGTAAGAAAGACTACCGGAAAGGCACTTTTTTTGTCCTTCCAGATCCTTCTTGAGTCACCGTATGAAGATGGATTATTACAAGATAGAGGTCAGACTCTAGAATGCCAAATCAAATCACTAAGCACAAGAAGCACTCAGGGTAGGGGATTGGATTAAGCATCCCAGATTTGACATATGCAAATTAGTAACTGGAAACAGAGCAGGAAGAAAGCAAAGTCAGGACCATGGACAGGAGTATTGTGTTTTCAAAAGGTACTTCAAAATAGTAACGAAAAGCATTTTCATTGTGCATCTTTTTTCTTCTTTCAAGATTCTAATGCTCGGAATCAAAATAGTTCTGAAATATAATTGAAATATAGTAGACACAGCAGATCTTTACTGGATTAATACTTCTTTGCTGCAATGTTAATGGCGAAAGATTAAGACCAAAGAAGCAATCAATCAATCAATAAGTAAATGAAAGACAATATAATAAATTAACAAAATCTTACAAGCTACTGTTGTATTTTCTGCCTTCTTGTGCATCATAAGAATTTACTGTGTTATTAATTTAAGTAACCATTTTTAACTTTTATAGACAATATAGCATAATAAGACAAACTTTATATTTTCCTCATAAGATGTGCTTAATCATATATAAGCTTATACTCTGCAATAATAACAGATATATCAGTATTATCTAACTTGGTTTTAATTGCAGGTTGGTTACATATTTTGACATTAAATAACCAAATAAAAGTCACAAAACTAAAGCTGAAAACATCTTGGTTGGAATGAAAATTATTGGATGTTGTGGTAAGAAAAAACAATGGGCAATTGTCAAAGCAGTATATAAATAACACGCTGTGAAATGATTTTAACATATTCTGAAGGTACACTCATATTATCTACCATACTGGATGTTGGTAGTTTTATATGTTCTTGGAGAATTTCATATCATGTAATTTGATCATAGTCACCACTCTCTCCCAACTCCTACAATGCCCACCCACTCTTACCTGCCCACTCAAATTTGTGTCCTTCATTTTCTAAACACATAAAATAAAATGATGCTATTGGATATGTAGATGTTTAGCAGCCTATAGGAACGTGGTTGACCTATCAAAAATACCCAAACAATGATACTTGAATCACACTTAGAAGGTGTGCAAATTAACCACATCTTCTTTATCCATTTTTCTGCTGAGAGATATTTAGATTGTTTTTTGTTTCTGGTTATCATGAATAGAGCCTCAATGAACATGTTTGAGCAAGTGTTCCTGTGGTACGGTGAAGCATCCTTTAGGTACATGCATAAGAATGTTTGCATACGCTCCCATCACTGTAAAATTGTCTCCCTGGACTTCCTCACCAGAGTCAAGCTGATGCTCACAGCATGCCTTTGAACACACTGAACTACAGATTATGTAACTTTTTATTCCACAAAAGACTCCCAATCAATAGATACTTGTTATACTAAAGGGTAACAGAAAGATGCAGTTTTTAAATGGGCTGCAAGTACAAAATTAAGCTTACTAAGTGAAATTTGTTATAAAATTAATGTGATTTTTTGCATTGAAACACAGCAAAACTATATTTGTCTCGGATGGTCTAACTGCAAAGACCCCAGGCAGCACTCAGACCTTCTGTTCATTTTTATATATTTTTTATTGAATAATTTATTTACATACACTTCAAATGTTATCATCTTTCCTGGTTTCTTGTCCAGAAGCCCCCATCCAACCCTCCCTCTCCCTGCTTCAATAAGGGTGCCCCCCCACCCACTCCCACCACCCTGCCCTGGCATTCCCTTACAGTGGGGCATTGAGTCTTCACAGAACCAAGGGCCTCTCTTCTCACTGAAGCCAGACAAAGCCATCCTCTGCTCCATATTGTTCTGTAGCCATGAGTCCCTCCATGTTGTACTCTTTGGTTGGTGATTTAGTCCCTGGGAGCTCTGGGGGTTTCTGGTTGGTTAATATTCTTGTTCTTCTTATGGGTTGCAAACCCCTTCAGCTCCTTGAGTCTTTTCTCTAACTCCTCCATTGGAGATCCCAGGCTCAGTTCAATGGTTGGCTGTATTTGTCAGGTTCTGGCAGAGTCTCTCAGGAGACAACTATATCAGGCTCCTGTCAGCAAGCACTATGCTCTAAGATAAACAACAAATGGGACCTCATAAGATTTCAAAGCTTCTGTAAGACAAAGGACACTGTCAATAGGACAAAATGGCAATGAACAGATTGGGAAAAAATCATTACCAACTATACATCTGATAGAGGGCTAATATTAAATACATACAAAGAACTCAAGAAGTTAGAATCCAGAGAACCAGATAACCCAATTAAAAATGGGGTACAGGGCTAAACAAAGAATTGTCAACTAAGGAATACCAAATGGCTGAGAAACACCTTAAGAAATGTTCAACATCCTTAGTCATCAGGGAAATGCAAATCAAAACAACCCTGAGATTTTACCTTACACCAGTAAGAATGGCTAAGATCAAAAACTCAGGTGACAGCAGATACTGGCGAGGATGTGGAGAAAGAGGAATACTCCTCTTCTGTTAGTGAAATTGAAGCTGGTACAACCACTCTAGAAACCAATCTGGTGGTTCCTCAGAAAATTGGACATAGTGATACCTGAGGACCCAGGTATACCACTCCTGAGAATATACCCAGAAGATGCTCCAATATTTAACAAGGACACATGCTCCATTATGTTTATAGCAGTCTTATTTATAATAGCCAAAAGCTAGAAAGAACCCAGATGTCCTTCAACAGAGGAATGGATACAGAAAATGTGATACATTTACACAACGGAGTACTACTGAGCTATTAAAAACAACTTCATAAAATTCTTAAGCAAATGGTTCAAATTAGAAGATATCATCTTAGTCACAAAAGAACACAGATGGTATGCACTCGCTGATAAATGAATATTAGCCCAAAAGCTTAAAATACCCAACATATGTTTCACTGACCACATGAAGCTCAAGAAAAAAGAAGACCAAAGTGTGGATGCTTCAGTCCTTCTTAGAAGGGGAAACAAAATAATCATGGGAGCAAATATGGAGACAAAGTGTGAAGCAAAGTCTGAAGGAATAGCCATCCAGAGACTGCCCTACCTTGGGATCCATCTCATATACAGTCACCAAACCCAGACACTATTATGATGTACTTCTGTTCTTATATATAAGTTTTGATTGCTTATTCTTTTTGTTTGTTTGTTTAAGACATAATGCCTTGCTATGTAGCCCAGACTCTCCAAGTTATTATTGACTTTCCTCTGTTTCCTAATCATTGGAGTTAAATGTTTGAATTATAATTCTAGGTTAATGTCCAATTTATTGATTCTATAGTTTCTGTTTTCCATAGTCCTAGTGGTTCACTATGTTCTCAAGGGCATCTCCTGTGTGATCCTTCAGTGTTTGTCCCTGGACTAGAATGATGTGTGACATACAGAATGCTGAGATCTCATCTCCCCCATTGTCTTAAAACATCTCCTCAGCACATTTTTTTCTTCAATAAAGATGTGTACAGGAGATAATTAAAACACTAATGTATTTCAAAGTATAAGTAAATATAAAGGGTAGAGAGAATGACATCAGATTGATAAATGAAAATATAGGAAAAAACAACGTAAGATAATATTTTCAACATTGAGTCGATAAGTGTATTTGCAGCCTAAAGTCCCTTATTCATTCAGACTCTGATGCAATTCAAAGCAGCAAAAAGAGCTTGTATGCTTTAAGCAATAGAAAATTAAATTTCCTGTTCCTTTTTACAGGAATCTGAGAATCATTTGTAAAGGAAATTAGCCAGAATAGATAAACTATGGTCCCAGAAACAGGATACCCAGTATATAATAAGCCTGAACAACTGAACGATTATGGAACAAAGGAGTGTCTTCATGATAGTTCCACAATAGGCTCTGTGCACAGTCTTATGTTAGTCAGTCAGAGGTCTCTCGTAGAAAATCAAGCAGAATTAAGCAAGCTTCAAAGATGTTCAAAGCCTTGTTGATATTAACATTATAGTTTTTCTGATAAGCATTTCTTTATTACATTTAGGAACACCTGAGCCCTTAATAATAAAACTGATTTTACTAACAGAGGAACAAGAACTGTGTTCAACTTAACCAAACATGTAGCAGAGTCAGAAAAAAAAATAGCTTGCCTGCTGTACAGTATTAACAGCCGCACATAGTGGTAGGTTTTACCAACCAGATCCATCTATTTTATTTTCCAGAAAATTTCAAATTTAGTTTTTCTTTATGGCTGAACATAATTTCACTTTCTACAGATATGACATTTGTCATTAACCATAGATCTTTTGATAAGAACTTATGCTGATTACGTATTCATGATATTTTGAAGGGAGCAGCAATAGACAGGTGTAAGAATCTCTGTAGCAGGATATATAGATCCGTTTACATATTTTCACAGCAGCGGAAATGGTGGGTCATACGTTAGGTCTATTTTTAACTTGTCGAGAAGCATTCATAGTTTCACTGTGGTTTTACCTGTTGAACTCTTAACAGCAGTGAATAGTGGTCATATAGTTGCCAATGTTTGATACGTTTTGTGATTTTTTTTTTTGATAGTACCCATTTCGATTTGGTGAGAATATTTATTATTGATGCCTGTCAAGCATTAACCCCTATCTGAAGTCCTGCTGGCAAACATATTGTGTTGTTCTGTGGGCCATTTATTCACAGATTCATTGGCAGTACAGAAACACCTAATTTCATCCTATTCCATTTGTTAGATCTCAGAATTATTTCTCTTGCTTTTGAGTCCTATTAAGAATATTATTTCCTGGAGTGGTATTGTGAAGTATTTTAAGTATATTTTATTAATTTCAATATTTCAGGTTTTTAATAAAGGCATTTGATTCAGAACTAATACCTCTGCGGAGGAGCGTTTCTCAACCTTCCTGACGGTATGACCTTTTAGTATACTTCCTCATGTTATCGTGACTTCCAAACCACACAATTATTTTTATTGCTACTTTGCAACAGTAATTTTGCTACTGTTGTGAATCACAATGGGAATGTCTGAGAGGAGACTCCTGTGAAATGGTCATTTGACCCCCAAATAAGCTGCCACCCACAGGTTAAGAAGTGCTACTGTAGAGGTTTGCATGTGATTTCATTTTCTGAAAATGGACAGGCAGGTTTTTCCAGTGCCTTCTGATGAGTGAGCTCTCCTTTTTACCCCCAGTATTCATACCTGCTTCTGTTCTAGACCAATGTTATCTGTGTCACTATGGCTCTGTATTGTAATTTGAAGTGATGTTTTAGGATATCTCCAACATCATTCTATCTGCTTAGGGATGCTTTGACTATTTCTGTATTTTATATTTACACATAAATTATAGGATTTGCTCTACTTTTGTTAAGAATGTCTTTGGAATTTATGAGTATTGCATTATACCTTTAAATTTCATATGATATAGTAACTTTTACAATATTAATTCTGTCAATCAATCTACAGAAAGTCTTTCTATCATCTTCTGACTGCTTCATTTATCTTTTTATAATGATATTAGTGTTTTGTTATAGAGGACTTTCCATTCCTTGGTATAAGTTTATTCCTAGGTACTTTATTTTTAAGATAATGAAAGGGACATGTTTCCTGTGTTCTTTCTCAAGAAGTTTGTAATTTTGTACAAAAAAATGTTTTCCAATTTTTCTTTCATTTTTGAGATTCTAATATACTTAAATAATTCCTCCATTCCCCTTTCTCTCTCTAAACAGTCCTAGATACTGTCTTTCTTTGGTTCAAATTATTTTGTATCTTTCATTTTTATTGAGTCCATCAGATCCTTTAAAACATGATTATGTTATCAGTGAATCATCAAACAGTTTGACCTTTCCCTTTCTATATGAGCCATGTCCGTGTATTTCTCTTGTATTATTGTCATAGCAGAACTTCAAGTACTATATAGAATGAGAGTGGAAGGAATGGGCTTCCTTGACTCATTGCACTGGTTTAGAGGAAATGATTTCAGTCTTTTACCACTTAGTATAATGTTGGTTACCTGTTTGTTATATATAAACTTTATTATGATCAGATATATTTTGTTAATTCTGAATTTCACATAGATTTTTTTGTCAGGAAGAGATGCTAAACTTTATTAAATGATTTTTCTGCATGTATTGATATGACCAGGAGTTTCTATCTTTATGTTTATTTCATTCTTGTCTACATTATTGATTTGCATATATTGTGTTCTCTTTGAATTTTGCACAAAAACTAAGTTGGTTGTGATATTTAATCATCTTATTATGATTTTAATTCAGTGCACAAATATCACATTAAAAGTTTTAAACTTATACATATAAAAGAAATTTATTTGTAGTTTACTTTTCTTATATTTGCTTGTGTGGACAATCAAGAATCTTCATGTGTGAAAAGAAGACCATGTTGATTTCCACAGCAATGTCAAGTGATCACCTTTAGCTTTGCCAATGTGTAGAAAGGGGAAGTCATTCTCTGGCTGGATGTCTCACTGGTGATTATTTGATACGCATCCTTATGTACCATATGGATGCCTGGTGCTTGTGAAGGCCAGAAGACAACACTGGATCCCATGCAACTAGAGTTACAAATGGTTTCGAGCTGCTGTGTGAGTGCTGAGAATAGAATGTGAATCTTCTGGAAGAGCATCCTGTTCTCTTAGCTTGTTTTCCATCCATTTAACTCCAGGGCATCATTCTGTTACATATTTTTGTGTTCCCTTTGCTTCAAGCTGCTCACTGTGTTTGCTTCTCCATATCCATGCCAGTCACTTTCTGATTCTCCTGCTATCATTCCTCATGCAGTTCAATGGCAGAGAGAGAGAGCTAACACTGATCAGCATAATGGTTGTGGTGCTTTAGGCCCTGAGACTAACAGCAGTGGCCCTTGCCATCATGCAGTCAGAGTCCATTCATGGGAGAAGTTTGTTCTCAGCTGACTGGTAGTGGTGTAGTGTCCCTAGTTTTCCTTCTTTAATCATTCATGCAAATAAAGCTTCCCATCAGTAATTCTACAAAGCAATTTAGGGGAAGATTTTAATGAGAAATTTATAGCACTTACAGAGAAAGAAAGAGAAAGAGAGAGAAAGAGGGAGGGGGTAACTTACAAGTTTAAAAAAAAATTCATACCAAAATAGGCAGAGGCAGCAATGTTATCTGAATTAAACAATATTTTGTAGAGGAAGGAGATATAATCAGAGAGTATTTCTAAGTTCAGCATTCAACACTATTAGAAAAACCATCCTGGAAACAACAACAACAAAAAATTAATGTTCCTAAGGAAGAGTTGATACACAAATAAATTGGACAGCATATAAAGGTTTCAAGTCAAATAACAGTAAAATCTTACAATAGGAAGTTGATCACAAATGTCAAATCAATTTAAAAAGAAGCCATAGTGTCGATTCGTTAATTTTTGTTGCTTAAGTTGCTATATCATAATATCACTGAGAAGCACATTAAGAGAAGATCGATCGATAGATCTATCTATCTATCTATCTATCTATCTATCTATCTATCTATCTAGGGTGTGTTTACATGTATAGTCTTTGGCAGTGTTAAAATACCATGTATGTTGAGGTCAGAATCCTACCTTGCATATCAAAATTGACTTCACCTTATTTGAGATGAGGATTCTTATTTACCACTGTATATCCTTCAGTAGCTGGCCAGTGAGCCTCTGGCATTTTTTTTTTTGTCTCTATTTCATATCTTGCCCCAGGAGTGCTTTGATTACAGGAAAAACACTACTGTACCATGTGGACTCCACAGATATAAAATGTGGCGTTATATTCAGTATACTATACAGATATTGATACTTGAGGTTACGTAAACACTTCATCCATTGTGCCATCTCTTCAGCCACAAAGGAGGATGCACTTGAGTTCATGTTTTTCAGAAGTTTTAATTTTTTTTTTCTGTGACAGGGAAGTCATGGTAGCAGGGACATCTCAGTGCAACCTGATGGAGGTGAAAAGTAGCTAGGCATACTCTCGCTGTCAGGGGGAGAATGAATGGACTGGAGAAGGGGGACTGAGCTATTACACACAAAGGACTGTCCACAGGGATCCCCCATGCCAGTCTAGGCCCATTTCTCAAAGATCCTTCAGCTACCCAGAAGAGCTGCACTGGCTGAGTATCAAGTGTCCAAACACATCAATGGGTCAGGAACATTTTACATTCAACTATAGTCACATTTCCAATCCGATAGAGATAATCACTGAACAATGTATTTTGAGCTTCTTTGGACTTGTGACTTATTTGCCTTGTATGTGAATAGCAGGACATAGAGATAAAAAAATCTATTAATTTTTAATTCTCACTTCAGAAAATATTATTTTAATATGATTTTGTCCATTTGGTATAGAATAACTACTAAATATATAGCCATTTTTGTATATGTCTAATTACTGAAAATATCTCATACTCATACATACTAGCTAGCCACTTGGTGTTTTCTATTACTTTTTCTGGTGAAAAGATGTATAAGTATAATTGCTTTCACTATGACATGTTTTGGAATATTAATTCTAAATTTCCTTTTATAAAAAAGTAACTTTTGCTTCCTTTTAGTGCTCTGGCTTATTTCCCTCCAGCTCATATGGTAAATTAATTGGAATCTTCTTAAGAATCGTTAGTCTGCTCTCATTAAGAATACCCTTTTGAGATCAAATTACGTTGAAAATAAAATGGTTTTTGAGACCTAATTTATCTGCAGTTTACAGCAATCGGAAGGCTAATTTATCTAATGATGATCAGCATAAATCTCAAGGTCACAGATGGTGATGTGTGACTAATATTTTTTTATGTTGTATTTCTGAATAACCTAGTAAAAAGTGGGTACATGTAACCCAGATGACGTGTCATTACAAATCTATTACAAATTTGTGCTTTTGTGCTTTAACGGTGCTCCTGTAGAAAACATTTCAAATGCCTGATGGTTTACACAGAGCCGAAATGAAACGCTCCAATGGATGATCTTTGTGAGAGCTGAGCTTGAAACATCTGGAAACTAGACATTACCCAGGTGGTTAATGGAGACTAATTTATACACAATTTGATATCCAAATCATTTCACTTTTGACTATACAAATATAATTATATTCCTCCTTGCTAGTGGAAAAATATCATTTTAATTACAAAATCACCGTTACATTTATAAAGATACATTATTGCCATTGGTTTTCAAGGATTTGGGTCACATAGAGCTGGGTCCTCTGGTATATGTTGGAAATTGTGGTTAAGGCAAACATGGGTTAGCAAACTGAAACAGTGGCTATGAAATGAGAAGCCTATGAACAGTAACATCTTCAGAGCTACATATTGGGGGAATATCATTATAGAGTCCTCCGGAGAGCTGTACCCATTGGAGAGAATTATAAATCACGAGTAGTATTGGTAACAGAGCAGATGTCCTAAGGGACAGAAAAATGCAAGTTTGTACACAAAGCCTCCTCAGGGTTCCACCACATCAAAAGGAAGATTGGAATTATGCTGTCAGATTACACAGAAATCTCTTTCATTGTATCATATGATTTTAGTTTAGATAAAGCTAAGGCATTTTATGAACTAGAAAATCAATGTAGGGTAATCACTTTATTTTTGGGCAATTTTGTAATTCTTATTGATATGAGCAAAATATTTTCAAAGCAAAATGGAATATATTCTTTTAATAAAATCATAATTGGCAAAACATAAATATAGGTTAGATTCTAGAATAATCTCCAAACAGATAATTAAATTAAATAGTTATCTTAATCAAAATAAGGATATTATTTGTACTCATTCTATTTTTTTTCAACAAGGTGACTGTTTAGAAAACAATCCACTTCCCCATCCAAGCCACATCCCTTATCACTGGGCTTGGTCAGGGTGCAAATCTGAAGCAACAACCAATCAGGAGCCTACCGGCAGACCACAGATGATCTCTGCAAAGTGCAATGCCCCCAAAGCAGGGATAGCATGCCTGAGACCACTCCTGAGATGATCCCAAATACCCAGAGACTCCAGGTGTCACTAAGATGAGGAATTAAGTGGTGGAGAGATAGAAGAGAAGAAAGCAGAATGATGTGGACACAATGAAGAGAGGCAGAACTGGAGACACAAGAATAGTGAGGGACAGCCTGAGGTGAGTAGCCAGCAATGCTACCCAAGGCCATGACAAAGTTTTGGCTTGTGCTGTGATCAGGGACCATGTCTGAGTCCTTGGCCCTGAACTAGGAGCAGAGGGGAGTTGGGGGCAGGGATCTCTTAGCATAAAAGGTCAGGCAGTTACCCCTAGTCCGGACTGCTATAAAGAACTGGTCCCATACCACACCTGTGCATCCTGGGAGAGTTGGACCTAAAGCATTAGAGCTCCCACTCTTGCCATTTGTGGCATTGAATGAGCTAGCAGGGCAGAACTGGAGAGCTTGCCCTGGTGTCTGTGTGGGAAAACTGACCGGATGAACAACTCAGCTACTACCAAGGCCAGATCCAGGCTTTTGTGTTGGCCTATTCCAATATCTACTCCATAGATGAAGTGCTGGAACATGTGGATGGGTCCTACATATCTAAAGCCTCAGTGTCTCCATGACACATTGGAACAATACAATATCTTAGAGGCGTCCTTGTGTGGATCTATCACTGATAGTGTAGCAGAAGCCAGAGGCTTTGACCCAGGCCAAGGACTCATTGTAACAAACACTTGCAAACAAAGAAGTGTGAACAAAAAAGTATATGGTGGGACACACTGATACACATTACAGCTTCCTCAGAGAAATTTTTTTAATGGGATAGTATATTTACATTTCAGATTTTATCCCCTTACCCCATTCCCCCCCACTGCCCAGGAACTCCCTATCCCATCCCCCCTCCTCCTGCTTCTATGAAGATGTGTTCCCACCTAACCCCCTACTCCCACCTCCCCACCCTCGAATACCCCCACACTCGGTGTCCAACATTCATGGAACAAAGGATCTCCCCTCCCACCTATGCCTGACAAGGCCATTCTCCCCGACATACACAGCTGGAGTCATGGGTCCGTCCCTGTGTACTCCCAGGCTGATGGGTTAGACCCTGGGGAGCTCTGGTTGGTTGGTAATGTTGCTCTCCTCCTGGGGCCACAAATCTTTTCAGCTCCTTCAGGCTTCTCCCTAACTCCTCCACTGGGAACCCATTGATTAAATCAATGGTTAGCTGTGAGCATCCAGCTCTGCACGTGGGATGGAACTAGAAATTATCATCCTGAGTGAGGTAACCCAATCACAAAAGAACATACATGGTATTCACTCACTGATAAGTAGATATTAGCCCAAAAGCTTGATATAGCCAAGATTCAACTCATGAAGAAGGAAGACCAAGTGTGGGTGCTTAGGTCATTCTTAAAGGAGTAACAAAATACTCAACGGAGCAAATATGGAGACAATGTGTGAGACAGAAACAGAAGGAGGAGCTGTCCTGAGACCATTCCACCTGGGTATCCATCCCACGTGCAGTCACCAAAGGTAGACGCTGATGTGGATGACAGGAAGTGCATGCTGACAAGAGCCTGATATAGCTGTCTCCTTAGAGGTCTGCCACAGTCTGACATATTCAGAGCTGGATGACAAGAACTTCAAGTCTCTGTCTGATTGGATCTGAGGTTTACTCCACATGAAGGAACTTGTACCTGTATTTTGATCTTGGTTAAGAGTAGGTCTTTGAAATTATAGGCTCTAACTGCTTTTGATTGGTTAAACGAATGTTTTCCAACTGTCTTCTAAATATTTTTAAACACATAGACAGCTACTCATAAAAGAAGCTTAGTATTTCAATTGACAATGATCAACTAAGAAACACATAACTGGTCCAATTACTGAGAAAAAATGACACTCGTGTCTTGTTTCTGAGCAAGTCGTCTAATTTAGTCTCTCTAAGGCTTTGGGGAATATTGTAGAGGAGAATGCTGGAAGATGAGGAGGAGCTATGTGACAGTGTCCTCTGTCCTTGACGTAACCACTGCAATCATAATTTACAGCATCTGTTGTCAGATGCACAGGTCCATTACAAAATTCTGCTTATCTGCATTTCCTCCTCCTTGGAGGAGAAGCTTCTAAGGCTTCATTCTACCCTTAAAGACTATGGGCATTTAATTGTCAGTAGGATTAGTGTTTTATTTTCTTCAATTGTATAATCACTTACTCATAAGCTGTACGTGCTCCAGCAAATGACCCTGATTCACGTTCATTCAAACAACCCTAACACTTACTGGGTCATAGAAAGGGAGTGGTTTAAGACATGAAAATAGGAGAAGCATCTGTTGAAAAGAAGGCTTCCAGCAAAAGTCCATTGTTTAACTATGAATATCTATTAAAAGCAGACTTTTGTTATTGTTTTACGAATTTAATAATCACTTCAAGGCCAAAAATAAATCTATCCTGGTAATAGATGGTGACAATGAATAGCGATAAAGATCCATTCAGTCCTTTCCTCAATAATTCTTGCTGCCATTTTGTTTGGGAAGCAAACCAGAAAGATTTCTTCTCACTAATTCTATAAGTTTTAGATCCAACCCCCCCAAATAAGCTTATGCTGTGTGCAAGTGCAATTTCTAATCCATATGAAAGTTAGACATGTTCATTATTGTCTTAAAATAAAACATTGATCAATGTTTTACTAACTTTTGCCCACCCCTCTGTCTTTCTCTGCTCTCTGTATTCCATACTTGTAGAATGCAGAGTGTTTACTGTGATGATAAGTTAGAATTGAGTTTGTGTTCTCAAAGGAGAGAAAAAATGTCCTGTTTAATTTACGTGCACACATGATAGTAGGTACATTAAGGGATTTTATTTTTTCAATTCACAAAGACTTCAATTCTCTATCAAAGATAATATCTTTAGTTTCATCGTATGATCTTGCTCACATGAAACGCTTGGGTGAAGAAGATAAAAGGGCCACTATTTCACAACTGTACCATAGGGAATTGTGGTGAGAAATAGTTTTTCAAAGACATGATGACAGATGCCATTAAAAGGCACAAGCTGTTAAATCTAGAGCCTCATATGTGCTTTGTTCTTGATTTCTAAATTTATCCCAGGTTGTTTTCAGAACTTAAAAACACAGCCATGGGAGGCTTGCGATTAGAGAAACTTTTTGAAGTTCACAATAAGAACAGCTGGTCCAAAGACCAGGATGAATTTTGAAAAAAGTTTGAAGTAAATGCAAAATACTGATTGGGGAATTTTTTGCCAAATAGCAAGAGAGACTGTCAAAGACTTATTGCGGGTGTCAATATCATTCAGGTTTTATATGTTTATCAGGATCAATGTATCAATGATCCCACTTGTTTGCAGAGATGAAGCTGCATGGTTACTTGAGAAGTTTGAAGTACACAATATTAAGTTGGAAAAATGTAACATAAAAGTAGCGGATGGACAATTGTTTGAGGGACAGTGTGTAAGATCACATTAATGAGTCATACAGAGTAACCACGAGCAGATATAAAACTCCCTACCTTAAACTGATATTAAAATTTGCTTAGCACTGTTCTTTTCATTGAGGTAAGAATGTTTGATCTACCATCTTATTAGCTTCAAGTCATAATAGTATTGTCATAATAGAAAACTTGTTAAACTTTAACATTTATCCATATTAATTCTCTCCTTACATAGAATACAGACTATAATTCCATACCCCAGCTCCTGGAAACTATTTAACTCCAGAATTTTTGACTACATTATTTATATGCATCCCAGAAAAAGCAAAAGCTATTTCCTTATTTATAAACTGCTTCTTTTACATAGGATCAGTCCTAGTGTCCTCATGGTTCAATTATTCTGTCAGTTAATAAATAATAATAATAATAATAATAATAATAATAATAATAATAATAATAATAAATGAATAACATTACATTTACAAGTATGATGCCTTTTCTCTTTTCATTTATGTGTTGATGGGTATTTGGGTTTCAGCTGTTATCGACAGTGTGGTAGTGAACAAGAGTCTGCAGATATTTATGAAATGAAATCTTTGCTGTAGGGATTATTTTAGGTATCTGAGACTTACGCTTTTCCTTATGGAGGTGGAAACTTGCACTTATCAACATCTGTGCAAAATTATGTTAGAATTTTGATGGGCATTGTGTTGAATTTGTAGATTGTATTGGTAAAGTGGCCAGTTTTACTATATTAATCGAACTGGTTCATGAACATGATAGATCTTTCCATCTTTTCATTGATATCTTCTTCAATTTCTTTCTTCAATGGCTTAACATTTTTTTTTATCATACAAGTCTTTTACTTGCTTGATTAGAGTCACCCCAAGCTATTTTATATTATTTGAGGCTATTGGGAAAGTTATTTTCCTAATTTCTTTCTCAGTTCATTTGTCATTTGTTTATAGGAGGGAGTACTGATTTTTGTGATTTAATATGTATCCAGCTACTTGCTGAAAGTATTTATCAGCTAAAGAAAAATCCTGGTGGAATTTTTAGGATCACTTATCTTAAAAAAATATGTGGGAGGGTACTTTGACTTCTTACTTTCAAGTTTTATTACCTTGATCTCTTTCACTTGTCTTATTGCTTCAAGTATTACATCGAAATTTGACTTTGATTTAGCTATTGGCTTGCTATAAACTGTCATCATTGTATAAAGATATTTTCCTTCTATCTCTAGAACTTTTATCTTGTTAGTTTGCTGGATTTTGTCAAAGGTCTTTTCTGCATATCATGAGATGACTATGTGGGTTTTGTCTTTGGGTGTGTTTATATGTCAGGATACACTTATCATTTTATGTATGCTTAGTTATCCTTGCTTCTCTGGTAGAAAGCCTAATTGACTCTTGTGAGGTATCTTTTTGATATGCTTTGAATTTAGTCTTCCAATATGTTTTTGATAATTTTTGCAGATGTGTTCATAAGAAATTGGTCTATAATCCTTTTTTTGTTGTGTCTTTATAAGTTTTGTATCAGGGTAACTGTGGCCTCATAAAATGGATTAGGCAATGTGTCTTCTGTTTCTATTTTGGGGAATAATTTGAGGAGTACTGGCATTACAACTCTTCTTTGAAAGTATGATACAGCTCTTTGCTAAAACCTTTTGGTCCTGGGTTTTATCATTTGTTTGTTTGTTTCTTCAGTTGATTGTTTTTTGTTGTTATTGGTTTTTGGTTTTTTTGTGTATTTTATTTTATCATTTTTCTTTTGTTGGGAGACTTTTATAATTGCTTTTATTTCACTAGGTGTTATTGGTCTTTTAAAATTGCTTAGCTGTTTTTGAGTTAACTTTGGCAAGGGTATATATCAAAGAATTTATCCATTTGTTTCAGCTTTTACAATTTTTAAGTGTGGCCTTATCTGTATTTCTTGTGTCAGTTTATTATTTGTCTTGACTTCTACATTCATTAACTTGGATTTTTCTCCCTCTGTCTTGTAGTTAATTTGGATAAGCATTTGTGAATCTTATTGATTTGTTATTCAAAGAATCACATATTTGTTTCAATTATCAGTTTTGTTGTTTCTTTGTATCTATTTTATTAATTCCAGACCTGTGATTGATTATTTCCTCTTCTCTTAGATATAATTTCCTTTTGTTCTATTTACTTTAGGTGTTATGTTAAGTTCCTAGTATGAAATCTCTCAGTTGTTT
Organism: Rhabdomys pumilio; assembly: GCA_030674055.1. NCBI lineage: Eukaryota > Metazoa > Chordata > Mammalia > Rodentia > Muridae > Rhabdomys > Rhabdomys pumilio. Next base: position 29,199,010 of record JANHMN010000016.1, on the reverse strand, counting down.
TCTTTGTTTGTTTTTAATGTAAGCATTTAGTGCTATAAACTTGCTTCTGAAAATTACCTTCACTATATACCATAAGTTAGTGTGTATTGTGTATTTACTTCTGGAAATTCTCCCACCAAAAAAATGATCCTTTTTTCATTCTGTAGTTAGGTTTTAATTAGTTTGTATGCTTTCTGCTTTTTATAATTTTTTAAATTATAAATATATGATTTTAGGTGTAGTAGTATTTATTTTACAAATGAGTGGGGTGGTCCTTAAGTTTGGCACACGTATTTCAAATTTTGCAGTTTCCTCTTGGTTGATTTTTTTCTTTGATGAATAAATAGTGGCCTTCTTTATCTCTTCTGCTTAGTTTTGCTAAAAGTCATTTTATAGATACTAAAATGGCTAGACCAGCTTGCTCCTTATCTGTACATAGAATGTCTTTCCCATCTTTTACATAGAAGTAATGTCTATCCTTGAAGTGTGTGTTTCTAAGACACAGCAGAGAGATGGATCCTTTCTTCACATTCATTCTGTTAATAAATGTCTTTATTGGTCGAACTTATACCACAGTTGCTGAAATAAATCAATGACTAAAGTTTCATGATTCTGAATATTTTTTTTGTCATGGTTTAGGTGTGTATGGGTGTGTGTGCACATCCATGAACACATATTTCCCCTTTTAATTGACTAATTTGCAATTACTAATTACTTTAGTTTTCCTGGGTGCAGTTAAACTATTTACATTGAATTTTTCCTTTTAGTACCTTCTGTAGGGCTGAAATTATAGATGGGTATTGTTTAAATTTGGCTTTATCATGGAATGTCATTTTGTTCATCTATGGACATTGAAAATTTTGCTAGATATAGTAGATTAAACTGGCATCTGTTATCTATTAACATCTGGAGAGTGGCTCCTCAGGCCATTCTGGCTTTTATTGTCTCCATTTTAAAGTCAGATGTAATTCCAACAGTTTTGCCTTTCTATGTTACTTTATCTTTTTCCACTATAACTTTTAATATTCTTTTCCTGTTTTATACATTTAAGGTTGCATTATTCCGTGGAGATGGGAATTTCTTTTCTATTCGAGTCATTTGATGTTATGTGTGCTTCTTTCACCTTGATAGGGATCTGCTTCTTTGGTTTAGGAAAAATTTTTTTTCTGTGATTTTGATATTTGATATTTGCTGGCTCTTCAAGCTAGTATTCTTCATCCTCCTCTGTTCTTACTGTTCTTATATTTGGTCTTTACATAGCATCCCAGATTTTCTGGATGTTTTGTGCAAGGCTTATTTTAAATTTAAATTCCTTTTTTTGCCAACGGGGGAAAAAAAAAGTCTTCTGTCATGTCTTCAATGAGCCAGAGTCTCTATTGCATCTCTTGTATTCTGTTGGTAAGACTCTGATGTTACTATGTGAGTTTCTAAATATTAGTGTCTATTTTTTTCCTAGATTGGCTTCCCTCCTCCCATTTACTCTATTTCCACTTTTTTTCTCTTCTTTTTTTGGTCTTGAACTGTTTCATTCATTTTCTTCTCGTGTTATATTTTCATAAATTTCTTTAAGGGCTTTATTTAATTCACATAAAAGACTTCTATCATGTTCATCAAACCTATTTTAAGATCTTTTTTTTTCTGTGATTCTGCTATATTGGAATACTTAGAACCTGCTGTGGTAGGATTGTTTGCTCTAGTGGAGAAACATTGTCCTGATTGTTGCTCATTATGTTTTTATGTTGGTGGTTAGGCATCTGGGCTTGAGAAGATTGTGATTCTAGGTGCTGATATCTATTCTTGTGTTTGTTGATGAGTTTTTACATTGGCTTCTATTTTACTCTCTGATCCTTAAGAGACTGTGGTGGCTGTGTGTTTTCTTCTATGAAATCCTTCCGGGTGCCTAAAATATGTGGCATCTGAGGATTTCAGGCAAAATGTATGTCTAGATATTTGGGAGCTGACACTTAAGAATGGGGATGGACTTGGGATGGAATGAGAGGATCTAAAGAAAGGGAGAATGAAGATCTGTTTTGTCCCTTGGGAACGAGAACAGAGAGTGAAGAGAGGGTACAGAAGATGATCTGCTACAGAGCGTGGGATGAGAACAACTGAGGGAATGGAATGGGAGAAATGGAGGGCTAGGTAAAGATTTGCAGTTAACCCGCATGCTCTGCTGGCTTCAGTACCCCCTAGGTTCCTAGGGAAATCCTGCTTGAATTGGAGCCTTGAATAAAACAATGAGTGGAGGTAATGAAGTTTGAATAAAAGGTCTATGTGGTCCACGTGATCTAATGAAGTTGAAAGGAGAATGGAGACGGAAGGATGCAACAGGTGGTTTGCTAGGATGCTGGCTGAGTATAAGACTGAGCGTTCAGCTCTTGAGGAGCTCAAGGAGAGATAAGGATCAGATTAACTAGCTGGAGAAGTTCCTAAGTGATACCTATTAGAGTTGGTTACTGTGATAAAGCGATGAGTGTGGGAAGGGAGGTTAGGTAGCTAAGATTTGTGAGATACACTGCAAATGGGTGGAGAGGAGGTAGAGACCTTACAGCAGGTGGTTTATTGAAGAACTAAAGATGAGAGAGGGTGATTGGAACTGGTGGATGGGAAGAGAAAATGGTCCACAGTTACCCTGCCTGCTTCCCTGGCTTAGGTGACCATATAATGCCTGGCTTTAATGTCTTCTCTTAGATAATTATTATTATCTTATTTTAACTTCAGTCCATTCCAACTATTTATTGTGAATCTCAACTACCACACAAAAAGCAAGATTTATACATGTGTCCTTGTTTTGATAAGTATACGAAATCCCCAATTTTGTTCAAAGCACATCTCAGTGCAACACAATGCCCTGTTTTACATTCTCATGTTTTCCATCTGAACACAGTAATTCTTAGTTGGGCTACTAGAAACATTACTTCTTTCTTTGTTACTGGTTTATGTTCTTCTAAGATACACTCCACGGAGCAGGGAATTATATTGCTATTGACATAATACTCTAGTTTATTTAGCATGACAACATCTATTAATATTTAGCAATTAAAAATCTTCTTTATACCCTGAGGACAATTTGTACAAAATGATCTCAAATATATCATTCTTGTAAGCAGTGTTACCTTTAAATATAAACTGGTCGCAATTCTCCTGTGAAAAACAAGCATGCTGCATCTGCCCTTGCTGATGACATCTGTACCAGAGTTACAGGGAAGGAGTTTTAGCCAAAGCCTGAAACGTATCCAATCACCTCTCACTGGGTATGGTTGCTATATAGACTTGTTTGAGTGTTATATATATTTGCTTACATGTTTGTTACAAGAATAAAGATCTTCTAATTTTTCAATCACTTAAGAATGTGTGTCTGTCAGAGGCCAATATCTTCAACAGAGAAGCATGCAAGATTGCTGAATGAAATGCAAGAGCAAACTTGAAGGATTACCTTTCATTCAAAACCACTATGATTTTACCAACGTGTGATGTGTTGTCATGCAGATGAAAAGGTCTAGGTAGAGCTAACAGGTCTGAGGCTTGATGTCAATGCCAAACACAGGTTCCCAGGTTCCCTTTCACTCTTTCACAGTGTCTGATGTAGGTGGTTCTCTGGTTTCATCTGAAGATACTTTTTTCTTCTTCTTCCTTTTCTCTATGGCCTGAAAGGTTAATTTCTCAGTGGTTTGCTTATGGAACAAATTTGTGTTTCAGGTAAGATTAGATAGCCAAGGACCCCAGTGAGAATCAACAAAGTGAAAAAGCAAAGTAAGTTGTGGCTCTCTCCTGTGGGGGCTTCCCATAGACTGTTCTCTTTTGGGGGTATTGTTCAACATGTGTCTATTCTTAGGCTTCTGTGTTTTATTGTGAATTCATAAAGTTGTTTGCTTCCTGTCTCTGGCTTTCTCATTTGTTTTCTGACCCATAGTATAAAAAAAGGAGTAATTGTTGAATTATGTTCCAACTACTAAATGTGATGGTCACATTGGAGATAGATTGGAGATGGTCACATAACTGATAGATTGCTCAAGATTAGAGAAGTAAAGCCTACTTACATTGCTTTAAAGTTCCACCTGTAATTTGACTTTCCCAGGAGTTCAAAACTGACAAGGAAGTGAGAACTGTTTCAGAACCATACCATATATAAGCTCTATTTAATAATATGCAAATGAAGTGTAAGAGATAGTAGAATACTATTTAATAAGATAAGGAATATTAAGTGATTTTTTTAAAAGTCACCTTTCGATATTGCTTTGGCAGCATTATTTTTAGATACATTAGGAGGTAACCTTAAAAATAATAATGTTAAGATATATTTCCTTACTCTTTTCTTTTCCTATTTGGAGCTTTGTGTTTTAAATTATTTATTATAGGATAATCTGAAGAAGAAATTTTTTTCCGCAGGCTCATGATATATGGATTAGTCTGGAAATGATAAAACTTACTATTTTCAACTATTTTTGGTTGTTTATTCAAATGCTCTGTGTACTGTTCACGTATGCCAATTAAGTTTTCCATATCAATTTTTTTTTTTTTAGGATCGTGTGTGTGTGTGTGTGTGTGTGTGTGTATATGTGTGTGATCAACCCTGCACAGTTTACTTGTGCCCCGCGCAATCGTCTCGCCGCGCACGCAGGCACACCAGGATCCTTCTGCAGCAAGACGTTTATTACGATGATGGGAGGAAGACCCGAGCCCCAGAGAGGCACCGCTTATAAACACCCTAAAGCGGCGTGTTCACTTTAGATTGGCTGCTTGCCCATAACTCCGTATGATGCCCCGGGTTAGGCAGTGATTTGGCGCGCTTTCACCACTTGCACATGCACAATTTGCTTTGTCTACCCACGGGAGCAGCGGATGCCTGCGCCATGTTGTAGTGGCAAATGCTGTCACCGCTCACCATGGCGGCTCTCTACATTTACTTGTGGAAGTCAGAGGACAAACTGTGGTGGTTGGTTCTTTCCTTTCTCTGTGTGCTTCCCTATAAAACGAACTCAGGTTAACATCTGGGGCAGCAAGCTCCTCTACCCATTGAACAGTCTCCCAGTCTGTTATTTAAATATTGGATTTCTTTCTTTGTGTTGTGGTACACACATAAAATTCCAGTACTTAAGAGATAGAGTCAGGAGGAGCAAGAGATCAAGATAAAGATCATCCACGTCTCTACTGTAGATCTGAAGCCAGTACAAACTAGAGAAAAAAAAACAACAGCAAACAACAGAAACAAACAAACAAACAAACAGAAATACATCTTTGTCTTATTGTTACTTTTTATCTGTTTTCTATGGATATAGACCAAGTATTTAGATACTTTATGAAAACCTGAAATATCTTAAAAGAGATATTTAAATACTATCCTCATTCTTGAGATTAAAACTAATTGAAAGCTGAGATAATAAAATAATAAAATAATAAAATAAAAAGACAATTAATAAAAGTGGCTAGGACGAAGAATGTATGGAACTATTAAATGAATAATTTACTTGCTAACACTTTCTGCAGTGTAGATATCCAAATTATATAAAGCAAAGCCATTAAACCTACCTTTCCCTGCATCTAAATGAAGGTTAAAAAAAATATTTAATTGACATGGAGAAAAAACAAAAAGCTCGGACATTTTCTTAAGTTTTACGAAGTACTAACATGTCAAAAAACCAAATTTCAATTCACAAAATCAGACATCATCTTAACATTTGTGATTTTTTTGTTATTTGTTAACTTTTACCATTTTTTTTTGTATTTATACTTGAATTCATAAAAAATTCACATGAAAACACAGCATAATTTTAACTTTGTTAATAAAACTAAAAAAGTTAATATTTTTTTCCTTGCCGAATACACACACTCATTATAAGGGGTGACATGGTAACCTGGTTGATACTTAACATTCTAGACTTTTCATGTGCATCCTTTTTATACGCTCTAACCACTTTCATGTAATTGTGCTCATACTCTCGTGCATGGATAAAAGTACCAAGGTGTTTTGTCTCTGTTTTATACTCATTTAATCAGCCATATGCATTGTTTTCTAATTGGCCCTGTTAAATTAACAATTTGATCTAGAGATTTAGTGATTTATTGAAGGGGAAGGGTACAATATCCTTTATGAAGCTTTTCACAGTGTAGGGCCCTTGTTCACAGAAAGGAACAATTTGTGCAGGTCGGGCGTTTGTACTCTCTCCACAGGAGAGTACTTTGGAAATTGAAAATACAGTGATGGATTTCTGGCCTGTATGATGAGACCAGCAGTTCTGCCTACTGTCATTGGCATTTAGTGTTCCAGTCTGCAGCTGCGGCAATGATAGCCATTCGGTAAAATTATTTTCTCTTCCTCTAAGTTTACTCTCGTTTTAATCTCTTTCTGTAGTACGAGGTATAATTGCCTTCTTCCCCCACTTACATCTCTATTATTTTCTTTTATAGTCATACTTATCATTCTGACCCAGTGTAGTCATTTGGGGCTCTAGCAAATAAAACGATAAAGGAAGAAAATAGAAGTTTGAAATTTCAGCTGCTTGCTTCTCTGTTGTGAGTGTTTGTTCATTTTGGTCTCACAAGTTTGCTGCCACAGAATAGCACTGATAAGAAATACCCAGCCCTCCTCTCCATCATAAGTTTGGATAGAGCTTAGAATCCAGTAAAGAAATAACCCCATTTTGAAAGAACTAATAATTCGGAGTGTGATTATTTGTATACCAATAAGAATTATGAGAAAAGAACTGTGTAAAAAAATAAAATACAATGCTATGATCATTTGCTTTTCCCCTTTTAGTTCTAATGGAAAGCTATTGTTTTAAAAAAATTTATTGTATACTTTCAGAAATAACTTTGAACATATGCAAGTGTATGCAGACATGCATTCATACACATAAATTTTGTACAATTTATACATTCATTTGCTTATTATACACACTCCCAGATATATGTAAATGCAAATGACTTAAAAATATATTCTTAGCCAGGAATAGTGACACAGGCCTTTAATCCCAGCTTTTGAAGAGCAGAGGCAAGCAGATCTTTGTGAGTTCAAAGTTTGCCTGGTTTACATAGATAGTTTTGGTACAACTAGGGCAACATAGAGAGATCATATCTCAAAAACAAAATTCTTTTTCTTAAGCTGGCTAGTTTTGTGTCAGCTTGAAAAAAGGTAAAGTCACTGGAGAGGAGGGATCTCCAGTTGAGCAAAAGCCTTCAAAAGCTTGCTTAGGTAAGCCTGTAGGGCATTTTTATTTGGTGATTCATGTACAGATCTTTATGTATTTGCTTCAATATAGAATGCTGAGATAGGATTGCCATGAGATCACGACTAACCAGGTTACAGAGTCCATGGACAGACTCCCATTAGTAAGATATGAGCATCTAGGAAGCCATTGAGAGTGAGCCTCTCCCAAGTAAGCAGCTAAAACTGAAACACCAGGACTTTGATTACTAGTCAAAACAGTGAGAACTGATAAATGTCTCTGGCAGACTTGGCATTCTAAACTGTCTAAAGAACATAAGACTGCTATGTTGCTGGGGCTTTCTGGTTAAGTACAGGGTGTATACCATTGTCACTTCCTTTAAGAGTCAGACCCAATGGGCCTGTCAGTCACTTGGACAGAAAAATGCACTTCCATAAACTGTCTTAAAAACTTTAAGCAACAGTAGGAAACCTACATACAAAAGTAGTAGGAACAGTGATCTCTCTGACCAGTCTCAATTCTCACCCAATGACTATTGTCCTCCACAATGGTCCTACGTGTACTCTCACCTGCAGGATTATTCATTTACATTATAATAAACTTCAACTGTGTTCTATGTTGCACTTCATCTGCCTCTGATTTCTTTTAATGGAGATCATAGACACCAGAGAACCAAAAGAAGGCTGGAGTAAGATCTCCGTAAGGAGACAAACAAAAGCCAAACAAGCATTCAGATAAACAACCCACATTAGGTCTCTTAAATCTACTCTATAGTTGAGAGAAGAGACGATTTTGGACAACAGGGCTCTATGTGTGACATGGCCACTGCTTTTATTAGTAGTAATGATATTCTTTATAAAAACTCAATAATTTGTTCTCTGTGAAATTAACCTTTAATGTACAGTTGATCTCCAGGCTTTAATATTATTTTTATGCAAAGTAATAAGAAATATGATATGAATTTTATAATTTGGAATTTTCTACTTTTCCAAGGACCTACTACACAGAGTAATGTGACTATGTTCTGTTTAGAACAGATTGTGTCCTACCCTGAATCATGCCAGGTCGTATAAAACACTGAGGCTTTGACTTGAATGTCTCTACTTTACAAACAGTTGTCTTACTCCATTCTTAAGGTGGAAGATGACTCTGTACCTAGGCAGACCCATGATTGCATAATTTCTTCCATGATGTGCAGATTACTTAATGATGTCTCCTTGAAGCAGAAAGGATGCTGTCCTATAAATTTATCAGGGTCAACTGGGACTAAAGAGGATATGGTGATATTAAAGTCTTATCAGAACCATAGTCCAAAACCTTGATGGGCTCATCAGAATAGGTGCAATTCACACAGAACCCAGAAAGAGATGAATACTTTAATAGTGCATTCTAATAGTGATACCTTCTGTCACATGTCTGATCACTTGGTTTGGGCAGCAGCAGCCACTGCCGGACCTCTAGTAATTGTGTTTCTGTTGGCTTCCTTACTTCTCAGGACTTTTTAAGAGACAAAGCTGTGAACTTTTTGACTCTTTATGGTCACTCTTGTTAGATCACAGAACTTCTATTTGTTTTTCTTCTCTAGAAATCAGGTCAAGTCTCCATGTAGTCTGTCTCTTTAGGACAAAGAATTGACAAGTGCCTGCTGTAAACACAATCTCCTCTACCCTCAGCCCTTCAGATCTCCAGGACAAGGCAACTTTGAACTATGTCTCACATGTGCCTTTCTGTGTGGTTTCTTGTGGTTAGGCAAGGTCATGTGATAGAAAGTTTGTCATCAACCCAGAAAAACAAGATCAGAAACCTGCTTTGTTCTCTGGAGGTACGCTTTATCTCTTCAAAGCCGAAGTAAAATAGTCTGGCCATGATTGTTTCTCTTGTCAGGACCCATTCGTGCTACACATGGTGACCACCTCCCATAATGAAACTCCTCTTTGAACTTTAAGTTTTTTTCTTCCCTGTTCAGGGCTCATCTCCTAATACAGCTTTGACAGATCTTTTCCATCTCTTCATTGTAACAGTTCTCTAACACACATGCACACACACACACACACACACACACACACACACACACACAGAGGGAGAGAGAGAGAGAGAGAGAGAGAGAGAGAGAGAGAGAGAGAGAGAGAGACTGTGTGATGTGCAATGTATCATCTAAGAGTTAATGCTAGCAACTGTGATTGATATGAAACAATTTGTCTCTGCGTTGGCCAGGTTTGTCAAGAAAGTGACTATTAGACAAATTTGTGGCAATGAAAAAATGAACTTCCCATTACTTTATGACAAGACAGCTTTTGTGCAAGGCAACTCTAGAGTGAAGATCTCACTCTTCATAGAAAGTAGACCACAGGGTACTACGTCCTTTGATGATTGTTGTTAGAAAGGACTGTTTCCAGATCCTTGAGAAGGACGCTTCTGGGCTGTAAAACTGGTAAGAGGCTTTTAAAGAGATTTACATCTCAAAGTGCAGAAAAGGAATTTACATTTATAAGTTTCTCAGAGTAAATTCTCTTAAGTAAAGGGAGGTTGGAGCCCCAGAGTCAGGGAGGAGACTGTCTCATATTTAGTCAAGCTATGGAAAAATTTAAGGTCATTTTGATCAATTTAAATAAAAATTTCTTAAAATAAAGGCAGACTTTACAATAAGCGCCACCTACAACCTCATGGGATGTAAACCCTTGTGAGGGCTGTTTAAATACCAGCTACTTCAAAATGAATTGCATATTGAATTTCCGTCATTGGAAGAACATAAACAATTTGTGATGAAGTGTACATATTTGCTACAATTCATGTTTTACAGTGTAGAATTAAGATTAAAGAAACATTATTCAAGATACGGAACTGTTGACTTCTTCATTTATATTTATGAACTAATTGTACTTTTCAAAATATTAAAGTGACTTGTCTATCCTTTCTCTTTAAAATACTTTTCATTCTTTTTAGACCTCCTGATATTTAAATGAAATGTCCATAATTTAACTAGACTGTGATTTAGATCTCTGATGTTGGAATGATAATTTTTCATCCATGATGGCTGACTTAATGAATAAGAGGTAACCATAGAAATATATGCTTAATAGTAAATTTAGCATTCACCAGCAAATGTCTAAGGGATGCCATACAAAAATAATGTGTTAGAAATGACACTTCCCTAGGGCATTGCATAACAGTATACTGAAAAGTTCACAGTATTCATTGCAGCAATTACCATAATGATTGTGCCTTTAAATGTGTCTCCACTTGTAAATCTTTGGGCAATTAGCTTTAATAATGCCAGCGTATTTTCACCTATTAAACATCTCCAGAATTTTTTTCTAAACTCATAAAATCCACATGCCTTACAGTGAAAAAAAAAAATCAACACATTAAGCTACAAAGACTCATAATAAAGACAATCCAAAAGAGAGAAATTATCAAAAGAAGAAAACTTATTACTATAATTTCCTTTTACTTTATATTTATTTACAATAATGTACTTTACCTTGTTGGCATTCTATGATATGAATAAAAATCACATTGAAAGGTATCTCAAAAGTTAATGCTACACATGTAAAAATATAGAGTTTCATTTTATCTAGGTATCACTTGGTCCTATTCTTCAATTGCTTATGTATATTTTCCTATGTTTCAGTCCTTTTCTAAAAATAGTATAATGTATAGCCTTTCATTATAGCTTAGAGATGGCCTATGAGAAGGGAGCTCTGGTTAATGACTGGAGACAAGGTCAGAAGGAACCTGCTCTGAACATCTAGTTAATGGATGTGTTCTCCCTTCTTTATTATCAGTCCCACTGAACTGTCTAAAAAGAAGAGAAATTTTGCCACTTCAGAACTAGGATTAAGTATATTAGTGATTCACATATATTCAGAAGAAACACTTGTGATAAGCCAGCCAGCATGCCATTTATTCTGTGTTAAGATGATGGCCCTGGTAACACAAGCCAGTAATCTCCCATGAGCATTGCTCTGTCCTGTTCTTGAAGACAGTCCCAGATACAAAGGAAATTGTTTTAAATGATCACAGGAAAGGGGCATCTTTAACGATATTTTGGAAGGAAATGCTCACTTAACCAAGGCTCTAAAGTTTTGGGACAAGTGCTTTGAACAGGTGATTGAGTGTAAATTTAAAACCAAGCAAATTGCATAGGCAGGTGTGGAAGACTGTATGGTGATGATTACTGAAGTCCAGAAATCTGCATGGCCTGTCTGAGGGAGCATCTCACAATGGCTTCCAGCTGGTAGGCATCATTTCCCTCCTCAATGGATATTGACTTTGACTGGTCTCTTTAAATTCAGAATTTATCTTTAAGGAACAGATTGGCCCAATGAGTGGATAAGGGACAGACAAGCTCAGTGGATGGCAAATAATCTGGGCCTCCTCCAGCCTTTGAAAAAGCAGGTTGCAAATCAAATTAGGAAGCCATCTAATCTCTCCCTGAAAATTGATACTACTTAGGTGGAAGTGAATCTCTTTGGTGAAACTCCAGAAGGACAAGGTGTCTGTTTTGATGCCAAGATAAATTTATTGACAGCACTTGAATTCTGACAAAAGGACATATTTGGTGTGGATGACAAGTCAGAGAATAAACCCATTAAAACTGAAGCTACTGGCTCTGATCTAACACATTGAGACTGCTTGGGAACATTCCTCCCTTTGCAAATGGTATAGGATTCTCCATGGTTACCTGTGATGCCATTTTTCTCTTGACTGGGAAGCCAATGCATAGATCTCAAAGGTGTATGTAGCACAAGAGTCAGACATCATTGCTCAATCTGATCTTAAGGTTCAAGCCATTTTAATGCTTTTGATAAGGACCAACTGTGACATCATAAGCAATGATATCATAAGCAATGATATCATAAGCAATAATGACATCATAAGGAATGCTTTCAATAGGCCTGCAAGGAGCTAGAACTCATGATTGTCTGACTTGAAGGAAGTGATTGCTGTTTTACAGATTCAAGGTCTCTTATCGTTGTGAAAATATGTTTGTTTCTCTGTGACAAGGATTTATGATAATTTTTCATGTATGAAAATTTTTTAAATAGGATATTTCCAAATAATAGTTAGAGATTACCTAATTCTCATTTTACTATTATGGAGTCAATAAAAGCATGACTCACAGTTTTGTACTTTTCTAATGGCAAGCTTATTTAGTTGGCATGCTTGGACAACTCATGTGAATAGTGATTATGTTCAAGTTATGTGCATGCATACAAAATGTGAAACCAGGTCCTAGTTTGTGTAGAATGATGTTGGTATTGTTAGGCATCAAGGGATATATTAGTACCTTCAGAGTAGATGGACCCCTCTCTCTTGGTTGGATTAGGACCTTATTTGCAATTTCTCTGATAACCTAGAGAGGGGGACATTAAAACTGCTCTTCCAGAAGACTAACACAGGGAGAGGTAACAGTGAGTTTTTCCCCCATTAAGGGTTACTTCCTCTTTGTCTAAACAATGGAATCTGAAAGAAAGACAAGAAGAAGAATGGAATCTGAGTTCTATACCTCTCTGCCCCTGAGTGGAAACACAACATTCAAAGCTGCTCCAAGGGTTAAAACAATACACAATATTGTCTCTTCCCTTTAGAGTTAAGGGAAGTATCACCCACAGGAAAGCAGATTCTTTCTGAAGATATGCTAAGAAGGGAGAAATAATAATTCTCTAAACGAGAAAATGCATTTATACTTTCCAGGTAACTCTCTACCCCATTGTGTTACTTATCAAGTTCGTCTTGTAGATATGCAAAAGACAGTCTGCTTTACTGAGAAAAATCTCAAAAGTATAATTTTTCTTTTCTTTCAGTCCATGTTTATATCTCTGTCTCTGTCCCTGTCCCTGTCTCTGTCTCTCTCTCTGTCTCTCTCTCTCTCTCTCTCTCTCTCTCTCTCTCTCTCTCTCTCTCT
>JANHMN010000016.1:29129202-29185947 GCA_030674055.1 Rhabdomys pumilio | reverse complement strand
TCTCTCTCTCTCTCTCTCTCTCTCTCTCTCTCTCTCTCTCTCTCTCTTTCTTTCTCCTTCCCCCTCTTCTTTCAATGCCCCTGCCTCTCTCCCTCTCTTTTGTGAATACTGAATAAAGCATGTGTACCTTATACTCTGGACATTTGCTCTTTCTACAAAGCCCTTCTTTTCTTCTACATGAGAGAGGAGGACATAAACTCCAATTTAGGACCAGGTCTGACTTAAAAAAGGAACGTTATCTGTTCCAGGAACTAAGCATAACTGCCCCCAATTCATCAATCTCAGAAACTAGGCCGTAAGTCACCAGCCCCAGGAACAGACAAACATTCCAGGAACAAGGCTGTAAAATCCTCCATCCAAAGAACAGACTGCAGATAACAAGGATCGGGGTCTTACATCTCATCTCAAGATGCTTGGGTAACCTTATTTGGTTTGGGTATCTCGTCCTGTGGTTAAATGTTCATGACAGGACTATCACTGACCCCCTGATAGAAGCCAATCAGAAATTGACACATATAACATCCTGGGCAGTTGATGGCTGCAAGAGGAGGGTGAGTCAGTATTCTTCAGAGCTGTGGTCCCAGATAGGTTGACAAAATTTAAGTAAAGTGTTCTGCACTTATGCATATGCATATATGGAAAGTACTAAGTTGTCTTAGTGAATTATGGGGAAAAAAACAAAAAACCTCAACAAAATATATAAATAAACAAGAGGTCACATGTCATATCCTTGCACAACTGCAAAAATTCAGCCTGATCAGGGCCCATTAGGAAAAGAAGGAAAAACAAACGCCCAGACACATAGACACACAGAAAAGCTGGGGTTTGGTGAACTGGGTTTTCTGAAAGAGAAACCTCAGCTTCTATAAAGATCAGTGAGTTTATTGTATAAAGTTGAACGTGGAAGTGACATTACTGTACAACCACATGCACATGGCAGTGGGGTTATTGCTTACTGATCACCAGTGAGGTAGATTTATTATATGACCAAGTAGTCCGGCTTAGATATTCTTAGTAGGTGCAGTCTCTGCAAGAGGACAATAAATATAAGCTAATAAATATCTCCTGGGAAGAAAGCAGTGACGGGTATTTTCTGCACAAATCAGCAGCTGTCACACATGCACATGCATGGTCATTCTTCTGAGGTTAACTACAAGTGGAGGAGTGCAGAGGAAATGATTTACAGGTTTTCTATTGGTCTGTGAGGCTACGGGATCCTTGATATTGCTGTGCCATGTTAACTGTACATATTCTTCCCTCAAGATGTTACTCACTCAAGGCTTCCTCAGTACCACACAGACATAAAGTTTTTCTCTAGGCTCCAAAGAAATCTGACTTCCTTTCCTAACCTCTACAGACACCAAGCCCCACAGTTATCTGGCAATAGCCAAGTGTGCCTGACTCGCTATAAAAGGGACTGCTTGCCCTCTCCTTTCTCTTGCTTTCTTTCTCTCACTCTGTCCCCTTGGCCCTTCCTCCCTTGTTCCCCATTCCCCTTCCTTCTCTCTCTCCACCTGCTCATCGTCAGCCTCTACTCCTTTGTTCTCTCTCTCTCTCTCTCTCTCTCTCTCTCTCTCTCTCTCTCTCTCTGTCTCTACTACCTTCTCAGCTCCCCTCCCAAAGCCCTGAATAAAGTATTCTATACTGTACTGTCATGTGGCTGGTCCCTCTAGGGGAAGGGATGCCTCAGCATGGGCCTGTAGAAGTACCCCTTTCCCCCACATTTGACTGCATATCCATTAATCCATTAAACATATTCCTTCTTTCACTTTCATTTTGTAAAACACAACAGACAGGGTGGGGAGAATTTCAGAAGGGGATGAAATAGGGCAATGTGGTGAGGAAATGGACATAACAGAAATCCGTTGTATTCTCCCAGAAGAAAAATAAATATTAAGCTTAAAAAGCAAAAAATTTAGAATGCATACAAATTGAAATAACTTTTAGGTAGTTTTTCTAGAACCAGAAAACTTTTGGGTCATTGAGCACAGATCCTTGGCTCATTATAGAGTACTTGTGAAACTGGAACTCATAGTACAGAGTTCTGGTTACTTGTACAAAGGGTGTGTCTGGGCAGTGTCCCTTGTAGTCTGTGGCCCTGGGGCACACATGAATTAAGAAATGGCACTTCTTATAATTAATACTTAATCAAAGGCTTTCTGGTGAAGACATGCCTTAGCCCCACCCAACTTTTAAGAGACAATCGAAAGGGGCCTGCCAATCACTTGGGCAAACAACCCCCATAAAAAGTTGCTGGGTCTAGGAATTTTAAGAAATAAATTAAAGCCTACTCAAAGGTGCAGGTTGGAGGAGCTGGAGACTTTGTTCAGTGATTAAGAACACTTCCACTTTTTGCACAGTGCCTGAGTTTGGTTCTTAGGACACCCATATGTTTACTCACAAACGTCTCTAACTTCAGATCCAGTGGATCTGACATCGTCTCCAAACCTCTACAGACACCAAGCAGGCATGTAGTACACATACATACATGCAGGCCAAACAACCATACTTATCCAGTGAAAAGAAAATATTAAATAAAATAAAAATTCTTTACTGTTAAAAATCAAAGACAAAAACAAAACTGTGCTGTTGGCTGAGAGCTGCTTCTGGCCTCTATCCATTCTTACTCTGTAAGAATTTTCTGGTCCACAATCGTCTTTCTGGCTACAGTTTACTATCACTTATGGCAGTATTTTCCTTCACAATGGTCCCTTTAGCCACTAATGACTTTCATATCACCAGGTTGTCTTACTTTGTTCTTTACTTTGTAACACACTTATTTTTCCTTCCCCAATTTTCCCAGCTCCAGTTTCTCTCCTACCTGCCCCATTCTTATTTCCAAATTTTGTGGGTTTTTTTTTTTTTTAAGTCATTGAGTCCACTCAGTGTTGCCTGCATGAGCGTATGTACAGGGCCAGTTAGATCACTGACAGCCTGTCCAATGTCACATCTGCTAGAGTGATGTGTACACCGTGTGAAAAACATGTATCTGTTATTCCTTTCTGGTCTAAGGCACTGTCTGATTGGTTAAAATAAAAAATCCAATGACTTAATAGCAAAAGGCAGAAAAAGGAATTCTGGGAAACAGTGAGGAGCAGGAGATTCACCACTAGGAGGCAGAGGAAGTCAGGAGTATGAGGAGAGGTAACTAGCCATGTTGTAGAACTTAGAATAATATAAGCAGGATGTTTGAATTAGGAGCTAGGTGGGAATTAGCATAGCTTAAGGCCTAGGCCTTAATTAATAAAAGTTAGCTTCTGTGCCATTCATCAGGAACTGGGGTGGACTTAGGAAAGGCAACCTGTTATACATGTCAGTAAAAACAAACAAACAAACAAAAACAAAACAAACGGCAATGAAACCAAAAACTGACTCCTTTTCATCAGTCATCAATTGCCAATAGCTTCTTAGCTCGTGGTGTGACTTCATGTGTCCCTCCTCATTTGTGATGGGTTTTTGTTTTAGTCTTGTGCATAAGTTCTGTGCATGCACTCATTCACAGACACTGAGAGTTCATGTGTTTGAATGCCTACTCATATCTGGACAACACTGTTTTACTGTATTCTGACGATTCTTTTCCTTACAGTCTTTCTGCCCCGTCTTTTGTGATGATCCCTGAGCCTTGAGAAGGAGGTGTCATGTAGATGTACCATTTATCACTGCAAACACCCTAGTCTCACTGTCTGCTTGTTGAACAGTTAGTTGCCAGTCTCTGCATTGATTGGTGTCTAGAGCATAAACAAGCCTCACTAATGATGGTGGAAAATGAAACCTGTTTATAGACTGTGCTTGTTCATTTTCTGAATTATTTTGGGCAGAGATCACAAGAATTGGGATCCTGAGGGGATATAAGAGATAAATCTAAGTAATATATAGAATGCAGTGGAAAAATTAGATAAACAAAGGAAACAAATGGATTATTGTTTATTGAGGACCTGGGGCTTCATTCATTGAGTTCATATGATTTTTGTGGCTGTGTAGCCCAGAGGACAACCTTTGATTTTCTTCCTTTGATACCACACATCATTTTTTTTTCATTTTAGTGACAGTATATTTCATTGGCCTGGAATTTACCAAGTAGACTAGGCTGGCTGGTCTGCCTGTTTCTCTCCCTCCCCAGAGCTGGGGATATTGCCCATGTTACAATGCCTTGCTTTTCACAGCTTGCTCTGGGGAGTAAACTCTAAGCTACTAAGGTATCTTTCTAACCCTCATTCATTGTTTAAAACAAATGATTTCTATTAATGTGCAAGCTCAGTGTTTTTTCCTCTATTGTATGTAGAAGATGTCACTCTCATACTTTATTTGTGGGAGGAGTAGATTAGAGCTGTGGCTTGTGGTGTGTGCCACTATGATGCCTTTAACAATACAGCTTTCCTGCATCTTATTAACTTACATTCTGGAGAAGTAAATAGATCTTCTAGAAAGGCTCAAAGAAAATAAAAATAAGAGGAAGATTAAGGTAAAAAGTTCAAATAAGTCAGTGATCGCTCCCTTGAAATATGGTCGTGAGAGGTGTCTGCAGAGAGCACAGAAGAGGTAACTCAGTTGCATGTTCTGTTTACAGAGTGTACGTTTATTTGAGCTATTTTGAAGAGTCTACTTAACTTTTATTGCTTTTTCATGATTGATTTCGGAACTCATAATGAGACCATGCACTGTGCTCCTCTAATTAACAGTGTGTTGCAAAGTAAAATAAAAGTTTGCTTATTTTTTTTTCTATCAACAAAAAGGTCAATGATGTAAAAAGGTATCTGGTCAGGAGTTGCTGATGTAGCTTAGCACAACTCAACATAAATCCATGAATTGAGTATAACGAAAAGATGAAAATGTAATGTGCCATAAAAAGGGTAAACTTATATGCAACTGACTATAACATTTTGGAAGAATTTCCAGCAATTATAAGTTTGGTGCAGAGCTCCTGTTGTCTTAAACTTCCAGTTGTGAAAATGAAAAGAATCAAGTCAATGGACAAGAGAAGAGGGTTTATTTGATAAAATGTCCAAGTTCTGTACATCCTTTGATTGAATTCCATATTCTTCCCTATTCCCCCCTCTCTGTTCCTTCTCCCTTCTCTCTCTTACTACTTCCCCCTCTCTTTTCTTCTATGGGTTCCACTGCAGACAGTTGGCTCTTCTAGAATTCTGTATGAATGCTGTCATGTAAGATCTAACATTTCATGTCTGCTTTTTTGTTTGCCAACTTTTTGTGATTTATTAATGGTGTTTCATGTGTTCACTGTATTTATCTTCTACTATTGAGGCTGCTCATGTGTGATTTGATTTCTAAATCACTTCTTATTAATTAGTCATTTGGATTGATTTCAAGCATCAGCTCCTGTTTCTCAGGCAATTGTGGATTTGGTGTTTTGTTTTTGTTTTTGTTTTTGTTTTCGTTTTCGTTTTCGTTTTCGTTTTTGTTTTTCAAGACAGGGTTTCATGGTGTAACCCTGGCTGTTCTGGAACTTATTCTGTAGACCAGGCTGGCCTCAAACTCAGAAATCCACCTGCCTCTGCCTCCCAAGTGCTGGGATTAAAGTCGTGCGCCACCACAGCCAGGCCCGATATACTTCTTAAGATGGCCTCAGTTGTATGATTTTATTTTTTTGTGTGTTAAAAAAAATAGACCTGAAATTATTGTAACATTTAATAAAATAACTTTTAAGTTTGTTAATCAAAATGAAAAATACTGAGCTGCTTTTAATAATCACTAAATGTTTTTCCCCCACAAATAATTTATTTTTATTTGCTTTATATATCAATCTATACAGAAAATTTTAGCATTTGATTTTTCACTGTTCTAAGAAATAATGGACATCGATTTCATGTGTGCCATTTTTTTCTATATTGTTCCTGAGGATTATTGTCTTTTCATGTATTTACATAATACTTGCATAACTATTTTTGTGAAGAGACTTTTCAAATTGTTTCTTTTATTATTATTGTTTTATAACTATGTAGCCCTTGCTATGTAGACCAGGCTTGCCAATGCTTAGTGATACAGATACTGTCTGTTTCTCTGTCTCCGCTTCTTGCATACTTAGATTACAGATGTGCCATGACTGCACATGGATGTCTTTTGCTGTATCTAAGTTTTTTTTTTTTTTTTTTTTTTTTTTTTTTTGGCATATTACGGCATTAGACATGTCTCATTATTTGTTTTATTTTGAAATGCTGTCTATTCTATTTTTGAAATGTTCATATAAATGTGTTCATGTGTGTGTGTGTGTGTGTGTGTGTGTGTGTGTATGTGTGTGTATGTGTCTCTGTGTGTGTGTATATGTATCTGCCCTATTTTATCTTCTGTTTACTTGGCCCAAACCCTTTCTCTAACAATCCCTGCCATGTCTTTTTGGCTGAATGAGTTTCATTGTAGGTCTTAATCACATGTTCATAATATATGATATACCCTGTGCCCTGTGATATATATATGTGTGTGTGTGTTTGTGTGTGTGTGTGTGTGTGTTTGTGTGTGTTTTCACAGTCTTTGAAATATTGCTATAATTTTTTAATTTGTAATTTTAATTTTTATGAGTCATTCCTTCAGCTAACACTATTAGAAATCTTTATTTGCATCAATATTTTAAACGCTTTCAAGAATTAAACAAATCTAATGGTTACATAAAATCTGAGCTACACTTAATCACATTTTGTGATATGCACTGTGAGGAAATACAAGGACCCATTCATTGTAAAGGGGATATTTGGCTACTGGAGTAGCCAAAGTGTTTAAATAAAAGAAAATGAAGACAGATAGAAGTCTAACATTATAGTCTGTGAAAGCATACGATGTCAACAAACTTACTTGCCTTACTTTTATTCTATAAGTTTTTCCTAGATATATGCTTTTGTACTAACCCATTCTTTCACAAACCAGTGTGAGAACAGTCTTTTATTGTTTTTTTTTTTTTTCCTAAGGATTTTACTTCATAATCAAGGCAGGCTGGGTTGTCCTTCGGCATTGTGCAAGTTTATCTCTCGGGCTTTAATGTGGAGTAGGATTTCATCCATTCATGTTAGTGGGCAGTACTGACAATGGACTCATAGCTGTATGATAGTTTGTCTATTAGGCAGTTGAAAACACTTTTCCTGGGTTTTTGCAGTTATAAAACAAACTTGCTGTAAACAATCATGGAAAAGTATGTTTGTTGATATATACTTTTTATGTTGGGCAAAACCCAGTAATTGTGTTTGTATGCAGTTACACACTGAATTGACTTTTATTTATATTTAGATGTATTTATATTACTGTATGTATGCTCTGCTTGTATTTATATATTTGTGCTATGTGCATACCTGGTATAAGCAGAGACCAGAAGAGGGAATCAAATCTCTTGAAACTAGATTTAAACACTTATGAGTCACTATGTGGTTGCTGGGAAGCAAATATGAGCTCTGTGTAAGATTACAAGTGCTCACAACCTCTGAACCAACTCTACAGCACCCCTGAAATTTATCAGACAACTCTAGGATTTTGTGACATTTGTATTTCAACTGACATTTCGATTTCTAATAGTTGTGGGTTATTACTGGCATGATGATACAAGACTTTAGAAAAAAATATATCAGTATTTTTTGAGACAACATGCAATGAGTTTTAACCATATTCACTTCCCCTATTTCGTCCAGACCTACCCTTTCCAACCTACCTCTATGTCCACCTAATTTTGTTTGTTCTTTAATTTTTATATTATTGAGTCTAATAAGTATATAATGACTTTTGCCATTTTACCTTGTGTAAATGTAACTTTTATTTGCCTTAAATAATTGTCATCACTGAGGCTTACTTTGTGTCTACTAACCTAGACCTCTCCTGGAAACTTCGAGCCTTCATACAACCTTATGTAGGCAAAGAATGTTTTTAGCCTCAGAGACTTGATGAATAAGCTCACCCTTTACAGTTCTTTCAGAACCCTGGCTGGCTGATCAACTCGGCTGTTCTGGCTCCAAATTCCTCACCATGCTAACAGATTCAATCAGACTGCTTTTCCTGAATTGTTATGATTGGCCTCATACTAACTTTGTCAATTTCTAATTCTAATCATTGGACTCCTTTTCATCCTCTGGCTTCTTCTGCCTTCACTTGTGTCTAGCTTGTTCTTTCTTCAACCTGTTTCTGTATTTCTGTAAACCTGTCTCCCAGTAAGACTGCCTTTTGTCTGCACTGCTCTTTTTTTTTGGGGGGGGTTGTTTGTTTTTTGGTTTTTTTTTGTTTTTGGTTTTTCGAGACAGGGTTTCTCTGTATAGCTCTGGCTGTCCTGGAACTCACTCTGTAGACCAGGCTAGCCTCGAAATCAGAAATCTGCCTGCCTCTGCCTCCCAAGTGCTGGGATTAAAGGTCTGCACCACCACTGCCGGGCTGCACTGCTCTTTCTTAAGTAGCTTCCATTTATTCTCCGTTATTGATTTGGGCATAGCCTGTTCTTTAAGTCTTTCTCTGATTTGTCTGCCAATCAATTAGACATCACTTTTAAACATCAGTGCTTCTTTCTACAAACTAACTTTACCTTTATTATTTGAGATTAAGGATTTGTCTATATTCCAGCCAAAGGGATTAAAGGTGTGTGCTAAGGCCTGAACCGTACCATAACTAGGAACAGGTTAACTCAGTAAATAACACAATATTAGGGTTCATAGTGTGATCAAATATTTTGCAACAACCTTGCTTTTCTCAAGTAGAGAAAGATAGAAGACACATTTTAAAATATTTAGGTAATATTCTCATATTCTTGCTTATAAAATGTCTGTCTAAATCTTTTGTTCACTTTCAGTGGGCATGTTGCCTAAAAGTTTCTTAATAATATTCTTTATTCAAGACTGTAACTTATATTTTATTTTGAGATACATAAATCCTAAAAGATTTTTGGTATAGTAGAGTCCAATATACTTAAAATTTAATTTAAAGTCACACAATTATTTGTACCTAATAAATATTCATGTATTCCAAATGTGCATATTTTTCTAGATAGATATTTTTGTAGAATTTTATAAAATTTTGCTCTTAGTAATTGTAAACATTTATGGTTAATTTTCTTTATGTTTTGAATGTAAGGATAAGTCACTGAAGTTCTTTTTTTAAGAAACTATTTGTTCTATAGGGGTTTTAAATTTGGCTCAGTGTTAGAGATGACTAAGTATCCTGCAAAGGACCTGACTTAATTTCAAATACCCACATCATGAAGCTCAAAACTACCTGTACTTTCAGGTCTGGAGCATCTGACACCTTCTTCTGGACTCCACAGGCACCTACACTAATATGTGCACAAACCAACCACAGACATACACAAAAACATAATTAAAAATAATTATTAAACTTGAAAATAGTTTTAGATTCTTTATAGTTACATCTAAACTTAAGAGTCAGTTTTTTACTTTATCAAACTACTCAATAATTTCAATAGGATGTACATTAATTAAAAATATATTTTATTCCAACTTCTTTAGAATTTCATACAGTGTATTTTGACCATATTCACCTCAAATTCTTTCCCTTAACTCTCTCCAGGTATGCCCCTACTCCTATATCCCCCCAACTAAAACTTTGTGTCCTTTTCTTTTTCTTTAATATAACAACCCATTAACTGTAATTTGTACTAGGGCATGCCGTACATATGAGGAGCTGTGCTTTTAAAGTAAACCAAACTCATTATAGAAGGCACCAACTGTCCATAGTTACTCAGTTTGGGGTGGGGACTCATGAGCTCCTTCCCAGTCCATGCTAGAACAGTGACTGAGTTGATTTTGCGCAGCTAACCACTGCTGATGAGTTCCTGAGTGCATCATCCCTGCCTCATCTAGAAGACACTGTTTTACCCCAATCCTCCTCAGCTTCTCTTATAGTCCATCTGCCTCTTCAATCACAACACATTATTAAGTACTATTGTCCTTTCTGCAGTTCTCTTTATTATTCCTTTCCTTTCTTAATCTTTCATTCTCTCTTATATTTGTTTAGACTTATAGATGTATATTTCTGTATTTCTAATCCAACAGGACAACTGCTCCTTTTCTTGTTCTCATTGTTGAGGCTTTTCTTATTAAGGAGGTCTTTTAAACACTTGGCAACATTGTCAGTAAGGGATCTTTGTGAATACTGTGTTTCTTTCTAGTCTCACTGGTTTGTATGTATGTGTGCATGTGTGTGTGCATGTGTGTACATGGGTATATGTGTGTATGTACACGTGTATGTATGTGATCTGTTTGTGTATGTATATATGTGTATATAAGTTTAAATGTATGTGCATATATGTATGTGTGTGCATATGTGTATGTGTGTATACATGGATATATGTGTGTATATGTACATGCATATATGTGTATGTGTTGTATGTATGCATATATGTTTGAGTATACGTGTGTGTGTTCAAATTGTACTTCATTGATTTTCCAATGTAATTAACCACTGTTATAAGAATCTTGATGCTTTTGGTGGGGAATCATCTGGAAAAAAAAAAACAGAAGTAGACAGAATGGTGACATGGTGTCATTGCTTTTGTGATGTTTTAATAGACAGGAAATTCTTATTCATCCCATGATTCTGTGATTTGGAAGTACTTAAAAGGCTCTATTTTTTATTTTTGCCAGCTCAAATAATTATTAACTTTTTTTATGTTGGAAAAGAGATGGAAAAGTTTAGATATTTTTCTGTCATCCAGTTAGAAGTTGGCCTAATGTCACTTTGCATATGATACTGTTTATCCTTTTGCTGGGCTTCTCAAGAAAAAGCTAAAATGCAAGTTTAGAAAATGAATAGCCAGTAAAATTTTAAATACTTATTGTACCCATGCTTTTCAGTCTGAAAAGCCAATGGCTAGTGTGTTTTTCCATTTGATATTGTTCCATATATCCCTGAATAACTGCTTCTAATTTTTCTACATTGCTTCAGTTCAAGTTTATTTTATTTTTATATTTCTAAATTTATATCTCTCTTAGTAGAAATTTTCTGTACTGCTTGGGTGTTTAATTAGAGCAATTTTAATTTCACATGCAACATGTTTTAAATTAATCTTGATATCTTCTAACTCTGTGTGTGTGTGTGTGTGTGTGTGCGCGCGCGCGCTTATATTTTACATTGATTTTTGAGCACATATATACTGGTACATTTGATGCTCCTACCTTCTGATTATATCTTTGTGATTAGCAAACTGATTTATTTTAACTATATTCACATGTTATCATTTTCTGTTCCTTTAATTATCAACTGTGATTATTTCTTGTTTTTGAGGATATGAGGAGTAGTAGATTGGTGAGTGTTTGAACATTTTAATTTTTAAAAGGTCACATTTGTCTTCCTTAGTTTTTTGTAGATGCATCTTGTGCTCTTGAGAATTATGTTTGAGCTCCTTATGGTAGTCCTAATATAGTTTTTACTCCAAGGCTATCAGAGTCTTATTTTAAAATATGACTCTTTTATTGACCTTAACTGAATTCTCCAAGCTTTCAGTAAAGTCTCCTGACTATGGTTGGTATGAACTTTGCACTTTTCTGAGCTTATGAGAGTTCTGATGATTACTTTTAAATCTTGGGCAGTGGTTAATGGTTCTCACTGAAGAGTTTTATGCTATGCTTGTATTGTATGACATACAATACATATTAGGTACAGACATATGGGATCTTCAGGAGAGCTCTTTCTGCACTTATATATCTTTTCTATCAGTTTGAGCAACAAATTACATGTGCTTCAGCTTGAACAGCTTCTGCCATGGTACAGAAGATCCCCTCATACTCTGTTTTAATTCTCACTGTGGTCAAAAAACTCAGTTGAAGGTCACAGCCAGGGCAGGCGGCACTTCACAGCTCCTCTGCTCTCTTACAGGTTAGTGCTTTCCTTGCCTTTGTCCAATGTCTAAAAGTGCTACTATGAATCTTTTTCAGATTATCTATTCGAGTTTCCCATATGAGTTATTCTGTTTGAGGACTGAGCTGAAATTTATCCTTTTGTTCCACTCACTTCACTGTAGAG
The DNA here is from genome assembly GCA_030674055.1 of Rhabdomys pumilio. Classification (NCBI taxonomy): domain Eukaryota; kingdom Metazoa; phylum Chordata; class Mammalia; order Rodentia; family Muridae; genus Rhabdomys; species Rhabdomys pumilio. The sequence goes on along the minus strand of JANHMN010000016.1, from coordinate 29,173,989 downwards.
CACAATAATGAAGGTTTTTATTCTGCAGATAACTTGAGCAGCATTGTTTCACATGGCATTTGCTGTACTGTACTTGTATGTCGCATATTTAAAAACCATGTGGCAATAATTAGGTGGAACTTTTTCCTCACATATGATGTCTCAGTTAATTCCAACATTGCTTAACTACAGAAGGCTTACTATAAAATTTATTTAGGTTTTTATACATTGGATATTTTACTTCTTGTTGCATGTACTTTCCATAGACCTTAAGTTTCATTTTCTTACCTCATATTACAAATATGAGACTGAAAATGTTACTAATAAGTACATTGTATCTGTTCCACCCTGTCAGAATCAGTGCCTGCAGTTTATTTTGTCATCATTGTGTGTAATTCATTATCAGGAACTTCAAATCCAGTGTGTTAGGTCTTCTCTTCAATGTTCTGACCTGTAATTTGCAAAATAAAATCTTGTCAGAATTAGTCTAAATATTAAAATGAACTTCATTTTTAATTTTATTTTTAAAATGTTCTGGATTAAAAATGAATAGATTATTTTAAACCATATATTGAAAAAACTTTGTTACAATGGAAAACTGTCTACATTTCTCTTGTTTTGTGGGCCTGGGGTTGTTTGTCACATTTTAGATCTGTGTTGAAGGCAAAACAGTAGTGTCATAAACAAGAAATTATGGCATCACTAATTCTATGTTTGAGTGGATATATCCCTGGAAGGAATGTTTCCTGAGTATTGGCCTCAACATTCATTGAGCATATTCCCTAGTGGAGAAATGGTCAAAACACAGAAAAGCTTGAAAACTGGTGACCAAGTTGATTTATACTCTCCTGATAAAAAATGTGTCTTTATTTAGTATTCCAGATCCAGAATCTTCTAGTACATGGTCTAGGATACACAGAAAATAAGGCATCTTTCCATACTATCTTCAACAGAAAAGCTGATTAGTGATTGGTTCATCAATGTGCCTTTTCTGTAAATATTTTGTGATAAAAGGAGAGTAAACAATGATATACACATTCGAATATACTAATAGGCAATGAAAATTGATTTTAGTGGCAAGTAATAGTTCAATAAATTTGTCCTTTAAATATTATATAACAAATCAATTTTGATTTTGTTTTTGTTTGATTTTGTTTGTATCATTTAGATATCTAATTATTCATTTGTGTAGAATGTTCCTATTTTATGTATCTATACCTGTCATCTGAAAACCAACATTGGAGGAGAATTTAAAAGTTCATTTAATTTTAAAACAAAGTATATGCTTAAGTTTCAAAGATCTTGCTTTACTTCTCTCCTCTTCAAAAATGCTTGTAATATTGTTAGTTCCCAAAGATTCAGACTTAATTTTGAATCATATTGTGGAATGGTAGTGAACTTTATGTTAACATTACTTATTTAGGAGCAAAGAGTGTGATATATTTAGGTGTCACAACTAAAGTTCTATATACTAATATGAATGTGTTTACTATTTACAGAAAAACCATAAGCTATTAACATGAGTATGTTGATACTGATACTTTGAAATTACATCTCATGGAAATGTATGACTACTGCACATTATATCAAGACTTACAGAAACTTTGCATCATAGTTTCAATCACTTTTCATTGAAAAGTTTCAATCACTTGAAACTTTTCAAGTTTCCTACTTTGGAATATTATTTAGAAAGGATTCTTAAAGTTTGTTTGTAGTAATATTAATGTTTACCATAGGTGGTTAATATGAAATTTGAATACTGACAAATACAAGAAGACAAAAGATGAGTTTAAATAATAGACAATTATAAATTTTATTTTTAGTTATTTTAAAAGATTGATGAAATTTTAATATGTCATACAAAATAATGAAGACATTAACAGAACTATAAGATTGTACTATGCATTTAAGTATTAAATACAAAACTTACATCAAATTACCTTTCTTTCATGTAGTATTTAAAGGGAATACTATAAAAGAATATTAGAGTATTCAATACAAATTGAAAGTACTTGAACAAATATTCTAAAATTGGCATCACACCACTGCTTCTTCAAACAGTAAAATTTAACCAGCAATATATTTCAAAAATAGCTGGTGAGAAAAGTTTTAGTAACAGAATCCACGAAAGAGAAAAAATTGCAAAGATTTTAGGCAGGTAAGTTAAGGTGTCACTACATAGGCAAACATGCCAAAAATCTTAACACCTTACATAAATATTGAGAAAAATATCTGGGGCTTGACCCTTTCCTCACACTTATGATTTGTGAATTCTAAAACGGTCTGCCACAGGAAAGGCATAGAGCAGCCTAAGAATCACTGGATTCTTGTTTGTAAATATTTCTTCCCTTCACTGAGAGAATATACATTTCTGCTGACAGATGTTATGCTTCCCCATGTACGGTTTATATATTTTTTCTCCAATATTGGCTCAGCTATGAGACCTTCCAGGACTAATAAAACATGTGTAAACTCAACAATGTGCCAATTCTAAGCCAATATATGCAGTTTTACATATCCCTAATAATTCTCTATAACTGAAATATGAAGCTTGAATTGAATTACAGAATAAACTGATAAAGCAATTTATAGCAGGAAGTAAATAACCTTCAATTTCATGACAGATATTCCTATTTAATATGTTTATTCTTTTACTCAATCAAAATTTATTAAAAATTTACAAGAATTCTTTGGCAAGTATCAAGGACACAGAGTGTAAGCCCTTGGCATTACTACAGAAATCAAAGCAAACTTCATCAAACTTCTAGAAACCAGGACTCCAGAGCTATCATCTTTACTTGGCACAATTTGAGTTTGCGAGCATGTGGCTAAAAGAAAATAATTAAGTACTGAATAGTAATAAGATAGGATAAATATACAGCATATATATGGTAGAAATAAGGTTAACACATTTTTAAGAGCAAAGGAAGTCAACATAGGTTGCACAGTTTACATACTATCCATACTTGAAAGTGTAACTAATTTCTCATCACATAAGCTTATTTGTTTGTTTGTTTGTTTGGTTGGTTGCTTTTGTTTGTTTGTTTGTTTGTTTGCAGTGAGTAGAGGCTACAGAAAAGACCCACAAAACTACAAAAGTGATTGAGGGATGCCTAACTTCAGTTGGTGCATCTACACCTCAACTCCTACACCTATGGCTCAGGGAACATTGTTCAAGAGTGGCAGAAGGATAGGATGTCTGCTGCTAGATAGTGTCATCTAGACAAGATGGGGTCCTGCACCTTTGAAGTATCAACAATATGGTGGCCAAAACAATATATCAGTTGGTATACCAACATAGATGGGGGAAATGTCACAAGAACTGTTTAAATATAGATGAAGCATCCAAGCAATCAATAACTGCTGAAAGCAGAAGAGTCACTAATCTCTATGGAAATTTACCAGGTAAATTTCCATAGAGAATAGTGGTAGGTCACTCAGTTTCTTTTTTTTTTTTCCTATTGGATGTTTTATTTACATTTCAGATGCCAATCCCTTTCCCCATTTCCCCTCCCTAGAAAACTCCTATCCAGTGCTCTCTTTTCCATTTTGCTTTTATACATTTTTTAATGTTAATCAAAGGCTTTATAAGTATGGTAATGCTCGATCAGAAGTGTAACCCAATACCCAACCTAGATATGTAAACTATCTTTGACTAGTGGAGACACGTGAACTTCTGCCTCTATGCCCCATTCTCTTTCTCTCTCTTTCTCTCTTTCATTACCTAGCTTCTCATCTACTTCATCTTCTCTTCTCCTTACTCCATCTTTTCTTCTCAGTGCTCCTTCCCCCTTAGCTCCTCCTACATATTACCCTTCCTGTTAAAATAAAACTTTTCTCTCAAAATACAATTAGACCATAATTATTCCTATTTGTACCAGTGAGGTACAAGATAGTCCTAATACCCAGTCCATCCTTTTGTTGAGTAACCAGAACCTCTGTCATCTCTCTTGACTAAAACACTTAGTTTTGAACCTGGCTTTTTTCTTGGCTTTAGAATGAATGTCAGCTGAAAACCAACCACTCAGATCTTTTATCCCAAAGTAAATAGCCAGGATTGGCTATGAGACTATAGGTCTTCAACGCTGTCAGAAATCCAGAATGACTGAGTTAACTGACGTTATGGGAAGCACTAAGCATAACTTCTAAAACTTAGCCAATTTATAGAGACCACTGAACAATTGGACAGTCCCTATACTATCGAACGTTGGAGCATCAAATCTTTAGCCTACTGGCCCAAACTCATCTGACAGACCATAGTGATGCAGAGTTATTAAGAGCTGATTACTCTGTCTAGGCAGATATAGTCAGTCGAGTATTCTGCAAGTGTGTCCTTTTCTGGACAGTAATTTGTCTGTAGATGGAGAGAGGCAATTCTTGCCTAGTGGCTGTCTCCAAACAACTGGAGTAACTCCAAGGATGCTCAATTTCTTCTTAGAATCCAAGACAGGAAGCTGTCAGGAGCAGACAGGTCTCTAATCAAAATGAACATTCATATAGAAATATTTGTGACATCAATTCTATGGATTTCTGACGTTTTAAAATCCAACTATCCATGTAAGGTAACCTGGACTTCTGTCTGTTAACTCCTCTCAGCTATTTCTAAATAAAATATAGAAAACACCCTAACAATAAACTCAAAGTCATGAATTTGCTATAGTCCCTTAACTCACAGGCTAACCATCCCAAATCTGTTAAAAAAGTTAAAGGACTGGGTCTAAGCCTTGTATGTCTAAACATGTTATATAGGCACAATGCCTAGGAGAGTATCAATATTCATTTCACTTTCATATCAATAAGAAGATCATACCAATGAAAACCTTAAATTTGAAATCCAAGTGAATTTTGTACCATTTAAGAAATTATAACTTCATCTTGAAACTAAATTATACAGATTTCTACCAATAGGTTATGGCTATGCCATAAATCTTAGCTAATCCTCCCTGTTCCAACAAAACCACTACTTTTCCCCAGAAAGACAGCCCAATATTAACCACCTTAGTCTCCAAGCCCAGGGAATAGCGGCACTGACTCTTCTTTAACTTCTTCAAGCTGATTACGGTCGTTGAGATATTAGAAGAGGGGTGGGGGAAGAGTAAATTGATAAGCCTCTGATGCTGTGTCTTCACTGCATCCAGATGGAATTCCCGGACACCAGAGGTTTGAACAGGTCTGCTCATTTTGCTTGATGAGTAGATACACCAAGGCTGTATATTCTGCAATATACAATTCTCTGGACAAGTTTTAGTATCAAAAAAATATATATATATATTTTTTTTTTCCTAGAGAGCTGACATTTTTTTTTTAAAGATGTTGGTTCTAACAACTTTTTTCCCTTTTATGTTGTTATTATAATATTTACATTTTAAGTTTTATCCTCTTATCCCATTTCCCCCACCACCCAGGAACTCCTTATCCCATCCCCCCTCCGTATATCCCTTCTATGAAGCTGTGCCCGCACCTACCGCCCCACCAACACTACCCCGTCCTCACCCTCACATTACCCCCATTCTGTGTTCGTTTTTCATGGGACCAAAAATCTCCTCTCCCACCTATGCCCAACAAGGCCATCCTTCCCTAGGCATACAGCTAGAGTCCTAGGTCCCTCCCTATGTGCTCCCAGGCTGGTGGTTTAGACCCTGGGGGGCTCTGGTTGTTTGGTATTGTTGCTTTCCTCATGGGGTCACAAACCCTTCCTGTTTTTTCAGTCTTCTAAGTTCTCCATTGGGAAACTCTTGATCATATCAGTGATTAGCTGTGAGCAAAGTCCTCTGAATGTATCAGTCTCTGGCAGACCTCTAAGGAGACAGCTATATCATGTTCTTGACAGCATGCACTTCCAGCCATCCACATCAGTGTCTAGCTTGGGTGACCGTACATGGGATGGATGCCCAGGTGGAATGGTCTCCTGATGGCTCCTCCTTCAGATTCTGACCCATGTTTTGTTTCCATAATAACTCCCTGGATTATTTTTGTTACTGGTTTTAAGTAGAACTGAGGCGTCCCCTCTTGGTCTTCCTTCTTCATGAGCTTCATGTGGTCTGCGGGTTGAGTCTTCCCTATTCTAAGTTTTTGGGCTAACATCCGCTTAACAGTGAGTAAATACCATGTGTGTTCTTTTGTGATTGGGTTAACTCACTCAGGATGATAATTTCTAGATCCATCCATTTACCTTAAAATTTCTCGAATTCATTATTTTTAATAGCCGAGTAATACTCCATTGTGTATATGTACCACATTTTTTGTATCCATTCCTCTGTTGAGGGACATCTTGGTTCTTTCCAGGTTCTGGTTATTATAAATAAGTTTGCTATGAACATAGTGGAGCATATGTCCTTATTATATGTTGTAGCATCTTCTGGGTATATGCACAGGAGTGGTATAGCTGGATCCTCAGGTAATGCTATGTCCAGTTTTCTGAGGAACCGCCAGACTGATTTCCAGAGTGGTTATACCAGCTTAAAATCCCACCAACAATGGAGGAGTGTTCCTCTTTCTCCGCATCCTAGCCAGCATCTACTATCACCTGAGTTTTTGATCTTAGCCATTCTGACTGATGTGAGGTGGTATCTCAGGGTTGTTTTGATTTGCATTTCCCTGGTGACTAAGGATGTTGAACATTTCCTAAGGTGCTTCTCAGCCATTCAAGTTTCCTCTGTTGAGAATTCTTTCTTTAGCTCTGTTCCCCATTTTTTAATAGGGTTATATGGTTTTCTGGAGTATAATTTCTTGAGTTCTTTGTATATCTTGGATATTAGACCTCTATCGGATGTGGGATTGGTTAGATCTTTTCCCAATCTGTTGGTTGCCATTTTGTCATATTGACAATGTCCTTTGCCTTACAGAAGCTTTGCAATTTTATGAGGTCCCATTTGTCAATTCTTGATCTTAGAGCATAAACCATTGATGTTCTGTTCAGGAACTTTTCCTTTGTGCCTAGGTGTTCGAGGGTCTTACCCACCTTCTCTTCTATTAGTTTCAGTGTATCTGGTTTTAAGTGAAGGTCTTTTATCCACTTGGATTTGAGCTTTGTACAAGGAAATATGAATGGATAGATTTGCATTTTTCTACATGTTGACCTCCAGTTGAACCAGCACCATTTGCTGAAAATGTCCTTTTTCCACTGGATGGTTTTAGCTCCTTTGTCAAAGATCAAGTGACCATAGGTATGTGAGCTCATTTCTGGGTCTTCAATTCTATTCTGTTGATCTTCCTGCCTATATCTGTACCAATACCATGCAGTTTTTATTACTATTACCCTGTAGTACAGTTTGAGGTCAAGATGGTGATTCCCCCCAAAGTTCTTTTGTTGTTGAGAATAGTTCTCATTATCCTGGGTTTTTTGTTGTTCCAAATAAATTTGCAAATTGCTCTTTCTATCTCTATGAAGAATTGATTTGGAATTTTGATGGGGATTGCATTGAATCTATAGATTGCTTTTGGCAAGATGGCCATTTTTACTAAATTAATTCTGCCAATCCAGAAGCATGTGAGATTTTTCCATCTTCTGAGGTCTTCTTCTATTTCTTTCTTCAGAGACTTGAAGTTCTTGTCATACAGATCTTTCACTTGTTTGACTAGGTTCACTCCAAGTTATTTTATATTGTTTGTGACTATTGTGAATGGTGTCATTCCCCTAATTTCTTTCTCTTCCTGTTTATCTTTTGAGTATAGGAAGGCTACTGATTTGTTTGAGTTGATTTTATATCCAGCCACTTTACTGAAGTTGTTTATCAGGTTTACGAGTTCTCTGGTGGAAATTTTAGGGTCACTTAAGTATACTATCATTATCATCTGCAAATAGAGAAATTTTGACTTCTTCCTTTCCTATTTGTATCCCTTTGACTTCCTTTTGTTGACTAATTACTCTTGCTAGGACTTCCAGTACTATATTGAATAGGTAGGGTGAGAGTGGACAGCCTTGTCTAGTCCCTGATCTTAGTGGGATTGCTTCCAGTTTCTCTCCATTTAGTTTGATGTTGGCTACTGGCTTGCTGTATGTTGCTTTTACTATGTTTAGGTATGGACCTTGAATTACTGCTCTTTTCAAGACTTTTAACATGAAGGGATGTTGAATTTTGTCAAATGCTTTCTCAGCATCTAGTGAGATGATCATGTGGTTTTTTTCTCTGAGTTTATTTATGTAGTTAGTTACATTGACGGATTTTCGAATATTGAACCAACCCTGCATTCCTGGGATAAAGCCTACTTGATCATGATGGATGATTGCTTTGATGTGTTCTTGAATTCGGTTTGCGAGAATTTTATTGAGTATTTTTGTATCAATGTTCATAAGAGAGATTGGTCTGTAGTTCTCTTTCTTTGTTGGGTCTTTGTGAGGCTTTGGTATGAGTATAATTGTAGCTTCATAGAACGAATTGGGTATTGTTCCTTCTGTTTCTATTCTGTGGAATTGTTTGAAGAGAATTGGTATTAGGTCTTCCTGGAAGGTCTGGGAGAATTCTGCACTAGAACCATCTGGCACCGGACTTTTTTTGTGGGGAGATTTTTAATGACTGCTTCCATTTCTTTAGGTGTTATGCAACTGTTTAGATGGTTTATCTGCTCCTCGTTTAACTTTGGTACCTGGTATCTATCTAGAAAACTGTCCATTTCATCCAGATTTTTGAATTTTGTTGAGTATAGGCCTTTGTAGTAGGATCTAACGATTTTTTAAATTTCCTCTTTTTCTGTTGTTATGTCTCCCTTTTCAGTTTCGTTTTTATTGATTTGAGTGCTGTCTCTGAGGCCTTTGGTTAGTCTGGCTAAGAGTTTGTCTTGTTGATTTTTCTCAAAGAACCAGCTCCTGGTTTTGTTAATATTTTGTATAGTTCTTTTTGTTTCACCTTGGTTGATTTCAGCCATGAGTTTGATTATTTCCTGCCGTCAACTCCTCTTGGGTATATTAGCTTCTTTTTGTTCTAAAGCTTTCAGGTGTGCTGTCAACTTGTTAATGAGTGCTCTTTCCATTTTTTTTGTGAGCCCTTAGAGCTATGATTTTTTTCTTCTCAGTACTGCTTTCATGGAGTCTCACAAATTTTGATATGATGTTTCCTCATTTTTATTTAAATCTAAAAAGTCTTTAATTTCTTTCTTTATTTCTTCCTTGACCAAATTATCATTGAGTAGAGCGTTGTTCAGTTTCCACGTGTATATGGGCTTTCTGTTGTTTTTGTCCATGTCAAAGACGAGTCTTATTCCATGGTAGTCTGATAGGGTACAAGGGATTATTTCAATCTTTTTGTATCTGTTGAGGTCTGTTTTGTGACCAATTATATGGTCTATTTTGGAGAAGGTACCATGAGGTGCTGAGAAAAAGGTATATTCTTTTGTTTTAGGATGAAAATTTCTATAGATGTCAGTTAAGTCCAATTGGTTCATAACTTCTTTTAGTTTTATTGTGTCTCGGTTTAGTTTCTGTTTCCACAATCTGTCCATAGCTGAGAGTGGGGTGTTAAAATCTCCCACTATTATTGTGTGAGGTGCAATGTATGCTTTAAGCTTTAGTAAAGTTTCTTTTATGTATGTGGGTACCCTTGCATTTGGGGCATAGATGTTCAGATTTGCAAGTTCCTCTTGGTACATTTTTCCTTTGATGAGTATGAAGTGACCTTCTTTATCTTTTTTGATTACTTTTGGTTGAAAATTGATTTTATTTGATATTAGAAAGGCAACTCCAGTTTGTTTCTTGGGGCCATTTGCTTGGAAGATTGTTTTCCAACCTTTTACTCTGAGGTAGTGTCTGTCTTATTCACAAAGGTGCGTTTCTTGTATGCAGCAGAATGTTGGGTCCTGTTTATGTATCCAGTCTGATAGTCTATGTCTTTTTATTGGAGAATTGAGTCCATTGATATTAAGAGAAATTAAGGAAAAATGAATGTTGTTTCCTGTTATTTTTGCTATTGGCAATGGAGTTATGTTTGTATAGCTACCTTCTTTTGGGTTGTTGGAGGATTACTTTCTTGTTTTATCTAGATTGCAGTTTCTCTCCTTGTGTTGGCATTGAATGGGAATATCTAAGTGTCTAGATTATGTATGGATTTATAAATTAAGGTATCTAAATGTTCCTTAATATACAGAAAAGGGGAGTAAGAGTAAAGGAAAGATACTGGATTCTAGAAAAAAAAAACCTTCTGAATTAGATCAACTTGTATTTTTTAAAAATGTTTTAACATAAGAATTTAAGTCAAGGAATATGTTACATTGGGAAAGAGGTTTTGTCTATATTTCCACAAGTGATGAAAGATAATGGGTTCCATCAAAATTTATAAAAATGCAATCTAAGTAAGAGAAGCTTCCACATGAAAAGCATGACTAACAAAAGGAAGAATTTTGGAAAGACAGCAGAACAGACAACATATAAAATAATAACCCCTTCTTCCCCCATAGGTAATGGGTACAGCTCAACGAACAGTATGAAAAGTGACAGGTTGTTCAGCAGACTGGCAGATTAAAAAACCTTGATGCTTGAAGTTGATCAGGACTGTAATTATAAAAGATCATCGTATAAAACTGTATCATACAATTCTTTATAAAACTTTACTCTTAAATTTATGGGATTAATAAATGTTTCTCTTGTAATTACAAATATTATCTTAAGCACAAAGGTAGGAAGATGTAGAAAAAATTTTAAGCCAGCAACATGGCTGTTCTGTCAAGGGATCACATCCAAAGATATTCTAGGTCTGTATGATTAATCTTCAGTACACACCTTTAATCCTTCTGTGTAGAATACAAACATGCCCTTAGTGTACATCTTATACCCAAACAATGAAAGTAAATTTTGTAGAAGGAAGCAGTCATGTTTGAAAGTGACAAATCAAAGAGAGATTTGACAGAATGAGTCAGAGAGAGGATATACCCAACTCTCACAAGGTCAGGAAAGAAAGGCTACTTAGGTGCAGTGTGGTGCAATGTAGTGGAGTTACATTCAGATCACTAGAAGCCTCTGATCCTATTGAAACTAGGCAGCCCAGGTAGGGAAAGGGTCTGAAAGGCAGGCAACACAGTCAGAGACAGCCCTTGCTTCTAGTTTTATGAGTCCCACATGAAGAACAATTACACAAATGCTATATATGAGAAAAGGGCCTAGTCTAGTCCCATGTATGCTCTCAGGGTGGTGGTTCAGTCTCTGTGAGCCACTATGGCTGTAGGTTTTCTTGTCATATCCTTGACTTTTCTGGTTCCTTTAATCCTTCACTCTTCCACTTTCATAGGATTCCCTAAACTCCATCTATGGTTCTTTGTATGTATTACTTGTCATGTCCTTGACTTCTCTGGTTCCTTTAATTCTTCACTCTTCCACTTTCATAGGATTCCCTAAACTCCATCTATTATTCTTTGTATGTATTTCCATTTGTTGCTGAGTGAAGCCTCTCTGATGATGGTTATCCTAGACTCCTTTACGCAAGTATAACAAAATATCATTAGCAGTGTCAGGGATGGGCTCCTTCTCATTGCAAGGATCTCAAGCTGGACCAGTCAATGTTTGGACATTCTCTCAATTTTTGCTATGCCATGAGAACTTCTAAAAAACAAATTTTACATACAAACATGCTAAGTAAACAATTTGGCAAGATGAAAGCCTTAATAGTGAATTTATATATTTATGAATCCTAATGCTTTAGGTGCAATAACTTTTACAATCTGAAAAAAGTTAGTAATTACTTAACAATTCTAGCTTTAATATGTTCTATAACTTTTTTTATACTATTAGGGAAAAATATTTTGGAATTAAATACATTGTCTATCTCTCAATTTTCTAATATTCATCTATGCTTAATGGAATCCTTTAAATGTTTTTAATGTGACTTGTTTCAAGGATTACAATGGGAAAAGAAGGAAAATATAACAGCAGTGGAAGAAACTAATAGCAAGACTTTAGCATTGAGGGCTACTGGTGAATGTATGTGACCATAGCATGACACAATACTAAATTGATTTTAATCTCTGTAATCATGCTTTCTAGAGACATAACCTTATGCTAATCACGAGGAAAACATTAGACAGACATAATCAGACAGAAATTCTATAAAATACTAGCAAGTGATTCTAGCAGAGTTGTCAAGATCACCAGAGGCAAAGAAAATCAATAGTTTATCATCATAGAGGGAGGAGTCCAAGATGTGGAAGGTGATTGGTTGTGATGTAGTAAGTCACATCCTAGACCACAAACAAAATGTGAGGAAATAATTAAGGGAAAATGAAAAGTTAAGTTAATAATATTCTCTAATTAATGATGATGATGATGATGATGATGAGAGGAGAAATCATTAGTTATATAGAAAACATGTAAGCTATTTTTACCTTGTCTCTGCATATATAAAGTATCCTAAACAGCATTTATATACATTGTTTATGGTGGCTGCCTCTGAGCTGTTAATTTGGAACAATGTAACATTAGTGTATTGCTAAATGCATTCCATTTCCATATAAAAAATTTCATATTTAGAAATAACCTAATGTTAAAAAATAATGAATAATTTCAAACTATTTTATGTATAGGTTAGCCTGAATCTGTTTTGCCCTGCCAAAAGTTGTTTTGTTTTTAAATCACATTATATTTAGTGATGCTGTATTTTATCATTCACTACAGAGTTCTAAATCAGAGTTCCAAATCAACTTTTGGGAAAAAGTATTCTATGCAAACACAGCATTATTTTTAACTTGGGAAATATCTACAAAATAGTCCATATATATATATATATATATATATATATATATATATATATATAGTGTCTGGCTTCAGAATGACCCCCTCAGAGCTTATCTTACCTCAGGTCTAATTTTACTTCAAACTTCATTTTTTTTATGCCTTTGAGTTTAATCACCCTCTTATTTACACTCTTTTATAATAAATTTATCATAAATATGCACATATACATAAATATAAGTTTCTGAGGATTGAGACACGTGGTTAAATGTAATAATAGTCTTCAGATTGTCTTTTTTAAAATCTTAAGCCCTAAGTCAAATTTAGAATTTTAGGAACCTTGTTTTTTTTTTTTTTTAATGCTATTGGCTGAAAAGAAAAAAAAAGCATATTAGTTTGCCATGACGTAACACATAAAATGTAGATGGCTATTAGTGAATAACAGGGTACTTTGCATTGTTTTTAACCTGTCAATTCTTAGTAAAGATATTCAGAGCCCTTTGCATGTTAGAATGATTCTATGTACAACTAATGCTTAAAATAATGCTATTCTAACAAGCTAAAATTTGGTTTTATAATATAGATTGATTAACTCAATAAGGATTTTGTAGAAGGCATTCATGCCTGAAGTACTTTACTATCTATACAATCATGTAATCTACTTATATTAAGCATAGTTGTTTCCAACTGTAGGGATCATTTGATGCAAGCTTTGTGAGTCTTGTACTTAGGTACTATGCAAAGGAATACACACACACACACACACACATATGTATATATATATATATATATATATATATATATATATATTTACTGCACACACACACACACACATACACACTCACACACACACACACACACATGGTTTATATGCAGAATCCTCTGATTCAAGTTCAATCCATTCAAGTTCATATATATGGTGCCAAAGCTCTACCCAGAAAGCCAAAATTTAAAATAATCAAATTATTTTTCTCATTTTAATTGACACATTAATATGAATTTGCATACAAAGCTTTTGTATATTTATTGTATAGTAAATTATATCTTTGTCTCATTGTCTTTGTTTGTCTCTCTCCTGTGTCTCCTGCTTATGGCTTCCTCTCTCATCTGTCCCTATCCTGCCTCTTTTACAATCATAAAATAGAGGTTGTCTGGGAAATGGTAGTGAGACATTTTATATTTTTCTCACATGATCTCTATGAGTCAGAGAATCAATCATTGACGGCATGAAGCTAAGCATCCAAACCTATGTTGACTGCTGATTCTTTTCTGTCCAGACAAAGTACTGAACTTTCAGTTAGCTGCCATTTTTCACATGCACCTAGAGGTAGTGATTCTAAAGAGAGAAAGCCTTACTGAGAAAGAAACAAAAGAAAAGAAATGGTGTGTGTGTGTTTGTGTGCGCATGTATGTTCGTGTGTGACTGTGTGTGTATGTGTGTTTGTGTGTGTGTGTGTTTGTGTGTGTGTGTGTGTGTGTGTTTGTGTTTGTGCATCTGCTGTTTGTGTTTCTGTTGAGGGAACTTCTAGATATAACTTCTCATGATAAAGTAGGTGCAGAAAGGAAACAAAAAAATGAACAAACAAAACAACTCAGTGGGGTATTCATGATAGTTTCATACCAGAGTTGTGGATAATTACATAGTTTTGCCAGAGGTTGCAGTCACATTATAGAAATGTACATGTAATAATAATAATGACATTATGAATTGAACTTGGATCCTTAGAGGATGAATTATTCTGCACATAAACCAAAGGGAAATGCTCAAGTACATAGTGCAAAGTGCACAATGATGAGAACAAGCCTTTTCTCCTTATTAGTACAACAGCAACGTCCTCTGGAATTTAGTGGACATTACTAATTCCATTCACTGTTTTAGGGAATTTGCACATAATATAAAAAATGCTTAATTCTCTGGACAGCTAACTGAGAACTATTTAGCATTATCTCATTTTATAGACCAGAAAAGAGTGAGACAGAATCTTTAATTAATTTTTCAAGATTGACTAATTGAATAAACTGTAAAATAAGAAATATTAAGATACTTCAGAAACCTATACACTAGTGAGCATATCCAAATATACGCATACACATAACTCATGTGACACAATATAATACAACATAGCACACACACACACACACACACACACACACACACACACCTCATGCACATATGTAGACACAAATTTGTTGAAGAAAGCTTAAAGTGAAAACATTCTTTGGTGACTGACTTGCACAAAAAAAAATCCACTGAGGAAAATTTAAGTAACATTTTTATTAGGAATTATACTACATTGCTGCACATGATTTGAATACAAACTAAACTCCAAACTTAAGCACTGCAATAATCCTCTCACTGTTTGTAGAGAAGATCTATTCCCCTTATAATATTTTATTTCACCATGCCCTGAAAAATCTCTGAATCTTTACTCTCCTAGATCTTGATTTATTTTATTTTTAAATATGGACCTGTTAATGAGATTTCTGTCCCCTGAGAGTTATTTAACTTGAAATCCAAGAATGCCATAACCTTTCTGGAAGTGTTTTTAATTGATTAGCAATTACAAGTAATTCAATTAAATGAGCTCATTTTTATTTTTAATGAAGTTGTTAGTGTAGTAATTATTTCCTGAACACTGTACTTCAAGCATCTAAATATATTTCTTCTATTTGTCTAAATAATCTCTTCTGTAAATTAAAACAATGACACTTTATTTCAATACTTAATCTCTTCTTCACACATAAAGAAGTCAGTAAACAGCTCTTTGGTGTCTTTCCAATTTTCAAAGAACAAAAACTATTGCTTGGTTGTAAGTAAAAATAGAACAGTGGAACAAGGGTGTGATAGATCATCACTGTGGCCAGCATGTATAAGTTAATTCATAGCCTATTTGTCTCTTGGTTCTGGGTTTCCTCATTCATTCAAAGGGATTTTTTATCTAGATTCATCTATTTACCTGTAAATTTAGTTTTTTAAACATCTGATTAATATCCAATTGTGTAAATGTACCATATTTTAAAACTTTATTCATTCATGGATGGAGTCTAGGCTGTTTCCAACTTCTTCTATTAAGAATAAAACAGCAATAAACATGGTTGAGCAAGTACTGTAGTAGGAGGCATAGTCCTTTGACTACATATGCCCAAGACAGAATTAGCAGTATCTACATCTACAATGATTTCCGTAGTAACTCTGCAAGATTGTACTCTCACCAGTGACAGAAAGATGGAGGAGCTGTCCTCATTCTCTGCATCCTCACCAGCACGGTTTTTTACTCATTTTATTCATCTTGGCCATTCTGGGTGGTGTAAGATAAAGTTCATTGTAGTCTTGATTTGTCTTTTCCTTATGACTGAGGATGTTGAACATGTCTTTAATGGTTTTTCAGCCATGTGCTTACTTTTTTCTTGAGAATTTACTCTAGATGTGTACCCCATTTTAAAATTGGTTTATTTGTTTTCTTGATATCTATCTTCTTGAACTAGTTATATATTTTGGATATTAGCCCTCTACAAATATATAGTTGGGAAAAAATAAAAAATAAGAATAAAAAACTTTTCCCATGCTGTACCCTGAGGTATTGTCTTACCAATGGTGTCCTTTGCCTTACAGAAGCTTGTCAGTTTTGTGACTCGCTGCTTAATAACTGTTCATCTTAGTGCCTGTATTAATAGTATTCTGTTTAGAATGTCTTTTCCTGTTTCAATAACTTCAAGGCTATTATTTAATTTCTATTCTATCAGGTTTAGTGTGTCTACTTTATGTTGATGTCAGTGAACAATTTGAAGTTGATCTTTGTACAGGGTGATACGTATGGATCTATTTGAATTCATCTACATGTAGCCATTCACTTTAACCAGTACCATTTGTTGAAGATGCTTTATTTCTAGTGTGTATTTCTGACTTACTTATCAAAAATCAGTTGTCTGTAGGTTTCTGGACGTACGTCTACATCTTCAGGTTGATTACATTGATTAGCATGTCTGTTTTGTGCCATGATCATGATAATTTAAGTACAATATATATGTAGTAAAATTTGAAATTGGGGATAGTCATACCTCCCGCAGTTTTATATTATTCAGGATAATAAGAATGATTTGGCTATTCTGGATTGTGTTTCCATATGAAGCTGAAAATTGTCCTTTCATGATCTGGATAAAATTGTGTTTGAATTTTGATGGGGACTATACTAAATCAGTTAGACTGCTCGTGGTAGGGTAGGCATTTTTACTATGTTAATTCTACCTATCCATGAGCATTAGCGACCATTCCATCCTCTGATAGCTTCGATTTCTTCTTCAGTGTTCTGAAAACTTTATTTTACATGTATTTAACTTGCTTGGTTAGCGTTGCCTCAAAGCATTTTATCCTTTTTAAGGATATTGTGACAGGCATTTCTGTGATTTCTTTCTCAGTCTGTTTGCCATTTGTATGTAGGAGGCCTACTGGTATTTGTGGACTTTTTATAGCCAGCTAACTTGCTGAATGTGTTTAGCTCTGTAATATTTTCCTGGTGGAAATGTTAGGGTCACTTATATATATTACCATATAATCGTCAAGTAAAGATGCCTTTGCTTCCTTTCTTCCTATTGTATGTTCTTGATCTTACTCAGTTCTCTTCAAGCTTGTGCTAGATAGTTTTACATCAAATTGACATGGGCTTATAGTCAACAGAGAAGAAGGAATCTCAGCTAAGAAAATGTTTCTAAAAGATCAGGCTGCAGGTAAGCCTGTATGCTGGAGCCAGCGGGCCAAAGTTAACTCTAGATCTGCTCACCACACCTGTAGCACGTTTTTTTTTTTTTTTTAAATTTATTCTCCTCAAGCAAATTACAACTTAACTGCAGTTTCCCTTTCCTCCTCTTCTACTAGGTTCTTCCCACATCTCCTCTGTTTCTCAGATTCACTCTCCCTCCATTTCCCTTCAAAAAGTACAGGACTACCAAAGATATCAACCAAACATAGCACATCAAGTTGCAATAAGAGTAGGCACTTCTTCTCATATTAAGAGTGGATAAAGCAACCCAATAGGAAGAAAAGGTCCCAAAAGCAAGCAGAGGAGTCAGAGATAGCCTTTGATCCCAATGTTAGGAATTTCACAAGAAGACCAAGCTACACACTGATAGCATATATTGAGAGGGCTTAAGTCAGACCCATGCAGACACCCTGATAATTGGTTCATTCTCTGTGAGAACCTGTAAGTCCTGGTTAGTTGATTCTGTGGTTTTTCTTGAGGTGTTTTGACCTCTCTGGCTCCTATAGTCCTTCCTTTCCCTCTTCCATGGGATCCACCAAGCAAATATTTGACTGTTTGTTGTTGCATCTATTCCAGTTACTCTGGATAAAGTCTCTGCTAGGTTCCAGACCAAGAGTACAACAGAATACCATTGCTTTAGATCTCTGGGCTACTGAGACTTTGATTCCCATTCCTCTAGACAGTGTCAGGCCTTTTGATGGTACCTAGACTGATGGTGCTGGTTTCTATAAGACATTAGACAAAGCAAGCAATGGGGAGCAAATTAGTAAGCAGCACTCCTCCATGGTCTTTCCATCAGCTGCTGTCTCCAGGCACCTCTCTTATTAAAATTATTGTCCTAACTTTATTCCATGATGAACAGTGATATGGAAATGTAAGCCAAATAAACCCTTTCCACCCCAACTTGCCTTTGGTCATAGTGTTTCATTGCAGCAATGGAAGTCTTAACTAAGATACTCCTCCAGCTAGGACTTCAAGTAATGTAGTGAATAAATATGGAGAGTAGACAACCTTGTCATGTTCCTGATTTTAGTGAAAATGATTTTCTCTCCATTTAGGTTGATATTGGCTGTAAATTGTTGGAAAATACCTTTATTACATTGAAGTATGCCACAATACATCCCTTATATTGTATCCCTAATCTTGTATCCTTAATCTCTCAAGAAATATTACTATGAAGCGCTTAATAGGTTTTGTCAAGGGGTGTTTTTGCATCTAATGAGGTGGTCATGTGGTTTTTGTCTTTCAGTCTCTTCAAATGCTGAATTATGTTTAACTTATGTGTGATCAAACATCATTGCATCACTGGAAAGAAGTATACTTGATAATGGTGGATGAGCTTTTTGATAGGTTCTTGGATTTAGTTTAGAATTATTTTAAAGAATTTTTATATCTGTGTTCATAAGGGATATTAATTCATGGTTCTACTTTGTTGACTCTTTATGTGATTTAGGTGTCAGAGTAACTATGGCCTTTTAAAATAAATAGAACTGGGTAATGTGCCTTGTTTTGTCTAGTTTGTGGACTTACTTGAAGGGTACTGGCATTAAGTTTTTGAAACTTGAATAGATTATCTGCTCCTGGGCTTTTATTTTATTGAGAGATTTGTAATTACTGCCTCTATTTCACTACAGGTTATAGGTCTGTTTTATTTGTTGATCTGGTTTTTATTTGACTTTGATAAATTGTATGTATTGAGAAAATTACCATTTCTATAACATTTTCAATTTTTGTGATACAGATTTTTAAAGTATGTTCCTATGATTGTCTGGATTTCTTTTTGTCTGTTATTTTTTTTTCAATTTTTTTTTTATTGGATATTTTATTTACATTTCAGATGCCAATCCCTTTCCCCATTTCCCTTCCCCAGAAAACCCCTATCCTGTGCCCCCCCTTTTCCATTTGGCTTTTATACAATTTTTTAAATGTTAATCAAGGGCTTTGTAAGTATGGTAATGCTCAATCAGAAGTGTAACCTAATACCCAATCTAGCTATATAAACTATCTTTGACTAGTGGAGACACGTGAACTTCTGCCTCCATGCCCCCTCTCTCTTTCTCTCTCTTTTTCTCTCTCATTACCTAGCTTCTCATCTACTTCATCTTCTCCTCTCCTTACTCCATCTTTTCCTCTTGCTGCTCCTTTCCCCTTAGCTCCTCCTACATATTACCCTTCCTGTTAAAATAAAGCTTCTCTCTCAGAATACAATTAGAGCACAATTATTCCTATTTGTACCAGTGAGGTACAAGATAGTCTTAATACCCAGTCCATCCTTTTGTTTGACTAGCCAGAACCTCTGCCGTCTCTCTTGACTAGAACACTTAGTTTTGAACCTGGCTTTTTCTTGGCTTTAGAATGAATGTCAGCTGAGAACCCTCCACTCAGATCTTTTCTCTCAAGGTAAATAGCCTGGAATGGCTATGAGTCTATAGGTCTTCAATGCCGTCAGAAATCCAGAATGACTAAATTAACTGAATTTATGGGAAGCACTAAGCATAGCTTCTAAAACTTAGCCAATTTATAGAGACCGCTGAACACCTGGACAACCCCTATACTACAGAACGTTGGAGCATCAAATCTTCAGCCTTCTGGCCCAAACTCATCTGACAGACTTTAGTGCTGCAGAATTATTAAGGGCTGGTTACTCTGTCTAGGCAGATATAATCACTCGACTATTCTGCAAATGTGTCCTTTTCTGTAGATGGAGAGAGGCAATTCTTGCCTGGTGGCTGTCTCACCATAACAGGAGTAACTCCAATGATGCTCAATTTCTTCTTAGAATCCAAGACACGAAGCTGTCAGGAGCAGACAGGTCTCTAATCAAAATGAACATTAATATAGAAATATTTGTGATGTCAATTCTATGGATTTCTGACCTTTTGAAATCCAATTATCCATGTAAGGTAACCTGGACTGCTGTCTGTTATCTCCTCTCAGCTATTTCTAAATGAAATATAGAAAACACCCTAACAATAAATTCAAAGTCATGAATTTGCTATAGTTCCTTAACTCACAGGTTAGTCATCCCAAGTCAGTTAAAAAAGTTAAAGAAGGACTGGGTCTAAGTCTTGTATTTCTAAATGTGTTATACAGGCACAATGCCCATGAGAGTATCTATATTCATTTCACTTTCATATAGATGAGAAGCTTATACCAACGAAAACTTTAAATTTGAAATCCAAGTGAATTTTGTACCATTTAAGAAATTATAACTTCATCTTGATACTAAGTTATACAGATTTCTCCCAATAGGTTATGGCTATGCCATAAATCCTGGCTAATCCTCCCTGTTCCAACAAAATCACTGCTGTTCCCCAGAGAGACAGCCCCATATTAATCACCTTACTCCCCAAGCCCAGGGAATAGCGGCGCTGACTCTTCTTTAACTTCTTCAAGCTGATTACGGGCGTTGAGACATCAGAAGAGGGGTGGGGGGAAGAGCAAATTGATAAGCCTCTGACTCTGTGTCCTCACTGCATCCAGACGGAACTCGCAGACACTGGAGAATTGAATAGGTCCGCTCGTTTGGCTTGATGAGTAGATACACCAAGGCTGTGCATTCTGCAATATACAATTCTCTGGACAAGTTTTAGTATCAAGAAAAAAAAATTTTTTTTCCTAGAGTGCTGACATGTATTTTTAAAGATGTTGGTTCTAACAACTTTTTCCCCCGTTTTATGTAGTTGGTTATAATACTTATGTTTCAATTTTTATCCTATTATCCCATTTCCCCAACCACCCAGGAACCCCTTATCCCATCCCTCCTCCTTATATCCCTTCTATGAGGCTGTGCCCGCACCCACCCCCATCCCCCACTACCCCCTCCTCACCCTCACACTCCCCCTTCTGTGTTGATTTGTCTGTTATTATAGCTTACTTTTCATCTCCATTTTTGTTAATATGTATCTTTCCTCTCTAGCTTTTATTTCATTTTCTATTTTTTATCATCCTTATTGATTTTCTCAAATCAATTCTTTGGTTAATTGATTCTTCATATTGTTTGCGGGTTTTTTGTTCCTATTTTATTGATTTTGGACTTGCATCTAATTATGTCTTTTCATTTACTTCTTTTGGATGCCTTCATCTCCTTCTCTTCCCCCTTATCCTCCTCCTTCTCTTCCTTCTCTTTCTCCTCTTCAACTTCGTCTTCTTCATCTGTTTCTAGAGTTTTCAAGTGTATTATTAAGTTTCTTAAGTGATATTTCTCCATTTTTTCATGTAGTAAATTGTTGCTCACAGAACTATTTTCATTGTGTTACACAAATTTGTAAAAATTGTGTTTTGATTTTCATTCAATTCTGAAAAGTTGTTAATTTCTCTCTTGACCTATTTTTTATTCACTTTTACATGTTTGTAAATGTCTGTTGTTGATAACCAACTTTAATTTGTAGTGGTCAGATAGGATTTAGGATTTTATTTTAATTTATTGTACTTGTTAAGATTTGCTTTGTGTCCACTTATCTTGTCAGTTTCAGAGGAAGTTCCATAAAGTGCTGAAGAGAATGTATATTCTTTTGTGTTTGATTGAAAAGTTCTGTAAGTGTCTGTTAAGTTTATTTGGTTTATAATGTCAGTTAGCTCCAGCATTTCTCAATTTAGATATTGTCTGAATGACCTGTATATTACTGAGCATTGGTTATGGATTTCACCCACAACTACTGCGCAAAGATCAGTATGAGATTTTTAGTGGTAGTGTTATTTGTTTTAAGAAGTTGGGTACTCCTATGCTTGTTGCACAGATGTTTAGAACTGCAAAATAATTTTGTTTGATTTTTCTTTGATAGCTATATTGTGTCCTTCCCTGTCTCTTTTTAAATTTTTGGTTTAATATCTATTTTGTCACATATTAAAATGGCTACACAGACTTGTTTCTTGGGTCCAAGTGCTTGGATTATTTTTTCTTTGTATTTTTACTGTGAAATGATGCATGTCCTTGATGTTAAGTTATGTTTCTTATAGGCAGCAGAAGGATGGATCTTGTTTTAAAAAAATGCTCCTCTGCTAAGCTACGATTCTGCAGATAATGCTGATAAAATTATCCGTGGCTTGAGGTCAGTATTTCCATTTTGGTCAAATGTCAAGAATGGCATATATAGCTTGATCATGCTAGCCCCTTTTTGTCCTGGGAATATTTTTGTTTCTGCCTATTGCATTAAATCTTGTCTCTAAGAGCATCATCATGTTGGTAGCCAAAGTACATGACTTGAAACTGAAAATGGAACCAGAGACAGAGTTATTAATTTGACAGGTTGGCAAGTGAAGAATGGGTAAGATTCTGCACAGAGCCTTTTCTGTGCATTCTCTGTGCAACCTATGACAGAAATGCATTGCTTTGGATAATGCATATTCTAAGGAAGGCATTCTTGTCAGAACCACGTAAGACAGGCTGAATCTGGTTTATGCAATGAAAAAAAAGGGGGGAGATGTGGAGAGCTTTGGGAGCTGCTTGGAAGGAATCTGACATTGGCCAAGGTCAAGGGACTGGACTACAGACAGAAATCTGACATTAGGGTGGAACAAAGAAGTAATTTCAGGCAGGAATCTAAATCCTAGGGTAGAAAAAAAGAAGTAATTTTAGGCAGGAATCTAAATCTTAAGCTGGAACTAAGAAATAGCTTTCAGGCAATGAAATGACTTTGGGCTAGTACAGAGAAGTAGGCTCAGATATTTTGGTCGTCCTGATAAGCCCTTAGAAACAGTGATCACAGGAGTGTTCACAGAATTTTGTTTATTGCCTTGCTTGTTCTTTGACTATTCATGTTTACTGTCTTGCTTGTTCCTTGACTATTTGCATCCATTGTATTGTTAGTTCCTTAGCCTAGAATTGACCTTAATACTTTCAAGTAATTTAAATGGCATAGAAGAAAAAAGAAAAAAAAGAAAAAAAAGGAGGAGGGAGGGAATGGGGAAAGGAGATAATATCTGAAATGTAAATAAATCAAATATTGAATAATAAAAGGAAAAATGGTAATAACAAACTTTAGATGGCTGCATTTTAAATGCAACTTTTTTCTCTTTTCATAATATTTTTACTGATTATTCAGGGATTTCATAATATGAGCCTAAATCATACTCATTTCTCAGTCTTCCCAGGCCCACCCTCTCCAAAATGAAAAAGGAGGATGAAGGGAAGTAGGAGGGGAGAGGGAGAATGAAGAAGGGAGAAGAGGAGGAGGGAGAGGAAGAGGAAGAGAAGGAGGAGGAAGATGAGGAAGAAGAGAAAGAAGAAGTTCAATTTGTGTTGCTCATATTTTCTCTTTTTTACTGGATATTTTCTTTATTTACACTTCAGATGTCATCCCCTTTCCCCATTTCCCATACCTAGAAACTTCTTATCTCATCCCCTCTCATCTTTTTTGCTTTTAGACCATTTTAATTACATGCAAGTATTAAGATCAGTTCTAGGTTGAGGAACTAGCAATATAATACATGCAAATAGTCAAGGAACAAGCAAGACAATCATGGAAGCACATAGGGAGAGCCCCATGGCTCCAGCTGTATATGTATGGGAGAATGGCCTTGTCAGACATAGGTGGGAGAAGAGATGCTTGGTTCCATGAAGGCTGGACTCTGAGTGTGGGGGAATTCTTGTGTGGGGAGGTGGGGGTGTTAGGTGAGGGCACATCCCCATAGAAGCAGGAGGAGGGGGGATGGGGTAGGGGTTCCTGGGTTGGGGGGAAGAAATTGGGTAAGGGGATAACATCTGAAATGTAAATAAAATATCCAATAAAAAATTAAAATTAAAAAACAAACATAAAAAAAGAAAATAGGGAAAAAGTGTTTTTCTAAACAAAAAGAGCACAAGAAAATAGTAAGTACTGGGAAAATTGATTACAAGAACACCATTTTTTAAAATAAGAAGATAATTGCCTTTAAATTAAAATGTGTATTATTCACTGAATGTAGACACTGAGAAAAGGATTAGACTTAGAAGAAAAGAAAATCTGCTTTCTAGTTGGAACTCCTAATACCCATAAGCATGACTACCTCAAGTAATTATTGTTCTCTTCAGAAATACAGTTTTATAACTCACACGAATATCAAAAGTCAGGGAGTTAGACTCCTGAGAAATACTTACAATGCAATATAAAGTGATATGCATTGGAGAAGATAAATGGTTTCCTGATTGGCTGTTAGGATAAGGTCATAATATATCCACCAACTTACAACAGCTCCATCACTCTGGATGAGAGCTATGGCTGTCTACTGAGGTTGAGTACGTATAGTTGAATTATAATTTCTAAAATCATGGAGACAAAGAGGTATATCTTACCAAATTATGCCAAAATGTTATATTAATGACTATAATTAATAATTAATGACTATAATCTTGATTGCATGTGTATATGAAACTGGCTTCAGTCTGTAGTTGGGGTAACATGTGTGCTTAAATCTCGGTAGTTTTTAAAACAATATCTGTCCTAGGTTCTCATTAACGTTGGGAAAAATATTTGGTTAATGTGAGCCTATATTTGTCCTCCCTCCCAGAAGGCTATTTTAGAAACAAATAATTGGGATAGTCCTCTATAATTACATATGACTATAAGCATATATATGTATGTATATATACCTGGATTTAAAAATAATGTTATAAAAATAAGTAATTACATGTTTAGTTAGTCATATTTACATGTTTTGGGAGTAGTTAAAAAGGGAAAGATATTTAGGTCACTATCTATAGCTTAATTACAATCCCATATTTTTCTCATTTAAATTCTAATATCACTGTGAATCACATAATTATGCAACAAATCTAATTTTAAATAAATTCTGTATGTAAGAATAATTGAAGGTTCTAAATATAGAAGAGCAAATACTTCCTTCTAGAGCCATGAGAACTCATGCCTAACATGAGCAGGATTAACTTCTAATATATTGGCCACTAAGCTATGAAATGGTATCATATCCATGGAATTGCTTTCTTTATTATGGATATACTGAGACTTTTCAGTTTGGTTCATTATACATACATACATACATACATACATACATACATACATACATATATTTAAATGTATATAATATTGATTAAGTAGTCTTTAAAAAACATGCCCTCGTTCCAACAAATAGAAATGGCCAACATATATCTGTTGATAATAATGACTTAAACATAAGTGATGTACTTTGCAGGGACAGTTTGTAGGATATATCTGTGTCTTCAAGGTATGTTTTTAAACTTGATATGACTATCATGAGGGAAATACTGTGACAGAAAATGTTCTTTTTTTCCTTGGGTTTTTCTCTTATTCTATTTTAATTTGCATGATGTGTTTAATATACCATCTAACATACCTATATATTATGTATATACATGTACACACATATATGTATTATTTTCTCTTGTTTGCTATTTCTTATGATATTTTTTTTCTTCTAATGATATTCTCCTTGTATCTACTTTCTTTTCTCCTTTAGATTTTTTAAATTGTTCTTTTAATGAATAAATGACTAAGTTGGATTTGATTACAGGGGTAGGAGGGAGAAGTATTTGTAGAACAGATAATTGAACAGTGGCTGTACCACTGAAGAAATATCTCCCTCTCCACCATCCCTCTTTCTGTTTAACTGCTTATAAGTCATGGAGGTTCAGGGCCTCATGAGTTCCTTTTCAATCTATTTGAAAGGGCAGGCCAAATACTATGCAGGTCTGGTGTAGCTAATCATGACAACTGAAGTTTCAAAAGTGTAATAGTAGCTTCAGGCTTGGATTCATTGTCCCCAACACTCCAGCTCCTTCTCTATCCTTTATATACCACTTACCCTTTCTTCCATCATGTTCCCTGAGAGTTGGATAGAGTAGCATAGATGCCTTATTTGAGGCAGAATATTAAACAGTCCCTTATTCTCAGCATGTTGGCCAGCTAGGAGTCGGCCACAGACGATTCTATGGGATGGGAGTATATGAGTGAACAGAAAGGAGAGAGATTTCTTTTCATAAAAGAATTTTTCATAAGGAAGGATTTTATTTCATAAAATTAAATTTGAAAAATACTTCATGTCCTAGAAACTTACAAAAGGAGAAATGTACTTGCTCTCTCCCACTCTAATATTTTTAGTATTCTTAGAGAATTTATAGATAATATGAATTCGCAGACAAAAAAAATGCAAATATAGGTGGAAATTGTGACCTGCTTGCTGTAATTGCAGAGTATTGGGCTGTACTGGGAATTAATGACTTAGTGGATGATGGATATGACAGCGGTTTTTCAGTTAATGAAATACCTATTGAAGTTTAAAAGGAAGAATAAGAAAAGGGGATACTGAGTCTTTTTGTGTTCAAAAGAGGAGAAAAAGTTTTACAACATTTTACTGAGGGGTACTGAATTCTCCACTTCCCTTTTAACTCCATTAATCTCTTCTAGAAAAATCTACCCTATTGCCAAACATTTTGATGGCCAATGCATGAGAATATTTTATGTCTTCAAATAGAAACCAACCCTTTCATTATCCTAAGGTTGTACTAATATGGCTTACCTTCACAGAGTCACCAAGACCAGGATTGCTCCTGACAGTCCACAAGGAAGATTCCAAAATGGCACAGTTGGAAAAAGCAAAAATTTCACCTTATGGGGCAATTTCTTTTCATTATTTCTTTTTCCAAGAGCAGTAGTCCATAGAAGATCGAGACAGTATTTTTGAGAATTTTTGTGCAAAATTGCTTATTCCTGGGATGTAGATAAGTTCCTTAAATTGCTCAATTGAATCTCAATGGTAGCTTGATCTTAAAGTTAGCATACACTTTGTCAAAATCTCAACAAAACGTGGACAAAAGGAAATTGCAAAGAAAACTAACACCCATCATAGCAGTCAGTCAAATAATTTCCAGTCTTAGACTTTCTATGCTTACAACAAGGCAAGAAAGCAGCAATTCAACTCACCAAAGACTCCTTCTTCTGAAAAATATTTAAAATCCTGGAAGTCTTCTCCCTTGTAGTATTAAAGTATAAAGCTATTAACACAGAATTTCTTTTGATATAGGATATCATACTAATTGTGAGTTATCTTGAAAATGAATACTTCATTATTAATCATTGATTTTCTTTTGAAAACTCTTTAACAGATGATTTTTGTTTGTGGTGTATAGTTAATCAACTCATTATTGTGTTTTTAAAAAGGCTGATTATATTAGACATCACCTTCAAGAAGCCTTGCTAGCCTGTCACAGAAAATGGCTGTTTTCTTCCAGGTCAGGTACTTACTGCTTGTCTCCTTTTCCACATATCTGTGAAGTGTGTGGGAATGGCTGTGGCTCAGTTTCATCACTTTAATGGTGGGGATCACAGGCAAAAGAGAACAAGATATCTGGTGCCAAGAGCAAAGAGGGAGACAGTCAGGGAGGACAGATGCTGCTGCTGGCCTAGTGCTTTGTCTTAAAAGTGTAGCCCAGATTTCCTCAATTATGAATCATTTATGTATGAAAAAGTAACTAAAAAATCCTGGTCACCAGTTGTCTTTCATTGCATTGAGTTTGTTCAGATATATTAAAACAAAATAGAAACCACACACATCTAATTTTAGATGTAAAAATCCAGAACTAAATGAAAGAATGAAGTAGGATATTAGTAAGAAGAAAATTATTGGACTCAAATCTTAAATTTCTCCATAATTTTCCCTCCAGTATTCTGTGAGATAGAACTGGCAGCAAGATTAATCCAGGATTTAGTTTCTTGGTAAAACACCCAGAAATGAAGAACATTAATTATTAATTACAGAATTTTAATTACAAAGTCAAACAAATTTTTTGTTATGCTTTGTGGCTTTTTAAATCATGAATATGCAACTAACTCTGTCATTGACCCACAGACTTCAGGCTTTAAACTGGCCTTATTCATGAGTGAGATAGAAGTAACTTGAGAAAATATTTCCCTCTATTGTCTTGTTTATTTTAATTTTATTATTAACAATCAAATCTCAGGTATCACATTGCCATATTTAGAAGCTATAAAAGCCTCTAACAAAGACAGATGTAAACAAAATAATAACAACAAACACACTCCTTGACCCAATTTAAGAAAAGAATTTGCATTAATGAACAGAAAATGTCACAAGTGAGATTTGTTTACCTGGTGTTCAGAGATGAGAGTCCACTCAGGCTCAAGAAAATACTAATTCCAACTCAATCATAATAATTCATCTTCATCCCCCTCTTCCTTCTACTTTTCCTCCTCCTCTTTCTCCTTCTCTTATACCTTCTCTTCCTTCTCTTCTCTCACCCACCCCTTCTCTGTGTTTTCTGAAATAGTGTTTTATACTGTACCTGAGTCTGTCCTGGAACACAGTACCCTCCTCATAGTCTGGTCTCAAACTATTGACAATCTACCTGCCTTAGCTACCCGAGTGTTTGGACTCTGAACATACTTATTTCCCATTAATTCAAAATTTAGTTACTTATCAACCCCCCTTCAACTGTTAAGCCAACCATTTCCCATGGCTTTCCTAAAGAGGTTCAGGGGAAGGCACAACAGAGGAAGTATATAGCAGATGGTGGTAGAGATGGCTAGTTCCAGTGGATTATTTTACCACCTGACCCATTACATCTAGAGGGTGAGTTCAGATTCTTCTATGGATAAAGCTATTGCTTCAGAGAGGGACTCATATCATAATCAATGATGTGCTCTCAGCGTAGTCCCTTCCCACACCCAGGGCCACCTACCCTAACAGCAATAGCCCAGTCTCAATGGAATTATTGCTATATTGATGTTCCCTGAAATGATGCTTGTATAGAAGTTGTTGCTAGGCACACATATTATCAGAAAACAGATGAGTTCCTATAGAGATGCACTCGGAACAAGTGACTTGCTATATCAAGTTTGAATGATATAATACTTTGACATGTTTGAAATTTTTGAAAGAAAATAAGACACATTTTAAAAGAAAATGACAGAATATCCAAGATACAATCAACAGAACTCAAAAAGGTTAACAAGCCCAAAGGCACAAGTAAGGATGCCTCAATACCACTTGAAAGGGAGAAGGAAGCAATCACCTTAGGGAAGAGGTGAAGAATGAGGGAGAAACTTGTGTGATAGAGGGGACAGGGAGGTGAAGGGGAACATGATCAGGTATGGGGGGGAAGGAGTGAAGCCCTAAGGGCCATCTGAAAGAATAGAAACAGGTAACTTTGGCTGTGGGTAGAAGGTGAGGGAACCCTGTAGAATGTACCAGAGACTTGAGAGGTGAGAGACTCTCAGTACTCAAAAGAAGGAACCCAAGATGAAATGTCCTACAGTGTGGAGTGGGAACTTGTAGAGCCCAACTCCAGTAGAAAAACAGGGTCTCAAGTGGAGGGATGGGGTTGCCATCTCACAGTCAAAAAACTCTTACCCAGAATTGTTTCTGTCTAAAAGAACTTCGAGAAAAAAATTGGAGAAGAGACTAAAGAAAATGTGGTCCAGTGACCACCCAAATTGGTAACTAACTCAAGGGGAGGCTCCAAGGCCTGACACTATTACTAATGCTCTGGTATGTTTACAAACAGGAGCCTAGCATGGCTGCCCTCTGAGAGGCCAAAAAAACAGCTGAAAGAGACAGATATATGATCAAGCAATATATGCCATTCTTTAAGCTTGACCAAAATGGAAATACTGACCTCAGGCCATGGGGAATTTTTATCAACAGTATCTGCAGTATCAAAATTCAGCAGAACAGCATTCTTTAAATTCATAATCTGACTATGCAAAGTTAAAACATTTAGAGAGGTGTTAGAATTATGCCAAATACCCTGCAAGTGTCTTTACCCTTTTTTCTAATTATAATGACTATCATTGTAAATTTTACAAGTAACACGAATCAATCGGTATTTGGCATGACACTCGAGATGGCTCCTTACTCTTAAACTCTAAACCTTCTTCCAACAATTTGAATAGGATAAAGAACATCAATCCCTTTTTCCAAATACCTATCTAAATCATCTTGTATACTCAACACATTAGTAACGTTGTTTTACTAAATGATTAACAAAAGTAGCTGTCTTAACTTCATGTGTCAAAGCAATTGCAGAAGCAGTGGTGCTAACAATTAATGTAATTAAAGGTGTTATAATAATCAAGCCCACTACCCTCTTGCTTCTGCTTAAATCCTGACTCACTTCTTCCAGTACTTGCAAGTTTTTTTCAGAATACCAAGATTGTATAATACTCAGGGCAATACAACAAAGGCTTGGTGATAGACTCCCATAAGAGACATGCCAGATTTCAATACACTAACACAGAAAGAATACAATCAATACAACTTACACTAAATACTGTAGAAGAGACAAAAGTAATTTTAACAGGACAATTAAAAAAAACTTAACACATGCACTAACATTTGTTTGAAATTCAGATCCTGTCCCAAATTTATCTCTTGCTATCATAACATCATAGAGAACTGAAGCTAATTTCCACATATATCTCTGAAAATGTCCAGAACCAGCCTTCCAAATGAAGATTGCTATTTCCAATATTGGATTGATTTCTAGACTAGTCTACGATTGAGTCTGAATAACTGGTCACATTTAAGAATAATATAAGAATCTTAACTTCTCTTTTTGATTTGCTGTTCCACAAGGTCTAAAATCTTTAGGCAAGGCAGTCTATCCCATCAGGGGTATAGGCAAGCAAAGGTAGGTCAGGAACATATGTCTAATACAGCTTCCCAGTCACCTTTGTCAGAGTACTCAGCAAGCTCACAGGTCAGCATTGTTCTTTGTCCCAGCATCAGCATGTTTCACCAATCTCTCTGGCAGACACCCATGCTCCTTCTGCATCCTGCAGAAACAAACACAAACATGCCTTCTTCCCCATATTAAATACCTGATTGGGATGATGCCATATTCCAGTAATTGAATCCATCTTTTTGACCTAGGCATAAATATGCCTAGTTGTAGAGTGTCATAGACACTCAGCATTAAGTTTCTTGGCAAACTTTTGAAAATTTAAAATAAAAAGAGAATTATTTAAATAAATTTGTGGTGTATGGAAATATACCTCCCCCTTTTTTATTTTATGAAGATATTGGTTTAAAGTTCCATGAGCTTATTCCACAATACCTTGTCCTCGAGGAATATAAGGAATTGCAGTAATATGGGTAATATTAAATCGTTGACAAAAAAGTCTTTAATGCTTGACTTCAATAACCAGTTCCATTATCTGTTTTAATATGATTTGGAAGAGCCAGCATAGAAAAACAATGTAGGCGAAAACTAAGTACATTTTGTGTTCCTTCTCTTGTTAAAGCAGTTACAACTAGATAGCCTGAGTGGGTGTCATAGTCAAAAGTACATATTTTAGTTGTCCAAAATTAGAAATAAGAGTAACATCCATTTGCTATAATTGATTATGTATGAGTCCTCAAGGATTAACACCATTATATGTTACAGGACATTCAGGACAAGTCTTTACAATTTGACATGCAAATTCTCTAGAAATACTAAATTGTTGTCTCAAGTTATTACTATTTTGATGATGTAAAGAATGAGATAGTTTGGCTAACCATTCCTGTGTAAGGCCTATAATCTACCTGGTATACAAATCTGTTTTGGCATTGCCCTAATGAGTCCAAGCAATCCACTATGAACTCTTAAATGTCCTATAAAGCTAAGGAATAGTATGTTCTCTTAAATTGAGTTGTCTTTGCACAAGTAATTGCAAAATTTGAGAATTAGCAGTATCTAAAAAAGAAACAGTTTCAAGTAATTGTAGACCATGAGCTATATATAGTTTGATCATGCTAGCCCTTTTTGTCCCGGGAATATTTTTTTCCTGCTCATTGTGTTAAAGCTTGTCTTTAACAACATTAAGATATTGGCAGCCAAAGTATATGGCTTGAAACTGAATATGGACCCCGCAAAATAGTTATTAATTTAACAGGTGGGCAAGCCAAGAATGCACAGTCTTATCAACCTAAGACAGAAGTAAATTGCTTATGATAATGCACATTCCTCAATGGGTAAGGAAGGCATTCTTGTCAAAAACCACCTAAGACAGGCTCAGTCTTGTTTATAAAATAATAGTAATAATAATAATAATAATAATAAAAGGATATTTGGAGAGCTTTTGGGGCAGCTTGGCAGGAATCTGACTTTGGCCAAGGACAAGGAAATTGGCTTCCAACGGGAATCTGACATTAGGCTAGAACAAAGAAATAATTTGTGATAGGAATCTAAATTTTAGGTTAGAACAAAGAAGTAATTTCAGGCATGAATTTAAATCTTTGGCTAGAACAAAGAAGTAGGCTTCAGACATGAAAATTATGTTGGGCTAGGACAAGGAATTTGGCTCAGATAATTTGGTCATCCTGATAAACCCTTAGAAACAATAATCATGGGAGTGTTTACAGAAGTGTGTTTAATGCCTTGCTTGTTCTGACTATTTATTGTATTTATTGTATGTATTTATTGTCTTGCTTGTTCCTTGACTATTTCTATCTATTGTATTGCTAGTTTCTCAACCTAGAACTGTTCTTAATTCTTGTATGTAACTAGAATGGTATAATAATAATAATAATAATAATAATAATAATAATAATAATAATGAATTAAAAAATAAAAAAATAAAAGAGCCAGATGCAATACCATCTTATACTTATACTTTTATACTTGTGCTTGTACTTATACTTATACCCAACTAATGGGCAGAAGCTGGGGATGCCTGTTGTTGAATTAGGGGAAAGCTGGAAGAAACTGATGAGGAGGAAGACCAGCAGTCTCAACTAACCTGGACTGCCAGTATCTCTCTGACACTGAGCCACCAACCAGGCAGCAAATACTAGCTAATTTGAGATCCTAAACATATATACAGCAGAAGACTGCTTGGTTTAGCTTTAAATTGAACCACCAACCAGGCAGCAAACACTAACTGAACCGAAGTCCCCAACACATATACAGCAGAGGAATGCTTGGTCTAGCCTCAGTGAGAGAAGATGCACCTAAACCTTGAGATACTTGAGGCACTACGGAGGTGGAAGTCTGGTAGGGTTGGTTATGGAGGAACATCCTATTAGAGATGAGGAAGATGAATGAAATATGGAACTGTCAGAAAATGGACCAGGATGGGAATAAAGACTAGACTGTAAAGAATGATGATGATGTATTATACAGGCACAATGCCTATGATGGTAACAATATTCATCTCACTTTTATATCAATAAGAAGCTCATACCCACGGAAAACTTAAATTTGAAATCAAAGTAAATTTTGTACCATTTAAGAAATTATAACTTCATCTTGGTAACAATTATACAGATTTATACCACTGGGTTATGGCTATGAAATAAATCTTAGCTAATCCTCCCTGTTCCAACAGAACCACTACTTTTCCCTAGAAAGACAGCCCAATATTAACCACTTTAGTCCCCAAGCCCAGGGTATAGGGGCGCTGACTCTTCATTAACTTCTTCAAGCTGATTACGGGCATTGAAATATTAGAAGAGGGGTGGGAGGAAGAGTAAATTGATAAGCCTCTGATGCTGTGATTTTCACTGCATCCAGATGGAATTCCAGGACATCAGAGGGTTGATCAGGTCTCCTTAGTTTGCCTGATGAGTAGATACACCAAGGCTGTGTACTCTGCAATATACAATTCTCAAAACAAATTTTAGTATCAAGATAATTTGTTTCTAATTTTTTAAAAAAATTTTAATTGGGTATTGTATTTACATTTCAGATTTTATCTCCTTACCCCATTTCCTCCCACCACCCAGAAACCTCCTATGCCATCCCCCCTCCTCATGCTTCTATGAGGCTGTATCCTTACCTACCCCCTGCCCCCACTACCCCCTCCCCACCCTCATATTCCCCCACTTTGTGTTCGTTTTTCATGGGACCAAGAATCTCCTCTCTCACCTATGCCCGACAAGGCCATCCTCCCCTACATATACAGCTAGAGTCATGGGTCCCTCCCTATGTGCTCCCAGGCTGGTGGTTTAGACCCTGGAGAGCTCTGGTTGGTTGGTATTGTTGCTTTCCTCATGGAGTCACAAACCCTTTCTGCTCATTCAGTCTTCTCTCTAACTTCTTTATTGGGAAACCCTTGATCATATCAGTGGTTAGATGTGAGCATCGTCCTCTGAATGTGTGAGTCTCTGGCAGACCTCTAAGGAGACAGCTATAACATGTTCTTGACAGCATGCACTTCCAGCCATCCACACAGTTTCTAGCTTAGGTGACTGTACATGAGATGGATACCCAGGTGGAATGGTCTCCAGATGGCCCCTCCTTCAGTTTCTGTCCCAAGTTTTGTTTCCATATTTGTTTCTTGAGTATTTTTGTTACTGGATCTAAGTAGAACTGAGACATACCCACTTAGTTTTTCTACTTCATGAGCTTCATGTGGTCTGTGAGTTGAGTCTTCTCTATCCGCAGCTTTTGGGCTAACATCCGCTTATCAATGAGTAAATACCATGTGTGTTCTTTTGTGATTGGGTTACCTCACTCAGGATGATAATTTCTAGTTCCATCCATTTACCTAAAAATTTCTCAAATTCATTATTTTTAATAGCTGAGTAATACTCCATTGTGTAAATGTACCACATTTTTTGTATCCATTCCTCTGTTGAGGGACATCTTGGTTCTTTCCAGCTTCTGGCTATTATAAATAAGGCTGCTATGAACATAGTGGAGCATACATTTAGGAATACAAGGCTTAGATTCAGTCCTTCTTTAACTTTCTTAATTAATTTAAGATGGTTAGCCCGTGAGTTAAGGGCCTATAGCAAATTCATAGCTTGGAGTTTATTGTTAGGGTGTTTTACATATTTTATTTAGAAATAGCTGAGAGGAGTTAACAGACAACAGTCCAGATTACCTTACATGGATAGTTGGTTTTCAAAACATCAGAAGTTCACAGAATTGACATTACAAACATTCCTGTAGTAATGTTCATTTTGATTAGAGACCTGTCTGCTCCTGACAGCTTCCTGTCTTAGATTCTAAGAAGAAATTGAGCATCTTTGGAGTTACTCCAGTTGTGGTGAGATAGCCACTAGGCAAGAATTGCCTCTTTCCATCTACAG
Organism: Rhabdomys pumilio; assembly: GCA_030674055.1. NCBI lineage: Eukaryota > Metazoa > Chordata > Mammalia > Rodentia > Muridae > Rhabdomys > Rhabdomys pumilio. The sequence goes on along the minus strand of JANHMN010000016.1, from coordinate 29,138,610 downwards.
ATAAATTACTGTCCAGAAAAGGACACACTTGCAGAATAGTTGACTGATTATATCTGCCTAGACAGAGTAACCAGCCCTTAATAATTCTGTATCACTAAGGTCTGTAAGATGATCCTGGGCCAGAAGGCTGAAGATCAGATGCTCCAACGTTTTGTAGTATAAGGCCTGTCCAGGTGTTCAGCAGTCTCTATAAATTGGCTAAGATTTAGAAGCTATGCTTTGTGATTCCCATAATTTCAGTTAACACAGTCATTCTGGATTTCTGATGGTGTTAAAAACTTATAGTCTCATAGCCAATCATGGCTATTTACTTTGAGTGAATGGTTTTCAGCTGGCATTCCTTCTAAAGCCAAGAAAAAAAAAGCCAGGTTCAGAATTAAGTGTTTTAGTTAGGAGAGATGACAGAGGTTCTGGTTAGTCAACAAAATGATGGACTGGATATTAGGACTATCTTGTACCTCACTGGTACAAATTGGCATGATTATGCTCTAATTGTCTTTTCGGAGAAAAGTTTTATTTTAACAAGAAGGGTGATATGTAGGAGGACCTAAGGTGAGAGGAAGAGAAGAAGTAAGGAGAGGAAGAGAAGAAGGAGAGGAGAAGCTAGATGAGAGAAAGAAAGAGAAGGGGAGAGGGGGACATGGAGGCAGATGTTCACGTGTCTCCACCAGTCAAAGATAGTTGATATATCTAGGTTGGGTATTGGTTTACACTTCTAATTGAGCATTACCAAACTTATAAAGCCTTTGATTAACACTTTAAATAAATTGTATAAAAGCAAATAAGAAAACGGGACATGTTGTAGGGGTTTTCTAAGGAGGGGAATTGGGGAAAGGGTTGGCATCTGAAATGTAAATAAAATACCCAATAAAAAAAGAAAAAAGAATGATAATAATGATAATGATAATAATAATGATAATGATAATAATAATAATAATAATAATAATAATAATAGAAAATTAAAAATTCCATTAGCTGAAGAATGAGTTTGAAAAATGAATTATTGTACTGGCAACCATAAAGGGGATAATAAAAGTGATAGGAGATATGTTTATTGAAATGTGACAAACTAAATAAAAGAAAATCAGAGCAAAAGGGAAAATAATTTTCTCAATTTTCATTCCTTATCTCATATATATCCAGGTATTTGTCAAGGTAACAAAATCCAGCCTGCATAAGACATATTTGCTTACAGATTTCTAACTCAAAAATAGGCATTACGTCATGCATTTAAATCTGCAACATATATAAATAATAAAGTAACATTAACTACAACAATGTAATTGTGAGTATAAAAACACAAATAATGAAAAACCATGAAGTTTGACTGCATCATTAGTAATTTAAAAATTCCCTGTTGAAAGATAAAAGACTACATCTACACGCTGTCATTAAAAGAATAATCTGACAGTATAGTTTTAGAAAGTTTAATAATGGCCCCCAATCTCACAGAACCCAGAGGAAGGAGGCCTTCTAGGAGCTCTAACCTGGGCAGTGTCTTAGAACTGTATATTGCAGAATACACAGCCTCGGTGTATCTACTCATCAAGCAAGCTGAGCAAACCTGCTCGACCCTCTGATGTCCTGGAATTCCAGCTGGATGCAATGAAGACACATCGTCAGAGGCTTATCAATTTTCCCTTCCTCCTGCCCCTCTTCTAATATCTCAATGCCTATAATCAGCTTGAAGAAGTTAATGAAGAGTCGGCACCCATATTCCCTTGGCTTGGGGACTGAGATGGTGAATATTGGGTTGTCTTTCTAGGGAAAAGTAGTAGTTTTGTTGGATCAGGGAGGATTAGGATTTATTATTATTAGCTAGGATTTATTGCATAGCCATAACCTATTGGTAGAAATAAGCATAATTGTTATTAAGATGAAGTTATTTCTTAAATGGCACAAAATTTACTTTGATTTCAAATTTAAGGTTTTCATTGTTATGAGCTTCTTATTAATATAAAAGTGAGATGAATATTGTTACTCTCATAGGCATTGTGCCTATATAACACATTTAAGAATACAAGGCTTAGACTCAGAACTTCTGTAACTTTTCTAACTGATTTGAGATGGTCAGCCTGTGAGTTAAGGGCCTGTAGCAAGTTCATGGCTCTGAGTTTATTGTTAGGGTGTTTTCTATATTTTATTTAGAAATAGCTGAGACGAATTAATAGACAACAGTCCAGATTACCTTACATGGATAGTTGGTTTTCAAAACATCAGAAGTTCACAGAATTGACATTACAAACATTCCTGTAGTAATGTTCATTTTGATTAGAGATCTGTCTGCTCCAAACAGCTTCCTGTCTTGGATTCTAAGAAGAAACTGAGCATCTTTGGAGTTACTTTAGTTGTGGTGAGACAGCCACTAGGCAAGAATTACCTCTTTTCATCTACAGACAAATCACTGTCCAGAAAAAGACACACTTGTGGAATAGTCAACTGATTATATCTGCCAAGACAGAGTAATCAGCCCTTAATAATTCTGCATTACTAGGTCTGTCAGATAATCCTGGGCCAGAAGGTTGAAGATTGGATGCTCCAATATTTTGTAGTATAGGGACTGTCCAGGTGTTCAGCGGTCTCTATAAATTGGCTAATTTTTAGGAGCTATGCTTTGTGTTTCCCATAATTTCAGTTAACTCAGTCATTCTGGATTTCTGACAGGGTTGAAGACTTATAGTCTCATAGCGAATCATTGCTACTTACCTTGAGAGAAAAGATTTGAGAGGATGGTTTTCAGCTGACATTCATTCTAAAGCCAAGAATAAAACCCAGGTTCAAAACTAAGTCTTATAGTTAGGAGGGATGACAGAGGTTCTGGTTAGTCAACAAAATTATGGACTGGGTATTAGGTCTATCTTGTACCTTACTAGCACAAATTGGTATAGTTATGCTCTAATTGTATTTTAAGAGAAAAGTTTTATTTTAACAGAAAGTGTGATATGTAGGAGGAGCTAAGGTGAGAGGAGTAAGGAGAGGAGAAAGAGATGGAAAGGAGGAGCTAGGTGCCGAGAGAGAGATGGGGGTGGGGGGACCATGGAGGCGGATGTTTGCATGTCTCCACCAGTCAAAGATAGTTGATATATCTAGGTTGGGTATTGGGTTACACTTCTGATTGTATGAGCATCTTGTTAATGAGCATTAACAAACTTATAAAGCCTTTGATTAACATTAAAAAATTATATAAAAGAAAAAAAGAGAAGAGGGGATATGATGGGGTTTTCTAGAGAGGAGAAATGGGAAAAGGGGATGGCATCTGAAATGTAAATAAAATATCCAATAAAATATTTAAAAAAAAGAATGTTTAATAATATAATTCAAACATCATCAATATCATACTGTTATGTGAATAAATGCAGAAAGTATAATTATAAATGCAGAAAATATATATTAATCATAACTGTATGATTAATGTAGAATCAACATGTTTAATATAGAAACAACTTTTTTAACCTTAAAGAACAGCACATATTAAAATGCTACTGAGAGTCCCTATCAGTGTAGAAGAAAAATCAAAGAAATTGTTGAAATGTAAGAACAACCTTTTTCATCTAATAAATGAGTGACTGCAAAGAACATCTCAGTGAAACTGTGAGTGAGTGTGTGTGTGTGTGTGTGTGTGTGTGTGTGTGTGTGTGTGTGTGGTGTGTGTGTGTGTATTTGTGATATGTACATACTTATCTCTAAATAGATATTTCTTTGATTATTTTAGTATTAGATATTCCTATTTTTCAATATAGTAGAACATTATTTTCTTTTATTGATTCAAATGTTCGGAGGATAATATATATTTATTTTCATATAAAATACTGTAATTTTATTGGGCATCAAAAAATGCAGACCCTACTTACAAGAAAATGCTATGATATGAGAATTAGAATAACTGGGTGATGAAGATTGACAATTCCAAGACCCAAGCCTGATATAGTGTAACTGAATTTTAGTATTAATGACAAATGGAGGATGTTTGTTCAAATAAAAGTTAAATTATTATTGAACGTAATTGTATCTAATACATTATAATTATTATAATAAATATGTAATTAACTAAATACAATTCAGCTGGGCGGTGGTGGCGCCCGCCTTTAATCCCAGCACTTGGGAGGCAGAGGCAGGCGGATTTCTGAGTTTGAGGTCAGCCTGGTCTACAGAGTGAGTGCCAGGACAGCCAGGGCTACACAGAAACCCTGTCTCAAAAAACAAACAAACAAACAAACAAACAAACAAAAAAACAAAATTAAATACAGTTAAAACCCTTATATTCATGAACCATGTTTTTGTTACTGTTTTGGTTTTAGTTTTAAACATTCCAATATACAGTTCTTACTGGTCTGAAACTTGCTGTGTAGATAATGCTAAACTCATGCTTATGTAGATACCTCCTTTGCCTTCTGAGTGATGGTATCATAGCTGTGTCCCACAATGCTGGTTCATTAGTTGTTATTAAATAAAAGGATAACGAGAACAAATTGAAAACCTATTTCATTCAGAAATAGAATTGTTCGACATTAAATTAACCAAATTAATTGAAGCTAGGTTTATAATCAAAATTTATAAAATAATTATTTTTCCTGTAATTTTACAGGGTTATCAAATGGCAAATAGGTAAAATTTGACAACTGAATAGGGAACATTGTATTTCTCAAAGTCAAAATGTGTTATAGTGCTCTAGTTTTAGTTCTTCATGATGGTTAACAATAGATAAGCACACACACACACACACACACCCATGAAGAAATCAAATGAAATGGTAGGAAAATAAAACCACTTTCATAAAAAGCTTATAGGACAAACATCAGCAGGGAGATTTGGGAAATACAGTAGTTGTACTTAATGATTGTCTCTTTCATGATATAAAATAAAATATAATTTTAGGGATCCATAGGAGCACTTTCAAGGAACACATATTTTCGTTTCAATGATAAATTTTTAAAACTTTGAAAATCATCAAGCATAGTATTATATGATTTCAAGAGTGATAAATATTATAAGATAAGACAAAAATCCACCCCCACTTAACAATTATTTCAGAAATTCATCAATATAATCATTAAACCAAAAGTTAATATTAATTTATAATTATAGTCACACAATTCATAATCTAGAAAGTAACATATTTGCACACTATATAAGAGAGTTCATTCTAATATATAGTAAAAATTTATAGGAAGCTCAATCATATCGTCTACAAAGAAATTAAGTAGAATTCAGCAAAATATTGAAGACAAAAATAAAGTGTCAGTGCACAAAAAGGATTAATAAAAGTAATTAAATTTGCAGAAACATGCTTCAACTGCCCATATAAACAATAACATATGAAAACAAATTTTAGTTAATGTAAAAATATCTTTCATTTGCCTGATGTAATTGTCATCTCTGAAGCTTGCAGCTGGATAAACTCACCTTTTCTAGCTCTTCCTAACCTCTGGCTGTCTGGTTCCACTCAGCTATTTTGGCTCAAACTCCTCTCTAACCTAACTGATTCAATTTGGCTTCTCTCAGTTTCTCACTGAATTGCTATGCATGGTTTCTAACTAACTCTGGCAATTTTTTTCTCATCTTTTGTCTCCTTTTGTTCTGGCTTCAACTTCTTAAGCTGCAGGAACTGAATGGAACTAAACTCAATTCCACGGCACTGCCTCCTGTGCAGAGTGACTGAAACTAACTTGACAGACTGAACAGAAGTGACATCGGAGTGCTGGGATTAAAGGCATGTACCAGCATACCTTGACCTAAGCTTTTTTGTACCTGGAACTTGTTTTGCTCCAGTCTGGACTTGAACTCAGAGATCTTCTTACATTCACCTTCTGAAAATATCTATAATGCTGGATTAAAATAAAAATTCCTCTGCTAGTAAATCATGATTTGAAAATGTGAATATATCAAGATTGCAACTGTGGTGAAGGCACCAAATATAGAAACATCTTTTAAGGGCTGAGGAGGAGTAATGTGTAAAGCCACTCTTCAGAGTCAATTTCTCTTGAAAGAATTTCACACATTTAAAAGTGAAGGCATGATAAGATCATTAAAGCTTTTTTTGCTACGTGAACAATAACCTTGGAAAACCTCAGTTCATATTGGCATGTGTAGAGCGGGTAGTTTTACAATGGAATAATATACAGAAATCACCTTGAGGAATCTCAGTTCCATAATGTATCATCATAGATACGGTACTAAAAAGTAAACTGTCAGCAAAAGAATTGGCAGAGTGATGACAACATTCTGCTGCAATTCATACATTGTGTGTCAAACCTAATGTGGTATAAATGTTATGGAATAACAGTTTTAAAATGCTGTTTTACTGTCAAGGGGTAATACAAGGTAGCTATAACTCTAACACATTACTTCATTATATCTGGCATATAGGGCTACATATATAATCACATGTTTAAATTACTATCAATGTGATTGATAAGTCAGAAGTAGAGGTAGAGAGGGAGAGGAGGGAGGAGGGATGGATAGAGAGGAGACATACATACATACATTCAGACAGACAGAGAGACAGACAGACAGAGATAGAGTCAAAGAGAAAGAGACACACACAGAGAAAGAGAGAGGCAGATAAAAAAATCAAATAGACAGAGATAAGGTAAGGAGACATGCACATGTAATTATGGCACAGGAAAGTATGAAATAGATGTAATAACAGACAGAATTGTATTGATGAAGAATGATAAATCAGCCTCCATTCATATAGTACAAAATGAAGTTTGAAATAGACACATTAACATTATTTTCAATAGGTCTTGATATGGTTAGAGTTTATATTTTATAAAAACTAAGCATATTTTATGTAGCTGAGTAAAATATTCCCACTGTAATTCAGCCAGCAGTGCACACACATGTGTGGTGTCACTTTCCATGGAATTTTAATGCTCTTAGAACTTTGCCCTCCAGTCCCCAGATTCACCTTCTTGACATTTTTTTTAAATTTCCTAACTTTAACCTTAAAAGATATGTATCTTTCATGTCTACTGATATTGAGTATAGCGTATATAATTCTCTTGGGAGCCAGCTAAACATTACTCATTTATTAGAATTCTGTTCAGATCTCTCCATGTGGAAACAAAAACTAATGCAGTCATGTGTGTTTGCTTCTCCACAGTTCTCGGGATGAGTCTGCAGTTCTGACAGTTTGCTGTCTTTTGTGTTAACTAATAAATGCACAGAGCTGAAACAGTACTTTAATTTCTTCCAAGGAGATGGGACACACTGCTTCTCTTTATGTTTACAGATCTTGTGCTTAAATTAAAAAAATTCTTCCACTTTTAAGGATAAACTAATGAAATTTAACATTTTAGAGGTCTTAGCATTTTTCAATACAGATGTTAAAAGAATACTGCACTGTTAAAATCTGCTGATTGTTTTGCATTCTAGACTTCCATATAGGCTATGGTAAAACATATATTTTCTTGAATAAATAATTAAAAAACAAAGCAGAGGACATTATGTTTTTTCATGTTATGTTTTTCTCTTAAGGATCACATTTCACATTTATACCAGAGACTAACAAAAAAGGAGAAAATGAGGGAAATGGGAAGAAGACACATACATTTTCTATTACATGTAGAGCGAAGATTGAAGTGCATACATAGAATCATATATGTCGAGAAACAGAAGGTGGATTCTTGGGGACAAGAAATAGCTAATGGGGGTGAATGTAAGCAAAGGACAAAGAGGTCCATGTTTAAAGACTAAAAAACTAAGGATGAGAAGCATTTAAATAAAGAAACTATAGTGCATAGCATTTTAACGATTATTAACTACAGACTATAGTTTTTTGGAGTATTTTAAAAGGCTCACACATTTTCTTACATCTAAGTTTATTTAGTAATCTATTTAAATAACAAAAATAATTGAAGCCATATGATGTCTTAAAGTGTTAAATGTATTTAGACACACTCCGACTTCCCCATGAGAAACTTGGATGCTGTGAACGATAGTTATTGCATTGTTTTAGTTAATTCTGATCAATATTATTTACTTCTGACTTGCTGGTTGTTTGTACCATAGAATGTATTTATCCAGTTGCCGTTTGTTTGGTTCCAGCTTGAATTAACTTTTATTTTTCTATCTCATTTTTCCCAGGATGAATTCATTTTAGGAGGCTCTAGAAATAACAATGTTTTTGAGTCAGTTAATTTCTGGGAGCATCTAAGTTGCTGGGATTGTTCCATTGAGATTCTCATCTTCTTGCTGACTGTTCCCATGTTGATAGGTGCAGCCAACCTTTTTGGTCCTTGAACATGAGCACCTGAACCAGAAACATGCAGAAATTCTTCTCAGGTTAGGAACTTCATGGGTCATGTTGCTTCATCTCTGTTAATCAGCTGGATACATTGTCCACATTCAAGGACCATGATATTAATTGTCCTTGTTCAGTTAGTATACAGGACTTGGATCCTGGCTTCATTTGTACAATCTTAACTGCATCTGGACATCTATTGCTCCTATTCAGTGCACCTCCAATGTTGAATTATTTTAGTGTTCCTTATGACATGGAGTGCTACTTTGCATTGAGAACTGACCACTAAACAATGCATTATAATCATTCTTCAGCTAAATAGTCTTCTGCAGAGTGTCCAATGGGAAATATTTTAATAGATTTAAAAATGATGTATTTTCCCTTATCAGTTTTGGAGTGTACTTGAACATTTTTTTCAAAGTCACATAATGAGTTATTCGCTCATATGCTAAAAAGTCACATCATTTTTCAGTGCTTTTAGACTCTCATATAAAGAGATTTTATCCCATCAAAGTTTTTTTTTAAATCACCATATTCGAGTTTACACCTAATCACCTCTATAAACACTCTATATTTGTATATTGCTTTTGTAGTTCACAAGTGCTTAAAATACATAGCCTAATTCAATCAGTGTGACATAAATAATTGTGCCATTTTGAGATAGAGAGTATAAAGATTTAAAGACACTAATTCTACCCAAAAATTCATATGTATTAAATACTTTTGGTGTTTAAGTCCTGACTAAATCACACCACGTTTAAAGTTCCATTTTTGCATTAATATATTATTACATAATTATTTGTTTTTCTATCTCCCTGTGTAAAATCTGTAACATTATAAAAGCATCAATATCATATAAATATATCTAGATATAGATGTAGATACAGATGTAGATGTAGATATAGACACAGATATAGATGCTATAGATGCTATAGATGCTATAGATGCTATAGATATAGATATAGATATAGACAGATATAGATATAGACATAGATATAGATGCTATAGATGCTATAGATGCTATAGATGCTATAGATGCTATAGATGTTATAGATATAGATATAGATATAGATATAGATATAGATATAGACATAGATGATATAGATATTGATATAGATAGATATAGATATAGATATAGATATAGATATAGATATAGATATAGA
>JANHMN010000016.1:29081697-29128593 GCA_030674055.1 Rhabdomys pumilio | reverse complement strand
ATAGATATAGATATAGATATAGATATAGATATAGATATAGATATAGACATAGATGCTATAGATGTTATAGATATAGATATAGATATAGACATAGATATAGATGCTATAGATGCTATAGATGTTATAGATGCTATAGATATAGATATAGACAGATACATATATGTATATCTTTTTATATATGTGTTTCATTACATTTTTAATGGAATATATACATGTTTGCATATGTACATTTCACTAAAATATCAAAAACTACTTTTAAAACCCTTATTCATTATCATCTTTTTTTATGAGAAAGCTTACCACTCTCTTTTTTTATAAAGAGATTTATTTGTTTTAATTTTCTTTGGATATATTTTGTTTACATGCATATCTGTGCACTGTGTAAATGAAGTTCCCAATGAGTCCAGAAAACAGAATTGTATCCCCAGGAACTGGACTTATCAACTGGTTTACTGTCATGTGCAGGTCATCTGGAAGAGCAGCAGGATCCTAACTGCTGAGCCATTTCTTCAGCCACAGAGGCTTATCTCTTATGGTGGTTCTATTTTCTGAAAGTGACTATGTTCGATGTCGTTTATTTGGTTTTCAATGTGATGCCTTGTCTACTGGTTTGTACAAACCCTAGAATCTTAGTGAATAATTTCAGCATCTATCTATTTACCTCCCTGTTTGGTTAAAGCTTTTACACAAAGTATGGGAGAATCTTCCAGCAGTGGTTTTACAAATTGGCAAGAAAATGTAGAAGGTAAAGCAGCAGAATTTTGAGTTTGAGGGTAACCGTGGCCAAACAAATGAGCTAAGTGTTTGGATTCCATTTCACAATCCCAGCAATTGGGAAAGTAGAACAAGAGGGTCAGGAGTTCAAGACCATCCTCAAGGGCATAGCACATGCCAGCCTATGCTAAAAGAGATTGTAGTTCAACAAAACAAAATACAAGGAAAGTCAAAGATGAAATAGTTATAATTAGTTCCTTTAAAATTACCATTTTAGAAACAAGTGATCATTATTTATACTTAAATGCCTGAAAATAATAGTAACAATTTAGTTAATTAGGGTACATAAATTAGAAAATGATATTCAGCCAAATATCATAACAAAGGATAATGACAATAGAATCTCACATGAAATATTGATGGGAAAACTTAGCAAAATAAAAGCAAAACACAATTACGCCTCATTTAATATTTCCTGATCCTATAAAGTTGATAATAAGAACATAACTTTACTGTGTACAGAAATCAGAAAGGAAAAACACATAAGAAGGTTTCTTCTCCTTCCATTTGCAAAAGCAGTAGCCTCACATTCATCTAAGCTCTAACAAGCACTGATTCTACTCCAGATTTCTGTGCACAGTATCTTCTGGGCAATTTCAAATTGTTTACTCCTGCTACTCAAAATTCTATTTGAGGAATACTGTTTCCTCTGAATGGTTCCCTAGATTCTGCCATATTTGTTTCAATAACAACCCCAATCTGTATTTCTTTGCTCTTATATTAATGTGTGTGTATGTGTGTGTGTACATGCCCATGATCATTATGTGGCTGCATATTTGTGCATAGGTGTTTGAAATCTAGAGGGATATGTTGAATATAATCCATAGGAAAATCATTTATCTCTTTTTAGATAGAGCTTCCAGACAGGCTTGAATCTCACCTGTATGTCTAGACCAACTGGCCATCAGTTCCTTGAGAATTGTGCTGCCCCATCTCCTTAGTGCTGGAATTATAAGCACAGGCTATCATTTGGGTAGTTATAACAAGGTGACGACGAATATACTCCAGGCCTCATGCTTGGTTCTTATCATAAGTTCCACGTCCATTTCCTTACCTTGTGAACTCTTCCAGTGTGGCCTTTTATCTCAGTAGCTCAGTGGGAAGATTATCAAATGAGTCACATAGGAGGGTACAGACATATAAAAATGACATAATGTAGGCATGGCTTCCCAGCTCCAATATCTATCATGTTCTTTTGGTTAAAACAAAGTCACAAGCTATGATATACTTGAGGGAAATGTTTTACAAAGTCGGATCACAGCAATCATTGACAATCATATTACTACATGATTGCTAAACCTTCAGAAATTCTGTTATGTTGTGTTTTAATTGAATGTGTGCTTGCATTTATCAAGGGCTATTTATTTTATCTGTCTTAACATTTTTCTTAAAATTAACATAATCTACACTAAAAATTAATTAGTGTTTAGCATTAGTATCATTTATACATGATATGTTCTCCCTTTATATTTTTTGTGTTTAAATAATTTTTAATCATTTATTTATTTATTTATTTATTTATTTATTTATTTATTTATTTTTAAACTCCAGATTTTATTCCCCTCCTGATCTGCCCTCTGATTGTTCCACATCCCATATCTCCTCCCCACCCCCTGTTTCCACGAGGATGTTCCCACCCTCCACCCCCTGCCCTCCACCCCTCCAGACCTCTAAACTCCCTGGGCCTCCAATCTCTTGAGGGTTAGGTGCATCTTCTCTGACTAAAATCATACCTGGCAGTCCCCTACTGTATATGTGTTGGGAACCTTATATCAGTTGGTGTTCCAGTGTCTCAGAGATCTCAGGGGTCCAGGTTAATTGAGACTGCTAGTCCTCCTGAAAAATCACCCTCCTCCTTAGCTTCTTCCAGGTTTTCTCTAATGCAACCACAGAGAACAGCAACTTCTGTCCATTGGTTGGGTGCAAATATCTGCATCTGACTCTTTTAACTACTTGTTGGGTGTTTCACAGAGCTGTCCCGTCAGGGCTTCAGTCCTTTTCACTGACCCAATACCAGATCATGTTTCCCTCTCCACACCTCTATCCTCTTTCCTTCTTATGTCCCAGCGTCCCTCCCACAATGTGTTTTTGAGTTTTCTTTCCATTAATAGTCTCATCAAGTTTTAACACCACACATAAAAGACATACACAATTTAAAGTGGTATACGTTCTTATATTATTTTCTTAAAAATTTTTAAGGATGATATTTGTTTTGACTTCAATTATTATTAAAGTGTTATTGAAATTATAGAGCCTCATATTTGCCTTTTCATTTAAAAATCTTTTATTGATTCTTTGAAGAATTTAATCAATGCATTTTGACTATTATCAAATCCAACACTTTTTCTTAACACTTTCCAAATTTATACCATCTCACAACTTCTTGACCTCTTTTTAATTTTTTTATTTTAATAACCCAGTAACTCTAATTTTGCCTGTCCATGTCCTCCTGGTTGTGAGGGAGGTGTCCCCTTGTAGATGCTTGATCTACTAGGAGCGACAACTTTAAATAAAACTGACTTTTTGTGATAACTTCTTTAGAACCCATCAATTGATAAAATCTTTTCACTTAGGAATATCTCTTTGCACACTGCAGTGTTTATTGCCTTGGTCTTGTGCAGTCAATGCTTTTGTGAGTTTATGAATGCCTATGTCATGTCATGTCCCAAAGACAATGTTTCACTCTAGTCTTACTCTTAATCTTTCTGTCCCATCTTCCACAATGATTCTTCAGTTTCCTGTAGAGGTGTAATGTAGATGACTCATTTGTGACTGAGAATTGCTCAGCCTTATTCCTGATACTTTGATCAGTCTGTGAGTTTCTGCATTTACCACTGTAAATTGCATAAAGAAGCTTCCCTGATGAGGTCTGAGAGCTATGTTTAACTACAGGTGGAGAGATATGAATTTAGAAAGCATTTTGATAGTATGTCTATTGGCAAACTAGTAGTGATAGGATTACTCTGCGACCTGTGAGGTCCCACTTTGGATTCTTGGCTAGATTTACAGTAAGAAGAATAAGGGTCATCCTGTCAGGTGGACACTAAATCCTAAGAAGTCTACTTTTAATTAGCTATTTTAATTGCTTTTCCTTTACACTTGATATTTCACATTCTCTATTTACACTATTTCCTAAATCCACTTTCTGGCTTCTGTTATTACATTTCACTTAAAAAATATCAGGAGCATTTTAACTGTACAATTCTATAATTCTATGTTGATGTCCCATATCCTTGGTATGTGATATTTTTAATTTTCATGTAGATTTAAAGCACAGCTTATTGTGATTTTTGGTGTAACTAAATGATTTTCATTTAAGAACATTACAAGTGTAAGTAAATATGTTGAATTGTAATTAAGTGCCCCTCCCTCATTTTTGGTAGACTTCATTTGGTGCAATAATTAAGAAATAATTTCTGCTTACATAATTTGAATGTCTGTTACATTGCTAGGTTTGTTTTGTTTTTTTTGTGTTTGTTTGTTTGTTTTTTTGTTTGTTTGTTTTTTTGGTTTTGGTTTTGGTTTTTCGAGACAGGGTTTCTCTGTATAGCCCTGGCTGTCCTGGAACTCACTCTGTAGACCAGGCTAGTCTCGAACTCAGAAATCAGCCTGCCTCTGCCTCCCAAGTGCTGGGATTAAAGGCACACACCACAACAGCCCTGCTACATTGCTAGTTTTAAGATAATTTATCTTGGTAGTATTTGGGATTAGCAGTAGAGAAATTACATTTAGGCTATGTAATCAAATTTGTACTGACTCATAATTTACAAATACACTGTTAATATTCTTAGTCAATCTTTCTTTCTTTCTTATTTTTATTTCTTTACTTAAGTTGTTTGTTTCAGTGCCTTCATGAAATTATGTGAACCATGTGAATATAAAATTTTCAAGGCCAGAGAGGGCATCAGATCACCTGGAGCTGGAGTCACAGAACATTGTGAACTGCCCAATATGGGTTTTGGGAAATAATCACTGATAATTTACTAAAGCAGAGAGCACTTTTCTGTACTAAAGCATCTCTCCAGATACTTTTCATACAGTTTAATGCTTAATATGCCAAACAATTCTTTTTCAATTCTCCTGAAATTTATATTCTTTTGGAAGCTGATTTATTAACATTTTCATATATAATATTGTTTTTGTAGTTCTTTTGAAATAAATATTTTAATATTTTAAAGTGGTGATGAGAAATTATTCAGAGAATGTAATTTTCTATTCATCCTTATAAAAACGGTTTCAGTGAAATTTTTCTTTATGATAAAACATTGGTATATATTTCTTTTAATTCTATTAATTTTGCAAGGACACAAAACATTTTTCACAACATATTTCAAGCCTATTATTATGTTATTTTCACTGAATAAGTTTAAATCTGGTGTACAGAAGTCAGTTTACTTACTGAGCTGTTTGGTTTGAGCTTATAGAAGATTGCTCTTTGATTTGTAGCTCAGACTTCTTTAATTTGGCTGAATTGTGAATCATTCTAAACTTTGTCAGAGATTCACTTTAACCCATAGAGCAGATCTGGCACGTGCGCGCGCGCGCGCGCGCGCACACGCGCGCGCACACACACACACACACACACGGGAATTTTGGCAATAATTTTCATTTTTCTGTGTCACAATTTCTGTGGCAATTGCCTGCTGTGAAAAATTGATGGTGATGTTCACATCATTAATGCCTATTACACTGTCTGTTATCCATTTAAATATCCTTCCACATAGTAATTTTTATATTATTATAATCATCTAGAGTGGGCATACCAATTATTCTTTGCTAAAACAAAACTTGTTCACTCATATAACTATTTTTAAGTAAATTAATTAATGTTTCCACAATGATGTTTGCTAATGTGAATGGCTGCATAAATTACAAACTAATAATTATAACACTAAATAAGGGTATTTCTTAGGAATTTTATGCTCCAAAAACATAAGGAATCACAGTAAGAAAGGATTTGTTTTTCAGAATAATGTGAAAAGCCATGTTAACTTCATGGAAAAGACCATGTTGGAAAAGTTGTGTTAAGCCTAAGTCAAAGACTGTAATTCTCATTTGACATACATATTAAAACTGTCCCAAAAAGTTAGATGTAAATTAAATGCTTATATTTTCCACACTGCTAAAAAATTACTGAAGAAAAAAATTGGTATTACTGGAAAAGACTGATTCATTGACAATATGAACCCTATTGGGAAGTAAGGGAATAAAGAGAAGGAGTGTAAAAGGTGAGTACCAGTGCACAGAGATAAGGAAATGATTCTTAAGATCTGTAAATTCAGGGCTGGGATACAGCTCATTTCTAGGTGTGCGAAATCCTGAGTTTCATTCCCAGTAGCACATCTGTAATCCGAGAACTCAAGAGGTAGAAGCAGGAGGGTCACAAGTTCGAAATCATCCTTGGCTGTTTAATGAGTTAGAAGCAATTTTGGCTATGTGAAATTTTTCTCTTAAGATCAAAAATTTTTGTGAATTCAAATGTTGTTTTGAATTTTCTTACAATGGCACATTTTTACTCCTTCATATATTTTCTTACATGTGTGCAAAAAAATAATACTATTGGCAGATGTATATTGTAATTAACCTTCTTTTTTTATTGGATATTTTATTTACATTTCAGATGCCAATCCCTTTCCCCACTTCCCCTCCCCAGAAAACCCCTATACCGTGCCCCCCCTTTTCCATTTGGCTTTTATACAATTTTTTTAAATGTTAATCAAGGACTTTATAAGTATGGTAATGCTCAATCAGAAGTGTAACCTAATACAAAACCTAGCTATGTAAACTCTTTGACTAGTGGAGACACGTGAACTTCTGCCTCCATGCCCCCTCTCTCTTTCTCTCTCTTTTTTCTCTCATTACCAAGCTTCTCATCTACTTCCTCTTCTCCTCTCCTTACTCCATCTTTTCCTCTTGGTGCTCCTTTCTCCTTAGCTCCTCCTACATATTACCCTTCCTGTTAAAATAAAGCTTTTCTCTCAGAATACAATTAGAGCATAATTATTCCTATTTGTACCAGTGAGGTACAAGATAGTCTTAATACCCAGTCCATCCTTTTGTTGACTAGCCAGAACCTCTGCCATCTCTCTTGACTAGAACACTTAGTTTTGAACCTGGCTTTTTTCTTGGCTTTAGAATGAATGTCAGCTGAGAACCCTCCACTCTGATCTTTTCTCTCAAGGTAAATAGCCTGGATTGTCTATGAGTCTATAGGTCTTCAATGCCGTCAGAAATCCAGAATGACTAAATTATCTGAATTTATGGGAAGCACTAAGCATAGCTTCTAAAATTTAGCCAATTTATAGAGACCGCTGAACACCTGGACAACCCCTATACTACCGAACGTTGGAGCATCAAATCTTCAGCAATCTGGCCCAAACTCATCTGACAGACTTTAGTGCTGAAGAATTATTAAGGGCTGATTAACCTTCTTTTTACCAAGTAAAAATTTCCAATTCTTTCTGTGTGTTTTAGTTTCTTCATGCATGAACATTTATATCTCAACATTGGTGTGCTACTGAGAATCATGCCTAGTTCATTACATTTATTGGCTGCAATTTCAAAAACTTATCTGGCTAAAATGATCACTGTAAATGCAAAATCTTATTAGCATTGATATTGGGTGAATACTCAATGACTAATACACATTTCAATATTTTTATCCTCTCATAAGGCAGTTATTACCCATGTATTCTATAACACCTAGACAGCCGATACTGCTGTTTTCACAGGACCAAAGGGAGCTGATACTTATCCAGCAGTGATTTCTTCCAGTTTCGGGTTGCAGAAGTTCCTGACCATCCACCCAGCTGTCTGTTTTAAAAACAGAAATAATGTTATTTTGTATTTTTCTAGTAGTTGTAACTCAGTAATTTCTTCCAGTTTTGGAATGCAGAAGGTCTTGACCATCCACATAGCTGTCTGTTTTAGGAAACAGCACTAATGTTATTTTGTATTTTTCCAGTAGTTGTAACTCAGTGATGGTATTACCTCAGAGCAGATTTAATAAATGCCTGATACACACACACACACACACACACACACACACACACACACACACACATTATATTATAGTTACAAAGGAAAGTTAATGTTCATTCCACATAAGAAGAAAACAGTTTCCCAAATGAATATACTCTGGAATATTTAGATGTAAATATTTTATTACTAACTTATTATGATTATTCTTGGCTGTCAACTTGACTATATCTGAAATAAGAAAAAACTTGGTGGGATACACCTGTGAGTGACACTTGCTTAAATTGAGATATGGAGAAGATTTGCTTCTAATTCTTATTTTTCAGGTGGAAAGACACATTTTAATCCAGATCTTTTGAGTGGCAAGACTGACTTTTAATCTGGCCCATGCTTTCTACTGGAAGATGTAAAGGGACATGGAAGGTGTAAGCTTCACTCTTGCCAGCTTTCCCTTTCTTTACTAGGACTTCCATTATTTCATTGGCACTAGAACCTATGTCTTAAGTATTAAGATGTACTGAAGGCTAGCTGAGACACTCAAAATCATGGATTGAACAGCTACTTAATTATTGGGTTGGCCAGACCATAGTCTATAATTCATTCTAATAAATCCACTTTACATAATATATATGTGACATGTGACATGTGATATATGACATATGTCATATGGTATAAAATATATGGTATACAGTATATGATACACAGTATATGGTATATAATGTATAATGCAAAGTATGCAGTATATAATATATGATTTATGATGTATGGTTTATAGCATATAACATATAATATATATACATATTGAGAGAGAAAGCAAGAGAACGAGAGAGAGAGGAAGAAAGAGAGATATTCATCTTAAAGGTTGTGTTCCTCTAGAGAACAATGACCTATATATTAACTAAATTATATCTTGAGGCCTATAATACTTCATTTTTTGGATGACATTTTAATGTGGAAGTGGTAAAGTTGAATTCTCTCTCTCTCTCTTTCTCTCTCTCTCGCTCTCTTTCTCTCTTTCTCTCCTTTCTTTCTTTTTAATATAGCCTACTCATTGCAAATTTCTCATCATGGGTAGACAGATCTCTTTAGTGCCTCTCTTACAATTGGTGAAATAGTTTAACTTTCAATACTAATGCAGTTAATGAAGAAAGTAGAAAGGATGGAGACCATCTGTACTTTTGTCAAAATTTTAGCTTTGTTTCAGATAGTTGTGTGGGATGATTCAAGATTTTTATCTGTGAGTTTTACTTATGATTTACATGTATTATACACAACAGTTAAGATTAGCATGTATGTGTTAAAGTATGTAATATGAATAAAATACCTGTAACTTAATACAGAAATCAACAAGGAAAATTATAGTGTTGGCTAGAGTTGATTGGCTATATGTCTTTAGAAGCAAAAATAAGATTATACTTTTTGTTCAATTTTCTTAACTGTGTAGTAAAATTTAGAGTGCCATCATTGTCTTTTTATCCACAAAAAAGAAAGATTCATGTTGCTGATTTAATGTTCAAACCATTTTCTGATTTCCTTGGCCATGTTATATTATAAAATGAGAAAAACTTATTTTTATCTCTTTAAAAGAAAAGTGATCTAATATAATTTGTATATCTGTATACTGATTGTCTTTGGTTTTACTACTGCAAATGGACACTACAACCATGGCAACTCTTATAAGGACATTTAATTGGAGCTGACTTCCAGGTTCAGAATTTTAGTCCATTATCAAGGCAAGAACTTGGCAGCATCCAGGAAGGCATGGTGTAGGAGGAGCTGAGAGTTCTATATCTTGTTCCAAAGGCAAACAGGAGAAGAATGGCTTCCAGGCAGCTAAGATGAGGGTATTAAAGTCCATACCCACAGTGACACATCTAATCCAACAAGGTCACACCTCCTAATAGTGCTACTCCTGGACCCAACATATTCAAACCATCACTCTGATTGTATCAGTCATTTGGATTTTCTATCTGCAAGTATACTTTTGAAAACTATGTAACAATGCTCTAAAGATAATGAGTTATGAACAGCATACATTACAAAAAATGTCATATTTGTATGTCACTTTAAGAGAAGATAAAAAATATAGATTATAGAAAATTTATTTAAGAAAAGACTTTTTTTTATATATATAAGACTAAAACAAAACTGAAAAAAATTGCTGCACTAACTTCACTAAGGGCAAGAATGTTTTGGGAATTCACAGACATTTCTTAAACTTAGCTACTTAAATTTATTTTGCTTATTACTCGTGTGTGTGTGTGTGTGTGTGTGTGTGTGTGTGTGTGTGTGTGTGTGTTGGTGCACATCTGCTCAGGCATATGAGTAGAAGTCAGAGGATGACCTTATGGAGTCATTTCTGTACTTTCACATTAACATGGGTGTGTGCATCAAACTCAGAGTATCAGGGTTACATGTAAAGTGCCTTCATCTCACTGGCCTTAAACTTACCCATTTTACAAAATATGACATCCATTTGTGTTTTGTCAGTTATATATCACCCAGAAGATGTTCCCATCTTTGTTACCTTTCCATAACAAATATGGGAAGCCTGTGTATATAACGGTAGTCTATTCTTGTTCTAGATGAGGATCAATCTGAAATCAGGTTTCCTATAGATGCTTACTCTTTTAACAGACATAAATGATTATTTTAAAAAGAATTATGTTAACTCAGTCATTCTGGATTTCTGACGAGGTTGAAGACCTATAGTCTCATAGCCAATCCTGGCTATTTACTTTGAGAGAAAAGATCTGAGTGGATGGTTTTCAGCTGACATTCATTCTAAAGCCAAGAAAAAAGCCAGGTTCAAAACTAAGTGTTTTAGTCAAGAGAGACGACAGAGGTTCTGGTTAGTCAACACAAGGATGGACTGGGTATTAAGAATATCTTGTACCTCACTGGTACAAATAGAAATAATTATGCTCTAATTGTATTTTGAGAGAAAAGTTTTATTTTAGCAGGAAGGGTGATATGTAGTTAGAGCTAAGCGGGAAGGAGCACCGAGAGGAAAAGATGGAGTAAGGAGAGGAGAAGATGAAGTAGAGGAAAAGCTAGGTGATGAGAGAGAGAGAAAGAGAGAGAAAGAGAGAGGGGACATGGAGGCAAAAGGTCACGTGTCTCCACCAGTCGAAGATAGTTTATATATCTAGGTTGGTTATTGGGTTACACTTCTGATTGAGCATTACCATACTTATAAAGCTTTTGATTAACATTTAAAAAAATTGTATAAAAGCAAAATGGAAAAAGGGGCACGGGATAGGGGTTTTCTAGGGAGGGGAAATGGGGAAAGGGGATGGCATCTGAAATGTAAATAAAATATCCAATAAAAAATTAAAAAAAAGAATTATGTTAGTGATTTATTCTTTAGTGTCCTGTTCAAATCACTTCCCTCAATACTTTTTTATAGTATTGTCTCATAAAATATAACAAATGACAACATTTCAAAGGTTAATATTATACTTTGGATACTTTTTACTTTTTTTGAAAGTCTTAAAGTCCCATCTTTGAATTGTGCTTCATTATGTGAAAATATTTTATTTAATTATCAGTGTTGTTTACTAAACCATTTTCATGTTCATACTGTCTCTAATAATGAATTTCATGAAGTCTATATTCAACTTTTATCACTTGTAAAATGCACCTTCACCTAACATGGGAAATTTGATACAATTATGTCTTTCTGTCATGTGTACTCAGAGGACTTTCAGTATTTTAGAACAATATTGTCATACCAAGGTTTAATATTATTCTTTGTGTGTGTCCTTATGTGGTGTGCATGTATGTACACATTTATGTATGAATGTGTACACACACACACATATGTGCTTGTGTATGTGCATGCAGACATATGTCAGAGGTCTTTCTTATTTCTTCCTCATATTAGATTTTGAAACAGGGTCTTTCTTATAACCTGGATCTCATTAATTTGGCTAGACTCTTAGTGACCTACAGCGATCTGGCTGGCTCAATACTCTTTCCCATAGTACTAGTATTAGTCTGTTAAATAACTCTAATTCATTTCTGAAGGTACTATAACATAATTTTAATATTTGGAAGTATATTTATTAGTATAGTAGAAACTAAAAGCACAGTCATGTCCCAGTTATTAAAATTTTTACTTCTGCAATGTATAGTATTCTCAGAATAATGGATTAAATAAGAGAAATTATCTCTATAGCAAGGAATTGGCTCACACAATCATGGGGCTACATCTATTAAGAAGAATAAAAGTAATAGGTTCTTCCTTAGTAAGTATTCCTGATTTAGTCACCAGATTTTTGGCCCAATTACCATTGCCATATATTGGTTTCAGCAAGTGAACCCTAAAATCCAAGCATAAATTAGCTAGCTACTCCCATAACATTTGTGCCATCATTGTGCAATGGCTATAAATTTAGACAATTCATTAGTGTGCTTTGCAATATGCAGAGATGAATGATATTTGAACCTTATCTGTCCAGCATTTCACATAGAACCTTCCAACCCCATGAAAGCAAGCAAGTAAGGATGACGGTTCCAGATCAGTGTGTTTTTGATTCAAATAACAGATATCTTTAGCAATTCAGTTTTTGTAAGAACAAGGGGAAATGATAATAGTCTGCAACATCTGATGGGTTTGTGCATGGAATATTATTGGGCAAACATCCCAAAAGAAGTTACTAGTTCCTAATATTGTGCCTTTTTAATATACTAGTCTCAGTTGTCTAGTTTGGAGTTTGTTGCTTAGTTATCAAGAACTCCATTGCAATTTTATTATATAATTATATATAATTTAAAGATAATTCTGTGGTAGTACATTTTATGAGTTTTCCAAAGGCCTTTGGTATTAGTGAACAAAAGAAGCTAATTTTTTTACTTGATGAGGTCTTAGAAATAAAACCTTGGCTTATGAAGATGCAGAAGTTGAAGATCTAGGTCTATGATGTCTGGTAACCATGCCATAAACAATACATCCACAATGCTAGTTTTAGTTGAAATTCATTCTTGTTCCACCAAACAATATAGATTCAGTCCATAATACCTCATTACTTTGTACACTAAAGAATTTTTATTTCTGTATGTTCTTGGGTTGTGGTTTTTTTCTTATCTTTTTTCCCTGAATACCAGATAGATACTTAGGACTTACTATTTTTGACAGATGTATATGAAACTTCATGAGACAGGAGTACATTTTTTTGGTGTAAACTATCACCCACATCAAGGCAATTTTAGCATATTTCTTCCCATGAGCTTCATATTTCCACAAGATATATAAATTTTCAATTCAACTGATATTATCATGAACTTTTGAAGATATGAATACTTCATAGCTCCATATAATTGGTAAATTAGGAAGTGTCCTGGTGCCTTAGTTTATCATTAGCATGAAGAAACTCATTGGAGCTTCAATTTAGCTTCACGGGAACATATTGAGCATCAGGGTTCATTGTAAGCAAAGAATTATATAGTAGCCTTGGTTGTTATGATGATTTGAATATGTTTGTCTCAGGGGGCAGCACTATTAGTAGGTGAGCCACTTGACTATGGCTCAGATATGAACAGAATATGAAGAATGCAAGGGGGAATGAGTAGCAAAATAAGAAAAATTAGAAAAGTTAAAGCTTGCAGTGCTATTGGGGGTATGGTGAAAGCAGAGGCTTCTGATCTGTTTACTTCTCTGCCTGGATATACACTATTGCAACGTTGTTGCCAGATTTAAACTCTTTACTTGTTTACTCTCAGGCATATCAATATTACATTTAAACTGTGCTTCTCTCTACACAGTCTGAAAAAATAAACTTGCAGGAGAGCTACATTAATATTGCAACACTTTATTTAGTAGAGACTGACTTTATTTAACTGGAGTAGCCTTAATTGTTTTTTGGATTTATCAAAAACTGTTTATGTATTGTTTCTATCTGTATAAGAGATTAAAAACAGTAAAACCACACACACACACACACACACACACACACACACACACACACACACATATATATGTATATATATATATATATATTCTTTCAGTTTGATTTTTACTTGTGAATGGAAAAACACCCTAATAAAACTCATATATTAACTATATAATTAATAAAAAGTAATCATAAAAAAATTTAAATCAAAATTATGATTATTTTATTATCAGCCATAAAATCAGTTTATTTTATTTCTTCAGAATGCAGATATGATGATGCTCTCCCCTGCATGTCTCATTTGGCTTTAGCTGTATGTAGTTAAGGATATCTATGAATATGGAAAAACAAAATCATAATCTTACTTAAAACATAATAAATATTTTAAGTGATTTTTTTTCCTTTTATTGAAAATGTATTTTTTCTCACATAATATATGAAGACTTTGGTTTATCCTCTCTCTACCCTCCCATGTTCTCCCCAACTGCCCTCCTACCAAAGTCTACATGCTTTGAGTTTCTCATTAGAAAACCTACACACTGCTTGGGTGAACAAGATGAACAGACTACATAGCTCAAGGACCTAGGACAAGACCAAATAAGAAATCTAAAAAGAAAACAAACAAATAAACAAAATAATAAAATAAACAATAAAATTTTAAAAAGCAATAAAATAAATCTTAATGCCATTTTGCTATAGTCATGATCAGAACCTTGCTCTGCCATCATCAGAAGTTTCCTCCTGCAGTATATGGGAGCAAATACAATGAGTGGCAACCAGATATTGTGCAGCAATTGAGAGACCTTGGATCATTCAGTGCTAAATGGAATGACCTATCAAATCCCTCACTCAGGTCTCAGGGAAACCCATGGAAATGCAGATCAAAAGAGTGTAAGATTCAGAGGGGATGATGGACACCAAGGAAACAAGGTCATCTAAGTCAACACTGTGAAAGTTCATATGAACTCACAGAAGCAGCAAGCACAAAGCCTGCAAGGATAAGCACCAGGCCCTCTGTGTATATATTATGGCTTCCAGTTTATTGTTTATATGGAAATCCTGACTATGAAAACACATGGATCTCGGATTCTTGTGCGTTTTCTTGGGCTTCTATTTTAATATTATATTACATTCATTATATTGTATTATATTAATGATTTCACTAAAAGCTAATGGATATAGTTGTAGGTCTTGTGCTATAGCATGCATCATTTTCATCAGGTATTTTTTCTCATATGTAGTTATGTTAGGATGAAGTTTAAATTCCTTGCTCTTTCCCCACCACAAGTGGACATAGTTTTAAGGCTTGTACTATAATATGCACATATTTTAAACAAAAAAAGAATTATAGATGAAAGCCAAAACAGGAAAAGATAATCCCAAGATGTACAATAAACTCAGTACTTTCAGCATGTTACTTATGGAAAGGAACATGCTTCAGTTCAATTCACATAAGAGACATTGAGAGTGCCAGCAAGCTATACATGATCAAATCGCAACTATCTTACAGTAAGTTTATTTTATTAAATTTTGTTGCATTTGAACATTCCAAATGCCATACCATTTTATAATTTTATAATCATTAGTAAATATAAAATATGTATAAAACTGAAGAAAAACCCAAAAGAAAGAGGCTTCTTTGGGATAGTACTAAAACATAACAAAATTACAACCCTGATTGTTCCCATTAATATAAAAAGAGAGAAAACATCTTGTTTTGATGAAATGGAAAGAGACAAACACACAAAGTCTTTCCATTACAAACCCATAACAGAAAAATGCACCCTAGGATTGAAATTAGAATAAATACATTTTCAGTTGCTTTAGAATTTTATCAAAAAAAAAATCCTCAATTAAAAGAAATGCTTTGTGTTGAGACTTAAATATACATAGGGGCAATCAGATACTTGGGGAAAAATAAACTCATGGGACTATTAAAAATAGTTATTTTCCTAATTTTGAAAATTGCTCTTAGGAATGACTTTCATATATGATCAATAATGTATACTAATGAAACACCTGAAATTGTAAAACAGATACAGGGAAATTTAGAAAGGACATTAAAATGTACCTATATAATAGATATTAAACCAAGGTCACTTAATAGTATAAAAATGTAAATTCTTAAACAAATATTATGTAAGTACATATATTTTTTTACCTGCCAATTTTATTTTTTATTCTTTAATTTTTTTTTACAGTCCAGTCATTATCCCTTGCAGTTCTGTACTCTAACTGTTCCTCATCCCGTTACTCTTCCTTGTCTCCAAGAGGATGTCCCCACTCTACTACCCCTACTGGACCATATCTCCCCATTCCCTTGAGTTTCAAGTTTCTCAAGGCCTAGATACATCTTCTCTCACTGAGATCAGGCAGTGCTCAGCTGTATATGTGTTGGGGGCCTCGTGGTTGGTGACTTATAGTCTGAGAGATCTCAGGGGTTCAGGATAGTTGAGACTGCTGATCTTCCTATGGGGTTGCTCTCTTCCACAGTTCTTCCAGACTTTTCCTAACTCAACCACAGGGGTCCCTGGATTCTGTTCAACGGGTTGGGTGTAAGTATCTGCATCTGATTCTTTCAGCTGCTTGTTGGGCCTCTCTGAAGGCAGCAGCCATGTTTGGTGTCTATAAGCATACCATAGCAACAGTAATAGTGTCAGGCCTTGGAGCCTCCCCTTGAGCTGGATGCTAATTGGGGTCAGACACTGAAACTCTTTTCCCTTAGTCTCTTCTCCATTTTTGTCCAAGTAGTTGTTTTAGACAGAAACAATTCTGAGTCAGAGTTTTTTGACTGTGGAATGGCAACCCCATTCATTCATTTGATGCCCTGCCTTTCTACTGGAGGTGAAGTCTACAAGTTCCCTTTTCACACTGTTGGCCGTTTCAGCTAAGGTCCCTCCCTCTGAATTCTGAGTATCTCTCACCTCCGAGGTCTCTGATACATTCTAAAGAATGTACCATTTTGATGGTATTAGTAGGGGTAGCAGTATTTAGATTTTTCCAGAATTTAAAGCTCCTTTTAATTTTTCTTTTATTTTTACTAATGATTTAGCTTTTAACAACTTATCACACTTAATAAAACTATAAATCATTTCAATATATCAAACAACTGTTGAAATTATCTAACATAACCATGAATATATATATATATATATATATATATATATATATATATATATATATTAACAGTCTACCAAAGGAAAAAATATAATGCATTTAATAAAGAATATTTTTAAAAGTCCATATGAAATCACACACTTTGAATGTGTAATATGAAATATGGTGAAATATTAAATATGTTCCTTTGTAGTTTAAGTTCAAGACAAGAATAAATACTTCTAGTCTATATTCCATTCAAAATTTTGTCAATGGTAATGAATTCATTTATCATATGGCAATATATTTTCTATCAAATGTCTACCACATGGTAGAATACAAGAAAGTAAAAAGATTAATACAGTAATTCTAAATATAAAGGAACAAATAAAATGCCCTCAAATATGAAAGGTTTTATTATTTTTTTATAAATGGTATATGACCTATATACAAACTATTTGAAAGAATAAAATTTATTAGTCAGATGTCAGTTGTTGTGCTAACATGTCATAATAAAAATCAGCTTAAAGATGAAACAGATTAGTGTGACTTATGGTTCCAGAGAGATTGGCATCCTTGATATAGTGGAGTAACAAGTAGCTCTAGATGAGAGCTCTATTTTGAACTACACTCAAATGCTTAGAAAAAAATAGGATGGCTTTAGAACGTTCAATTCAAAGCTGGTTCCTAGAGTCATACTCACTCCACCAAGGTTGTACCACCTAACAACATCACCAACTGAGGATACCTGTTTAAATGTCTGAAAATGTGGGGAACCAGGCACACGTCATTGAACTCAGGTTAGCAGATTCAAAGCAAGTTTTATAGCTATGTGTGCTGTTATGAAAATGAGAAACAAGAAGACAGAAATAAATTCCAGCTGCAATAGTCTAATCATTAAAAATTTTAAGGACAGGAATAGAAATTATGAAAAATGAAATATTAAATGTATGAAATATTAGACATTCTAAATATAAAATAGTTTTAGAAGTACGAAAAAAGGATTTTAATTATATAAGCAGTCACACAGTTAATAAGAATATACTCCATTTGTATATTTATCTGATGCATATATTCTTTGGAAAATGTAAAACAGCAGAAATTTTTGTGTAAATTAGAAATTCCATTTATTAAAAGTGTATTGAAAACATAAAAGATCAAGGCTAGAAACCCACAGGAACATTTCTGGTAAAATGACCTTGAGTAACAGAGACCAGCACACCAGTGCTCGTATCTACTAAATATTTAATTCTGTTTTATTTTTGTTGATGTCACAGACCTGATAAGTTCCAATAATAGTCTCATGAGAAATACATAAACAAAGTCTCAAAGGAAAAGATGGAAACAAGCAAACAAACAAAACCAGATCTTTTTTCTTATCGAGATTCTAGCCAAGGTCTCTGCAGAAAAGGTAAATAAAGTTAAAAATCACTTATCCTGTAAGAGTGGAGTTTGGATTGCTTAAATCATATAGATCTATTTCTCAAGCACTTTACCATATTCTTCATACAAAAATTAATGAAATGATTCAATAAGGCAAAAGTAATGAATAATTAAAATATCTTTATTCTCCTGTTATTAAAGGAATCCATATTATCCCAATACAAGTGCAAAACTGAGCCAAGTTGCATGTTAGTGTTCTCAAACAGCGTTGTTTTCAACAAGTTTTGAAGGCATTTATTGAAAGTTCTGTGCAGAATATTCTGAAATTCAAAAATTAAGAGATCCTATTCTACTATAGTACTGTAATAAGAAACTTACAAAAATTAGAAAAAGATATTAGAGTAAGGAAATCGTTCCTTTTGCAGAAAGCTAGATAACCAGACATTCAATGATTGTGCTAAAATTATTCTCATGGTCACAGTATGAGTTAATAAGAAAATAAAACCAGTTATTCTGAGAAAAACATTACTTTTGATATATTGGTGAAAGACTCCAGTAAATATAATTTTTTTTTTTGGTTTTTATTTTTTTTGGTTTTTTCGAGACAGGGTTTTTCTGTGTAGTCCTGGCTGTCCTGGAACTCACTCTGCAGACCAGGCTAGCCTCAAACTCAGAAATCCGCCTGCCTCTGCCTC
This sequence comes from Rhabdomys pumilio, assembly GCA_030674055.1. NCBI lineage: Eukaryota > Metazoa > Chordata > Mammalia > Rodentia > Muridae > Rhabdomys > Rhabdomys pumilio. The sequence continues at coordinate 29,109,773 of JANHMN010000016.1, read as the reverse complement.
CCAAGTGCTGGGATTAAAGGCGTGCGCCACCACCGCCCGGCATAATTCTATTTTTTAAAGAAAAAGATACATCTATATAGTTCTTTTTAAAAAATGTGTCTGAGAGTCTTAATAAAATGTGTAAGTTTCAGTATTGTTATCTTTATGAACAATAGTAAACTGATATAGTATTCTGTTTTCTAAATTAAATATTGATATTTTTTATTCTAGCCCTCTCAGTTGCTTATATATCTGTTAATATGATCTAAGTCTGGAACATGCTAGACCTGCATAATTCAATGCACATGATTTCGGTTCATGAAACTGAATTATGGCAATTCACTTACAAATAAATGATGTGTAAGTGAAGTATTAAACTCATTGGTGCTTCCTCACTACATACTGAGACTGATTCATTGAGATTTAAATGCTGTATTCAAAGTAGTCTATCTAGCTGGCTCTTGAGGTAGAACTATTTCTAATTTTCTGAGAAACTGCCAGATTGATTTCCAAAGTGGTTATACAAAGTTTGCACTCCCACCAGCAATGGAGGATAGTTTCTCTGTTCCGTATTCTCAGTAGCATGAACTGTCAATTGAGTTTTTCTTCCTAGCCATTCTGATGGGTATAACACGGAATATTAGAGTCCTTTTAAATTGTATTTCACAGATGACTAAGGATCTTGAACATTCCTAGGATTCAGGGAGTTGGAAGGGTCAAGGTCACTACAAGATGACCTACAGAGCCAGTTAACCTGGGACCATGGGGACTCACAGGGAATGAAGCATGAACAAAAGAACATTCAGAGGCTGGGCCTAGGCTGCCTACATATATGTAGCAGGTGTGTAGCTCGGTCTTCATGTGGGTCCACTAACAACTGGAGCAGGTGCTATCTCTGACTCTGACTCTGTTGCCTGCCCTTGGATCCTTATTTCCCTAGCAGGCCTGTCTTGTCTGACCTCAATGGGAGAGCATGTACCTAGTCCTGAGGAGACTTCATGTGCCAGGGTGGGTGGGTACCAGAGGCAGAGGGAATGTATCTCTCCTTTGCATTAGAGAAGGTGAGGGCACAATAGGGGAAAGAAGGGTGGGAGAAGAAACTGGGAGTAGAAGAGGGAGGGATATAAATTGAATCAGGATGTAAAGGGAATAAATAAATAAGTGAAAAAAGTTGAGAAAGTCAGAATTTTGTGAAAGTTTTATTAATTTTTTAATTAAATAAATGAATAAAATATTGCATTTAATGAGATGATAATGAAGTTTATTTCTTTGAGTTTGTTTATATAGTGGATTATGTTGATGGCTTTCTGAATATTGAACCATTCCTGTATCCCTGGGATGAAGCCTACCTGTTAATGGTGAATTATTATTCTGATGTATTCTTGGATTCGGTTTTTAACAATTTTATTGAGTATTTTTGCATCAATGTTCATGAGAGAAATTGGTCTGAAGTTCTTTTTCTTTGTTGAGTCTTTGTGTGGTTTGGATACTAGTGTATCTATGGCTTCATAGAATATATTAGGTAGTTTCCCTTCTGTTTCTATTTTATAAAATACTTTGAGAAGTATTGGTATTAAGTTTTCTTTGAAGGTCTGATAGAATTCTGCACTAAAAACATCTGGTCTTAGAGATTTTTTGGTTAAGAGACGTCATGACTGCTTCTATTTCCATAGGGATTATGGTACGGTTTAGATGGTTTATCTGATCTTGATTTAACTTTGGTACTTGGTATCTGAATGGAAAATCATCCATTTCATCTAGATTTTCAAGTTTTGTTGAATATAATTGTTCAAAATTTACTATTATAGAAAACAAATGATTTAGATTTTATTTTTACAATGCCAAAATTCTCATTTTAATAAATTAAATTTTAAAATCCACTGTTCTAGGGGTTGTCTTTGGAAGGTATACCTTCTAGACTTTGAAAATAATGTAGTAAATTAATAAATAAATTTAAATATCCCATCTGTAAGTCCATTTTGTTACTATTGTTGATTATTAATACAACATTCAAAGTTTGGTATGACTTCAGCAAAATAGTAGAGTGTTAAGTTATCAGAATTAGGTCTCTAAATGCAGTGCTTATTGTATTAAATTGAAGAAAAAAACCTGCAATAACCTTACTTGTGTTTCAAGTAAAGTTTAGTCTTATAACATTCCAAAATCTGATGTACAAAACGTTTTATAATATTATTTAAAAGTTGAATTTATGTTAAACTTTAAATGGTGTTTATAGAGAATGGGAAAAGTGGACCTTTCTATTTTTACCAGTCTACAGTGTGAACATAACTTTTTGTATTCCATGGAGAATAGAAGGCAAGAAATGAATCATTCCAGAAACAAATGTGATCGCTTAAAAGTTTAGTCACAGTTCAAGAACAGTATGACTGAATTTTGATTGTATATACTCATGGACTTTAATAAGGAAATGTCTTAGAAAGTCTAATAGATATTTGTGTTCACAGTGGAGTCACAAGCTATATCAGGGGCACTATTTCTTTGACTAGTAAAGGAGATACAGTAACTCTCATACACACTAAAATGACACATGAACTGTATATTGCATTATTTTGTGCATATGAATTATCTGTCTCCATGTTGTTTAACAGTTTTGTACTAAATATCCTATTTACAAACATTCAGTTAGTAGGCTAACATGTTTTAATCCTTTGCTTATACTAAACGTGTGCCATCATTTATATTTAGTGTGTTTTATTGTTAAGTATATATGATAGGATCAATACCAATTTATATTATGAGCTTTTAATATACACTGTGCTTAAGTTTCCTTATTGACATATATTGCTATATTCAATGTAATAAAGTTGTGAGGCAGTTTCCACACCGAATATAAATTTCCAAACTGAAGGTGTGAGGAATTGAATGCCATAATAGATTTTCTAAGGCCTGAAATTTAGTAAATATTGCAAGCAGGATTGAATTCACAGTGACTAAATTGCATGACAAAATGTTATATCATTACTCTGTGTTACATGTGTATCAATCATTTAGGTGATTCATTTTTCATGAATCACACTACTTCCATAAAAATCACAAAAAAAAAATACAGCATTAGATTGGATTGAGTATTAGGTACTGCAGTATTTCTATGATAAAAAATATCTAGCAGTAAATTAAGAGAAAAAGATGATTCTGATTCATACTTTCAGTCCGTCATATCAGACAAGGCCTGGAGAAATATCTCAGTTTATGGTGGAGAGGCACATTGTAGAGACTGTTCATATCATGGTGGACAAAGTACAAGAAGAACAGAAAGAAGTAGAGGCAATAACCTCTTCAGAAGTATCCATACTTTCACCACCTGGGCTCTTTTCCTGAAGATTCTACAGTTTCAATAAAGGGTATCACCAGATGAGACTTAGTATTAAAACCAGGGACCAGTTAGTGTGCATTTGAGATTGAAACTAAACACCTATAAAGAAGAGTTGCCCAAGTTAGAAGAGGATAAAGTTATTTTCCCCAAGAACTAGGTCAAATCCAGGCACTGAGTGGTTGAAGTGGTACTACAGATTGCCCTAATCAAGTAGTTATGCCTGATCCCTTTGAGATTCCTATATGCTGATGTTTGTTTCATCTTTAAAGGGCCAGACATCAACCATCGCTTTCACATTCTCAGAGGATGAGTGGAAGAGAATGGGAATAATGGCCATCTCTCCCTCGCTGTTGTAGACACTTTGTATTCCCTCTTACTTCTACATCTCGTATTACCAAGTAATTAGGCAATATCCACTAAAAGGATGAATCTTAAGAGATGAAATCTAAATAGAGAAATGGAACATGCAGTCCTTATTCTGTATGTTGTGAGAGTGAGTGGAACTATTATCATATTCATATCAGGGTAAAAAATGTGCAATATTGTCATATATATGAATGCATAAACTGCAAAAGTAAATGAATGAAATTATTTTTTTCTGTTAGCCACTGTTCATACCTGCTCTAATGTATCTTTCCATTTTAAATAATTTATTATTGTAAGCACAATTTTGAGATAAATTGTAAAGTAACACTGTCAACTAAAAAGTAATAAAATACAAGATCTTTTCACTTTAATAAACATATATATTTATGTTTATTAAATAAATATAATAAATAAATATATATATATATTTATATATCCTTCCCCCTACAAAAGTAATAAAAATTGTAGTGCACTAGACAGTGCATGTAATTTAAAAAATACTTTACAAAGTAAATTATTTTTGCTCACAAATTCTAAATCAGTTTCAGGCTTTCATACATTGGAAATATCTTGTGAGAAGTTTAGGGTTCAAAGTACTTGTTAAGAATGAAAGACCTTGAAAGGAAGGAGAACCAAGTAAAATTAGGCAGACAATGAAGCACTGGTTCGATTCATATTTGCCAAAGAATTGGTGAACAATGTGAAAATTTTGTACTATATATTCAAAAATGAAAACATCTACTGTTGATGTGAAATGTCTACTCTTTTGTGACCTGCCTTGTGTAGAATCAAAATATAGTCATCCCTGACAGGAGACCACCTGTGTAAAACCTTTAAGTTAAAATGTTGATTGTCAAATAGGTTCTGTTTCCCCAGGCTTTTGTTGCCTGCCCATACGATGGATTCTCATTAGTCATTTGAGAACTGAAGTTTTGTGTCACCTTTAGCCTGAAACCATGAATATCCCAGGCCAGTATCTCCAGCACATTTTTCTTTTTTGTAACCACATATAAAGCCAGGCTTGTAGTCTGAATATATTAAACAGCAATGATCAAGGTCCTTTTGTTCCTAGTGAGATTCAAAAATGAATACATTTTCAATTCACATTATGAGCTTGTCTTTTTATTATAACAGCATAATACAATCTTCAGACTTTTCTGTTTGTTTGCTTTTAAGTAAAAATATGTCTTTATTTAAATAAAAAGTTATCTACACTAAGAAATACCTCAGAGGTTATAACACCAAATTACTAGATCCAAAAGAAAAATACAAACATGAACAAATAAGACAATACACTGCTGCCAGAAGAATGTATAGTTGCAGTCCTTGAGAAAAGCAATTTAGTTCCAGCACAACACAAGGACTTCCAAATATCATTTATGAGTATGATCAAAGACCTTGTAGTAGATATTAAAAAGACCATAGGAGCACACTCATACACACATACAAACTGAAGAAAATGGTAAAAACAATTGAAGATATGAAAGCAAAATTTGGTAAATGAATACAGTTGTTCAATGAATGTCAATGAGAAATAAATGTCAAATTAAAAACTCAAAAAGTCAAACAAAAACCTCAAGGATTAGCCTCACTAAAATGGCAGAAAGAATATCAGGTATTGAAGACAAGATAGACAAAATGCATAGCATACTCAAAAAAATATTAATTCTAGAAAAAAATCCAGTCACAAAATAGTCAGTTAATCTGAGACTATAGGCTAGAGAGATGGCTCAGTGGTTAAGGGCATTGGCTGCTCTTGCAGAAGACCCAGGTTCGATCCCCAGCATTCACCTGAGTGATCAAAACCATTCATAATCCCAGCTCCAGGGGATCCAACTCCTTTTTATGGCCTCCAAGAGTAGTGCACACTTGTGGTGCAAAAACAAACAAACAAAAATGAATAAAAACCCAAGTAAATGGCCCAAGATATTTATAACAAAATCATAGAAGAAAAAATTTCAAATCTAAAGAGAAGCTTATCAAAATTCACAAAAAAAATGTTTCATGATAAAATAAATTTAAAAAGTCTATGTCCACCAACCAAACTCTACAGAAGGCACTAGAAGGAAAACTTTAGTCTGAAGAGAGATTAACTATCCTCCAAAGGAAACTACAATTAAGTATTTCCAAATGAGTTATTCTAAAGATGGGGGAAAATATATTACAGCTACAAAATAAAACTAATAAACACTGTTCAATATCACAATAATAAGTTGCAATTCCCCAAGAAAAAAAGAGAGATTAAGATAATGGATTAGGAAACAGGATCCATAATTTTTCTGAATCCCAGAAATATAACTCCCCTTAAAGGACAGGTATATAAGTTCAGGTTAAACTTACCGATAAAGATATTTTTAAAAATGAATGAATGAGTCAGTTACAGCTATTTTAATGCCTGGCGAAATATAATTACAAACAAAAACTAATCAGAAGAGATAAGGTAAGACACTATATAATCCTCAAAGGAAAATTCCATCAAGAGGACATTGCAACTCTTACTACTTATTCACCAAACACAAAGGCACTCAAGTTCATAAAAGATACACTATACAGTTAAAAGCACATATTGTCCTTCACAGTTATAGTGGGTAATCTCAGTACTCTACTGTAGAAAATAGACATGTCATTCACACTAAAGCTAAACAGAGAAACACTGGTGTTAAAAAATTACCATTAATAAAATGGTATTTACAAAACATTTTACCCAAATGAACCACATATTAGGACACAAAGCAAATCTGAACATATAAAGAAAATAACCATGTATCCTATCTGATCCCCATTGGTTAAGGCTGGATGTCAACAGTAGTCATGACAGAAAGTATATAAACCCATGGAAGTTTAACAATTCACTACTAAAGGAAAGTTGGAAACAAAGGGAGGACACCATGCAGTGTGTGTGTTAGGGGGAAGACAGGACACACATGCACACGGGTTGCCATGTCATCCAGCACAGGCAGGCAGATGACACACAGACATACCTGTTGCCATGCCATACAGCAAAGCAAGTATAGGACATCTAGAGGCAACCCTGCCAACACTCAATGCAGCACAGGAACAGGAGACCTCCAGAGACCCACCAGCCTTGTGTTCAACCCAAAGTTGAAGCCAATGCAATATGCAAGTAGACAGATGGGAGAGAGGAAAGCAGGGAAGTTTGATCCTAATAAAGAGAAGCAGAACTGGAGAGGAGAGAATTATCCTGTTGTCAGTAACCAGTCTGTCCCCTATGGCCTTTGTGAGGTCCTAACCCAAGCTGTTACTGAAGGTCATATCTGGGACTATGGCCACTCAACAACATGGATCTGTATAGATGTCTGTGCCTCAGTTTACCATTAAAGACCATGAGCATGTTCTGGGTCTGGGCAGCTACCTAGGACCCTGTAGATATCCAAGATCTGTGTGAAACTAGCCCCACCTCACACTGTCTGCAACATTCAGAAGAACAAATCCTGTACCCCAGAGCCTGGGCAGTACAGTAGAGCTGGCCCTGGTGGAGGAGGCTCAGGTGACCTTAGTGGAGGGCATGAGCACAGGAGAGCTAGCCAGGAGGCTCCTCTTCTGACATGAGATGGCTTGGGCATGGGAGTGATGCCCTTTTCCACTTGACCGTCATCATCTGTGGTAGTCAGGAGAGCGAGCACAGAAGTCATAAAGGTGTGTGAACAGGACAGCTGGACAAGCTCCTCACCAACTACAGCACTTGGGAGAGTCATCCCCGTGACTCTGCTGGGCAGCACAGTAGAGATGTCTCTGGTGACTTCAGTGTCAGAGTGGGGTAAGTCACCATGAAGACTTGAGAATCAGAGATAACGCTACCACTCCGGCCAAGATCCAGGGCATTGTATTGGACCACCCCAAATCTACCTCATCTACTAACTCCTGGAGTCTAGAAAAGGGCTCCTCTTGTGGATCCAATGCTACAGGATCTGCATGACACAGGGCAACAATAGCTCACCAGGAGGAGTCTTTAGAGAATCTAGTATTGACTGTATAGCAGAATCCAGAGTCCTCCAGCCATACCAATGAGTCATTACAATGAACGTTTGTTAAGTAAAGATTTGCGGACAAAAGCGTTTACTGTTGGAAACACCATGACATACTGTAACTTTCACGACAAGCTTTTCTCTATTCTTTCTTTTGTTTTGTTTATTTTGTCAGTTTTAATTTTTTTCCTTTGGGGTAGGTAAGAAGGCAAAAGCAGAAGGCTTTTTTTGAAGGGACAAGGAGATGAGGGACCAGGTTGTGTGATATGAAACTCATACAGAATCAATATTTAAAAAAAAAAAAAAAAGAAAAGAGAAAAAATTGGATCAAGAGAGATATCAAGAATTGTGAGTCTACATATCTGCCTTGTTGCCTTGCTGCTGGAGTGTCAGAATGTCGCTCACGTGCTCTGCAGGGCAGGCAAACTGAAGGGGTAACAGACTGTACTTCTTTATCGCTGTGATGCCAACCTCTCGAGACATGGTGAAATGCAATCTAGGATAGTGGTTCCTGCCTGTGTTTCTCTGGGTGAGAATTAGCATGGATTGAAACACAAGCTGTTGTTCTCAATCTCCTGGGCACCCAAACTTACTCAATGTGAACCGTAAATTAAATACCTTTTGCAGGAAGGGGTGTCCTGGACGGAAAGCTCATTGGCTAAATGCACAGCATCAATCTAAATACCTCACTAGCATGGAGAACTATGGGTTGCACACTAAGAGATGGGTTGTCATAATCCTCTTAGAAGGGTGTCACAGTCACATGTTCCAGGATAAGGGCCTGATTGGGAGCTACTTGGAACTCCTGCTGCTCTCACTTATGAGATTTACCAAGGTTCTGAACTTGCTACTATCTTACCAGTTCTTCTGTTTTGTGTCATGGTCCACTGCATGAGCTTTAAACTTTCACTTTCAGAATGATAGCAAATGAAAATAGATTTCCAAACTAATGGGGCACAATGAAGGCATTTCTAAGTGACAAGATCATAGCACTAAATGCCTACATGACAAAATTATTAATTATTAAATTATTAATAATTTATCGACACAGGTTCATAGCTCTACGAAAAGATGAAGAAACACTACCTTAATTTTTAAAAGTGTAATAATAATCAAACCCAGGACTGAATCAGAGAAATAAACACACACACACACACACACACACACACACACACGCATGCACTGAAAGGAATAGATAGTTATGAGAATATCAGTAAAATTGGCAGAATTTTAGACAAATCATCAAAGAAATGTGAAAAGCATAAAAATCAACAAAATTAGAAATGAAAAGAGAGGCATTTCAAAAGACAATGAGAAAATTCAGAAACTCATAAATATATACTTTAAAAAATCTGTATTAAACCCAACCAGAAAATACAAATATAGTAGATGGCCTTTCTGATATAACAGCCAAACAAAGTTAAGTATTGATGAAATTGGCAGTATAATCAGAATCTTACTACATATTAAAATAGTAGCAATGATTAAAAAAAAAAAAAAAGAAATCTCCCAATCAAAGGAAAAATATGCATTGCCTGATAGATTCAGCAAATAATTCTAAAAATTCTTCAATGAAATAACATTAACATGTTTTAAACTACTTTGTAACATAGAAACAGATGGAATATTGGAATATTTCCAAACCTTTTTATAAAGATATTTTGGTATTAATTTCATACACAAACTCCATAAAGTTTTATGAAAAATATTATAGACTAATTGTATTTATATGCAAAGGTTTCCAATGAAATTCTTGCAAAATATGATCAATATTGTTTTATTCCAGAGACGAAAATCAGTAAACATGATTTACCTCATAAGCAAACTACACTACAGAAAAACATATGATAATCTCACTAGATATCCACAGGGCCTTTGATAATACCCAACATCTTCTTATGATAAATATCTGGAGAAGCTAAAGATATGATTGAAATATCTCAACATAATAAAGATAATTTCAAGACCACAGCCAAATTTATCCCAAACGGAAAGAAACTGAAAGCATTTCTACTAAAATTAGGAACAAAATAAGAATCTTCACTTTCTCTATACTTATCAATATAGCACTTGACGTCTTAGCTAGGGCAATGGAATGACTCAAGGAAACCAAAGAGATACATGTAAGAAAGGAAGACATTAAAGTTTCTATTGGTTTTTTTTTTTTTCAGAAAATATAATTTTATACATGGGAGACAAAAAGATCTCATTAGAAATCTTATACATCCTGTAAGCAAAAAATAAAATTTTAACACAAAAATGTCAACAGCCTTCCTATATATAAATGAGAAACATACTGAGAAAGAAATTGAGGAAATGGTACCTTTTACAAAAAACTAAAAACAGTTTTGGTTTTCACAGGACATCTTGCCAGAAAATCAAATTGACTGTCTGCAGATCTTTTCTGCCCTTGTTTCCCATGATTCAATGAAAATTCTTATCACCAGTTCTTCAGCAAAATTCCTGTGGCAGCCTTCCCTGAAGCCTTGTTTCCATCTTGGATCCCACAGATCTTTCTCTTCCAACCTTCCTCTCTATATTTGCTTCTTTGCCTCAGTCTCAGATTCTGTCAGACTCTCTGTCTCTCTGTCTTTCTCTGTCTTTGTCTTTCTCTGTCTCTTTGTCTCTCTGTCTCTGTATCTCTTTGTCTCTGTGTCTCTTTGTCTGTCTCTGTCTTTCTCTTTCACACACACACACACACACACACACACACACACACACACACACACTCGCACCGGAGGCCTGCCCAGCCTTTGAGGGTAGGGAGCTCAGATGGAACACAGATTTGGAAGAAAGGGGAAAGATTGAATGATCCCTGGCCTTGTAATCTTAGCATTTACTAAGTGGTGTTCTCTTACTCTGTAACTCTTTTATTATTAGGGCTTCAGTAAGTGCAGATTTCTTATCATTTGTACTTAAATAAGCACTAGTTTCTTACTCTGTAATTCTCTTATTATTTGTGTTTTAGTAAGCCTTGGTTTTGTATTATTTATGCTTAAATAACACTGATTCTTTACTCTGAATCATTGGGAACAACACATGCTGTTTAGCAATAGGGAAGTAAGTAAAGTACTTATTGCTAGTGCTCTTTTCTTTGGCAAACCAGTCAGGAGACCCTCTCTGGTCAGGTAACAGTCTCAGAGCTCATTAACTGCTTTTGAAACAGAGAGAAAAGAAAAGGAAAGAAAGAAGTCACTTATACACACAGAGAGAATAAAGTAGAATATGGCTACACAACTTTTTTTTTCAGCTTTTTTCTAGCTTTTAGACAAAATGTTCCCTATGCAAGAAAGAATTACCTCATAGATAAAATGTTACAAGGAAACGAAAAGAATTAAAATCCTTTACACAGGCAAATATTCACAAACACATGCATTCATAAACATACACATTCTAGTCAAGCCCGACTTCCTGTTTCATCCACTCCACAAATGTTTATAGATACCTGCTATATATTGACAAAAAGACATACACACATACATATTTGGTGAATGGTGTTGAGTCCCAGATGTTATACAAATACATTTAGGTGGATGAGGCAGAGTCTCCCAAGCCGCTGTGTTATTTCTAATTTCTGGCCTTTTATAGACAAAAGTTCTTAGAAAATTATCTCAAAGATAAAATGTTACAAAAAGGGAGTTACAGAAGGATGTTGATATTAACTTCAAAACAGTTTTTCATTCTGTAAACTCATTATAAGTTCAGAGTAATAGTTTCACTTGGCCCTACTTTATCACAATGCACACCTGTAGCTTTATCCTTAGATCTGACATAGAATGAATATGTTTTCCTTGATCACAAATTTGTTCCAAGCCTATTATTCTTTTTCTGTGTAAAATGTGAAAGCTCATTGCATTACTGATTATACAGTCTTTATATACCATTTTATGAGGAGTGGGTACACTGCATTCTTGATTCTATTTTTATATATATATATTTCTAGCAAAACAACTTTTCTTGAAACTTTCTTGCTAAAATTGATTCAAATCAGGAATTCTATGAAATAATTAGTTTATCTAAACATTATTAACTTATGAAAATCCAGCTTTATGATAATCTTCATGAAATATGCTCAACAGGGTAGGGTATGCCCAGGAATCCGTAGGTTATGTAATAGTGACAGGAAAGGCATATCAGCTGCTCATGCCAGGGCAAGTAGGGAGAAAGCAACCTCTCCTTCTGCCCCTCCAACACCAGTAACCCCAGTCTAATCCATAGCTCTGTAGTAGAATATCTGCTGTGGCTTCCATTTTCTCTCTGACCCTATCCATGATGAATCACAAAAATCTTCTCCTTCAACCTTCCTTTCCCAAACTCATACCAGTATCCCAGCCTCCAACACCAGCAGACATTCATTCACACCACACCAGATGATCAGGCTGGGGAAACAGGTAAGCCAAACAAAGACCTTCTTGATGACTCCCTTCTCCTTTGCAAATACAATGTCCCATTCTAATCCATAGCACAGAATACCAGCTTCAGCCTTTCTTCCATAGTGCTCAGATATCCTGTGGATCCCACAGATCTTGCTCTCATCTTCCCATGTATTGCTTTATTTCTCCTTCAAAATTCAGTAGGTTTTCCTTGCTAACCCACAGACCACCTGTGCCAAGAAAGCAGGTGGGTGGTCCATACAGCATCCCCTCTACTTCTGTACCTGTAGACTCAAAACCTCAGTCTCATTCCCAGTGTGATAGCAGATCTGCTGGAGTGACCTCTCTTCACTATTTCCCTCTATTCCAAGGAGAAAAATAAACAGATTCTTGTTGACCACGTTTTTTCTTTTAACTTCTGTGAACCTCTATAGACACACAGCTATCTTCATTCCTAAGTATTAGCTCCCAATATCCAGAAAGACATTTTAAATGGAAAACATTGTGGCTTTCAAGTCCAAATGAAATTTCCTACTAGGCAATACAAAGCTATCACGCTATCCAAAAATTACAGAAAGGAAAAAACCCCAAGGAACAAATAGCTCACCAAACAGACAAATCTGAGAATTAATATCTAGACCTATAATCATCCTACTCTCAAATGTCTAGATATCTGCATTAAAAACACAATCAATAACAGCCAGGGACTATGCCACTGTAGATCCTAGCTACCCACCACAGCATACACGAAGGAACACACACACACACACACACACACACACACACACACGACCTTAAGGCTCCCTGTGTGAAGATAATAAAGATTCTCAAAGACAAATATGAAACTATGCAAGATCTAAAAATAACAGAATCAATTAAAAAAGTGAAAGATTTGTGGAAATGAAAATTTAGGAATCTAAACAGAAACTGCAGAGGCAAGCTTCATCAACAGAATACAAGAGATGAAAGACAGAATATAAGGTGGTGAAGATAAGATAGAAATGAATAAATTGGTCAAGAAAATGTTAAATCAAAACAAAAAAAAATTCTCCTGACAGAAAATGTCCTAGAAAATCTGGCACAGTATGAAAAGAACAAACCTAAGAATATTAAGAATAAAGGAAGGAGAAGATTCCTAACTCAAAGGTCCAGAGAATATTTTCAACAAAACCATAGAAGAAAAATTTCCAAACCCAAAGAAGAAAATGCCTATAATGGTAAAAGAAGCACACAGAACACTAAATAAATTGGACAATTAAATGGAGATAAACTCAGACTTTAATTCCACTAAAGTCGGTGGACTGTATACTCTTTTCCATTAAGTGTTCAATAGAGAACTTGACATTTTAGCTAGAGCAACAAGGCAACTGAAAGAGATCAAGGAGATATAAACTGGAGAGGAATAAGTCAAAGTATTATTATTTGTAGATGGTATGATAGTATGCATGAATGACCCTAATAATTCCACTGGGGAGTTTCTACAGATGACAAACTCTTTCATCCTTATAGATATGTATGAGATTATATCACAAAAATTTGTAGTCTTCCTATATACAAATTACAAAGAGAATAAGAAAGTAATCAGAGAAACAACACTTTTCACAGTAGTTTAAATAATATTAAATATTGTGGGGTAACTCTAACCTAGCAAAGTACATATTTGTATGATAAATGTCAAGTCAATAAAGAAAAAAAAAGAAGGTATTGGAAGATGGAATTATGTCCAGTGCTCATGAATTGATAGGATTAACATAACAAAAATGGTAATCCTACCAAGACCAATCTGTAGAACCCATGCAGTCCCAACCAAAAGACAAATATTTCATGTTTTGTTCCCCATGTGGATATTGGCTTTAGTTCTCTCTCTCTCTCTCTCTCTCTCTCTCTCTCTCTCTCTCTCTGTATGTGTTCAGATTAGAATAACAATAAATGTTGTGTAGCCATTAAGCAACCAGTGGAGAGGAAGCAATATTCTAAGAAAGAGAAGTAAAATATGGTCTTATATAGAGATAAAACAGAAACTAGAATATATATATATTAATTGAGGAAGAATGGCAGGACAGGTTACAAGAGGGGATATAGACAGAGACAACTAACATTAAAGGCATTTTAAAAAGTCACATGCAATTCTACTGCTATAGATGCTTCCTAAAATACATATACATATAAGAGTATTTTACGTAAGAGTCACTACATAATGGAAAAGACAATGACCCAACAAGGTTTTCTGTTGTTGTTTGTTTTTTGGTTTTTTTTATACTGCTAAGTAAGTAAAATCTCCAATGTCAAGAAAGAAATATATGTTGTTGGGTCATTAACAAAAGAATTTACATATTGTCTCCCTAAAAAATAATACAGGTTATTTCTTCTAGGCTATTGTTTATCTTCCACCACCTGAGGGTAAGACACGATTGCAGAAGACTCTACTTACTTATGTCTTCAAACATTGAGAAATTGAGCTGGTGTCCATATAGAAACTTCACATTTACTGAATAGCTTCCATTGTTCTGGGAGGTACTTTCAACTCTACCAGAAGAATATAAGTGATCATTACTATTGCCTATCTCCAAACCTATGATCTAAAACAGTGACCTCCTGTTTTATATACATACATATATATATATATATATATATATATATATATATATATATATATATTATACACACACACACAATACTATCACAGATATTATAGAATAACCAACTACTTTTTAATTAAATTTAGTGCCAATTTCATGAAAAAGAATCTCTCCTGGACACTGCTAAAGTGGCCAAGAACTTGAGACTAGATAAACCATGAGTCCTAAGGGACAGCATATTTCTGTTATTTTGGTAAATAACACAGCAATAAAATGACTCCTCATGAATTATTTCTGTACTTAGAGACCAGTGCATTGCTCCACCCTCATCATAGTAGCATGATCTTGTGGTAGATAATAATTAAAACACAGGTACAGCTAGACAATGTGTAGACAGTGAGAAATCTTGGTGTTCTCAGTCCTATATGGGAAGTCTTTTTCAAATCTCTCCCATTAAGCTTCAAGGTTCTATGCAAAATAGAATATAGAAAGAGTATAAATCCAGAGGTAGTAGATGACTCCAAGCAAATAGTCTTCCAGACAGAAGAGGGCTGGCTGATATACATATTAACCAATAGAGATTGTGACAGAATATATAAGACTCACACAAGTTCAATCCACATAAAAATCTCATCACTGAGAACGGAAAGTAGATATGATTTTCATCCATAACCAAAAAGTTATTTGTGATTGATATCTGACATAAAAGGGAAAATTAGTTTTTTTCCAATGTAGTCACAATGAGTTTATCTATAATACTCCTAGGCAGGCCATGTACTCAGAAGTAGTACATAAACTCCATGTTTTGTGTGTTTTTTCTGTTTGTTTTGATTAAGTATAAATATATATTTTGTTTTATTGGGGAATGTGTATTCATAATTTTAAAATTTTTTTTCTTATTGGGAGAGAGGAAAAAAAGAATCACCATAAAGTTGTAAGTCTATGGAAGAGAAGTAGACAGGGTCTCTGAGTGGAATGATGTAGATAAGAATGTGATACAAGCACATTGGATGAAAACCTGTTTAAAAATTCTTGAAGATAAAAACATCTCAAGAGTGTTTTGGGGGGACTGAGCATATAGTTCATTTTGTACAGGTATTGTTTGACAAGCATATATTTTTTAAAATAATTTATTAATTTATATCTCAAATGCTGGCCCTTCTGGACTCCTTCACACAGTCCCTTCCTCTACCCTTTTCCTCTGAGAGGGTGTGTCCTCCCCCCATGTCCTGTATCCCCTCACCCCATCCAATCAAGTCTCTGCTGGGTTAGGCACATTCTCTCCCTTTGAGACCAGATAAGGCAGCTCTGTTGGGGAGCAGATTACACAGGCAACAGCTTTAGAGACAGTCCTTGCTTTCATTGTTGGGAGACTCTCGTGGAGACTGAGCTGCATGTCTGTTTGTCTGTTTGTGTGTGTGTGTGTGTGTGTGTGTGTGTGTGTGTAGGGGGAAGTTCTGTTCAGCCTGTATGTTTTCTTTGGTTGCTGCTCAGTTTCTGAGATGTCCTAGGGGTTCATGTTAGCTGACTGTTAGGTTTTCTATGGCATTTCTATCCCCTTCAGTGCCTTCAATCCTTCCTCCAGCTCTTCAATTAGACTCCCTGACATTCTTCCAATATTCGGCTATAGGTCTCTACATATGTTTCAGTCAGCTGCTTGGTGGAGGCTTTCAGAGGACACTTATGCTAGGCTCCTCCTGTCTGCAGTCCTAACAGAGTACCCTTAATAGTGTCAGGGATTGGTGCTTCCCCATGGAATGAATGTTGAGTTGGGCCCATTATTGGTTGGCCAACCCTTCAGACTCTGATCCATCTTGTACTTCCTTTGTGGGGATATGGAACCTGAAAGTCTATCTTCTGTAGCCAGGCGAGTCACCCCGTGGAGGAATAAGGGCACCAACATTACCACAAACCTTTTGACACAAAATTTGTTCTGTCTTAAAGACAAGCAGATACTTAAGTTTAAATTTCCAGCATCTAGTAAGGTTTAATGTCTGATTCCTGTAATTCCAGTGCTAATCAGACAGATGGAACCCTAGAGCTGGCTGGCTGTCCATTCTAGCTGAAGTAGACAGGTCTATGATCAGTAAGATAACTTGTCTCAAAAGTAAGGAAGAAAGCAGTTTAAGAATATTGTCTCCACCAGTCAAAGATAGTTGATATATCTAGGTTGGGTATTGGGTTACACTTCTGATTGAGCATTACCAAACTTATAAAGTCTTTGATTAACATTTAAAAAAAATTGTATAAAGGCAAAAAGGAAAAGGGGGCATGGGATAGGGGTTTTCTAGGGAGGGGAATTGGGGAAAGGGGATGGCATCTGAAATGTAAATAAAATACTCAATGAAAAAAATTAAAAAAAATATTGTCCTCTGGCTTTCATAGTTACACACACACACACACACACACACACACACACACACAAACATGCATATACACACATTTTTCTTAGAAGCAAAAATAAACTTTGAACAAAGGATGGGTAAACTTGAACCTAATAACTTATATGAGAAGTTGAACCTGAAGGCTAGTTGAACCCGCATCACAACTTAGCTAGCTGGTTTCTGTGAAGTGTGATGGGAAGGATTTCACTCTTATTTAAATTCTAGCCTCATATATTGCTGATGCCAATCACTTGTCAAGCAATCTCGTTTAATTTTGTGAGCTTTTATATTATCTTCAGATGCTATTTATAACATATTTTACATTTATTTTTATTGCATTTGTATCCATTACTTAAATAGACTTGGTCATTTATAAGATGATTGTCTACCCAGTATATTTTCAAATTGTTTTTCATTATTTAAGAGAATCTGGTAATGTATTAGAGTAAATTTAGCTTGGAAAGTCAGTATTTTTCTATATTTTAATGCTGGATGCACTGTTTCCTTTCCGTAACATGAAGTTCTCCAATTGTGCTAACTGTCCATAGCAATGAGTCCCCGGGATTGTTTTTCCCAGATGTCCAAACAAAGACAAGTAGAAACAAACTTCAAATCATTTATTTCATTACAATAATTTACCAATAAAACAAGCATTCTTTTTTATAAATACAGCCAGATGGTCATTATGTCTAAATGAAAACACAAAAGCTGACTCTGTTTTATATTTCATCACTAGCTTGGGTTTCATGAGAAGAGCCTTTTGGTTTGTTTTGTGAATAACATGACATAAAATAACATGTCGAGAATGGAAGTTTACTAAGTACTTTTTTGTACATGAGAAAAAAAGAAGTGATAAATACTGTTGCTTTATTTTCAACATGAAAAACAAAAGTCTTAAAAGTTAAGTTTTAGTTCTTCTAAATAAGAAACATGGAATTTAAATTCAAGTTAAATGTTTTAAGTACATATTCTCTACATTATAGTTTCAATAAATTAAATCATCTACAGTTAAATGTGTCATAAAACGAGGATCATTATTTGAACAAGAAATCTGTAAATATTAACTTGTTTCATTTAAAGTTAGGTCAACTGAAAATATTCATATTATAATATCATCAAAAGATAGTTACTATAAAAAGTAAATATGTGATTAAAATTACCCAACATTTTATTTTAAATATTTTTATTATTTTATTTATTTTAAATATTTTAAAGACACTATCTCAACTCAAAATTTTATCCCTTTGATCCAAGAGGATAGAAGATATAAATTGAACTTGCGGTTTCTTTGTCAACTGGCCTAGCCAAATTGGAGAACTCTAATGTCAATAAGACGTTTCAAAGAAATAAGGTAAAATGGGATTAAATCATGTGCATATTAAGTTATTTCAAATAAATCAAATGCAATAAATCTGTAAATATGTGAGATTTAAAAGGACATAGTATGGTTTATGTTTGAATGTTTGTGCATGCATACAGAGTGGAGCACAACTGTGGAGGTCAGAGGAACAACAACTTATGGATGTAGTTTCCCCATTTTCATCACATGTGGCCTGGAGATTCAATTCAAGTTGCTGACCTTGGAGGAAAGACTTTGTCTGCTGAGCCATCTTAGTGGTCTATGAAAGAAATGTTAATTAAGGCATAGTAGGTACCAAAATATATTTTATCTGATATTTCCAATTACTGTTAAAGCTGAGTGTGTGCCTTGAACAGCTATTAACATTGGCATGAACGCATAACACAAAGTCCATGTCATCTGTCATCATCTTTGTCATCATCATCATCATCATCATCATCATCATCATCATCATCATCATTACTATCATTATTTTAGCTTTGATTCACATTTTCTTAAAGATACAAGCAGAGGTCTAAAATGCATTCAACCATTAAGAAAATTAAACCTGTTAGGCTTATTTAGGTTATGTCAAATTGCTAATGAGGGACTAGGTGGGAGGAAAGCATATTCCAAGGAAGAGAAACTAGAATATGGTGTTATAGAGTGATAAAGGAGAAACTAGATTATGGGGAGTAACTGGCAAGGGGATGGAAGCTCATGGTAAAAGAAGCACTCTGTGTAGAGACAACTACCCAGACAACTAATATTAGAGACCTTTGAAAAGCTAAGCAGAAAACTAATCTAAAAGCTTCTTAAAATCAGTATATATATAAAAAGAATTTGTAGGTACTCACAATACTCACAATACTCACAATGGTGGAGACAATGCCCCAAGTAGATTTCTTATCTCACCAGTGCCAAGAATGGGTGGCATATTATTGACCCATTGGCCAAAGTGGTCAAATATATCTTTATATACATCATAGGCTATTAATTCAAAGCTCTCAACTTGAGGGTAAGACCTTAATGCTTAGCACATCACTTATGTACATTATCAAACATGGAGAAATCAAGCTAGTGCCCAGACTAAACCTTCATCATTCCTCATTTCATTTATGGTGCTAGAAGTTACTTGGCATACTACCATAGAAAAGTAGTAACCAATATCAGCTCCCTAGAACCCTGTAACCTATGGCAATGACCTGCCTACGAGATATATAAATGCAACAGTAGCACAAATGTTATAGAAGAATCAGCTACTTTCCTATTGGATTTAAGCCCACTCCAGGAGAGAAAATACATATCTGATAATGCTAAAGAAGCCAAGGTCCTGAGACTGGATAGATTGTGAGCCATAGGAAACAATCTACTATTCTGGTGAAGTAATAAAGCAACAATATAATTCCTAGTGACATATTATATATATTGACTAGTGCATTGCTAAACCCTTAGCAGTATAGCCTCTTCTTGCAGTAAATGGCAATTAACACAGAGACTCATACCTGGGCAAAGCACAGAGAGTGAATAACTTTGGAGAACCTAGTTCTAAACTCTTCCTCTCAAGGAAAAGAGACAATGGGAAGGTTGTAAGAACCAGAACTATTAGATGACCCTAAGGAAAGACACAATAGGGATATTGCATATATAAACTTAGAAAACAATGACAATATGCTTAAGATGTGTACAAGTTCAAAGAGGACATAATTCCTGAAATAAAAAGGAAAAGGGGATACAAATTCGAACATCTAACCAAGAAGCTCTTAGAAATTGATACCTGGCAAAAAAAAAAATGTCAGTTTTCTCCAATGAGGTGTCAAACTAGATTCATCAAACAAACTCCAATGCAGATACCATGCCCGAGAGTACTTGACCAATACAAAATAGATTCCATTTGTTTGTTGGAGGGGGTGGTTAGTTTTAATTTTATTGTTTTTATATTAGTGATTTAATTTGTTTATTTTTATTTTAAGTCTCGTTTGTCTTTTGTTTGAGAGATGAGTAAGAAATAATTATGGAGATAGGGAGATGGGTAGATAGATGATAGACAGACAGACAGACAGACAGACAGACAGACAACAGGAAGTATTTGAGTGAGTAGTGCAGTCGGGAAAATTCTTTGAAGAGTTAAGGGATGATAGAAAATATGGCCATTTATACATATATGTGTATATATTTCAACCTCCAAAAACAATGTTCTGACAGAATATTTTGTTTTTGTACATGTTCTCAGCCTGAAGTGTTCAAAGGGCAGACAGTTGTGTTGTTTCCTTGGAAAATCTGCTTCAAATCCCACCTCATGTGTCCTTGTTGACAACAGATATTTTGTAAACAAAACCAGTGACAGTACAGGAAGAGTGAATTGTTACAAATATCTCCCCTTACAATGTAGAATGCCACATGAAATAAAAAAAAAAAATCTCACTACGTGGTGAAAACCTGCAAGCGAGAAAATGAAGACAAAACAAGCTGTAAAGTTGGAAGTGAAGTGTTTGTATCCCTAGTATACAATGTGAGTGACGGAGAATGTAGAGTCAGTTTGAAAAATGTGTGGTATTTATTTTTCTCTTTGTATACCAGGTTAATAGTAGATTTATGCAATATGTACAATGTGCATCAATCTGATAGAATGACTTTCTCTCTGTCCCCGAAAATGACACCTTGTTTAGGAGTGCTTTCACCTATCTCTGTTAAATCTGAAGCATGTTGCTTCTAGAAAATGTGATAAATATGTTTATTTAAAACTTGCTGCTGAACATGTTGTTTTTGAGAAAAACTTTAATAGTGAAAAACATGTTTTTCAGCTGAAAAGTGTACAAGATGAAGGTGTTTACATTTGAAAGGAAGCTTGGAAAACACTCAAGAGAATTTCAGCGGTGTTGCTTGACTCCTATCTCCTGTTATTACACTGGTCAAAGTTTTGACATCTGTCTGGTCTAGCAACTTTTCTTTGACCTGAGCATGAGATATCAAGGTTACTTTCACAGCACTGTGGAAAAATTATGACCTAGTCTGTAGATTGTGAAATGCTAAAAGTGCAAAGAGTTCCAATGATCTTTCTAGGTCAGTTAAAGAAAATCTTCCTTCAAGAATCACCTGAACATACTGAAATTCAAAGATAATAATAAAAACAAAGCTGCCTTTTTGGTGCTGACAATATTCTAAATGTTCTTCGTCTACTTTAATTTATTTACTTAATTTATTCAATCTAAAGAAACATGACTGATATACAAAATAAGTGTATGCTTGGTGTCATTTTGTTCAACTTCTCTTTTAATGTCTTGAACCTATACTCAGAAAATAAAACAAAATTTACAGGCAGAAATTTGGGGAGAAAATGTAACCATAATATAAAGCAAAACTTTTGAAAACTTTATACTACATGAGGACATAGGTTTTGTTAGTTCTAGAAATCTACGTGGGATAAATCGGATAGTGATATCATCCAGCAGCCAGAGTGATAGCTTGAAAGAGCATGCAAAATAGAAAACCACAGAGCTCAGGACCTATATTAAATAGATATAGACCTACAGAATTTGAGAACAAAACACTGTCAAATGCCCATAAAAGCTGAAGAAT
The DNA here is from genome assembly GCA_030674055.1 of Rhabdomys pumilio. Taxonomy (NCBI): domain Eukaryota; kingdom Metazoa; phylum Chordata; class Mammalia; order Rodentia; family Muridae; genus Rhabdomys; species Rhabdomys pumilio. The sequence continues at coordinate 29,087,854 of JANHMN010000016.1, read as the reverse complement.
ATAAAGGGAAAAATCTGAATGGCCTTGCATGATTCACTATATGTAATGTTAACATTATTGTTATGCTAGACAAAAGCGTATCTTACATTTCCCATTGAGTGAGACGGGTCTAATGTTTACAAAGCCAGTCTCCACAATGCTGCTGGGGTTACAAGTACATAGTACCATATCTGGAAAAGTTGAGATGTTGATGGATATTCTCTGAATGATTTTGAATTTAATGAAGGATAAAAATTATATTCTTAAATGAAATATTAATACTAGATATGCAAGTATACATATATAGAGATGAAATACATATATACACATCAGTAATATTTAGAAATTATTTTAGAAAATGTGGAGGGAAAAGTTCTAGAGATTTAAAATATATAGAAGTACTCCTATAACCAAAATACTTAATACTCCTAAGAACAAATATATATATATATATATATATATATATATATATATATATATATATACATTTTAAAGAATAATTAGAATTAAGAAATTACAATCATGTTAGTGGAACAAAGATAGAAACAAAATGTTCTTCCCTACAATTATTCTGGATCACTAATACATAAATATTGGTACAATTTAGATAACCAGAAATTATCGAAGATGTTTAATTGAATCCAATAAAACAATAAATCTAAACAGAATCATCTTAGCACCCATAAAGCAAAACTCAGAAAGAGGAAGGACAATAATCTCCAGATAGCAGAGACAGATGTTGGGTAACACTGGAATGAGGGCTTGCAGGAACACCCAATAAAGAATTTATAAATTGAGTTATGTATAAAAACATTTTGCCTCTACATGGCCATTACTGCTAATCTGTGTCTCAAAATGATAAAGAAACTCAAGAACTGGTACATTACATTAGCCTCACAGTGAGATTTCTTCCAGCAAATGAGTATTTGGGAATGGAATAATGTTTTCTTAAGAAAATAGCTGGGAATAGAGCAACAGAAACAGTTTTTAAGATGTAAATAAATAAAATATTGAATAAAAATGCTAATCAAGTAAATATAAAATTGTAAAAGTTCTATTGAAAATATGAATATATATATATTATAATATATAATAATAATATATATACATATTTATATTAAAGGTTGAAGGAAAACTGATAAATATACAATATAGCAAATCATACAAAATAGATAAAAAAATAAGTATATGTTTTTAAAATAGCTAAGATCAAGGTCAGCAAGATGTCTCAGTGGTTAAAGGTATTTGCCAGCAAACTGGATTAACTTAAGTTAATGGTAGAAGGAGAAAACCCACTTCTAAAGGTTTTATTCTGACACCACACATGTCCAGTGCTATGCATGCTCAGATGAACAACACACGCTCACACACAAATATACAAACATGCACATACATGCACAATGGTAATTTAAAATGTGAACAACAGAAACAACTAAACATTTACAAATATAAAAATATAATAAGATTAAACAATATTTTTAGAAAAATATAATTTCTTAAATATCCTCATATAGTACTACTTTGTTATTAATATATTTGAGGGAGTCTATATTTACTGTTGATAATAAGAATCTAAATTCAATGTTACTGAAGTGTGAGGACTGCTTCCTGATAAAGAGTAAACACCACATGAGCATCAAACAGCCTCTGCACACACATGTCAACTCTTCATTTAAACAATTCTAATTTTTGCAGTGGTATTGGTATAGGAAATCATTCCCATTTTCTTCAAAGAAAGAGGAATCAGTTTCAAATAGATTAACACATGGTGTATGACAATGTTATCTCAGAAAAGCAAATAATCCACACAGACATAAATACTTGAAAGAAGCATTTAGAGAAGAATATTGTATTAAGTTGATTACAATCCAGAGAGAAAATAAGTAACATGAAATTAACCAAATATAGATATATAGAAGCCATAGAAACTAGACAGCAATAAAAATATTCAACATTTGTGTGATATTATTCTTAAATGTTTTCTAGTCATAACCTGGCATAGAAAGTGTTGATGCCACTAGTGTCATTCAATTGGGCATTAAAATACTTAAAATATTTGATGAACACATCTAATTAAGTATCTTGTCCTCTATATGTTTTTATCATTAGTACTAACATATTTTATAATTTTTTTTGGATATTTTATTTACATTTCAGATGCCATCGCCGTTCCCCACTCCCCCCCCCCCAGAAAACCCCCATCCCGTGCCCCCTTTTCCATTTTGCTTTTATACATTTTTAAAATGTTAATCAAAGGCTTTATAAGTATGGTAATACTCAATCAGAAGTGTAACCTAATACCCAACCTAGATATGTAAACTATCTTTGACTGGTGGAGACACATGAACTTCTGCCTCCATGCCCCCTCTCTCCTTCTCTTTCTCTCTCTCATTACCTAGCTTCTCATCTACTTCATCTTCTCCTCTCCTTACTCCATCTTTTCCTCTCGTGCTCCTTCCCCCTTAGCTCCTCCTACATATTACCCTTCCTGTTAAAATAAAGCTTTTCTCTCAGAATACAATTAGAGCATAATTATTCCTATTTGTACCAGTGAGGTACAAGATAGTCTTAATACCCAGTCCATCCTTTTGTTGACTAACCAGAACATCTGTCGTCTCTCTTGACTAAAACACTTAGTTCTGAACCTGGCTTATTCTTGGCTTTAGAATGAATGTCAGCTGAAAACCATCCACTCAGATCTTTTCTCTCAAGGTAAATAGCCAGGATTGGCTATGAGACTATAGGTCTTCAACGCCATCAGAAAACCAAAATGAATAAATTAACTGAATTTATGGGAAGCACTAAGCATAGCTTTTAAAACTTAGCCAATTTATAGAGACCACTGAACACCTGGACAACCCCTATACTACTGAACGTGGAAGCATCAAATCTTCAGCCTTCTGGCCCAAACTCATCTGACAGACCTTAGTGATGCAGAATTATTAAGGGCTGATTACTCCGTCTAGGCAGATATAATCAGTCGACTATTCTGCAAGTGTGTTCTTTCTGGACAGTAATTTGTCTGTAGATGGAGAGAAGCACTTCTTGCCTAGTGGCTGTCTTACCACAACTGGAGTAACTCCATGGATGCTCAATTTCTTCTTAGAATCCAAGACAGGAAGCTGTCAGGAGCAGACAGGTCTTTAATCAAAATGAACATTAATATAGAAATATTTGTGATGTCAATTCTATAGATTTTTGACATTTTGAAATCCAACTATCCATGTAAGGTAACCTGGACTGTTGTCTTTTAACTCCTCTCAGCTATTTCTAAATAAAATATAGAAAACACCCTAACAATAAACTCAAAGTCATGAATTTGCTATAGTCCCTTAACTCACAGGCTAACCCTCCCAAATCAGTTAGAAAAGTTAAAGAAGGACTGGGTCTAAGCCTTGTATTTCTAAATGTGTTACACAGGCACAATGCCCATGAGAGTATCAATATTCATTTCACTTTCATATCAATAAGGATCTCATACCAATTTTAAGGACCAAATTTTATGATATTTATTACATATCCTCAAATAATCACTACTCTCAGAAACAATGCTCCAACATAAATAGACATAGGAAATAATTAAATTAAAAGCTAGCCTTGTGAAGTTAATTTACAACTGCATGGGCTCAGGCGATGTGATTAACTCTGGAGTTGTGTGTGTTTCCATTCCGAAGAGAATTGTGGGCAGGACTACAAAGGCAGCTTCTATTCTTAAAACTGAAGATGCCTCAGGGTTTATTTTGCCTTTTGAAAGATATAGTTGCATTTCTAAGATTAGTATGAATACAGGATTCTTTTTGAATTATGTATCCAAAAAACAATTATACTTAATCCTGTATGCATATTCAGGAGAAAGGTAATACAGGTGAATATGGAAAATACATGGTTCCTTATCAGCAGTTAAGGGAGGTAGTACTTTTTGGTGCAGTAGACATGTTAGGACAGTGATGTCATTCCTGGTAAATGTGTAATTCTTTTCATGATATATACATGTATAATCACAGGTAATTAACTCAAATCCACTTCAACCACATGAATAATTTCACCATGACTACCATCATTAAATCCTATGGTACTTATGTACTAATATGGTACTAGGTACTTATTTCAAATATAGAGTGGGATTAGAACAAAATCTCTCCTCAATTTGTACCTAAATTTAGCACTGAAATAGCTGAGCTATAGCTATTCTTTAATTCCAAAAAACAAAGAATGTTTGCAAAATTGGAGTGACTTACATGAAATGATGATAGAGGAAATAAACGTTCATTTCAAATAATTTAGTATAATTTGCTCTAAGCATTTTCAAGTCAGTTAGAAATTAAGAAATTATTTATAAAAATAACTGGAAAATAGTCAGTGTTAAGAAAACAGGATTGGCAGGCTTGAGGCACTATAATCAGTCCTTACACCAATAAGGGCAAGAAGAGAGAGAAAGAGAAAGGAGAAAGAAGGAAGAGGAAGAAGAAGAGGAAGAGGAAGAGGAGAAAGAAGAAGAGGATCATCAGGAGGAGAAAGAAAAGTAGAAAAAGTATTCCTTCATGTTAGAGTGAATATTTTCTTTAAACATCCTAGATAACATAATGTATCTGCATATCTTTTATCCATTTCATCTATATTTTATTTATTTTTCTATTAGTATAAAGAGCAAAGATGATATTTGACATCAAGAAGACTATATGGAAAAATGTCACATTTGTGTGAAAATTTTCTTCATTGTTTTCTAGTCAATACATGGAATGGAAGGTGTTGGTAGCACTAAAGTCACTCTGTTGTGTCTTAAGAATACTTATAAAATGTTTGATGAATTGACCTAATTGGGAAGATCATACCTTAATCTTTGATTTTATACTATTAAGGACAATATTTTTATAGTATTTGATATTTATTTTGTATCCTCAATTGTTTCTTAATAGTACAAAAATGTTTTACATTTAAAACATTAATTAATTAATTAATTAATTAATTAATTTTTATTTTAGGAGTGCTCTATCTTCATGTATACCTAAATACCAGGAGAGGATATCAGATACCTTTATGTAGACTACCTTGAGATACATGTGGTTACTGGAATTGAACTCAGGACCTCTGGAAAAATAGTGTTTTTAACTGCTGAGGCGTCTCATCAGCCCAAATTCTTTTCACTTTTAAAGACAAGATTTTTATGATATAGAATACATATCTTCAAATAATCACTAATATCAGCAACTACACTTCAACAAGAATATTTATAAGAATATCAGAATCTCTGCTACAAAATGCTCCTTTGTGGAAACTTGAGATTAGTTTTATGTAATCTTAGGAAGTACATTAGATACTATATATATAAGTAATTTTTAAGAAATTAAAAGTAGGCTTGTTTTTCCTAAATATGAAATTTCTTAAAGGACATTTATAAAAGAATATTTCAGTGGTTTTCTTTAATATCAGCATATACTAATTATATATAATAATGCATTTAATTATAACAACATACATGTATAATAAAAATAATATAATTAGTTTAATTATTTATAATTTATTATTATTAATTATATTATATTATATAAAAATATAATATATCCACCCTTCATATGTAACACTGATCAAGAAATAAATGAATCAAGGGATTACATGGTAGGCATAGGTTGGGGCATGAACTATTTATTTGTATATGAAGTTTTGAAGAATATTTTATCTTCTAGGTCTTATGAAGTAGGTCTTTGAGTATTTTAATCTACCTTGCCAAATATTAAGCATATTTTTTTAAGGAATGTTATAAATGTATTAATGCAATGTTTGCTTCTGAATATGTTTTTGAGAAAAACTTAAAAGAAAAATCATGTTTTTACCTTAAGAATAAGTTATGTCAGCAAGATGTTTATTTCTTGTCAGAAGACTAGAGTGGCACTGAACAAAGATAAAGGTCTGTGCTCAGACTTGTGACTGCTGCAAATTCAAATTCCTGCTCTACCCTGAGAGAACCAGTTCTCTCTGATCCTCAGCTATGCAGTGTTTCTGATACTGTCTTGCAGAGCCTAAATAAAGGCTCCCTCTGAGTTAGCCCACTGCTCATGAGGACACTTCAAACTTTTTTCGCTCATCAGAGTGAAGTCATATACTAAGAGCCATCACATGTTTCAACATGGCAATGTTGCAAATTATGGTAGAGTATTGCTTATAAGACAGTGTTTCTTTC
>JANHMN010000016.1:29058094-29081687 GCA_030674055.1 Rhabdomys pumilio | reverse complement strand
CAAGTCCAAGTCCAAGTCCAAGTCCAAGTCCAAGTCCAAGTCCAAGTCCAAGTCCAAGTCCAAGTCCAAGTCCAAGTCTAAGTCCAAGTCTAAGTCGTATAAGTATAAAAGCATAAGTATAAGACTAAGTATAAGTCTGCTTCTATTTCGAAAACAAGACAAGTTAACAATGTAATAAATTAGAATAGTGATAAGTAAAATGATTTCTGAATAGGAGGGGTGTGGTAAGCCTTTGATCTTGCTTTTTTTTATTAAAAATTGTGTTAGCTAAGTACTTTTCATTTTTAAAATATCATAGATTTTTTAGTAGAAGAATCATATCCATAATATATTCTTAAACTGAGAAACTTTAAATATCAAAACCCAAATATCAGGTAATCCAACTAATAACTAAGCAAATAATGTTCCATAGACAGGAACATTTCAGAAGAAGGATGGATAGAGGTTGAGAATGACAGGAAAACAACAGGAAATATGCTACTGCTAGGGGTAGAGGTTAGAAGGAATCTCTAAGAAGTCCCAGAAACCTGGGATGGGGGAGACTCCCAAGACTCAAGGCAGGTACCAATCTCTGATACAATGAGTGATGCTATGTTGTGTTTGCAGATAGGAGCCTATCATGTCTATCCTCTGAGAAACATGAGAGTCTCTACCCAGCAGCAGACTGAGACAGATGCAGATACTCATAGCAAAGCAGGGTCAAGGCAAGGATGTCAGGGACCCTGTGGAATAGTTAGGGGAATGATTGAAAGAACGGAAGGAAATGGCAACTCCACAGGCAAATCAACTAACCTTGAACCCTGGAAGCTCCCAGAGAGTGAGCCACCAACAAAGACCATATAGAGCCTGTACTGAGGCCCCAGGCATATAGAGAGATAGATTAGATAGATAGATAGATAGATAGATAGATAGATAGATAGATGATAGATAGATAGATAGAGACAGATAGATTAGATAGATAGATAGATAGATAGATAGATAGATAGATAGATAGATAGAGACAGATAGATAGATAGATAGACAGAGCTTTGTCTGGCCTCTGTGGGAGAGGACATGCCTAATTCTGTGGAGACTTGATAGTCTAGGACTGGAAAGATATTAATGGGGGCATCCTCTCTGAGTTAAAAGGGAAAAAGAATGAAGAGAACTCTGTGAGGGAGGACCAGAAGGGAACAGCATTTGGAATGAAAATAAGTGAAATAATTAATATAACTAACTAACTAACTAAATAAATAAATAAATAAGAAAAATTGCCAAAACTCTTTAACCATGAGAGAAAACAAAATAAAACTCACAATGAGTTTCCGTCTCTCTCCAGGCAGAATATCTATTATTCAACTCTCATCCCAAATAAAGTAACAAATGATGAGGATTTGAAGGAAAATAGCCTTTATACATAGTTTTAGAAATATGAAATAATATGCCATAATGGACAGCAGTATAGGGATTTCTCGATATCTAAATGTACTACTGTCTTACCAGCCATCACACTACTCCTAGTTAAATCCTGATGAAAAAGTCAGAGTAGGTAAGATATCCATGTCTACTGTGACTATTTCCAATAACTAAGCTATGATATCTACCTAAATAAATATCAACAGACAAATACAGAGAATATATATGCAGAGGGATTAAGAAGTCAATTATGTCATTGGCAGAAAAATGGATGCAACCTTAGCTCATCACACTAAGCTTCATAAGCCTGGCGTAGAAGGACAAGTGTCAAATAGATTTTCTTCCATGTGGAAGTGAGACTAACAATATTAACAACCGTTAAAAGAGTGGAGAGAACAGATTGCAGGAACGGGAAGATAAAGGAGAGAGTGAGAGAGAAGATAGGATGTTATATGTGATTACGGTTCTGTATCATTTTCAAATCTGAGAGTTTATTAGAATTTAATGTGGAATAAACATTTAAAAATACCTACCAAATTTTAGCCTGATAATGTATTTACTGTAAAAAGACTAATATGTGGTTATCTCGTGCATATGTAATGTCTATTGAGGAGCGGGTACAGCATTTCTAATTAGAGGAATGAAGACAGATTTCATATTAGAAATAACACTGATGTTGGCTGTTGAGACCATGGCTCTTGGTTGTTTTGATGGATCACATGATGTTTAACTCTAAACTTCTCATCCCATTTTAATTTTATATCACTGGTTTAATATTTTTCTATAGTTTTCTTTAGTGGCAAACTGTTACTTTTGTTCCTTGAGGCAAATAAGAACAGAAAATAGATACTTAAAACAAGGCAACTATTATCCAAGTTAGTTGTTGAAGTTCATATTTTATTTTCATGGTTCCAAACTACAGCCTTTACATTACTAATAGCTTGGATGGAATTGACCTAGAGTTCAGAATACAGCTTCTAAATTTTCTTCTGAGTGTATATGCTGACCATGACTCTCTGATATGACATTTTCTTCCTGATAAGCTATTGGTGACCTGTTTTCACCCTCTATTTTAAGCCTACAATAAGATAAGCCGTTCTATTATTCAATTTTTCTCAATCACTGGTTAAAAATATATTTCAGCAGTGTATGTTATCAACTTTACAAGCCATTTTATTAAAAAACTCAAATATATATTTACTAGCATCTATAGACTTATAAATCCCAACTTTCAGTTGAAGTTCACTCTTCTACCTATAAACTTGTTTGTAATTTGTACTTAGAGTGAGTACCAAGAATTAATAAGAAACAATTTTAATAATAACCCTCATTTACAAATCAAGATTTACTTTTCTAAACTTCATGAAATTTATGCAAGTGTATACTTTCATCACATTTTTAATGGGCTCCCTCAGTGCCCATTGAAAGATATAAAGAACAAATATTCATTCCTAGTATCTATCCAGGTTTTTTTGTTCATAGCTAGTAAATGCATGGTATGTGCAGCTTCTTAAATTACAACATTTTCCCTTTTCCTTTTCTCCCTTCATACCCTCTTCTGCACCTCTCTCTACTCTTTTATAATTATGACCTCTTTCTTTTTTTCACTGATAGTTATTGCATGAATACTTATATTCATACTTATATGATATATATATATATATATATATATATATATATATTCCTAAATATATCCTGCTCAGACTGTATATTGTTACCTCTAGGTATGTTTTCATGGTTTCTGGTTTGGCACTGAAAAACTAATGGATGTGTTCTTGGGATAAGACTACCTCTTCTGCTTCTAATTTTCCACAGTTTCTTATAGTGATTTGTGGAGAGTTAAGGGCTCATGGACTTTTCCCATCTGCTTTAATATGTTGAAAATCTAGCTAACTACTCAGTGCCAGGGGAATCATATTTATTGGAAGTGAATCTATAACCACTCACCCACTAAACGTGCACAATCCCAAACAACACATAATCCTTAATCCTTATGTCCACAAGAAGTGAAGTCCTCTCACCTCACCAAGGAAGCTTTTCTTCGCAGATGGAGATCACTATAAAAAACACAACCAATCAAAACAAAGAATTTTGATTCCCAGTTCCAATGAATGCTTCTACAAAAGACTCTCAAGCCTAAGGGTTAGTGAACATTGCAGAAGATCTGGGGAAAAATTGTAAGAGCTGGAGAAGGAGTGCATTTGTTATGAGATTCTATCTTCTAGTATGTTTAGCTCCTTCTCTCATTCCTCAGCAGAGGATGGATACTTAGATCCCAAGATAATGGAAACAAATGTTGAGGAGCAGAAAAATGGAATAGAAAGTTTATTATTGAATTTTTAAACACTCTTTATAAGAAGAAGCCAATAATTTCCATTTTTCTCTATAAAAACCCCCAGCAACAAAATCATGGTGTATATGCATAAATATTCATATATACATAATTTATGATATATAGGAATTGTACCTGAAGCCGGGCAGTGGTGGCGCATGCCTTTAATCCCAGCACTTGGGAGGCAGAGGCAGGCGGATTTCTGAGTTCGAGGCCAGCGTGGTCTACAGAGTGAGTTCCAGGACAGCCAGGACCACACAGAGAAACCCTGTCTTGAAAAACCAAAAAAAAAAAAAAAAAAAAAAAAAGGAATTGTACCTGAGAACTGTGATATATTTTATAAGCTTAACTAAGAAATCCTTTGTATGGCTAGACTTTACAGGAGGACACTTTTAGTATTGTATCAGAATCTTTTTTGTGAGACAGTTCTGACTAGTTTCTTTTCATCAGCCCAGAGACTCTTTACTACAGCTCACTTATTTGTCCAAGACACACTTGCTGGGTTTATTGTGCTCTCTCTGGGTTACCACCTAACACTCATACTTTCCAACCTTCACCTGGAAGCAAAGGCTGCCTCTGCTTTAACATCAACACTTTTTGCAACCACACCAAACAAACTGATCAAATTGTTGCTCCTTCTGCAATCATAAGACATGGTCTAGTAAAACATGCGAAGATGAAAGAAATATTTTTTGAGATAAACCTGGCCCTGAAGACATAGGGTATTAGAATATTCTGTCCTATAATATTTTTCTTTCTCTGAAGGGTCACTTGTACGTAACATCAATTTTATATATATTACTGCTGAAGATATCTCGTGTCTGGAAGGAAACAAGGTAACTTACAACAATGTTTGTAATGTAATCCTAAAAACATTTTCCCCATTTTTCCAGATTTATATATTTGTTTATTTAATTCAGGTTACTCTAAATTTAAGGTGAACTTTAGACAAATGTTCTTTTTCCAACTTTGCCATAAAGGGAATATTGGAAAACATGTCAGTCAGTTTTATCCTGTGAAAGATTTAAAAAGTACAAGAATAAATCTTCTCCTGATTAAAATAAAATAATGAGGGCTAGCTTTCTCATATTAGTGGGAATGACTGAAAATCAGGAGTAACCATATGAAGCAACTTTGTCAGTGCAAATTCGTCATGAAAGGAGAACAAAAGGGGTCAATATGGCAAGTCCACACTTGAGAGGTTAGCAGAGTCTGAATAGGGAGAAAGTACACAGGCATAAAGGATTCACATCTAAAAAGAAAATATCACTGAATTTGACATAAAATATCAGAAATAAAGAACTATTTGAGATATTTGTGTTGTTCGAATGATCTCATTTGATGGAGTCAAATGTGAGACAGCTGAGGAATTGGCCTCTGTTTACATAATAACTTGATTTTTTTTTCAAAATGGAATCAAAACTAAAAAGGACAATCTGTTAAAATTGCTACTCAAATCACTGGTGATCTATATGTTTTAGATGATTAAATTCATAATTATAAAGTTAAAATAAATACAGATTTAAAAATAAAGAGATGTAGGACCAATCTATGCATGCTTCAATGAAATTTTTCAAGTGCCACATATCATATGAAAAATACCTATGCTGACAAATTTTTATAAAGAAAGGAAAGTTAATTGGCTTACAGTTTTGAACCATAGAAGTTGATGAGCAGGTATCACTATGGATGGGGCTCTGTTTATTGCCTAATCACAGGTGGAATTGTGAGCATTCAGTACAACAAGAAAGCAAGTCAGGGATCTGGAGATCTGTGTGGGGTCAAGATTGTTCTCTCCCTAACAAGTCTCTCTGGAACTCCAACAGCATTGCATGAGATATGCCTCTTTCTGGATCTACATCTTAGGGTCCACTGCTTTTCACATCATTGTAGGGATGTCCAAGTTTTCAGAATAAGGAGCCTTGGGGAATAAATCATAGCATCAAGATATTTTTTATTTTACATTTATATTTTATTCATAATGGGTCTGTGGAAGATTTTGTGCTATTTTTTTTCTAATGTGTGGACAGCTATTTTTTCTTTCAGTTTGGAAACTATATTTAGGGTTATCTTATCCATCTCTGTTATGTAGATTACTAGAATTTTGATTAAGTTCACAGGCAATGTCATCAAAAACAACCCTCTAAGACATGGCCCTAAACTTTCATTTTTGTATTGTTTTGCCTTTCTTGATTTTACTGCCTGGTAAGTGTGTTGCCTCTTAGTGGTAATTCTATATTGTCAGTCGTAATCAAGATGAGCCCTAGCCCAATGCAGAGTTCTGTAGTTGCTACCTGCTCAATCCAATGTTGTATTTTTATGGAAGTATGGGGAGAAGTGAATCTTGCCTCAGTTGTTCTCAGTACTTTATGTTGGTAAGAAGTGGTTTTTTTGATAACGTTAGTGCACCGCCGTGAATTTTCACTCTCTAGTATTTGCTCAAGATGATAAATATAAAAATGTGGAAAAGTATTGTTAAGGTTGATTTATTTGTAGTTGCTTCAGAGTGGAAGCTGTGGGATATCGTTTTGTATGAAAATAAACTGATTTATATTCATGCAAGCAATAAAAATAATACAAATATTGATTTATGCAGCAACATAGGTTACTCTGAATAATATTATCCTGAGTGAAAAATCTTACATAGGATCATATAACACTGCCTGATTATATCTCTGCCACACTCTGGAAGAAGGAAAATTGACTCATGGTCTAAGAAAACTAAAGGAGTTATAATTAACTTTCTCAGGGTAGAAATGTATATTGACTCAGAGAAGAGGGAATAGTCCCAAATTTCAACATATTGCATCTGTAAGTTTTACAATTTTCACAGATATATCTGACCAAGTGACTCCTACTTCTACTGTCAAAGTTTTTTGATTTAACTATATTTAAATTTATTTAAAATTCCTCTAATACTGTATATTAGTTAATTTTTGAAAATCAGATTTGTTTTTATTATTTTAAGTGCATGTGTATTTTACCTTCACTTGTGTTTGTGTACCACATGTGCTGGTGCACAAGGAAGTGGTGAGCCTCCACGTGGGTGATGGGAATAGAACCCTCGTCCTCTGTAACAACAGGTGCTCTTGGTCACTGAGTCAAATCTCCAACCTGATAATGTAGTTTTAAATATTTGAAAAAAATTAGAAATATTCACAACTTAATTTGAAACCTGCAAAATATAGCATGCTAGTGACAATTATAGCATCAGAAAGACAGAATAAATTTAAAGACATAATTGTAGATCTAAACAGTAATTATTGGAATATTTTACAAAGGAATATCTTCGTTTCTTCAAATTGTTGAAGCCTTCTACATTTATCTAATAAAAAATCAGAAAAAATAGGAAGCTTCATTCTTCTTTGATACATACTCAAAGTTCCTAATGTCTCTGTTTAGGAAATGCAGGTATAGGTTTCAGAAGCCCTTGGGGTGTGATTTTAATGCTCTTGCTTGGGGATGGAGAGAGTCTCATCAATGTTAAGTACATTAAACAGATGGAAATCTTCCACAAACCATGTAATACAACTTACATGTAGTACTGGTAAATATTCATTTTGCTTGATACACATTCAGATATTAAATCCACTCTACCCAATTAGGTAAAATTTGAACCAAAATTTCCTGAATTCAATATTTAAATTCAAAATTTTAATATTGTACATCCACTCTTAACACACAAAATAATTACTGAAAACAAAAACAAGGAACAGAAAGAACTAAAATATCTACACTTTGAACAGAGCACTGGCACATATATTAACAGTGTACATGGATGATGTTGGGTCTCAATAATTTTTAAAAGATTAAAAAAGTGAATATGTATCTATTAACATTATCAACACACCAACTAGAAAGATAAAATAAATTAGTCTTTTAAAATCAGACTATTCTATTTGTTAGGATATTACAAGAGACATAATAGTTTAGTCTTCGGGAATTCTTTAAGTTGTAAGTCAATAGCAATACAATTTTATAAATTAACATGAAAAAAATCTTACAGTATTTTAGTTGAAACAGAACCTTTATTAAGAAGAGAATTTTTCTGTATCTTTCAAGGTTTCTGTTAACAATTTACTGACAAGAAAGAAAAAGTTACTCAAACCATAATTAAAATATTGGGGCTATATTACTTTGAGTTTTTGCTAACATACTGATTATTAGAAAAATAATTGACATTACTCAGATGTAGCCCTATCAAAGATTTGACTGCTAACAATATTTTATTAATATATTGACATTATGACTAAAATATGAAATCAGACATTGTGATAACATGATTTAATTCTACTTGATGCCCTGATGCTTTTGAAATTTCTATTTTATATACTTATAAATCTGTATTTAAAGCATATGTATGGTGAAAAATATACTCGCTCACTAGAAATAATCTTGAGTTTTACATGAGTATTCATTATTGAGAACCTTGCTGATGACCTAATTCATTTGTAACTTTTATGTTTCAGAATGAGTAATTATTTTCAAACGATCTTAAGATATGGTTATAATATAAACCACCAACTACTGAGTGTGAGATTTATGAATCTACTGGCAGTCCCCTAGCCTCAGCTGATTTATGTGTTGAAACTTTCCAATGCTTTGACACAATCAAACTGACAGTTATAGTACTTAAATAAAACGACTAGCTTATTGCTCCACAGACATTAGAGAATCATTAATTCTTAATCACTTGTAATAGCAACTAAACATGTTTGGTCATTAAGATACTGAATTTTAGAAGTGATTGGTCTAAGGAGTGATTTCTGTAACACTGCCATCTTGTGGCGTTGTTTATGATATGGACTGTTGAAAACTAAAACTGCTCTAATGAGAGTAATGATTATTGCCTAGAAAAACCTATAGAATGAGAATAACCTATAACTTAATTAAGAAACACCCCTTCTATGTTCTCCCAGAGTACCTTCTCTAATGCAATATCAGAAGCAGAGAGGATAATGTGTTCTATTTGCCTCCTACACATTTATTACAAAGATATAATTGAGGAAGAAATTTAGTTAATGCTAGCTAATACTTCTCAAGGGGATAAAGACTTAAGTTTCACTAAACTCAATTTATTTCTATGCTGAAATTATTTATTAGGCATTTTCAATATAAGCTTTACCTAGGTATTAGCAAACAGACTCATTGACTGCCCTTGGCTTTAGATTGAATATGGTATTTATTCATTTGCAGTATTATTTGAGCTATCAAGAAAGTAATCTTAATGTGGCACAATTGAGTAGTTTGATAATCCAGGATCTTCTAAATCATCTTAATTTTTCTTCTCATTAGTTCAGACACACAAATGGTTTTCATATCTACACTTAGTTTAAAGTTTGTTTTGTTACTGACATTATTTTGTTTAATTTCTATACTTAGAAACAAATAAAGCTCAAAATTAAGCCTGTTTTCAAAATAAGGTTTAAATATTTACAATTATTAAAGATGAATAAAGACTACTTGTTATGATCTAAACATACTTCTAAGATTGTTCAGGATTTATTAACAAAAATCACCATGTCTATTTGGAGCTATAGGTTTAGGGATATTTCAATGATGCATTGTGTTACTGTAAAGTTTAAATAGTAAAGATTCACCCATTATAAAGATTCTCCATTCACAGAAATATTATGTGGAGATATTCTGAAAAATTAACTCACTAGAGGAGCAGGTGCATGGTCTTTTGCACCAAGACATTGCCTGGTAATGAACTAGGCACATTTGACAGATCATGGACATAAAAATGTTTGTAAACACTCTTAAGATCTGTTTAGCCCTCTCTGTTTAGCTGAAGCACAAGGAAGCATTTTCAAAGCAACTCTGAATAAAATGCCCCCAAGCTTTGAGCACTGAAGTAGTTTTCACAAAATAAAGGAAAAGTCCTTATGCAGCAACCTTGCCTTTGCTCTCAAGACAGTCTTTTATTTTCTGTAAGGGAATTAATGTGAGCACTATCAATGAACTCAGCCTTGTAATAATCCGCTCTTACATCTTTGCCAAGTGCTTTCTGTTTCTGTGCATCTTAGTCCAAAACTCAAGTGCTTATGGAGTTAGAGACAAACCTCTCTATTTTCTATTTGTATTAGATCTTTGACCCTGTGATGGCATCAACAGTGTTCCTCAGCAACTCTTCAAAAGCTGAATACTAAATTTATCAATGTTTAAAGAAGCAAACATGATAGATTTGAGTAGTAAAGAATGCCATTCTGGTAAGTTTAAAATACTTTCATGAGTGACGTGTTTCCTGGAAATGATCACTATTCTATTCTTTCGTTTAAAATGCCACTAGGTTATGATCCAAAAATGTAAAGATTAGTGTTTAGAAATAGAAACTCAAGAGTCTTAATACATTAATAAGGATATTGATGAATATGCTACTCCAAAAAAGGAATTTGTTTAATTTTTTTATAAAGAATTTTAATGCTAACACATGATAAGGATTTAGTTCAGTGGTAAGTACATGCTTCATATATTTCAGAAGCTCTAAATTCAAATACTAGCAACATTTACACATGAACAGAATACAGAACTAATAAATTCATATGTAAAGATGTGACCAGTTATACTTACCATTCAGTAGTCTATAGATTTCTTCTATGATATGAACATATGAATTGTGTTATGAATGTATAATACAGTGAGTTATACAACTCAAATTTAAGGAGAGCACATTATTCTAAGCATTTTAGATATTTCCACTGTAATTATATATATAATTATTCATCTCTATTCCATTTAATAATTATAAATATTTAAACATTTTTTGAAAACAGAAAATAATATATACATATGTGAACCAGAGAATATAAAATATGATATTATCTACATATATGTTATTATATTTAAATACAATATATATTACATATATAGATATATAGGTATACATATATAACATAGATGGATTATAAGCTATTATACTAGTTCATTACTTATAAACTGTAACTAATAAAGTTATACTAATGTGCTGAGATTATGCAAAACAAATCTAGAGTACAATGCATTTATTCTTGCACGTTATTTAATATTAAGTCTTAGAGAGTTCAAATCTGAAGTTAGAAATGCAATTCAGAGAAAAATTTGAAATGAAAATGAGAGTCTTGTTTATAACAGCTTTTATTAAAATCATTTGAAGTCAACACTTTTAAAAACATGACAATTTTAAAAAAACAAGACATTAAGTCAGGTTTAGTACAATTGTTCAACTAGTTCATCACCTTTGATACTATAGCCTAGTTCCATGCTGCCACTACTTAGTCTTCAAAGTCCCCCTCTGGCAGGGTAGGTGGGTAGGTATATGTACATAGAAAGAACAGCTTCCAAATAGCACATTGCATAAGTAACGATCACAGTGTCCTGACTGCTGAATACAGTGAATTACCTTAAATGTCATAATACAAAAAAGCATAAGGACAAAGTACAAGTAGGTCCATGGGATTTAGCATATCATGTTCATCTTTCTATTTTAAAGCTGTTTAAAATAATTAGTGTGCATGGATTTTTTTCTGAATTTTACAATATCATCTACTTTAGCTAGCCTCAAACTTGTTTAATAACAGAAAGAAAAAAAAAGATAACTATTAAATTTATATGTTGATTACCACATTAATTTTTTCTATAATAATTTAAGTTGTCTCTATTATCATATTCTTTATATATGTAAAGCACATTGTTTCTGATTAAAATTTTGTTTTCTGATACTTTTCTGTAGCTCAAAAGACTCATCTGTAATATCATTATCTCAAGTTTATTATCATCTACAAAGACTTAGTAACCAATATCTATTTAATATTAACAATAAAATATCCTTCCCCCAGTTATTTGTCCTTCAAATACCATGGGATATGCTAGCAGGGATATAGACAGATATTTGTTGTTCAGGAAAGATTTCTTACAAACTCACAACTACCAATAAGAATTTGTGTTTCTGGCCTTGTCAGTATTTCTCCTTTAGAACTCCTGGGTGTTTGTTTCTACATTTTCATACTTTCTGTTATATTTTATGATCACTCAAGCTTTAAGTTTTTTCATTTCTTTTCAGCTACAAATCTTTATATACTACCCATTTATAATGTGCCATTTTGTTTTTTATTTATTCAACCAAAAACGTAGGCCATTACAGATCAAAAGCATTCATCTACTACATGCTTTTCTGTCAATTGATATACTATACATTTGATATTACTAATGACCAAATTGTTAATGAGTTAATCTTAATCTATAAATGCCTATTCATGTTTATTAATAAGAATGATAACATTCTCCACTTTACTAATTACTTTGTCTTGTATTATCACTACAGGAAATTTCAGGGTAAATGGAGACTGGATACTATCTTCCTAGAGTCCGCTCTAATGAAGACTTTTTTTTTTTTTTTTTTTGATACAGAACAGCTACAGATCTCTTTCCAAGTACTACATTCAGACCTCACTTTCTTCAGCTTCTGATCATGGGAGAACATTTGATCTTTGACAAAACTCTACAATTCATCTACATTAGTGACCTCAAACTCAACTAAAATTTATGGGATCCACAACAGTCATTCTGCTATCATTTGATGTTACTTTTTCAAAAGAAAGACAAGTGGCTCTGTGGCCTTCGATGAAGTTTAGGTTATCTCAGGAGACAGCGTAAGAGACAAAATGAGAAATTTGAAGGTATTTTTATTGTTGTCTGTTTGTTTGAAACTGGTTCTTTGTGGTGTTTTATCTGTCCTGGAATGCGCTTTGTAGAGCAGGCTTCCCTCAATTGCAGAGTTCTGCCTGCCTCTGCTTCCTGAGTGCTGAATTAAAGGTGGGTGCCACCACTGCTGTAATTAGACTTTGAGTTTTATTAGTGAGTGGAATATGAAGAAAATTCTCTGTTCTTAGATTGAGACACAGCAATTATTTCACAGCACATCTTAAATCAAATTTGATAAGAAAGAGGATTACTTAAGCGTTACAATGGAATGAAAGCATATAATTCTTTAAGTGGTTTGAGATTTGCTCTAAAATACTGTTTTTATTATATTACAGCCTCAGGTGCACAAAATAACAGAAAAGTCTGCAAGATTAATAATATAGAAAACACTTTATAATGAAGCCAAAGACAGTCAGTGGTCCTCTCATTCAACTATGCTAACCACAACTCATTGTATGTGTTCTTATGTTCACTGGTTGGGAGTCACAAGATGTCTTCCTGTATTGTGCTCTGATATGGCATCAAGCTGCCGTTGCCTTGAAGTTACTTATTCTGTCAAGCCTGACTCAGCCTCACTTAGAACTCCTTTCCACCTTCCAGAAGAGCCAAAAATACAGCAATGTATGAGGAATTTTAGACAAAAGGAACTCACTGCATTGTTCTCATGACTTCATAATATTTCTTTGGGACAGAGCGTTAAATGTGAAACATTTTAGCATTCTCAACTCCATTCACAAAAATAGTAATTTTCAGTTCCATTAAAAATTTAGTTAAACAGCTAACAGTGCTTCTCTGTGTGGGGGATGGGCATACCCACATGCATGTATGCATACATGTGCAATTTTGTATGTATGCTAAGTAAAAACTTGTAGTTTTCTGTTCTTTTTTGTAGGAGGAGCTAAGGTGGGAGGAGTAAGGATAGGAAGAGGAGCAGCTAGGAGATGGGAGAGAGATGAGAGAGAGAAAGAGAGAGGGGGGAACATGGAGGCGGATGTTCATGTGTCTCTGGCAGTTAAAGGTAGCTGGTATATCTAGGTTGGATATTGGATCACACCTCTGATTGTATGGGCATCTTGTTATTGAGCATTGAGATTGGCAGAGCCATCTTCCACTCTGGTTTCTCATAGGTGGCAGGGCTGGTGTTTCTGACTGGCTGTTTCTAGCTGTGAGGCGCACATGGTTTCTGGCCACGCAACATGGTGGCTAAGCTAGGCAGAGACACTGCAGTTTAGCCAGTTGGCTTAACCAGTGACCACTTTTAAATAATTACTTCAACACTCTTCTCCCATGTGGTTATTGGGATCAAACAGAGATCATGAGGCTTGGCAAAAGTACATTTACCTGGTGAAATATCTCATTGACCTGATTTTGGTACATTTTCATTGCAAACTCCTTTAGATATTAGATATTTAAAAATTAGTATCATTCAGAAACAGAACCTGGTTCATATGGTCACATAAATCTAATTTTATTCAATCAGGTTGAGGAATTAATAGGTATATTATTTACAACATAAAATCTACAAAATGAAATTATTCTCTGATTTAAATCCTCTAGTAAGAAAAAAACTTATTTAGAACAAAGGAAATATTCATTTTTGTTTTGTATAATTACTAATTAGTATGACTTAATAAGTGGTCTCTCAACATAAAGTTTTATTTAATGATCTGCAAGTAATAAATGGATGTCTTCAGCTATTTAATAGGAAAATCATTAGATCATTAGAAAGACTATGTACTGTGCATTTGGGGAAATAATATTATAGGATGCGTTAGTTATTTTCATTATTGCTTTGACAAAATATCCAGTCAAAGCAACATAAGAGGAAGGGGCTTATTATGGCTCACATTTTCAGGACACTACAGTCCATTATGGAAATAAGTCATGCAGTTGCAATCTTCAGTCTGATGGTCACATTGCATCTACCGTCAGGAATCAGTGGATGATGCATACTGTGTTCATCCTACTCTATCTTTTCAATGCCCCTGGGTTGACTCTTTCTACTTTTAGGCTAGGTCTTCTCAGCTCAATCAACAGGATCCATGTAGTAGCTAAGAGTAAGCCCAAACACTAGTCTCCACGCACATGTCCTGTTAACAAAGATAATCTGAAAGAACATTTATTCTGCTTTGATCTTTTATGTCTTTATCTCCTTTAAAAAAAAGAAACTTTGTAACCAAAATAATTTATAAATATTTCTTCATTCACAGGTAAACCTGTGTTGGGATGGTTTATAATAAATGCTCTAAAATAAGAGAGAATAATTTATTCATCCTTGCATTTTCCCTGAAAGTTGTCTGAATCCAAATCAGTTTCCAGAGTAAACTTCCTGCTACCATTATGTATTGACCGATTTTCCCACTGACAACAGCAACTTTATACTGTCCTCATAAACAGCATGATGTCTAAGACTCAGTCAAATAAAATATCCTCAGAATGTAAATGCAGGGTTAGTTGCAGTGAAATTGTTAACTATTATGATGATAAATTATTGTATAGCAAACTGAGTGTCTATGTCCCTGTGTATGTAAGCACTTAAAATGCAAAAAACAAATTTATATTCTTTGTGCTTTTCCCAAAAAGGCATCTAACACAGGCAAGTCATTTAAATTCTTTGGATTTCTCATACCAGAATACTGTATTCTTTCAAACTACTTCTTATTTAACTAAAATCCCAGGGGCTAGAAGACTGCCAAGAAGCATAGTATTTCTGGCTCAAAGAACAAGGACAATTCCCCAAGTGTGGAATGTATTGAAAGTTGTTTATTATAAACACGAAGATGCTGAAACTCTATTCACTGTAAGACAAATTGAAATCCAGTGCATTTGAAGGTAAGCATTGCAACAGCAGCTGTGGCAGTAAGCTCGCTGGAGTCGGCACAGTTTTAATGAGAGCATCTGAAAAAGTTGAATTTTGCTATTTTCTGTTGGCTGTCAACAGCATCTATTCAACAGCCCTTTCTGCTATAGTAGAAAAGTTAATCATCTGGATTCATTGGATATTCCAATAAGCACATCATTATCATATAAATATAGTCAGCACTGAGAAAATATTCTGTGTTGTAACTAGATAGTGCATGATCTTTCAAGGTCATTGAGGCTATATGAATCATGGGTTTGAAAAGTCCTAGTTTACGGTGGCTTCTGTTGAAGTAATCTGTGAAGCCGTAGTAAGGGTGGGTGGGCATTTAGAGAAGATGGTGCCATTCTTCTCCTTAGAAATCTCAGTGACTAAAGCAGTGGTTCTCAAACTTCTTAATGCTGTGACCCTTATATTGTTGTGACTCCCAACCATAAAATTATTTAGGTGCAACTTATAAGTATAATTTGGTATTGTTATGAATCAAATGTAATTATTTGATATGCAGGGTTTGTGATATACAACCCATATGAGAAGGTCAGTCGACCCCCAAAGCAGTCACAACCCACAAGTTGAAAACTGCTAAAATGAAGAAATTAATCACAAATAGCAACATTTCATAGACACACACACACACACACACACACACACACACTCACAAACACACACACACAATTATTCTGCAGTTGTTTTATTTCTTTTGCTGATGCGCTTGTGGTAAGTTATACAATTCACAATACTAGATTTGTAACTTAATTTATTATATTCTTTATGAAAATTGTGTAGAGGTAACTGTACATGTGTAAAGCTGGACCTGTATTCAAACAGTGGTTAGGGCCAGTTTTTTTTTTTTTTTTTGGATCTTTGGACATCTCTGTTCACTGGCCTCTACCTAACCTCTTTTTTGTTTTTAATACTGCCAGTGAAAGCAAGAGAAGGTATATGAGCTGAGAATTTCTGCATGGTTTAGATGAACTTTGGTTGACATAGGTAAGGTTACAAACCTTAGATGCCTCACTACAAGAAGGATTTACCCTAGCATCAATGGCTCACTTCTGTCTTCCTTTCCTTGAAACTAGATAGGCAATAACAGACATACATGTGTTGTGTGTTTTCATTTTAATAGGGTTATTATCATTAAGCAGAAAACAAATAAGGACAATAATAACAATAACAATATCATAGAATTCACACTTGTGGGCATGAACATGTAACAGCACATATGTGAAGGTCAAAGGGAAACCTGAGAAAACTGGATCTCTTTTTCTACTTCATTGGATCTTGGAGTCTAACTCAGGCTGTCAAACTTAGTTGCAAATACCTTTATCAAATAGAGTCATTGTGTAGTTCGAGTCCATATACTTTGAATATGTAATCAACATATAGCATTATACACTGAAAACTTATGTTTTATTTCAAGGCAGTTCTAATAATATTGGATTTGTATAACATTCTATGCATTAATATGCCCAGCTGCAAGTACACAGCAATATAGTTAAGGTGTTATATATGTATCATATATATGTATTATATATACATATTATATATGTATAATATATATGTATCATATGTATATTTGTGTGTATATATGTGTGTATATATGTATATGTATGTATATGTATGTATATGTGCATGTACATGTATATGTATATAATGTATATGTGTGTGTGTATATGATTAATTCCTATATAAAAGTGTGTGTTAACTCTGTTTCTGTGACAAAAATACTTGAAAAGCATGATTTGAGAAAGTAACTCAATTCATAGTTTGAATGAACAGCACATCATGGGGGGGGGAGTAGTAATGGCAGGAACACTTTTAGCTGTAGTAGCAAGAACCTGGGTAATTGGTCACATAGTGTCCACACTCAGGAAGGAGAAAAAGCTAAATGCAACAGTTTAGCTGTTTTTCTCCTTTTCTTATTCCTTCTGAGGTTCCAGTCTATGTGATGCTGTCACCCATACTCAGGTTTAAATTTTCATCCTCACTTAAATCTCAGTGGGTTCAATCCTACACATATGCTGTGAGGTTGTGTCTACAAGATGATTATAAGTCTAGTCAAATTGGCAATGACAACCACTGTAAGACCACCCTTTCTCAAACTGACACATAACACAGTACTTGTGTGTGTTTGTCCGGGTGGTATGGGGATGTATAAGTCCGGTACAAAAATATGTACAGATATGTATGTTCTTGTGAATAAAAGAAGTCAAGAAGAAGATATTGTGCTATATTCCTCTCTGTCACTCTCTTGTTTATTCTTTAAAACCTGCATTATATTGAACTTAGAATAAGTGTTTATTATGTCTATCAACTATGGGGCAACATAAAAGCCTAAGTAATCATTTTATCTCTCTGCCCTTCAATACTGGATTTATAAGTATGCCATACTCAACTGTAATGTGCGTGCTTGGATCTGGTCATCATGATATCTTTAGTAAGCATGACTTTTAACCATTGAGCTGCAGCTCTACTCCCCAAATACATCCCTCTGAAATGTAATACTCCAATTTGATCACTCTATGTTTATGATAATCTACTAAGGCTAAAAATTCATTAATTAATTCTGATTTTAAAATTACCTATAATCTTTATGGGTTAAATCCTGCTTAAAATTATAATGTGCCTCCAAAGACTTAAATAAATCTTTTAAATTCTATAATGAAAAAAAAACAACTTCAAGTTAAATATTTCTGATATATAATGGTATAGAATAATAAATATCCCATGCCAATTAATAGTATTATCTCAAGGAACATTCAGGACAAAGCAAGTTCAAATGAGTCCAGGATCAGGAGATTTTGGTAGCATCTTCTGGAATGCACAGGCTTTATCCTTCAGTTCTTTTACCAATGTCATGAAAAGTACTTCTGCTTGGTCCACTGTATGTCTGAGCCTGAGGCTTTTCTTATTGAATATCCTACAGTACTTGTATTTTCAGCAGACCCAGGGCTCCACTGAACCTGAGGTTATACCTTTTAAGTGTTGTGTGGTAGCCTTTCACAGTGCTTTTCAAGGAATCTTTGCATATATTGCTTGGCCAGAATTTATTTGTATTACACCCATGTCCTTAACAATTTTGGATGCTTTATCTACACCTCCCCTTACGTAAGTTAATCATATCCGTGCTTTTAATTTACCAAACATAGATTTTGCATAACTTCATGCACTGAGCTTTCATGGGAAACCTCAGTAAATTCAATGAGCATCAACCTTACCACAGTACGAATACTGCTGTATCTTGAAATGTCCTTTGCAAAATGACTGAGTCCATTAATTTTTAAACGTATTTTCAATAAAATTATCAACATGGAGACTAAATTCTATTTATTTTGCCAGAATAAAATAAGAATACCTTCTAGTCGAATTTACAATAAAGTCCTTGTTACTAACCCCCCCTGAGCTAGTTGTCTTCTATCTGAACTTCTCTCAGCCTTTTGGTCTTTAAAAATTGCTGTTAAAGTAGACAATATGATCTTCTGAAATAATTCCAGGGTTTCTTTAGACTACAACCAAAAAAATCCATCAATATTCTTCCCCCAAATTGTTTTCTTAGGCCAATAAACAATATGGTCAGGTTTATCATGGCAATCACCCCAATTCTGGTACCAATTTTCCATGTTAATTGCATTTCTTGCCACTATTGTAATATAATTGAGAAAAAAAAAAAAAAAGAAAAATGGCATTTATTGTGACTTACACTTTGAGTGGAAGGTATTGTGGTAAGAACAGTTCTGGCTTTGCTCGCACAAGTGGGAGCAACTGGTCTCCAGTTTTTCTAACACGGAGGAAGAGAGATAAATGTGATTGCTCAGCTACCTTTTTCCCTTTTTTTCTGTCTGGAACTCTAGTTTAAGCTATGCTGACATTCACATTCAGAGTGGGTTTTAATGTCTCAGTTAAACCTTTCTCATAAATACCTTCATAGATACTGTGAAAGACATGTCTGCTATGCAATTTCAAATTTAATCAAATTGATAATGGAGATTAAATTAACCATTACAAATAGATGAAACACACCACAGCATTTTTTGTGTTAATTCTAGTACAAATATCCTAAATTATAAAACGGGACATTCCTATTGTGACAGTGAATTAAATATTATTTCTGATCTTATACAATTTTCTTAATTTTGCATCCTCTCA
The DNA here is from genome assembly GCA_030674055.1 of Rhabdomys pumilio. Taxonomy (NCBI): domain Eukaryota; kingdom Metazoa; phylum Chordata; class Mammalia; order Rodentia; family Muridae; genus Rhabdomys; species Rhabdomys pumilio. Next base: position 29,062,272 of record JANHMN010000016.1, on the reverse strand, counting down.
ACTGTCAAGGTTCTACTTAATCGCCTTGAGCACCATGGGATACCTCTATATTATTTATTGGTCATTGAGATGCTATATCTCTCCAGAATAACACAGGCTATCATCCTTGCCCTTAGTTACTTAGCATACCTACATGATAAGTTCCTGTTGATTAAGACACTACACACTTTGGCTGCAGGGCATTAAGAAGTCAACTCAATTCAAAGTGAAACATTTTCTCACTCATGGCTAACATTCATAGTGCCAGAAGATGCTATCAGCCTTCATGAAGAGAAAAGATATTAATGATCTTATCCAGTGTTGGATTCTGTGAGTTAGTTACAAGACAAATCTCCCAAGCAAACTGCACCTAATGGAGCAATAGTTGCATAACTGTTACTGAATAGTTGACCAATTTATAATTTAATATGAGTTCGATTCTATAGCAGGGAATTTAATTCCTTTTACTATAGTCCTGATTAAAAACCAAAAACAAACCAAACAAACCAACCAAACAACAACAAGCCTCATGGCTGGGAGATCCTAGCCTACAGTCTGCTATTGTCATTTCTCTAAATGGTTATGCTATCAAATTGCTTTCTAAATATTTATATTTATACAAACAGACCTGGGCTGCTCTCAACATTCTCAGAGAGCTTCTTTGTTTTCAGTGTACTGAAGAGCCAATGGAGAAAGTCATAACTAGTGATAATGCCATGAACAAGAAACCGAGGACTACATTAAACATTCTATCACAGAATCTAAGGAAATATCATGAAATATGCAAAATAAGATGCAAAAATGAGAGTTGGAGAATATATACGAATTCTAGGAAATGCAGTCTTCAGAACAGGACATGACCAATGTAGTCATGAACTCAGAGCCACTATGGTTACCAGTAAAATAGTTACAAAAATCAAGATAACCAAAATCACAGCAATGATTAGGTAGATGATTTCCATTTTTAACCCCATGTTGAAGAGCTACTTGTGATAGATAAATGCTTGGAGAAGAACATTCTTGAGTGAAAAAAATAGGTTCACAGCTGTATTTTCCATTATCCAGTTCATAGCCACACACCCATTCACAGATAGGTAACACTAACTTGACTTATCACATTATACCAAAAAGAAAACCAGCAAAAAATAAAAGAGACGAAGTTGATAAAAAAAAAACATGCATAGGAAATATAGAGAAGTTGGAGAGGGTCAGGGATATAAACAACATCTTTCATTATATGTATGCATGTAATTTTCCAAAATAAAAACAATAAAGGGAACACAAAGCAAGCTCCATTCCTCAAGACACAGTATTAATAGCCTGTTACTTCCTATCATATGTTAGCATATGTATTGACATACGATAATGAAAGAGAAAGAGTAATCTATGGCTTTGGGTATTGTAGATCATTTGTAGATAAGAATACAGCATATAATTTTTAACGGGTATTTTTGTGAGCTCTCTAGTCTATTTCCCTTACTTTAGATTTAACATCTATGAACTGATGCTAATGATCTTTCTTACTTTCATCCTTTCCATCTCATATTCGGTCTTGAATCTTCTCCCTCTCATCAGCAGGCTTTGTGCTCTCCAGCTCCTTAGTATTCAGGTCATTCTTTCCATTTGGACTACTGGCTTCTTTTTGGCTTCTACGTCTTGGAGAATTAAAACGAATTGTCTGTTGGAGTATGGAAAGGCAAAGGCTGAATCCTTACAACATTAAGCGGAGACTTTATGAGAGATGGTGCATTACATAAGCCCAGAAAAACCCAGCTTTTAACATATGATCATCATATAAATTTTGCCAACTTGTCTTTTAATAACATTAACTGTGTTCCCAGCATTGATCTTCTGTTCTTAAAGCTCCAGGTTACTGGAATCAAAATAATCTTAGATTATAAAATACAAGAAAAAAATATCTTATCATCTCTACACTTTCAAGGATATTTTTTTCTTCTTAGCTCTTAGCCTCTATGTGAAACAGAAATTAAAGTGATTTTAGTTAATGTAGAAGCCCAAGCTTCTAACTGAGGGAATGGAAAGAAACATGAATAAGATAAAAGGAATGCTCACATCTTTTCCACTTTCTCCACTGCTTTCTTCTGTGCTGCTTTATCCCCTTAGCTAGTCAGTGTGGCACATATATCTTAAATCATTATATATCAGACTAGGTCGATAACTCAGTGGTTAAGAGCAATGGCTGCCCTTCTGGACAACTTGGGTTTGGTTCTCAGAACCCATGTGACCTCTTAAAACATTTATAACTCCCATTTTAGAAGAACCATCTCCTTCTTCTGGTCTTTGCAGCTATTGCCCATACACAGTGCACTGATTTACATGCAGATGTAAGTATATAAAAACACTGCAGATAAGTTTAATGGTTCCTTTTACATATACAACTAATAGTCTTAATTTTAATTAATTTATTTATTCACTTTACATTCCTACATTAGCCCTTTCTCTATTCTCAGTACTCCTCACACAGATCTTACCACTATTTCTCCCTCATCATCCTCTCAAACACTACACATGCTGCTTGCCCCCTTCCTGGCACGCACCATTGCAGTACTAGGTGCATCCTTTCCAGAATATATTAATAATGTAAGGATAGGTTCTTGCCCATGACATGGGTCTCAACTTGGGGCCATCCCCTCAGTCTCTGCTTTACTTTTGTCTCTATACATCTTAGAGTAGGGACAAGTGTGGGTCCATGATTTTGTGAGTGGGCTACTGTTCTCATCCTTCTACTGTGAATCATCCATGGCTACATGGATTGGCAAATTCAAGATATATATCCCTTACTGCTAGTAGTCTCAACTGGAGTCACCTCTCTAGGCCCCAAGGGGCCTACCTACATACCAGGTCTCTGACATGTCCTAACAATTGCTCCCAACTCATTTATGATGTCTTTGTCAAAAATCAAGTATCTAAAGGTGAGTGGGTTTATTTCAGGTTCTTTAATTTGATTCCATTGATTTTATTATCTGGTGATATAACAACATTATACAATTTTTTATTATTATTACGCTGCAGCACAGATTGAAGTCAAGGATAGCGATACATACATATGATCTTTTATTGTTCAAAATTCTTTGGATTATCCTGCATTTGTTGTTTTTCCATATGAAGTTGAGAACTGTTTCAAGATCTTTAAAGAACTGTGTTGCAATATTGATTCAAATTACATTGAATTTGTAAATTGCTTTAGGTAAGATGGCCATTTTCCCTGTATTAATTCTATTGACAGCATGGGAGATCTTTACATCTTCTAATATCTTCCTCAGCTTCTTCCTTCAGAGACTTGAACTTCCTGTCACACAGATCTTTCACTTGCTGTGTTAGAGTTACACAAAGATATTTTATATTATTTTTGGGGTATTTTGAGGGTATTGTCTCCCTAATTTCTTTCTCAGCCAGTTTATGTTTTGCATAAAAATTGACTATTGACTGATTTATTTGAGTAAATTTTGTGTCCAGACACTTTGCTGAAAGTGTTTATTAGCTGTAGGAATTCTCTGGTAGAACTTTTGGGCTCACTTATGTATACCATTATATCATCTATGAATAGCGATACTTTCAATTGTTTCTTTCCAGTTTGTATCCAGTTGATCCCTTTCAGTTGTTTTATTGTTCTAAGCTAGAACTTCAAGTACTATATTGAAGATACAAAAGGATGGTGGACAGCCTTGTCTTGTCCCTGACAAGTTTCTCTCTAATTTGATGTTAACTACTGCCTTGCTATATATTGTCTTTATTAATTTAAGAATTCACCTTGTATTCCTGATCTCTCTAAGACCTTTAGAATGAAGGGATGTTTCATTTTGTCAAAGGCTTTTTAAGCATCTAATGGGATGGTCCTTTTTTTTCGCCAGTTTGCATTCCTGGTATCAAGCCTACTCACTCATGGTGAATTATGTGTTTGATATGTTCTTGAAATAGGTTTGCAAGTATTTTGTTGAGTACATCTGTGTCAATGTTTATGAGGGAGAATTGAATGAAATTCTATTTGTTTGTTTGTTTTGTGGGGTTTTTTTTGGTTGAGTCTTAGATATCAGAGTGACAGTGGCCACATAGAATGAGTTTGGCAATGTTCCTTCTGTTTCTATTTTGTGGAACAATTTGAAGACTACTGGTATTAGCTCTTTTCTGAAGGGCTGGTATAATTCTGCACTAACACCATCTGTCCAAGGGCATTTTTT
>JANHMN010000016.1:29022711-29053094 GCA_030674055.1 Rhabdomys pumilio | reverse complement strand
CCTGTCTCAAAAAAGCAAAAAATGTAACTATTCATCCATCCCACTTTACCCATTCACAATAGAGAAATAAAGTAAAAGTCTCCAAGGTTACACATTTAAAGGGATAACACACCAGGAACTTCTTATCAGGTATCAGAAAGTTACATAAATAAAGATGATGACCTGAGGATTTCCTGAGATATCAAGAGGAGTGGGGAAAACAAAATAAAATTAAGTTTGATGCAACTGTAACAAAGAAATTATGCTAAAATACAAAGCAAAATATTGAAAAAAGATAGAAATCAAAATGTCTGGATAAAATGGAACATTTTTCAGATGAAATGTTTATGTCGTGTTCATGTCTATACTTGACCTCTGGTAATGTTAAACATGTATTTTTTTGAGATCACACGTTGAGCAGTCTGGGGACACCTTTAGAATAAAACCAATTCATACAGATTGTAGAAGACATTTACTGAGGATAATAAAGTATAATTTATACAAGAACAACAAGAAAATATTTAGATTGTTTGATGTTTTATATAGTAATTTTCTATTTTTCATGTACTTTCAGCATCTTTTAGATAAAATTATTTTTCAAAGAAAGCATACAAACCTATTCTATGTTTCTTATATTTGACAGATTGCAAAAAAGTAATTTTTTCAACTTTTTGTTTTTAAAAACATTTCTACCCACCTTCAGTACCCATAATTAGTGTACTTTTGAATTAAATGTAGAGTCATGATGAGGTAACAGTTTTTCTCTGATAGTTTACAAAATGAAAGGGTAGGGAAAATTTATAAAATAAGAGTATTAAAAACTTTGAAAGCAGGGAGTAAAAAATAATTCTTGAGAAAAGAAAAGGTGGTGAGCAATTTACTTAGAAAAAAAATATTAAGATTTAAGAAAGCTCCTGAATTGTGGAGGCAGTTCTGAGTTTCACAAATCCAAGGAGGCAAGTAGACTATTGGAGAGAGTAAATCTATGCAGTAAACTCTGATCATGATTTTTCCTGAATTCTGAATAGAGTACACTTGTGAAAAAATCACATGAGGTCAAGGAAAACATGACTACCAACAGCAACACAAAATTGCTGTAGCTTCTTAGGACTGAGTGTATTTAGAAGAGAGAAAACCTACTCATGCTGTTCAAATCATTTCAAGTACCTGGTAGCACTTTGCCTTAGCAGTGGAGTCAAATTTCATTTAATCTAAGGACTATATTTGCCCCTGAGATTTTAAAAATAGTAAAGGTTAAAAATACACACTGAAAAGATTAGACTCTTTTCCTGTAACCTAGCAGCATCATATAAAATCCAAGAGATACTCAGAGGACATTACTATTCTTCAAATCCTGTAAGGTGTGCAGTATCTGATATGCTAAAAAACAGAAAAATAACTAAGTAGCAGAAAAATCAGGAAGTGATTTCTGATCCACAGATAACAGAATTTTTAGAAAAAACACTAGATACGGCAATTATAAAGCAACTGAAATTCTATCAGGGTCAAGGAAGGTGAGAAAAGAACACAAGCATGTAAACAAATAGCTAAATGGAAAAAAATGGGAAACCAAACATGGGCCTAAAACAATGATATTAACTGTCATTTAGATGGTTAGCCAGAAAAAAACTGAAACTTTTCCATCAGTGAGCTTTGGACCAATACCATGTACATTTAAGTTTGTGATTTAGAGTCTAGGAAGGAAGTTCAGGGCTTAAAGCAAGTAAAACACTGTAATAAGCTCCTGCTAATGTTTTCCAAAAGCTGACTTGAATTAAAACAACAGAATAAAAACTATAAATTCTGTCCTATCTAGGGTTATTATTGCTGTGGTGAAACACCATGATCAAGAAAAATTGGGAAGGAGATGAATATTCTTACATATTCTGATCATTGTTCATCACTGAAAGAAGTCAGGGCAGTAAATCAAACAGGGAAGGATCCTGGGGGCAGGAGCTGATGCTGAGGCCATGGAGGGGTGCTGCGTACTGTCTCTCTCTCTCTCTCTCTCTTTTTTTTTTCTTCCGGCTTACTCAGATTGCTTTCTTATAGAACCCAGGACAAAGAACCCAGTGGTGGCTCCACCCACAATGAGATGGGTCCTTCTGGTCAATCACTAACTGAAATCATTAAATAAATGAAATCACCATCTATAGTGATTGAGAGTTTTGCTCAGTAAACAATAACTTGTCCAACTAGAGACCCATCCCATGCCCAAGCACTAATCCTTGACACTATTTTCTTTTAAAGATTTTTCGAGACAAGGTTTCTCTGTGTAGCCTTGGCTGTCCTGGAACTCACTCTGTACACACTATTTTTGATACTCTGTTATGCTTGCAAACAGGAGCTTAGCATGGTTGTGCTCTGAGAGGCTCCATCTAGCATCTAACTCAGATGGATGTCAAGACCCGCAGCCAAACAGTGGATGAAGATTCGAGGCTCTTATAGAAGAGTTGCGGGGTGGAAATTGAGGGATCTAAAGAGGATAGGAACTCCACACAAAGACCAACAGAGTCAACTAATCTGGACTTTTGGAAGCTCTCAAAAAATGAACTACCAACCAAAGAGCATACACGCGCTGAACCAAGGTCCCAAGCACATATCTAGCAGATGTGCAGCTCATTCTCTATGTGGGTCCACAACAACTGAAACTGTTGCCTGTCTGTGGAATATGTTCTAGCTGGTTTGCCTTGTCTGGCCTCAATGGGAAAAGATTCTCATAGCTCTGCAGAGACTTGCTGTGCCAAGGTTGGGTGATATCCAGGGGATACCTCCTCCCTCTCAGAGAACAAGTGATGGGAATATTGGGGGAAGGACAGTGGGAAGTGGAGACTGATAGGGGGCAGCAATCTGAGTATAAAGTGAATAAATAAGAAAGAATAAAAAAGAAGAAGGCAAAAAAGAAATGAAATCACTAAAGAAAATGCCCTGTAGGCTTGCCTATAGCCAGATTTGATGGAGACATTTTCTTAATTGGGATTCCTTCATCTCAGAGGACTTCAACTTGTGTTCATTAATGAAGAAAATCTTAAATCACACAGAAGCACTGACAAGAAGGATAGCATGTGTCTAGAAAAACAAGGGTGGTAAGACTCTTTAATTGGGAAATAAGAGGATCTATAAAGTATGATGCAACATCTTTGTAGTTTTGAATGAAATCATCAGTTTAAAAATGAAGAGTGGATGAAGAAAAAATTCTGCGTTTAGACAAAGGAGTATTGCTCAGCTCTTTTTCAAAATGAAGTCATAAAATTAACAGGTAAATGAATATGCCTAGATAAAATAAAATCATCCTAAGTGAAGTATCTCAGTTACAGAAACACAGATATGGTATGTATTTTCCTGTAAGTAGATATCAGTTGTTAAGTCAATGGTAACCAAGCTAAAGTCCATAGAACTAGTAAGGTTAGGTACAGAGTAAGAGATTGGAGAATGGAGATAGATATATCTCCCTAGAAAAAGGAAATAGAGTAGTTGTGGATAGATTTGGGACTTGGGAGGGGCTGGAAAGGGAGAATAAAGTGAAAGAGTGACCAAGGGAGAAAATACAGGGAGAGACAGAGACAATTGCAAGACATGTGAGGGTAGTATTAAAATCTAATTCAGGAGAAACTCCCTAAAACATACATACATTATTTGTATCTAAATGGAATTGCCAAATAATGACAGAGACAAACCCCAATTAGGGCCTTTTTACCAAGTAATGCTTTCAGTATTGAGATCTGGTTAGATCTAATTGAGTTACTGTCAGAAGGGGCAGCATTGGAATTCCTAAAGAACCCAGGCTATTGCCAAGTATATAACTTGCTTTCCTCTGTTTTGGAAGATAACACATGCACAATTCAGTGAACATGGAGAAGCTGAGCTAGTTTCTACATAGAACCTTCACTTTTTCTAGTGTCTTTGGTATAGGAAGCACTCTACAGGCTATCAAAACAAAATGGAGAAATGCAAACACGAAGCAAACTACAAAACCTTTAATTTAGACTGGTGTCTTAGCTGTAAGATGTATTATCGCAATGATGGTACAAAGCTTGTTGGAATAACTAACCAATATCTGATTTGACTGAAGACCCATTCCACAAGATGAAAGACATTCCTGACACTGACAGTGCTTGGGTGACCAGAACCCTGAAACTAGATAGTCTAGGGACCAAGGGTAGAGTCAAATATATTGTGCTAAAAACAAGGCAAAGCAAAGCAAAACAAATAATCAACCAAACAACCAAACAACCAAACAAACAAACAAAAAAAACCATGGAAATAAAATAACTCCTAAGGACATTCTTCTATAGTCATAGATGAGGGTCTTGAAAAAAGAAATCTTATGTTGCTGGTAGGAAGACAAAAGTTTCAAATAACTGTCAATATCTAGTAAAACTCAATATGTGCACACTTCCTAACTTAGAAATTACACTCTGTTATGTAATAATCAAAAGGGAATTCTAAAATAAAACATGTGAAAACTTACAAAGTGATGAAAGCATCATAGAAATATTACTTGTAATAAAATAATAATAATAAATACTAATAGTAGTAACTAGCTAGAGGTAACAGGACGGATAATTTGCATTTTAAATAACAAAGTTGTACACAGCAAAGAGTAGCAGGATGAGACTCACTATGTGAGGTGACAAAGTTGAATATCACAGAAATAATGGTGAGTAAAAGAAGCCAAATGCAACATGTTATCTTATGACATCATTTGATAAAGCCCCAAAGTGAAAGTTTGTCTGCAGTGGGGTCAGAACTATTCTTATATGTGTGATGAATGATATTGGTCTTTGACAACATGCATGAGATGATAACAGAGTATACTGCAGAGGAAATATTCATTTAATTCTTCTCTTGCAAAACATAGTGAGTCTAAAATATAGAATGAAGAGCTGTTTAGACTAGTTTCAGTGCAGTTGTGCCTGAGGTGCATTATCTAGAGGTTAATTAATTGGGGGTACAGACCGTCTCTTCCAACCCCCTTAGCAGGTTAGCTTTGATTGTCTTCTAATATAATTAGGTTCATTCTCAAAATTTCTTTGATTTAGTGGTCCAATATTCGTACATGATATTTGAGGGCAAGGAGCCATTTTCAAGCTCTCAATTATTGTTAGTACCTTTATTTCTCCAGGACTAAATCTCTATCTTTGTCAAATATCCTCTTCCAGGTAGTGCACTGAAAGTAGTTACATCATAAATCAGTCAAGACTTTAACAATATATATGCATATCATATATTATGAAGACTTGCAATCATTTGTCTAGCTTTCAGTTTTCAGCATTATATTTGATAACGGTGCAATGATAATACAAAATATTATACTTCTTAATTAAAAATTATACAAACACAGGTAAGCAAGATAAAAATCATTCTGTGACCTGTATCTGGAAAGTATACTTTGCCTGAGCTTACAGCAATATACACATTTCACTACCATCCTTTATTACTCTCTGAAGTGCTCCTAGAAATTGATTGATTTTGAGCATCCAATAAATTTAATAAATAAAATATATTGAGAGAAATATTGCTGTGGTAAGGAAATTTCCTATCTATATACCGATTAACTTGAGTTATGGAGTAATGGATTTTAGTTGAGTTCAAAGGCAAATCAATGTCATGCAGAATGGGGTAATAAAATTGTGCCCCATAAAGCTCTTCTTGAAGCACAGCCAAATCATGGAATATTTGGCAGAAATCCTACAGTTTTCTTGTAGGATACAACTTTAGAATTTCTTAAAATGCTCATAAACACATTTAATGTGCATGTTGCCAGTAAACTAGAAGCTGTTGACCATGTTTCCTTATTCTAATATTCAGAAGTCAGTGGCTATCTGCCCCAGTAATTCAAAGTGCTAAAATAAGAAACAAATTTCCAAGAAAATCACAATATTCACATGAAGAAAAAGCACTGGTCATTTATATTATCTTTCACAGTATAGAGTCCGAAGTGCCTATGTGTATGGTACATAAAAAATTGAAACAAGAAATAGGACTTCTATTTGGAGAGTAGAACGACAGAATAATTAAACAAGCAAACAAGTACAACAACAACAAAACTCCTTCTGATTAGTTTGGACTAAGACATACAAGTGAAAGAAGTGGATCCAAATCAAAATGGGCAGCCTGAAACTGTAAAGAGGTGATTTATAGATGTTGAATATGTATATTGAAGAGGCAAATCTGTATAAGGCTAATGAGAAGTGAACCTAGAGCTTATAAGTTTCTTTAGGGTTTGGTCACTAATTTGGTAAACACAGAGTGAATAGTGATTATAAATAGAATATTCTCAAATAGCATATAAATTACATAAATTAAATAAATATTTAAATAAATGCACAGCAAACAAAACTGTTATGTAGGCATATATAATTCTTCCCTACCATTATTTGATAAGAAACTATAAAACAGTAGTACTATGTATTGTTATTAAATGACTCATTTATCTTTTTCATAAATGAGAAGTATGGAAAAGTTATCATCCAAGATACATCGACTGTCCTCATGAGTGAAAAAAAGACATGTTCTCTGATAAAGGGCCACAAATACCCATATGATGATGACTGTGATTCTCACACCATACCCACATATTCAGCATCATGCCTCTTACCCTTTAAGTTCTTTGACTCATATATAACAGTTAGTATTATTATGCCTTCCCAGGGAGGTAGTATAAGCGCAATATGGTTATTTTTAAATTCTTTTAGTGAAAAAAAAAAACATATTCACTGAATACCTATCAGTTTCTCTTGAAGAATGTACTACTCAGGAGCAGGTTGATAATGGTAGGAGGATAAGTAGACCTGGATCCCCAGAGGTAAAGAATGAAATTATACAAATGACTCTAAGATGGTTTAGGATAAAGGCCGTCACAATATATTGAACCATTGATGGACATGGCTCTTTATGGATAAAGAAGTAGAATATCATCATGCTTTAATGTGTAGGTATACCAATGAACATATATTTCAGTCTTTTCCATTGAAAATGAAAAAGGTGGCAACTATATTCCTTATAACAACAAATACATCTGGTTATATATTTTTTTTCCTAATTTTATTCTTCACTAAGAGAAACAAAGCTCTGAATGGCAGATACCATGAAGGGAAAAAATTATTCAAGATGGCATAGATTGTTTTTTAAAAGACAAACTAAAAAATTAATTGCCATATATGAGAAACATCTCACTATTTCAATATTAGAAAGTGGAGCTCAGAATCACATTGCAACCAACATTAGATGCTATATCTTAGGAGAACATATTTCCTAAACACGATGACATTCTGTTATGTAACAACCTCTTTAAAAAACCAAACTGTTAGTTTATGCATTCATTTACTTATATATAACTATATATATATAACTATATATATATAACTATATATATATATATATATATAGTTAAACTGAAATACATGAGTATTTGTGGTACTTACTATTTATGTGTTTGTCCATAGGCTCACTTAAGAATCAGTAACATTAAAAAAAAATCTGTTTAATTATTTAAAATAAAATTTTATTACAAATTGTCTTTTTCTTCATTCACTTATTTCTCTGGTTTATTATTATATCATAATTAAGAGTTAATACTTTGTATTTTGGGATATGTTTTATTATAATAATTTATTCAAGAAAACATAATTTTATGGGCATTCTATATGATTCCAGGATATTTTTTGAGTAAATTTTATCATATGTTTTCTTGAAAGATCTCAAAGGGAGCCCACAAAATAAATCCAGATAAGCATCTATGATAATGAAACAATTTTTAGTTCCAAATGGTTTGGATACTGTTGTAAATTCAAATGCAGTTTGAGAATACAAACCTACCTTAGTTTTACCTAAATTTAACAGAAATCAATAAACATGTACAAATGTTGTCAAGAGACATCAATAGTTCCTAAGGTTAAGGAGGATCTAACATAACTAATTTTAGCCAAAAGAAGAAGAATTTTCAATAGTGCCAGCATCAATATGTTTTGGTTCAATGGGATCATGGAATGACATTGAGAGGGACATATTGATTTGCTTCTATTGAGTGAAACTTAGTAACTATGATCTTAACAAATGCATATATCATTTGTGTAATTAATAAAACAAATATTGAAGCATAAATCTATTTATTCATTGAGCCATGTAATATTACATAAATACTTCAATATGAAACATTTTGGCTCTGATATTTTATGATTAAACACTTCATTTTTCTTCAAATTTATGCTTTATTTTATCCTTTTATTCTTTTAAAGGACAAAAGACAGTGTTTTGTAGTCTCTGTGGTAGCCTCCCTTAGCGTGCATCAAACCATCTTCATTTTCTAATAATATAATTAAAATAAACAATGGAATTAAAATAAACAACATCTATTCCCAACACTATTTAAAATAGACTTTTACAACATTAGCTAATAAATGCAATATGGTTGCAGGTGAAAGTTAACTCAATTCACATTGCTAGCTATTCCTACTTTGTCAACATGGAAACTATTTTTAAGTCTATTTTCTCAAATGTAAATTAGAAAGAATAATATGGTCAACTATTTGTCAAGGAACTGGAGAAAATTAAATAAATTAATCTGTATAAAACACATAAAATGCAATATGACATATTAACTATTTAGTAACTATTTCTAGCAATTCCTGGCATTTTACTTACAGAATTGATGGTGCCTTTCCTCTTTTGTTCATTTGTTTTTAAATTTAGTCCTCATATTGGATATATTATGTGCTGATAATTAAAGAATCAAATGAGGTATGGCAATATAAATACAATTTTTCTTAAATTACACAATTTTGCTCATAAAAATGCGAGTTCAGAATGCTCATTACTATCATAGAAATCTTTTTAATATCTGGACAGTGAATGTTGTATAAGAGAAAGAACTCAAATCTACCTGTAAGCAATTCAAAAGACAAAATTAAATAAAGAAATCAATAAAATTGCTAGTATATTTTCTAACAGATTTGGCATAAACTTTACACTCTGATAGTGTTTTTTAGATTTTATGCTGGTAAAGCTCATGAGTCAACCAAGTAATTCCATCCTTATGAGCACAGACTTGTTCACTTAGATGACTAATCATCTAACTCCCAAGGAGAATTAAGAAACCCCTTTTCTAGGGAGAGAAAATAATTTGTTCCTGCCTATCCATTGACTGTCATAGACTCATGGGCTTTGTTGAAGAGCAGTTGAGCAATTTCTACAACTGTAGTTTAGACACAAATGGATCTGTCTGTGCTTGGACTTACAGAAGAGCAGAACTATCCAGAAGTAACTGGGGCTAAGTATCTGGGACTGCACGACCATCTTGGAGGCAGCAGGAGCGAAAGCATTCAGGTGGGAGTGTGATATCCCATTTCATGCACTAAGTCACTGGATCACAGGGGACACACATATTCTGTTAAGCATTATCACATGCGTTTTCTTTTTAAGAGTTATTTTAGTTAAATTGATGTTTAAATCAGACAGTGTAAAGGAGACGGTCTTCTATAATAGGTGTGAGCCAACTGAAGGCTTGAACATAGAACAAGTAGATCTTCCCATTACTTAATGGTCCTCAAGCAGAGATTTCAAACTAAAACAAATAAAATTTAGCAAAACAAATAAAATGTCATTTGATTCAAACCTAAACACCAATACTTTTAGGATTAGTCTTCACAGAAACTATGGACTTGGATTTCTTGTTTTTTCAGTCCTTTGAATGAAGAGATACTGGACTTTAAACTCATCTAACCTTTCCTAGTGCTTTGGCATTTGGCTCAGAAAGTGTTTCTTCTTGCGGCCTCTAGAGGGGAGGATCAGCAGCAACTGGCTCGCTCCTCACACAGGAGAATAAGGAATTAATAAATGTCCGTTTTACTTCCTCAGATGAAGGGATGAAATGAAAGCTGTACCCAGGATGTGCAAATACACAGCTTGGGCTGAGCCCAGCATGTTTCTTTTTCTGTTCTAAATCTCTAGGCTTATGCCTGTCAGCTTCTAGCCTCCTTATAGTTTAATCTTCCAGACTGACTGACTTCGTCTAGGTTGTCTCAGTTTCTGACTGAATTGCTCTGCTTGGCCTCACACTAACTTTGGCCATATGCTTTAGTCGTCAGACTCCTTCACATTCTCTGGCTTGCTCTGTTTTCACCTGGGTATAGCTTGTCTTGGTAAAACTGCTCCAGAAAAAGTGCCAGACACCTTTCTCTCTCTGTGCTGCTCTGAAGTAGCCTCTCCTTCCTGTGCTGTTTCCATGAGAGTGGTATGCATCCTATTTCTGACTCATTCAGTCAAATCATGCTCGGATTCATCACTTTGTCTATCCTTCAAAACATTTCAAATATGGCTACTTCCTTCTACAGATTAAGTTTTCTTCATTTCTAGGGATTAAAGGTGTGTACCAAGGACTTGTCCTTATTTCAGCCAGATCATACTGTTATTCAAGGCATTTTAGCCAGATCATGTATATCTAGAAGGTGCTTGGATATGATCCCTTGCCACAGGAGCCATGCTGCTGGATTAAAATTCCTCTACAGGAACTGAAAGCTGAGGTAATTTTCAAATGAATACTAAGTAGAAGGAAAATATGGATTATTTCTTAAAAACAAAAACAATAAAAATTGTGTTAATAGAACAATAAAATCTCTGAAATTGAATTATTTTTGATTCACTTTTTTTTCATTTTGGGGGTTCCCTAGTTTATTGTTTAGATGTCGTTGCTGGTACACGATGGTGGGATCTATTGTTTTAGAAGACGATATTGTACCTCTGGGTTTGTCAGTGAGCGAGGTCTGTTTTACCCTTCCTGTGTCTCACACTTCCTAATACTGCTTAAGATTCAGTATCTCTGCATCCTGCTCAACACTGTTAACAAACTGTTGATTCGGTTGTTGTATTTTGCAGTAGCATCCTACACATTTAACAGAATGTTGACTCAGCTGGTAACTCTAGCAAAGCCTTTCTGTTAGCCATGTTGTGGCTTGCTGAAGCTATACTGGGGTGTAGTTTCCCTTCATCCAAATGAATGTATATTCTCATTAAAAATGCCTTACTTAATTTTCCTACATCTTTCAGTTGAGAAGTTGAATAAATAGAGAAATAGTAGTGATAGCTCCATCTTTCACTACTTTTTTTTTGGCCTTTAGTCATAGTTCTAGAATATTCCATTACAACACAAACACATATCATGACCTCTGTCTTTAAATTTTCTATGGGCTTTTCATTATAGAGATGACACTTGTTTTTAAACCACTTAATAGTTGGTGTCTACATTATTAACTTTTAAAATCTCATTTTTACTGGCAATATCAATTAATTATTCATGCCTTTACATATATATATATATACTTTAAATATAGTTTTCATTTGTTTTATCAGTTATTAATAGGGCATTAATGGTACAATCAAGGTAAATATCATTACATTTACATTGTTATGTGTACAAAGTTTCAAGAAAATGTTTTCACTAAAAGGAAAATGAATTTTGCTCTATCAGTACAATGAACAGAAATTATAACTGATCTAACCTACTTATACAAAAATATCTCAGTATTATGTTCAGAACAGTCACTGAATGATGCCATTTAAATAATATTTTACAGAGAAGATGTGATTTGATCACTTTTTTCCCATAGTGGTGTTCCCTATTATAGTCTTGTTTGCTTTACAGAAACCAGAACTGCTCTCACAGCCAGTATTGTGCATTCACAGCAGGTAAGAGTGTAACCTCCTCACAGGCTGTGTTTGTCCAGGTTATGAAGCATGGCTGGCACTATCTACTGCATTTTACAGAAGAGTCTTTCTCCTTATGTGCAGAGAAGAACAGACTTGACAGAGACTTACTAATCACATGAATTTAGAAACCATGAAAAATTAAAAATGCCATTATATGGCATTTTTAACAATTACTGACTGATTAGCTTCTAGCAAATCATAAAAAAAAGGCACAAAAAAGATGGACAATGTATTACTTTAAGCTGTAAAAAACAACAAGAATTATTATTGGAATTGTGACCTTTCACGTATAAACACAACAGCAAAAGTAAAAAAAAAAAATCATAAAAATCTACGAGAATGATGAAAATCTTGACAAATTATGCACCACTTCATTTACTGAAACTGCAAGTTAATATGGAATAAACATGGTTTGAAAAGCACTGTCTTCAAGTTACATATAGAAAATAATTGAAAATTTATTAAACACTGTCTTTAGTCTATGACACATTTCCCATAACAAAGCTTAGAATTTGTTATCTTTTCCAACTTACAAATTACAACAGATATAAATTCATACTATGCTTGTTCTCCCCCAAACCAAACCAATTATATATATTAAACTCTCTCTCTCTCTCTCTCTCTCTCTCTCTCTGTGTGTGTGTGTGTGTGTGTGTGTGTGTGTGTGCTTGTGTATAGACAAGTAAACAAAGACTGTTTTCATGTGTGTGAAGGCCAGTGGAAAACTTCAAATTTTATCTTCAGGACCTCTGTCCTCCTTTGCGTTACAGTCTCTCACTGGTTTACTCAATTTGGTTACAGTCCTGAGTCTGTGAATTATAGAGGTCATCCTGTCTCTCTTCCCTGCCGTGTTAGGGTGACAATTATACCACCACCTAGCTGACTTTCCTGTCTGAGTTCTCTCTGCACAAAATAATGTCCTCATGCTTTCAAAGCCATCACTTTTCCTGCTAAGCTACCCCTTCATCTCCTATAGGGATCTGTTAAAGTAGCTGTTAGTAACTTCCTTTTGGTACAATTGAGACCATCAGACTCTTAAATAGGAAAAAAAAATAATAGAGCCTGGCAGATTATTTACTAGAAGACTAAAGTAAAGTATTAAAAGAGAAATACCAAATTAAGAATCAAGCCAAGTTTCAATTCAAATCAATTGGTTTAAGAAAAATATTTTTGGCACTTCAGTGCTCTATATCTAATCAACGCAAAATGTGCACAAATTCTTATCACATGTCAGGGAAAAACAGTACTTTATTTGCAACAATTTTTGAATTAAAGTAATTATGGAAAAAGCAACAGAAAATAATTAATATATTAACTTAAAATATACTTTCCTCTTCTTTCTTTCATTCCTTCCCTATTCCTTCTTTCTCTTCTCAGACAGAATTTAAATCCAGAGCCTTGCATATGCTAAACAATGTAAGCTAGTTTTCTAATACTGAGATATATCCTAGATCTAAACCGTATTTTTTCTGAATGGAAATTGAATAGAGGAAAATTACCAAGAAACCTGAATAATTGAACAGACACTTGAATCTTTTAGTAAAAAGATATTATTTCTTGAAGGAAGGTACTGGTAAAATATCCTGTGTATGAGCAGATTCACTACTTTTTGGCAAAAAAAAAAAAAAAAAAAAAAACCAGGATATGAAAATGTCTACAACACTACAGTCTTCTGTGAATTTACTCATGTTAGGGAAATGCATACCAATAAAAACCAATTGTGCATTTAGATGGTTCCCCCCACCTCCTGACTCTTGAGGTTAGCTGTTTCCATTCTTTCTGTTGGCCCTCAGGGCTTCACTCCTGTTCCCTGCCCCCAATACCTGATCATATTCTTCTCTTACCCTCCATGTCCTCTTTCCCAACCAGGTCCCTCCCTCTCCCATCTCCTGTGGTTGTCTTCTTCCTCCCAAGTGGGATTGAGGTGTCCTCACTTGGACCATATGGATTGTTAACCTTCTTGAGTTCTGTGGATTGTATCCTGGATATTTTGTACTTTTTTTACATAATACCCACTTATCAGTGAGTATGTGCCCTGCATGTCCTATTGGGTCTGAGTTACCTTACTTAGGATAATATTTTTTAGTTCCATCCATTTGCTTGCAAAACTAATGATGTCCTCATTCTTAATAGCTGAGTAGTATTCCTTTGTGTAAATGAATTACGTTTTATGTTTCCATTCTTCTTTTGTGGGGCATCTGGGTTGTTTCTAGCTTCTGGCTATCACAAATAGGCTGCTTTGAACATAGTGGAACATGTGATGCTGTGGCATAGTGGTGCATCTTTTAGGCATATTCTTAAAAGGGCTCCAACTGTGTCTTCGGGTAGATCTCTTTCCAATTTTTTGAGGGACTTCCAGATTTATTTCCAGAGTGGTTGTACCAGTTTGTAATGCCACCAGCAATGGAGGAATATTTCACTTTCTCCACACCTTTGCCAACATGTGCTGTGACCTGAGGTTTTGAACTTAGCCATTCTGATTAGTTTAAGGTGAAATGCCCTACAGCAGGGAAAAGGAAATTGTAGAGCCCATCTCCAGTAGAAAGACAGGACATCAAGTGGAGGGATGAGGTTGCCATCCCACAGTCAAATACTCTGACCCAGAATTTTTCCTGTCTGAAAGAACTTCATGAACAAAAGTGAAGAAGAGACTGAGGGAAAAGAGGACTAATGACCAGCCCAAATTGAGATCCAGCTCAAGGGGTTGTCCCAAGGCCTGACACTATTGCTGATGCTATGGTATGGTCATAAAAAAAGGCCTATCATGACTGCCCTCTGAAAGACACAAGTAGCAATTGAGTCAGATGCAGGTATTTACACCCAACAAATGGACAGAAGCTGATGACCACTGTGATTGAATTAGGGAAAGGCTGGAAGAAGCTGAGGAGGAGGGTGACCCTGTAGGAGGATCAGCAATCTCAATTAAGCTGGACCTCCAAGATCTCTCAGACATTGAGCCACAAATCAGGCAGCATACACCACCAGCTGATATGAGGCCCCCAACACATATATGGCAGAGGACTGCTAGGTCTGGACTCAGTCAGAGAAGATGCACCTAAACCTCAAGAGACTTGAGGACCCAGGGAGTAGGGAAGTTTGGTGGGGTAAGGAATGGTGTTTGGGGCATCCTTTTGGAGATGGAGGGAGGAGGTATGGGATGTAGAACAGCCAGAGGGTGGAACAGAATGGGGATAAAGTCTGGACTGTAAAAAAAAAAAAAAGATTAAAGAGTAAATAAATAAATAAATAAATAATCCAGTTATAATAGAGTTAATCTTAAGTCATATTTTAAATGAATATTCCAAAGAAAGGTCTATTTGAACCTCATTAGAATATTTCCAGATATTTAGTCAAGTGAAATTTTTGATATTAATCTAAAATCAATTAGATGGTAGCCAAAATACATCTGTTTTCTACTGGTTACATAAATACAAGTACTTATAGCTGATTTGACTATGAAATTGAACCTGTAGCATGCATTTTTAAAGGTTTTGTCAATGTTACAGAGTGAACTCCCAATAAACATATGCTGATAATTTGCACAAATTTCACAGGAAGTAACTTGTTCCAAATCTCTGCAGGTAATAAGACTTATGTAGTCTAGTCACTGAATAATACATTCTAAGAAAATCTTAGATAATCATATGCTTTTTGTTGTTAATAGTTCTGTTTCTTTTTTGACAAAAAGGAATATGACATGAATTTACCAAATTACTGTGGAGAAGTGGGTTTTATGGTTCATATACATGTTTGAATGGTCCAGACCTTTGCTGGCTGCCTGCAGAAAATGGTGTCCTGGCTGCCTTTGGTTCAAGATGTAGAACTCTCAGCTCCTCTAGCCCCATGTCTTGTCTACACACTGTCATGCTTCCCAACGTATTGATAATGGACCAACTCTCTGAAACTTTGAGCCATTCCTAGTTAAATATTTGCCTTGATGAGAGTTGTCTTGGTCATGGTGTCTCTTGATAGCAATGAAACCGTATTTTCAAGCAGTCTTTTTCCTTTTAGGAAGAAGAGAGTTTGTTGTTTTATATCATTTGCTCTCTTTGGTCCAGAGAATTGGTTCAGTAGTTTACCTGAAGTTCCTTGGGTTTCTGAATTATTCTCAAGATTTTCCATTAATTATTTATTGAGCTTTAAGATATTTAAGAGTTTAAGTGAAAATGATGGTTTCCATTTTCTGTGCAATATACTTAAAACCTGTATTTACTACAAAATCAAAAAATATTCTAAAATAAAATCAAGAATTGGGAAATATATAATATTAGTGGAGTTGGTAGTTGAGCAATATAAATGTAACATGTTTCTAGTTACACTTGGTGTTAATCTGCTCCCTCATATAATGTACTATAAGTGGATTTAGTAAATATAACTGAAATACCATCATTTTCTGTGGAGGATTCTTTTTCTTATACACATTATTTTGTTTGTTTTATGAGTGCTGAAGATATTAATTCAACACCTGCTTCAGTCTGGGAAGAATGTCTACTGTTGTTGTTATCTGTTCTGATTAATTTAGTAGAAAATAGCTTACCCCTTAGGGTGTGTCATGCATTACTCCTATTTGCTATTATACAATGTTTGGAGAAATTCACAGGGAAAAAATAATTTAGCAACTGACAAACAGTGCCAGATACTTCCTCTGTAATAGTGTCAACTTAATTTACTTTCCATATTTCATAGAGAACTAGGAATTTTCTCAAGTAGAGAAATATAAATTTGTTTTGCCTCTATGTATTAAAGGATGATATTTGCACAGGATACTTAAAACACAGTTATTAATTAACAGACATTTTTTTCATTCTTTGGATTATAAAGAGAAGTGGAAAATAAAATGTTTCATTTGTTCAGGGTTTTTACGAAGCTTCGTAGGCTGTCGAGTGGAACCGACTTTGATTTCAGGGTCAATATCCCACAATCTGATCTCACAGAGGAAAGCAGGGCCAGTCTTTAATGAGGTCCTAAGGGTTTGTGAAACCCCGCTTTCTGTGATGGCCATTGTGAATTCTTCAAGCTTCACTACAATCAGAAAGCCTGGGGTGAACTCAAACTGACAAAGTTTTATCTAATACAGGAGTTGAGATAAATATCACTTCTAGCACGTGTGCGTGTGTGAGTGTGTGTGAGAGTGTGTGTGTGTGTGTGTGTGTAACCAGAAACATTAAGCTCATGCTTTCAAAAAGACTGTTTTTCACCTGAGTTTAGCAGTTCAGCAAATCCGTAATGAGAGAAACATTCTGTCTCAGACTGTTGGGTTTGGACGACACAGGAGGCATGTGGCCTATGAGAGGCTCATTTCTGTAGTGTGCATGTGAAGGAGAATGCTGATGGAGGGTAAGCTGTTAGTTACTGTTCTAGTTCCCCAAGGCTGCTGTAAATATACTATGCACTGGGGTGGATAATGGCATCTGAAATTTTTCTTTCATACTCCTGGTGGCTAAAGATCTGACAAGACTGTGCTGAGCCATGTTCCCCCCTGAAGCCTTGGGGAGGCCTTACTTGTACTGTGTCCTTCCAGTGTTTGGTAGAAATGTTTGGCATTCCTTGGCTTGAGGCTGCGAAAGTCCAATATCTGCTTTGATCTTCATGTAGTAATTTCTCTTTTGTACTTTTGTGTCTGCAAATATGTGCTTCCCCATAAGGCATGTACCAGTGGACACAGGGCTCCTTCTCATCTACCTTTGATCATATTTTTATTCGATTTTTACCTACAAAGACTGCTTTTAAATAAAGTCACAATCACAGGTTTTTGAGGTTAGGTTTTTTTCAACACATCTATTTGTATCACCTACATCAACCCACAGTTCTCATAAAATAACAATATCAAATCTATAAAAGCTGATGGTTACTTGGGGGAAAGTACAAGGAGCCAGAAGAGTGGAAGAAAGCAAAAGGAAATTCTCTAAATATGTATTTACTAATGAGAACACTTTTTTAAAAAGAAATCTAGCAAAGTATTCAAATCATAATAATGGCTACATTCATCCAGTTGAAATTATATTTTGTTAAAAGACTTAGGTTTCAGCTTTGTCTGTCATTAACAGGGTCAGAAGAAAGCTTATTGTCATTATATGTAACATAGGAAAATCCATAATAGGGGAAAAAAGTAATGTGAAACCAGTGCTGGATCTTATACTCTTTCTTGGCCCATTGTAGATCTGAAACCAAATAGAGACTTTGAGTGTGCAAATAAAAGTGGAGTAGCAAATCATACAGAAAATGACTAAGTAGTAAATTTTATAACATTTTTATTACTACTGAGGAATACACATTGAAAAGTAGTTTGTTCCAAACTGATTAAATAAGAATTCTAGAAATACTTTAACCGTAAAATAAATTTTTACCCTAAATATGAACTGAATGATATAAAAAACATGAAAGTCAAAGCCACATAGTCTAGCAACTGCCTAATTTAAATTTTACCTTAAGTTTGCTAATTTTCTTCAAAATGGGCTCTGGGCTGGGAACATAGTTCTAGAGAACATTTGCATAATAATGCCTGTTTGAAAATCCCTGGATTCAATATCATGCATTTCAAAATAAATAAAATAATAAGGAGAAAATACATATCCTTATCTACTTCTGTCTTTTTATCGTTTGGATAGAATTATAGAGACACGCAAAATAAATAATATATTTTAAATGTGTACATGTGATCTAATTATATAAGAGAAATATATTCTTGCAAAAATAAAGAAGGAAGAAAAATAATAAATAAACACAACTGAATTTCAATAAATGGGCACTTTAAAAGGGAATCAATGTATAATAGGAAGTCCATGAGAATACAATTTTACATTTTCTTAACATGTTCAATTTTAAGAAGATGGTTAAAGCCATGATCTAACTTTGAAAGGAGACACAAATGCAATAAGTACAAGTTTAAGTGATGTTGGTAACACCATGAAGGAAAGAAGAAGCATCAGTGTAAGTGCCTTAGATGCTATTGTAGAACCTGGGTAGACAATCTCTAAGCATAAACTAGTGGAAAGGAAATAGTGACATTATTCACTTGCCTTCTGGTTAGAGCTGCAGCAGCAACAGCAATAGAACTAAGTTTTGTGAACTGTAGAACTTTATCTTTTTAGAGATTGCTTCTGGGGTCATGTCCTTGTCAAATTATAAGTATTTTTTTTATCTCTAATTCCAAAAAAAAAAGGGAAAGAAAAGCACAATTAGAAGAGAAAACCGTCTTCCTCCAGGAAGACAGAATCAGACAGTCAGACAGTGGTGTGCCTTCACTTCTCCTTTTTCTTATTTCTCTGAGTTTCTAATTTAATTCTCAAGCATCACATGGTAATTCGATATTCATGACAGAACCAAAACACAACAGAAAGCAGTATCTGATCGAGCTCTGTTTCCCCTGACAGCTATAGGAGAACAGCATGAAATGAGGAACTTTGAAAGTAGATGGGGATGCCCAGCAAGGGAAATTGATTCAAGTTGGTCCTAAGAGAATTGCTCCTGCATTGTCACTGAAACTGTCAATAGCTTGCTAGTGGACTCCGGCAAATTGGGTGTGTACATCTCATCTATTCACCTATTGTGAATAATCTTTAGGAACATGGCTGTACTGGCCCTTTAGAGAAAGTAATATAGACATATCGTGAAGCCCTGTTGGATAGAATGAGGCTCATGAGTTTTCATTTATGAAGTATGCCAACGTCTCTCCAGTCCTTACAGGGCCAGAATAAATAAAATCTATGCTGGAAAAAGTGCTGCTAGTTTCTTTGTACAATTCTACAGTATCCTCAGAGAGTGATTTGATTATGTTTGCTGTATATTCCTTAATCACTTTCACTAAGTAAAAGAAGTGATTACATTCAAATCACTATGATCCTTGTATTCTAAAATAGTTTTTAGGTGAATGAATTTAATGTTCACATAAAATTACATTTTTCCTGTATAATTTCCTCTGTTAATTTATCTACAAATGTGGAAATGCAAAACTTTAACAACAAGCTGCATCTTGCTTATGTTTCTAACTTCTCATCAAGATCCCAAAACAAATTTTTAAATAAATGATTAATGTCCTTTCATGAGGACAATATTCTGAGCTAATAGGGTAGACAAACATCCTATTTGCTGGACTGTGACAGTATTTGCCTGCTTCCCAGTGATCCATCCAATTAACAACTCCTTTAACGCTCAAAGTGTTCCAGTTTGGATAAGAATTTATGTGATCACTCTGCTAATATGCCCACACACTCAATGCCCCATTGCTTTGGGGACATACTTAGGAAGAATTTATCTGTCCCATGCCAAACTGCTTATATTAGTTACACTTGTTATTGTAACCATGCACTTTAATTAAAGTGCACACATAAATTTGCTCCTACGACTAAAGCAAATCAAAACTCTATTTTGAATGAGCTCCTGGTGAGTAATTTGTACCTTTCACAACAGTAACATGCAAATAATGCAATTCAAATAGTCATGGATGGGGAACGTAAAATATTTTATTTTCGTAGGTTTTAATAATATATTGTTTTATATGTTTTTCAAAGATTTGAACATGTCCAACTCCCTTTCTCAATCTCTTCATCCGCTCCCACCCACTTTTTTTCCACATCTGTTTATTGTTGTTATTGATAATAGATTTTCTTTCCTATGTAATATATCCTGATTACAGTTTTCTCTTCCTTGACTCCTCCCAGTTTTCTCCAACTTCTTTCCCCTCTGGATCCATGCTCTTTATCACGTTTTTTTTTCAGAAAATAAAAAGGTTTCTAAGAAATAATAATAATAACATAAAATGAGTCAGAAAAGACAAACAGAAGAAAAAATCCTAAGAGAAGATATAGGAATTAGAGAAATACTTGTGTGCACACTCAGAAAACCCATAAAAGCACTAAACTGGCCACCATAACATATGGGACCTGGTGCAGAAATGTGTATGTCTATATCTGGTGATAATTTCTTATTTTGATATTTATGTTAAAAACATAAAGCATGATAACTTGTTTATCACTATTAATGATCCTTTATACATTATCATCAAAAGTCTCCTTTATAATTGTTAATAGTATTATTGTATCTGTAAATTTTTAAATATCATTCTGGTCTAAATTAATTTTGATAGAAAGGTGTTGCTTATGGTTGTCACTTTCTATCATTCTTTGGTGACAGTTTACTGTGTTTTGTTAATTCCCTGCCCAGACCAGTCCATGAGCCCAGAACACGGTTGAGATCTTGGCACACTTGGAATACCAAGGTTTTGCTTGGGCATTTTTGATGCCATAACAGTCTCACTCTGTTCTAATGTGCTCAGCCTTACTAGCTCTCTAGTCTCAGTTTCACAGCATGGAAGGAAAATTGGCTGGCTCTTCCACACGACTTGGCTTACAGGGGATGAAAAATAAAAATATTTTCATCTACACATTACATTTACATCTCATGTCATTTTCAGTAAGTGTTTTTCTCAAGCAGAAAAAAAAATTCAACCTACAATTAAAGTATGTTTAATGAATTTATAAAACCATGCCTGGGACTTGCTGTATGAGATGGAATCATTTCCCTCCACAGTAAGCTTGATTTCACTGTTTGTTTTCAGACACCTCATAAGGCAGCTTTTGCTTTCTGCCGACTCATGGTGCAGTGCTGTGATGGAAGATTTTAAAAGGAAGAACAACCCCACTTTTAAAAAAAAAGTTTGACATGAACTGAATTATGAAAGGGTTTTCTCAGTTGTGAGAACTCAGAAAATTTACATCCACTTTTTAAATAAGTTTGATTTCGGTTTTTTAAAATAAGCAAAAAGATGATGACAGTTGATGCTGGATCCATATTTCAGTGACATTAATAGAAACCAGAAATCTTTTTCTGCTCTTTATTTTATTCCACCTAATATCCTAATATGCGTTGTGTGTGTGTGTGCGTGCGTGTGTGTGTGTGTGTGTGTGTGTGTGTGTGTGTGTGTGTTTTAAATTTATTTAATTGGTTTTTTCACTCCATATTTTATTTCCCTCCAGGTCCACCCTCTGACTGTTCCACATCCCACATCTCCTTTTCCCCACCCCTGTCTCCAAAAGAATGTCCCCACCCGCTACCCATCTCCCACCAGGCCTCCCCAATCCTTGGGGCCTCATGTCTCTTAAGGGTTAGGTGCATCTTCTCTGACTTAATCCAGACCTAGCAGTCCTCTGCTGTATATGTGTTGTGGGCCTCATATCAGTAGGTGTATAAGGCTTGATTGGTGGCCTAGTGTCTGAGAGATCTCTGGGGTCCAGGTTAGCTGAAACTGCTAGTCCTCCTACAGGGTCACCCTCTTCGTCAGCCTCTTCCAGCCTTTCCCTAATTCAACCATGGTGGTCATTAATTTCTGTCCATTGGTTAGGTGTAAATGTCTGTATCTGACTAATAAGTGTTTATAATTACACATCACAAAATTTTTAAATTCCATTTATTATATGTTGTTTTTATAAACCAACTTTGAAAACTAAGGAAAATTGGATTTCTCATCTTTGTACTTATCCCACCATAAACCTAACTACCAAATCTTCAACAGAACCACATTTAAAATTGACAGTGTTATATCGATACATCCTGTCACCCAAAGTCTATAGAATTAATTTAGGTATAATTTCTGTGTTAGTGCATTTTATGTACTTGAACAGTTACATAATGGCATTCCCTCACCACAGCATCATATTGAAGTGTTCCATTGTCCTAAAAGTCCCCAATATCTCTCCCTTTAACCATCAGCAGCCTTTGATCATTTCATTGCATTTTATTTTATCCATAATTTTGCCTTTTCCAAACTACAATAAAGTTGAAATCAAACAGTGTATAGCCTTTGCAGAATGAGTGGTTTTATTTAGAAATACATATTTGAATATCCTTCATGTCCTTTTATGTATTTATAGTACATTTCTTTTTAGCACCAAATAAAAATTCATTGGATATGCAGTAGTTTATTTGTCCATTCATCTACTCAAGCACATCTTGGTTGCTTTCAAGTTTGGTAAATATGTGTAAAACCACTATACCCTTTTCGGGGGGAATTTCCAAGTTGTAGTTTTGTAACTTTTCAAGCAATGGATTTCTGTTTCTCCATATCCAAACTTACCTTGTGTTGTCTGTGTTTTCAGTTCTAGCTTCTGCCATAGGTGGTGAGTTGAGCCTGTTATTTTAATTGATGTTATAGTTACATGACCTTGACACCATAATATATGTTCATCATTATATGACAACTACATACTCTATGATTTTGTATGTGTGTGTGAGTTGTGTGTTAATACTTTTGGTACAAATTTGAGTTTTGTTATTGCTGAATATCAGAAGTTCTTTCCATTCCATGTTTCAGATAAAATAAATATAACAGATGTATTTTTGTAAATATTGACTTTTGATATGTTATTTGAAAAATGTAGTCTAACAATTTTGAGTCTTGCTTTCCACTTCTTTCCAGTGGACCATGTCGTTCATGTTCTATCTAAAATGTCATTCTTCAGTGCAAGGTCATATCTTTCTCCTATAGACATGAATTTTCTAGCTTTGTGTTTAGGACTATAGTCATTTCTGAGGCAAATTTTTATGCCTTATTAAAGGTCTAGCTCTTGACTCTATCACTTTAACATATATATGGGTTTTCAGATATTATAGTATCATTTGTTGGAAAAGTTTACCACTGATACAGTTGTAATGACTTTGTTCCACATGCATGTGTTGCTCATTCATGGCATCCTCTATCTTCTGTTAAGTATTTCTAATAACTTTCTTCAGCTTTATGCTATCTTGATTATTATGGCTGTATAATAATTTTTTAAAAAATGTTGATTCATGAAATCTGCCCTCCTTCAGTATTGTGTTGATCATTCTTAGGCTTTTGTGTTTTATATGAGTGTCATAATCAGTTTGTCAGTATTTCTGTAGTAGCATTCTTATATACTCATTGGATTTGGCTGAGTCTCTACACAAAACATAATAGAAAACCTTGAAATATCACATTCTAGTTATGACAAGAAAAGTAGACAATTTTACCACTATCTCTTTGTTGTGAAATAAAACCCCAGTTCTCCTCACAAACTACTTTTGTTTATATCACACTTCTCAGCACTATATTTTATTCACTCTGAGGGAAACTCCAAATTGTACACTACACTTGCAACATTTAAATGATAAAATCAAATATCACAGTAAAGATTGAAATGAGCATTATAAAAGAAAACCTGCAGATTTCATACAAGAATAGAAACAACTCCAACAAGGTGTCCTCTGATCTCAATGCTCAAACCATGACATGAGGTTATCTAAACACATACATAGAAACAAAATAAATAAACAAAAATATAATAAAGGCATCATTGCTTTTCATACAAGAAGATAAAGGAAGTGGATGGGTGTTTATAGTGAGTTATTACTTAAGATACAGGATCTGTTTTTAAAAATAAAAACTGATGTCATATGGCTCAGTTTGGAGTAGCTATACGATTATAGTTACCTTCATATTTGATGAAGAGTAATTACGAGAAAACACAATGACCATGATTTCCTACTGCTGCTGATCTAAAGATATACAGGGAGGCAGGGAATCCAGAATTTATGGCGTACAATTGTCGTGAGAAAGAAAGTGTACGTTCACTAAATGAATTGCCTCATTCCAAAGAGTTTGCACTGCTGACTGTTTTAACAATGGAAGAACTCACATAATTCACGGCTATAAAAATTAAAAGCCATATGTAGTAATAATAGATGGATAATTAGAACACAGAGATAAAAGGTAAAATTTAGCTTTTGGTGCAGCAGTATGTCACCTCCAGAAACAGTGTCAGGAGCTGTTTCCATGCTTTCAGCAGGAACATTCTCAAGAGACTCAAACAGAGTGTGCTTTTTAATCCCATCTGTGAAAATAAAGGAAATTTAACCAAGCATCTACTGAGATAAACAATATTTTAGGTTTTGCAACATAGAAATTGCTCCTCATTTTCTGTTTCATTGAAACCATTGCCTATAATTATCAAGGTCTTAAGGTGCTGTGTGTTCATGAAATCTGTAAGAATAAAATTTCTGTTGCACTGAAAGATAATCTGCCTCAGCTCGAGAGTCCTTGATTCTATTGTGGAGCTTCCTAAGAACTTCATCTTTAGTGTATCATCTTCTTAAGTATCATCTCTCCAGTATTCTGCATCACTCTTTTATTCATTAGCCATGTATTTATTCCACAGCTTCTGTTTGCTAGGCATGGATCTGAAGCACTGGCTTCAGGAAGTTATTGGTGTTTTTTGTTTTTGTTTCTGTACCAGTTTGTCCATTTTTTTTATATGATGGCAAATATCTAGGATATGAGTGCTAAAACACACACAAAAGTAAAACAAATTTTATATGTACTGAAGGCTGAAATTAAGATTAGAAGTTAATATAAAGGACAGGGTAATGACGAGGGGCTGGTAGTTGAGACAAAGAAACTGAACCTTCTTAGTATAGACAAACATGTCACTGAATAGTGATCTAGTTGGTCTTTATCTTTTCCTAGGCTTATTTAGCTTTCAATTATAAACCCCAGGGATGTCTTTATCCTCTCGACACTAAGAGAGAAGGAAGAAGAATTATTTGTAGAGACGATACCCTCTCCAGAATAAATATCAGTAACTAACTGTGAGGTTTTCAGCAAATGGAATGAAAATATTTACCATGCTCCTACACTGACAAAAGAACATTCAATAAAAACAAGTGATACAATGTTTGAAGAGTCACTTGGTAGATTCAAATGACAAAGACATGATATGATAAAAACTGCAACTACTACATATGTTAAAATTTCAAGGTGGATAGTTTGTAAGCAGATGTGTTACATATGCATTTTCATGATTATATGAGATCTGCTATGAACAGATAGAATAACAGATTTCAAGGGTGATAAGTCATAATATTCTTCTCACTATGAACAAAGATGAAAAAGGATTCCTGTATTTGTTTGGATCCAAAGTTGTTTATTTTTCCAAAAATTACTCTGCATATTTAACTTGAAGAAAGTAAACCATACAGAACTCTATGCTTGTTGAGAATCAGAAAACAGAATAGCTAAGTTCTGAGATCTCTAAATTACACACACACACACACACACACACACAGACAGACACACACATATGCTCTAGTGTAGTAACTGATTTCTCATACTATATCTATTACCAACCAAGGAGGTTGTGGTAGATGAAAGAAATTTGTTTTTTTGTTTGTTTGTTTGTTTGTTTTTGGTACAATAATATAGTACTAAAAGTTTTTAACCCATGCTACATTGGGAAAATAGCTCTAAGCTAATATGTCTATGTGTTTACTCTAATCATATCTGGCTCTATATAACATTACTAACAGTCTACCATTCTTTTCCTAATTTTCTCTTTTTGCCCTCTTCTCCTTTACCCTGCTTTCTCCTCTACTTCTCCTTCTTTATTTCTCTTTCTCATCTCTCTTGAGAAAACCTTTTTGCAATGTTTGGGTTACATATGAATAACAATATTCAGCTTTAATTTTTTCTTTTAGGATTTATCTTTATTTTTACTACATTTGTATTAGTAATCTTTCAACTAAAATAGTTTTATTTTTTTAAAGGACTAGAAACAAGATGGTCACACAGTTTGATAAAACAGATAATAATTTTGAAGTATGAGATTAGATAAAACAGATCAAAGATCAGGCACTGAATAGAGAAATGACCTATTATGAGTTAGGATCTCAGAAATACACAAAAGGGGTCTGCAATCATGCCACATGTCTCTATTCCCAGAAGCCAACAGGCACAGTAAGATGACCATAAGTTCAAGGTCAGACTGGGATATGCGTGAGACCCTGTCAAAGAAGAGAAAATAAACAAGCAAGCATGATCAACAAACACGGAAATAACTGTAGTAGATGAGGATTTGTTACTTTGGTTTGAAGTACAGGCACAGCTGGATGGATGTGTAAAGGCACAG
This sequence comes from Rhabdomys pumilio, assembly GCA_030674055.1. Lineage (NCBI taxonomy): Eukaryota > Metazoa > Chordata > Mammalia > Rodentia > Muridae > Rhabdomys > Rhabdomys pumilio. The sequence goes on along the minus strand of JANHMN010000016.1, from coordinate 29,026,494 downwards.
TGCATAGATGCTGTGAGCTCCTCAGGAGAGCCTGCATTCAGCATCTTCAACCTGAGGCTGGTGCTTTCTTTCACCTTTGTAAGAGTGCCTGACAGTGCTGTAGATAAATATTTGTTGAGTACAGATGAATTGAAATCAAAGGCAAACTAAGCCATCTCATCATAGCTGTAACAGTGTCTAACATGGAAGGTAGAAAACATACTAAGAATTCGATGGGAGGAGATTGCTTACTGAAAGTGGGGCACTCTGGTACTTGAGAACTGAAAGGGCAAATAAGATCCCAGGAATGTCCCAGAGCTAATCTCCATAGGAAACAGCTAACCTCTAGGACTTTGGCAGCAACAGAGAGAAAGAAAAGAGAGTCAGTAGTCCTCCAACTAAAATGTGATTCTCGATGATTCTCACGAGCATTTGTAACAAACGACATACTCGTACCTAAAGATTATCAAATGATCTCCATTGTGTGTTTGAGTTGGTGCTTCACGTTATTGATAATTTATTAGAGTAATCAATGATCTAAGGAAATCCAACATAAAGATGCCAATTCAAAATACAGATACCTGTAGACGGTAAAATCCTGCTAAGTATTAGCACCCCTCACTCCTTTCCCTGAAGTGCAGGATATGGAAATCCATGGTAAAGCAATATACAGATGTTGCATAATTTTACTGTATTACAAAACTTTATAGCATTAATTACAGTGATGATTTAGATTGCTATAAGGAAAATGAAAACCAAATGCTTATTTTTAAAGCATAGCTATGAGATCCTATTGCGAGCACAGCATTAAGTTTTCTAATTTGCAAGAGAACTTTGAATACAATCCCACAGAATGCATAATGCAGTATCGAACCTCTGGTGAATGCAAATCGGCCTCCAGCCCTTCTGTGCTTCTCAACATATTCACTGGTGCATGCTGTGTTTCTGCCTTTTACAAGGACAATCAATCTTGGGCTTTTCAATGTGTCTGTTTCTCACATTACGGACTTCTGCAGCAATAAACTCACACTTTATATCGATATAAAATTCACTTTCACTGTAAACAAGGGCTGTTGAGAAGAAAAGCACACAAACAGGTATGTCTTCTCAGCACAGATGGTGTTTTCATTCCACAGAGCCAGCTCCTGTCAGCACCACGACAACTGCATTTTTAGTCAGGGTACAGGATGAGCCTGTTCATCTCATTAGAGCACAATGTCATTTTTTTCTGCTATTCTTTAATGATGATTAACAATGCATTGTGACAGTCTAAACATTATAGGGCAAATCCTAGAATGTATAAATATTGATGCTGTGATACATTTTGGGATATAGGCAGTGTATATCATCATTATTATATGCATACTGGAAAATTATATTTTATATAAAATTTTAAAATTATGAGTAAGTTTAAAAACCCCTTAAGTTTTGTTCCACACACATCTGCACACTTATGTCTTGCACATTATTCATGAAAACCATCTAGAAAGTATTTTGATCAAGTGTTGTTAATTTGTTTTTATTGAGAAGATACAGGCAGCAGTGTGTTATTTATTTAAATGAGAAAATGATTAGGATGTACTTTAAAATACTTTGCTTTCTGAAGTAATAAATGTCTCATACATTTGTTTTATGAGGAAGGTTCAATTAGCATTTTGTATATTTACTTGTCTTTATTCTCAATTAAATTTTGTTGAGAAACTAACTGTAATTTCTCTTATTAACAGTTTTAATAATTGGCCACTAGTTCACTGAAAGGACTCCCACTCCTCATAAGATTATACTCATGGCTGATATTTACAGGCAAGAGTACAGTGAAAAAAAGTCAGATTGAAACACATACTCACATGAAGGAAGATCAAAATCAACTCTTCTGCCTCTATGGGGTCTGCAGAAACATATCTTCTTCTTGTATTATTTCTCTTAGTGTTTTAGACAATTAACATATTATAAAATTTTTACTCTTCTCTTTCTTCCCTACAAACACTCACTCATATCCTCTTCTCTTGCTCTCTTACAAATTTTAGTTATATATATATATATATATATATATATATATATATGTGTGTGTGTGTGTGTGTGTGTGTGTGTGTGTGTGTGTGTGTGTATCATAAACAAGGGCTGTTGAGAAGAATATATATATATTCTTACATATATATTCATATATATATATATATATTCATATTTCTAAATAAATATATCCATGCTGCTTTATACTTATCTGCAATGCAAACTGCAGAAAATTATTAAGGTATACTTGCCACATATACTCTTCATGAGCCTTGAAATAAATCAAGCCATGGTAACACCTCACAAATGGCAATGAAATACATAATTAAACTTTGGTTTTTAGTTTAAATATAACACATGATCTATCTTAGCACACTGCTTTAAACACATTTATAAAAATCATTATGAAATAATTATGTGCAAACATTCTAGCCACTTATTGTATACAGTTTCACTGGAGGACTTGTGGTGTTTACTGAGATGAACAAGAGTTAGGCAACATTGACCTGTTCTTTGAGCTATTTTCTCTAAATAACAGAGATTAGTTCATCAATTTATGAATACCAGAACAGTCTTCTAAGCAAAATAATAGTGGTTTCAGATTTCATAATATTGATCACTAAATAAAAGCATCCTTTAAAAATATTTTTATTTATATTTTATATATTATGCATGAGTATTTGGCCTTCATGTCTGTCTGTGTACCATGTGTTTGCCTGCTACCTGCAGAAGACAAGAGAAGGCTTTTGATCCACTGGAAATGGAGTTACAGATGGTTACAAGCTGCTATGTGAGTGCTGGGAACCAAACCCAAGACCTCTGGAAGAACAGCCATCTCTCCAACCCCCAAATAAACTATATGTCATATTACATAAAGAAGTATTGTTCTATTCAGTCTCTGTGCTGTCATCAAGGAAACAGGAGCCCCATTTCCCTTATATGGCCACTCTATGTAGGCCAGTGTCTCTTTAGCACAAGGCTACGCTGCTCTATGATTATAACCTAACTCAACCATACCTAAATGCAGAAAGAAAAGGAAAACTTCTCCCTAGACATCATGTGGTCTTACCCATGAGACTTTTAACACAAGCAAACAAATAGTTAAAAAAACTAAATATCACATTTTCTTTTAAGACTAGATCACATTAATCATTAACAATGGCTGCTGATGGATGCTACCAACATCATGATGTCTCTACAATTAGTTGTCAGTGAAGAGAATAGCCTGGGTCTGTGCTCCCTTTTGTGAGCATGTTTCAAATGGTAGCTGAGCCCCAGTATGTGTAGGAGCTCTGGAAAACTTGTCAGAATACTATTTCCTGTAGCTGTGTCAGACTCATGCCTGAATCAATCATATTTACAAGTTTGAATCTCCAATTCTTTTCTGTAATTAAACTCGATACCGAGTGTTGAGTAGTTATTGAACCCAATGCAGAGAGTTTCCAAACTGCAATTTCATGACAGAATATTGAGTACATTTTGTTAACATCCCTATCTAAATCTCATATTCTATTGTCTTATTTATATAAAAATGTTTGTACGTTCATATTTCTTTCTGTACCAGAGGAATTTTGCTTGTATGTCATGGTTTGAAGGACAATGACCCCTACAGACTCATGTTGGATTGTTTGGTCCCCAGTTGGTAGAATTCACTGGTAATGATTAGGAAGTGTCTGGCTTTGCTGGAGGAGGTGTAGCACTAGAAGTGTGCTTTTGGATTTCCAAACTCCTCACCATACTACCATACTGGGTTAGATCTCTCTCTCTCTCTCTCTCTCTCTCTCTCTCTCTCTC
>JANHMN010000016.1:28991729-29022611 GCA_030674055.1 Rhabdomys pumilio | reverse complement strand
CCTCTCCTCTCCTCTCCTCTCCTCTCCTCTCCTCTCTTCTCTTCTCCAGCTCCTTGTAGATCAGAAGTAAGTACTCAACTACAGCTCCAGCACCTCACCTGCCTAAGCATTGCTATGCTGTCTGTACTAATGTACATGGACTATAACACTCTGAATACATGAACCCCACTTAATGTCTTCTTTTGTAGTTTTCCTTGGTCAGTGTATCTTCAAAGAAATAAAAAAAGTCAATAGCCACTAAAACACAGTGGCAGCAATATTTTAGGTGATCGCAGTTAAATGTCAGCAATGTGTACAAGGACTAAACACAGTGGATTTCTCCATGGTAGCCCACCATATTTGTGAATTCTTCAGAGTTGATGAAGTTGCAACATGAAAATCTAGTGTATAGTCTTAGGAATTTCTACTTTATGTTTAATTTCTGGTTTCTTTAATATAAATCTGTTATATGGAAAAGTATATAAATTGAAATATTTAAAAGTCATGGGAATTATAATATTTTTGAATAAAATCAAATCAGTTTGCTAACTTGTTTCCAACATTTTCAACATTGAGACCTCTATGATTGCTCTTCCTCATATACATAATTGTATATTAAAAACCATAGTTTAAAAATGGTTAAATCCATTGATTCAACTTTATTGTCATGGATTATGACTAGTTACAAGGAATATGTACATCTTCATATGTACATTTAGTCTACCAGTCTCTCACATTGTAGAGAGTGAATCACATAGTTTAGGCTCTGAGCTCCTGTTTACATCTTCAAGACCATTTAATTGCTAAGTATGTAATTTACCAGATCATTGAATAAAATTTCACCCATTCTAGTCTTCTTTTTACTGCATTGAATATTAAATAGGAATAAAACACCTTGTTTATCTAGAAGCTCAGAGGTGATACAAGATTATCAATTAAACATAATTGTTGATCTATTAAAATTAAAAACAACTTGAAAAAAATCCTAAATTTGATATTTTAGAAATTCATCCCATTTTACTACTTTCATTAAACTTTTTAAACAAACATATAAAATTTTCTTTAGAAAATTATATATATTATATACATATAACATATATGTACTTATAAATATATATCCCTACTTTTTTCACATAATGTCAACTCTGTAATTATATATGTAAAAACAAACTAGTGTTTTAAATTAATGCTTTTATGTTTAAATTATTTTATTAAATTCAACATTGTAATACCAAATGAATAGTTGAAGACATTCAACCTCCATGTGCTGAAAAAAAACTCTTACAACCTATCTTTCTAAAAATAAACTCTTGGAAATATACCCAAAAGATGTCCCACCATGCCACAGATGCACTTGTTCCACTATATTCGTAGTGGCCTTGTTTGTGATCACCAAAATACTGGAAACAACCCAGATGTCCCCAAACAGAAGAATTGATATAAAAAATGTGGTTCATTTACACAATGGGATACTTATCAGCTAATAAGGAAAAGGACATCCCGAGTTTTGCAAGCAAATGGATGGAGCTAGAAAATATGCCTGATATGTACTCAATAATAAGTAGATATTAGTCAAAAAAATTACAGAATACCCAGGATACAATCCATAGAACTCACAAAGGTCAACAAGCTAAAGGGTCCAAGTAAGGAAGCCTCAGTCCCACTTGGGAGGGAGAAAAAACAATCACAAGAGGGAGAGAGAGGGAGGGACCTTGGAGGGAAAGTGGATGGGGGGAGGGGAGGGAGAAGGGAACAGGATCTGGTATTGGGTGGAGGAAAAGGACTGAAGGCCTGAGGACCAGCAGAAATAATGGAAACAAGTGACCTCTGGAGGTGGGAGGTTGGGGGAACCCTCCAGAATGTATCAGAGACCTGGGAGGTGAGAGACCCTCAGGACTCAAAGGGAGGGACCTTAGATGAAATGCCCTACTTTGGGGAGAGAAAACTTTTACAGCTCACCTCAAGCAGAAAGACAGGCCATCAGGTGAAGGATGGGGTTGCCATCCCACAGTCAAAACTCTGACCCATAATTGTTCTTGTTTGAAAGATCTGCTGGCATTGAAATGAAGAGGAGCCCAAGGAAAACAAAGTCCAGTAACAGGCCCAAAGTAGGATCCAGCTCAAGGGGAGACTCCAGGGTCTGACACTATTACTGAGGCTATGGAACAGTCACAAAAAAGACCTATCATGACTGCCTTCCGGAAGACACAACAAGCAGCTCAAAGAGTCAGATGTAGATATTTGCACCCAACCAATGGACAGAAGCTGCTGACCCCTGTGGTTGAGTTAGGGCAATGCTGTAAGAAAGTGAGGAGGAGGGTAACCATGTAGAAGGACCAGTAGTCTCAATTAACCTGGAGCCTGAGATCTCTCAGACACTGGACCACCAACAAGGCAGCATACACCAGCTGATATGAGGCCCTCAACACATATACAGCAAAGGACTGCAGGGTCTGGATTCAGTCAGAGAAGATGCACCTAACCCCTCAAGAGACTGGAGGCCCCAGGGAGTTTAGAGGTCTGAAGGGGTGAGTGGTGGGTACATCCTCATGGAGACAGGAGGCTGGGGAGGAGGTATGGGATATGGAACAGTCGAAGAGTGGACTTGGAGGTGAATAAAATCTGGAGTGTAAATAAATAAATAAAAATAAATAAATAAAAGAACAGGTATTGAATCTTTATTAATCAGCGGAAAAAATCCAGTGCCACTGATTTCAGGATCAAATTTTTAGGAGTTCTTGGACATTCTATGATACTTAGTACAGGTATCAAGTAGAGACATCAGTATTATGTTTTAGGAACATGAATATACCTATTTCCATTTGGTTACAGAATCAATAGTTTATACCTATAGAATGCCATCTTTTACAGTTGCTCATTAATGATGAACCAAAGTGTATAATATCACATACCATGTGCTTCCATTCCTCCTCTCTCACCATATATTCCAAATGAGTCTACTTAAAGTGACATATTTTCAACTCTGTGCTAAGTTTCAGTCTAGATTAATTTTCACCTAGAATTCTCCAAGGTTTTTCCATTTAAAAAATCTTTCAATATCATTTAAAAAAACTGTCTACTAATATAATTCTTATATCATCCTGCATGCTTACCTTAAATTATGCATAGTTTATTTTAACAATAGTTTCACGTAGTGATTTACATATTTATTTCCCTATTGTGGTAGAACATGTACTCTGTTAATTCAGGGATTATCCCTACATCAACTACAGCTTCCGCAGTAAGAGTTATTTTACACCACAGGTGGAATATTTATTATTTGGAATGACCCAATGAAGCACACGAAACTGTATTTTTCTGGTAAAATATTGTTTGATTTTATTTTTGTTTTCTCCACATTTTCATACATCTCTGTATGTAGTATGCATGTTTATGTGTGCATGTTTTGTATGTATGTGGAAGCCCAATTTTATAGAGACCTGTGTACTTTACCTCTTACTTATTGAGGAAATTTTTTTCAGTCAAACCCAGTGCTTCCTTACATGCCCAGTCTACTGATTCAATTTGAGGTGCCCTTCTTCCTGAAGACTAGACTTATGAAAAGAACCTTTTATCTCCATTATGTGTAGATAGGTTCTGAAAAGCAAGTTCATTCCTTACACAAGTACATTAATTCCTTAACTCATTCCGTTTATTTTTAAAGGCTATTTTTGACATATAGAATTTGAATAAAAACAACTATTTCTTAATTTTATTAATGGGAAAATATATGTTGCTATGAAGAGAATGTGAAGAAATTCTTAAAGTATGACTGTGTTAGTATGAATGGTTAGTTACTGGGTTGGGGAAGGTAACTTGTGAAAGGGGGTGCTAGGTAAATCAGTTAGCATCTTATGGAAACAGTGGCCTTGAAAGGATCCAGAATATACTACCCATCACTGTTATGGAATGAATTGTGATTTTTTTCATTACTTAGATACAAGCACTGAAGCCTTTCCAGAGATCCTCTAACTGTCTATGCATTTTTAGATAGGGCCTTCAAAGAGGAAATTATGTGAAACAAGGGCAGATGGGTGAGCTCAAATCTAATTATGTTCCTGTCCTTATAAAAAAAGAAAATTGAACTCATGGAGAGACACCAGGGATTTACATACATAGGGAAGAACCAGGTGGAGAAACAACAAGAATGTGGCACTTGCAGGTCAAGGAGAAAAGAACCTTGAGTTTGAACTTGTAGAGTTCACTGTGAGAAAAAAAAAAACACTTTATTCTTCAGTCTTATCAGTGTATGATATTTTGTTATAGAAACCCAATAATAATATTATAGTCACCATATTTTAAATAACTTTGGTTATTAATATCACTAAGAGTGAGATTTTACCACTGAGATGAAAAGGCACTAATGAGATTTATCAACTTTATTAAAGAACAATGGCTCATTGATTTCCATACTATATTCTGTATAAATTGACTAGAAGTAAGTATAATTTCTGATTTGGCAATGTGATTTGTAGTCATAATGCACTAATCAACAAAATATGATTTGATGTGAGTGCCAGGTAGTTTTTCTTTTATGCAAAATACAACCACTAAGCTTAGAAAATCTTCATAAGGTAAGTAATATTGATTATTAATAATTTAAGAAATTCAAATATGTTTCATAGTATCATATGTATTACTTTATTTTCTGATTTTACCAAAAATAATTACTTTATCTGAAGACATTTTCTACTGCTACAGTTCTTACAGTACAAATAATTTTTATGATATTTTTATAGTACTTTGAAAAAAAGATGAAAGTTAGGTGTCAACAGTCATCATCCAATTACAGTAAGTCCAATTATCTCATCTGCTTCAATCCAACTCAGATATTAACTAAACAGCGAATCGATCTAATATATCATAGAGCATTACAATTTTGAGATATTCATCTTTTACTGAAGTTAATAACTGATGCAACTTAAAAGACAGAACAGTGTGTTCTGAGAAAAGAAATAAGTATATAAAGGAGAAGAAATTATTGGTGTTTTACTTGTCACCAAAATAGCATCCCTGAGGACTCCACATGTCTGGCTCCTATTTGATTTCTTCAATTGTGTTACTCCTTAAGTGTCTTCTGAAAAGTCTGTTGTAAGCATTGCCCTGCCAGGGTCTTTCAGTTCATATTTCTAAACAAGAAACAATCCCAGTAAATCAAATATTGTAAACTGTTGAAGACATAAGAAGAGAAAAATATGATATATTTATATAATGCTTAAAGTGTCCAAAAAGACATCACGCTCTGAAAGGTTTGTATATAGAAAAGTCATTAATGAAACTGACAAGGTACAGAGTCTGATCATTTTGATATCTAGTTGATAATTTACTGAATTTGGCAGTCATAACAAAACACCACAGTCTGAGTGGCATGAACAACATTTTTTTAGCATGAAGATTTAGATGCGAGGGGGTCGGGGATCAAGTTTTGGAAGGACTGCCTCAGGTCAGGTTTTCTTTTATTCCTTCTAGTTTTTAGCTCTCTTGTCCTCCCTACATCACACCCAATTACTATCTGTCATGTATTCTCATCTGTGTCCATAGACTCCTCATTATGAGTTTCCTACATCTGGGAAATTGTAAGAGTCTGGAGACCCAGGGTGCAATGGATGAGCCTCACGCTGGAAAACCACTTTATGATTACAATATCTCCTCTGCCAGGTATGGTTATTTTGTTGTTCTTATTGTTTGTTTGTTTGTCTGGTTTTATGTATGACATCACGGTATAGCCCAGACTAGCCCAGACCCTCACTGTGTAGACCAGGCTAGTCTAAAATTTGTAAGAATGTATTTGTCTCTACATTTCAATTTCTATGATCAAATGGGTGCCAAACCATGTTCCTCATTGCAGTCAGGTTTTGTAGGTCCTCTTTTCTCTGTAAGTTTACATGTTATTTAAACCCAAGTTTTCTAATCTTCCTACCCTATTTTCTAGTTTGGTACTTATTTACTCTAATAGACATTCCTGGTGATTTAAAACCTCACTGAGGTTCAAGATGTTGTATTAATTCCAATTTACTAAGAACCTACTATGTCATACTCTTACTAAATTCAAGTTAAAGGAATAAGAAATAGATGTTTAAAATTTAATTATGCTAAATGGAAAGTGTTGGTTGAGAGAATGTAAACAATCCTTGCTTGAGATCTTTAATAAAGATTTCACTTATATTATTTATAAAACAAAAGGAATATTAAACAGCAGACAAAAATATGAATGTGAAGTGAAGAAATAGGTGGGATTTGAGAAAAAATAGAGTTAGATGTGAGAAAACAGAAGGAGGAAATAGAATACACTGCTTAGAGTGAACAATGTGCCTGTCATGACCAAACAAGAGTAAAGTGCTTTGGAGTTTAAATATTAGAATAGGAAAATTTGAGGATGTAGGTTAAAAAGAAAGACAGCCAGAGTACTGTGTTTTTGAAAACTCCTCACTTGTAATTTCAGTTAAATTCCAATGCAAGAAAATGTCTTTCTGTCCTATAAAATGTTTGTACATTCATTTTCTTTTATTTCCTGTTTTTGTTTGTTTGTTAGACATGGTAGAATTTCAAAACACATGAAACAAGTGAAAGTAGAAGGGTGGCGAGGTATGTCAGTAATTAAATGAACAAAGCCTACGTTTAATCCCAGACATATAATGAAAGAGAGTGAGAATGTGCAAGGAAGGAAAGGAGAAATGGGGACTGTCAGAGGAGAAAGAACGATATTTCATCTTTAGTTTGTCATGAAAATTTAATTAATGTTCTTTATGTTTTATTCAAAAACTTCGAAAAATTGCTCCATCAAGTATACGTAATTTTCTTATGTCAATATAAAGTAATATTATAAAATTTATAATTGTTTAAGGTAATCCAAAATTATGTGTGACTTTTGCTTCCAACACTACCGATCTGGCACATGTTCTGTTGGTATATGGGAGATGTCTGTCTGAGTTAAGTAAGCAACTGAGCAACAATTGGATATGCATATGAACATAGTGACATTCTTCATGGCAATATGGAAAAGTTTCTCTAGAAGGGTCTGTTTTAAGTAATAAAAACCCATTCAAAGCTACAATCTGAGTAATTATATCTCAAAACATTGACAAAGCCCAAATGTAATCCTATCATGTACATGTTCTGGTTTCTATAATAATTTGCCAGTTGACCAGAAAAATGTGTGTATGTATGTGTGTATCTGTGTGTGTGTGTGTGTGTGTGTGTGTGTGTGTGTGTGTGCTTGTGCACACATGTGTGTGAGCATGTGTGTGTGAATGCACGTGTGTATGTTTGTAATAGTACAAGGAACTAAGTTTTGAATAGCCCTGCTCAATCAAATTACTTATGAATTATTTATATCACTTTACTTCCTCTGTTCTTCTATCTTATCTATCCTTGTCTTCTTTATCCTTGTTTCATCTTTTGCTTCTGCAGTATCATAGTTCAAGGAATTTAAGAATTGTTGCTGTGTATTTAAAACCAATGAGAGCATCGTAACCACATAACCAAGCAATAAAATAAAACATGCTGGAATAGTTGATCACAGCAAATAACAACTGGGATATTAATGAAAAGATACTGGAGACAAGGAGAATCATTTACTCTTAATTCACATGGGCATCTTTCAGAAGAAGTCTTCCCTTCAGTGACCATCACTGCTAATTAAGGGAGAACTGAAGTGTCATCTAGGCTTATGGGGTATTCAGTCTGGCAGTGTAGGAATGAAAGTATCTGTTAGGTTGTTCATTCCTTGGATCTTATTCTTTCTTTCACTAATTGACCTCGGCAAGCCATTGATCTATTCTAGGTTTCAGATGAATGAAGTCATATGAAGTATCCCTTTAATATTTTTTAAAGTTCATGACCACTCACTGGGAACCCAGACTGAGCAAGAAGCAGCTCAGGAAAAAGCTTCATTAAATATTGACCCTTGTTCTCTGAAGTTCCTCTAGCCACAGAACTTACATTCTTAATCCTACTTCCTGGGAAAAAGTTGCTTTCTCTTCTCTTGCCTCCTTCCTGTTTCATCAATGTATTGTTAGTAAATAATGAAAAGTACATTAATATATAAAAATTGCACATCATAAAAAGCACTATTTTTTACTTTGTAAAGCATATTTATAAAATAATTTATTATCTATGCCAGATTCTTTGCAAAGTGAACGTTATAAAGGATCATTATCAAGCACAACTAGAATTGTCCAAAATTAGTATTCAATTGTGTAAACATATAACTCATTTAACATGTATGATGACAAATTCTGTGAAGATGTTAGTATGTATTCATCTAATTATAAATATGACATACCTTCAGAAAAATCTTTCCATATTAACTACATGAAAATCTCACTCATTTTTACAGTTTCTTGATCTCCCTTTTACAGTATAGGTTACATAAATATGTGTATATACATACACATGCATACTTCATGTGGACAAAATGAATTAAAACTAGACAACATATACTCACATGCATGTTTGCGTGTTTCATTTTACAGAGTGTTAGATTAGTCATTTTGATGCTTCTGCATAAAACCTGTAGCATATTGTATTTTTTATTATTCTCCTTACATTTTTCTCATTAGTCATTTGTTCTTTAATTTATATTTGTCCATAAATTGAAATATATTGATCAAAGTAAATAAAAACAGAAAAAATATTCTCAGTGGAGTGTGGCTGGGCATTCCCATCAGAATATAACACAGTACAATTGGAAGATCATGAGTTCAAAGCCATCATGTACTACATAGTGAGAATTCACACTAAAACAAATAAGTATTCAATATGACTAACAGAATATCAAATACCATTTAATTCCTCGTTTCAAATTCTAGATAAAAGTGACAATTTATTAGCAGTCAATAATAGTAATAATAGTAGTGATAATTTATTCTATGTCAACCATAAAATAACAAACAAAACAAAAATATGTGACTCACAATATTTCAAAAACTTAATTAAAAGTGTTAAATGTTTCAACGCCTTTGGTTGTGGTGAGACTGATGTCTTTGCAACCATTTTCACTTGTTAGAATCTCCTCCCTAATCTTCTGTCTGCAATGAAACATTGTTGACATGTGTCCTACCTTCCCTTTTCCAATGTTTTCATGAAGACATGCACCCTACTTTCCATTCTCGCTTAGCTTGTCAGGTTCACTTAGGTTCCACTCATTGTCCTTCTTACTCTCAATTGTCTACCTCTGTATAATGTCTACCTCTGTACAGGGCATAAGCCATCATATCGTAATGATTGAGGTTTAAATACATCTCTTATGTAATACTATTTAAAGTGTCATCGTATTATAGACTACAACATAGGTAGTTTTTAATTAAATTAAATAGAAAATATATTTAATTAAATTAAATATTTAATTAAATTAAATAGAAAATATATAGCTTTGTTCTGTGAGAATTAAGAAAGATTGATAACATAGACACAGTAAGAAAGAATATTTTGATTTATTATAATACAACTTATAACTACTAATCCAATAATAGAATAGGCCAGTTTGGATAGAAAAGAGTCCTAAGTTATTATTGGATATTCCATCTGTTACTACTTATGTGTCAGTATATAGAGGTTTCATTCCTGGGCAGAAGTACACACTCAATGGTCTCAGTATATCTTTTTTTTTTCCCCACTGGGTCTATTTTTCTTATTGCTAAAATGAATATATAATTGTATAACTGTTGAAAATTAATCCCTTCAAACTTGCTACATGAACAACTTAGACTAAAAATGAATTTGAATCCTATTTTACAAAAAGGCAACTGAAACTTTAGCTGAATAAGTATTACCTATCTAGAGAAAAAAATTCTTTTGGGGTTGAATTGGACTGGAAAGCATGTCACTAGATTCAAAGAGAAGTATAATATCTGTTAGCTCACAGTCATTTCACTGGATGAGTAAAGAGAAATGGCTATAGTCATGAGTGGATAGGTCATTTGAAGTCCTTGCTACATAGGGCAGCTCTCTTGGCAGTAGCTGTGAACATGCTGAGTTCTCACAGGGACAGATGGATTTGATGACAGCAATACTGCATAAAGGCTTTTATTAATAGCCTTTATTTTTAGCCTAGCATATGCTATTCTTGTCTAAATATTCAAACATTTTGGAAACTTACTAAGTACTTTAATACTTATGATATCTTGTTGGGGAACATAGATAAATTATATATTGTTCTATAAAAAGATAACAATGGCATCGTGACCTCTGAGTGCCTGAGATGACACAGTACTCTCTTGCAAGCCAACCAAAGTATTCCTAGTGCAATTAGGGAGATCATGCTTTAACCAGAAGACATAACGTCAGTTTATCCATTATGAGCATAATATTGATCGCCACATGACCTGGTCATCCTTTAGTAACATTTATAATAACGAAAGGCAGCCAGCCAAAAAAAGTTTCAGACTATGAGGATTACAATTATTATATATGGATTATAATAAGGTTTAAACAAATGCAGATAATTGATTGTTTTAGACTCACATATTATCTAAGCTTTTATTTATTTTCTTTTGAATGCCTTTTCCAGCAAGCATTTTACAGAATGACCCAGTTGTTATTCTTAACTACATCAAAAGAGAATATTATTCACAGAGCTGTTTTCTAATTCTAGTTCTTCCTCTAACATCCTACTATCTTTTTTTAGTACACTTTGTTCTTTTATATGATTTAAGGGTTTAAGTAGATGACACTATTGTGTGTTTAAATAATCTACAATATGAGAATCTAAATATAATTATTTTCTTAATATAGAAAATTTATATTGTAAGTATCATTACTGTTTTAGACTTTAAAACTAAACTAAAGCATGACAAACATTTCAAAATGCAAATTACAGGTTGCCTAAAATTATTTTAGCAAATTTATGTTAAGAAATAAAAGTATAATTTTTTCATGCATCTTAGTAATGTTGACAGAAATTTCAATAGCATGCCTTATCATAATATATAGTGTTCCTCATGTAGGCATAAAACAGTTTCCATTGGAGTCCACCCTCAAGCAACTAGTAGTCATTTGTTCTATAGTAGTCTGTTATATGATAAATTTTCTCTTAAAAATTATCTAGATGTAGAAAGGAAAAGAAAAATGTGAAATATTTTGTCTGGTAGATACTCAATGTTAGAAATCAAAATAATAATTATAATTCAGAAGATGAATTATTTTGTGGGATGAGAGCGATTCAGTTGCTGATATTAGCATGAATCATATTTATAAAATATATTAACTGCCACGACATACATGGATAAAAGTTAAGCAACTGTAGATGGAAACAGAAACCACTGCTTCTTTATGAGAGCACATGGAATATGATGAATATTTCAAAGTAATTCCCTGTTACAATCATAAACATTGGGCCATATGCAAAACAAAACGTTAAAATAATTATTGATATATTCTCTATACTATTTTAAAAATATTTTATTATAAATGTTAGCATATCTATTGGCGTTATTATTATTTTTATAAAATAAAATTTAATAAGGTAAAACAAAAATCGTCAAATCAAAGTTGAACAAGGTAAACAAACTTAAGGAATAGAACCCTGAGAGAAGGCACTAGAAAAACTTCATACACTCAGGAGTCACAGAAAAATAATGAACTAAAAGCTATACATATATATTACATGTACATATATACATATACACATACATATACACATACACATACACATATACATATACATTATACATATACATAAACTCACTACTTCAGATGATTATAAATCTCACAATTTTGAAATGCATTTGAGATTAATTTTCTTCAAATTTCTGTTTTCTTCAAATACACTTCTAGTGTCAGACGTGTGTGTGTGTGTATGTGTGTGTGTGTGTGTGTGTGTGTGTGTGTGTGTGTGTGTGTGTTCAGAGGACCTAGTCCAAACCTGTGTATGATCTGGTCTTTCTTCTTTAGTTTGAATTCCTATAATATTTACTCTGTCTATTTTAGAAGATACGGTTCTCCTGGTGTCCTCCATCTCCCCTGACTGTTACATTTTTCTACCTCCTACTTACTACTAGTCTCAAAAGAGTAACAATGTTTTATTTTTTAACATAAGAAAAATAGCTGTCAATGTAGTCTGGCACTAGAAGAGTATTTGAAGAAAACAGGGCATAGAGATTAATCTCAAATATCCTTTAACATGATGACATTTAAAATTATCTCAAGTAGTGAGTCTCTAGATATGTCTTTGAGGGATTTTCTTTATTAGGATAATTGATAACTGAGGCAGGAAGAGTTACTCACTATACATAGAATTAACTCCTTGGCTGGGATCCAGGACTATATAAAAGGAAGAAAGTGAGTTGAGCACAAACATCCTTTGCTCTCCGCTTCATAACTATGAATTAGAGAAGCTGCTTCAGTGTCCTGCTCTCCTGATTTTTCTACTATGGTGTACTGTACGTCAAACTGTGAACTAACAATGAATAAATTCTTTCTCCCTTAAATTCTCTCAGTCAGAATGTTTTATCAAGGTAATATAAAGGAAAACTATGACACCAAGGGAAATGTCTTGCCTTTAAACTTGGAAATGTTTTTGATTTTTTGTTTTAGTTTTTTGTTTGTTTGTTTTTAAAACAACAGAAGGAAACATAGACTTCTTTGACTGCACTGAATTAAAAATATTCTGCATAAGAAAAGGAACAATAAAGAAAATATGAAGCAATCCGTAGATTATATTAAATATTTGCAAAAAGCAAATTTTAGAAGGATCTAATGCCTGAAATATACTCAAAAGTAGCACTGCTCTGCAGCAATAAAAAACAGCACAAATAAATGTTGGCCAGGCTTTTGAACTTCTCTTCAAAGAATACATAGGAATCACAATAAAGTGTACATAAAATTTTCAGTATCACCAGTACTGAGAAAAACAGAAATCTAACCAAAATGAAATATCACCTTTTCCCTGTGAGATGGCAAGAACTTAGCCAAGTTAATAAGCATTGCTGATGAACTGATGAGCAGGAGAGCCATCTATATTGTTAATAGGAATCTAAACGAGACAGATATAGATACATTGAAGATTTCTTAAAGATTCAAAGTTAAAATACTACCCAGAACAGCAATGTAATTTAATATATATTTAAAGTAATTAAAATAATGATTGTGGCACTAGAGAGATGCCTCAGTGGTTAAAACCCTTGCTGCTCTTGTGGATGAGCTAAGCTCAGTTTCCAGTACCTGCATAGGACTACTCACAACTGTGGGCTGTAATTCCAGCTCCTAGGCAGCCTATGCCCCTCCTGTTCTCTGCAGGTACCCATACTCATAGATACATACCTATACAGATGAATAAAAAATTAAAAATAAAGATCCTTAGAGACATCTAGAGTCTTATATGCTGTAATATTCACAATAGCCAACACATAAAACAAGCTTAAAGTTTCCAAGTAGAAGAAAGGAAAAGGCAAATACTTTATGTTATACAAAAAATATTTCTTGCAATTTTTATGAAGTTGATGTTACGTATAATGCATAATATATAAACTCTGAATGAAGGTATATTAACTGGTATTAAACATGAAATATGTTGTAATATTATTCATTCTTTAAAATCAGAAAACCATTCCATTTTTTAAAACATGGTTGAACCTGGAGGACTTCATTCTGAATAAATGAACCAGACCTAAAAGATCAATCACTGCATGGTTCTACGCCAGACCTAAAAGATCAATCACTGCATGGTTCTACGCCAGACCTAAAAGATCAATCACTGCTTGGTTCTACGCCAGACCTAAAAGATCAATCACTGCATGGTTCTACTTACAGACTGTGTGAAAAATAGTGAAGTGCAGAGAAGCAAAGAGGAGGATAGTGTTCACTGGAAGCTTAGGGGAAGTGGGGAGGGAATTGATGTTCAGTGGATACAGAGTTGTGATTGTGCTAGATCGGTAAATTCTAGAAACACGTGGTACAGCATAGAAGTTGCAGTGAACAGTTCTATATTTGATTTTGTCAATACAATCTCATATTGAGTGTTCTCACAAACACAACAATAAATTAGTATCAGAGGAACAAGGGAACTGTGCAACTCAATGGATGTGGCTATTTACTGTCACTGTTTGTGCTTATGATTTAATCATATGTGTGTGCTGACAAAATTTTTCAAATCATATATACATATATATTTAAAATCTCCAGATTTCAGCTACCCATTTTGTTTTAATAAATTTATTAAAATAACTAAATAATGGAGAAAATATTAGAAAAGACTATTATAAAACATATAATAGTATGCCAAGCACATTTTATATACACAGATTATTTTAACATTAAAATTATGTGCCTGAAAACCTGATTGACAAAATAAGTCTTCTTATGATATTACACTATATAAAGGGTAAAAATATTAAATGTTAGAAAGTTAGTTCAAAATAACAGTAATAATAATAATAATTCTTAAATTAGGAAATAGAGAAGAAATACTGCTACAGAATTGAGAATTGTTGGTGATTATTTTACTGAAGCTAATGACATATAATCATAATTCTTAGTTTTCAATATTTTAATAATTATTAGCACCAATATTATAAATTATGGATAAATTCAGAATTTATAATGGTTAACTACAGAGGAATGAATCTATTTTAATCCTAAGACAGTAGAGGATTTTTTTCTATATTTTATGTGATAGAGTTCATACTTCTTCCTGCAAATATCCAGTTATCTGTCATAAAATAGTTCACTATCTTAATAGCATCCCCCAAACAGCTTAAAGTAATTTAAGGTTTGAATTTTTGACTGCTTCATTCATACATTAATTTCAGTTATTGGATCAGATATTTCCCATTGTAGTATTTGTGGTGTAATGTGAGAATATCTTATCAAAATTATTTAATTATAATGTAGTAAGGTAAGTCACAATCAAAGAAATATTGTTTGATAGCTTATTATTATTGTCTACTGTATGTAGGGATAGAAAATTAATGGAGAATTGTGTGAGCATCATGTTTATCAATTAAGAAATAAGCATAGTATTTAAAGTCTTGTTACACAGGCACACATGTATATATTGAATATGTACACATGCGATGTACATATATAATAATAATATGCATCATTTAAATATATAGAATCACATTCTAAAATAAGCAAATTATATTTTAATATGTGTAATCATTTTTCATCAGTTTTCCTTTGTTGATTTTTTCTTTCTTTTTCTTTTTTTTTTCTTGGATATTTTATTTACCTTTCAGATGTTATCCCCTTAACTCATTTCCCCCCAACCAAGGAACCTCCTATTCCATCCCCCCTCCTCCTGCTTCTATGAAAATGTGCCCTCACCTACCAGCCCACTCCCACCTCCCCACCCTTGAATTCCACCACACTGGAACATCCAGCCCTCACTGGACCAAGAATCTCCTCTCCCACCTATGTCTGACAAGGACATCCTGCCCTACATATACAGTTGGAGCCATGGGTCCCTCCCTATGTGCTCCCAGCCTGGTGGTTTAGACTCTGGGAGCTCTGGTTGGTTGGTATTGTTGCTCTACCCATGGGGTTGTAAACCTTTTCAGCTCCTTCAGTCTTCTCTCTAACTCCTCCATTGGGAATTCCATGATCAGTTCAATCATTAGCTCTGAGTATCTGCCTCTGTATATGTCAGACTTTGGCAGACCTCTAAGGAGACAGCTATCCTTTGCTAATTTACTTGCTTGTGTAGTTATTCAATGTTCATATGCATCTATTGAAAGTGAATATTTAAGCTATAAATTAACAAACCCTTGACTTATTGGAATACCAAAATATAGAAATGCATTGGATATCAATATTTCTTTATAAAATTTATATAAGAATAGGGATATTGATAGATTTTCATTAATGACAGATGAAGATTTACTTCACTAAGAAGCTAAATGTATTATATAAATTTTTCTATTTTTCAAAATAACAAATATAATGAAAACTAGAATATTTCAATAGGTATTAAGTACAATACATACAAAGAACTCATAGACATCCATAGACGAAGAAAGAGAAAGTAATCACTGGCTTTTAGGCATTATAGTTCCATAAACTAGACAGAATTTATTCCTAAACAAAAACTACCTGAAACTTTAGTAGTGGGAGTTATTTTTATCAAGAGGCAGGTAAGATTTAGGAAGTAGATAGGCTTGACTTCACTTTGCCTTGTATATTAGTTTTGAAATATCAACATGGAAATTCATCAATACACATATTTTCTATTTTCATGTTATAAAATAAAGCCATTTCTACTTTTATTTCTGCTTATTACTTTAACATTGTGTGTATGCATGTGTGTGAGTGTGTGTGTGTGTGTGTGTGTGTCTTTATGTGTAAGTACATGCATGTGAAGTGTTGGATATCTGGAAGCTGGAGTCTTAGGCAGTCTATATGTCATCTTACATGGGTGCTGAGAACTGAACTCAGCTCTTCTGAAGGAATAGTACATCCCCCTGTCTGCTGAGTCATCTCTTTATCCCCAAGGGGGCATTTCTACTAAGGAATCTTTTATTAGCATCTCTAATGGTTTAAATGATGAGTGTCAATCATGGCTTAGGTATTAGAGTACTTGGTTCCCAAGTAGTGGAGTTCTTTGGGAAATGTTACGGGGAATCATGCTCATGGCATGAGAACCAATGATATTCTTTTCATCCTTTTCATGAATTCTGCTAATGCTGAGCTCTGTGCTTATGACCTAAATGAGCTTCCCAGAGCTATAATTTCTAGTAGAATTAGATTGTAATTCACTTTCAATGTATCAATTTGGGTAGAATACCTTCAGTTTATTATTGTTACTACTGGAACATATCTCAGTCATAAGTACAAAGTATAATTTATGAATGTCTTTATGTTAAAATCTCTGAGGGTGTTTCACCCATTTTTATACTCTAGCACTGTCCAAAAGTGTTCATCACTTTCTTTGTTTTTCTACCATTGTTTGGGTAAATTTTCACTGCATTGTCTCTTTTACCACTGGACTTTTTGGATTTCAAATATTATTATACGCATTTTGTAAGTTTATTTTCTACCATCTTTTTCTAAACATAGTCTATAGTTTATTCGAGGTTTCTATTTGGTATTTCCCTACCTTTTTGAATAAGTATCTGTAATAATGATAGATGCAGGCTTGTATTTAAATGAGCATGTACAGAATGAAAGAATTGTAACCTATGCTTCCTAAAATGAGCCATGAAGAAAGGATCCATTCAGTAGGTATTTTGCTGTGCCCCGCGCAATCGTCTCACCAGCAAGAACACATGTGGCCACCAGGATCCTTCTGCAGCAAGCGTTTATTGCGAAAGGAGGAAGAGAGAGAGCCCCAAGATGGCACTGCTTTATATATACCCTAGGGTGGCGTGGACATATCTGATTGGCTGCTTGCTCAAAACCCCGTATGACAGCACAGGCTGGGCAGTGACTTGGCGTGCTTTCACCACTTGCACATGTGCAATTTACTTGTTTACCCACGGGAGTGCCGGATGCCAGCGCCATCTTGTAATGGCGAATGCTGTCACCGCTCGCTGCGGCTCTCTACATTTTGTATCATGAAATTTATTTGATTCAGAACAGACATCTTATGACTGATATTTTTTCATATATATAGTAAATACAAGTAGGGCACAGATTGTAGAACACAAAAAAATATATATAAAGTATTCATCATGAACAATGTGTGTTTACAGAGATTAATTTGCACTCTCCCTTGAAATGAAAATAAAGCCAATAAGATGAATGGAATAATGACTTACAAGACAGTGGCCCTCAGACAAAGAAACAGTGATGACTAAGAGGCAGGAAGTAAATGAAACCCACAGCTAACTTGCTTAATGTAGGTAGGAGGTTACCAGGACCACTCCCCCAGCTTTTTTCACTGTAGAGGGAATAACAAGGCCAGGGCAGCAGTGGTAGCTGAGTTCACAGAGAAATCTTGTGATGAGGAGCAGAACTCCTGTGCCCAGCTTGAACTTACTGAAACCATGTGGGAAGCAGCAGCAGCAGTCATTTTCACTGAGGCAAGCTGGTCAGGATTGTAAATAGAAAGAAACAACCAAACCAAAAATCCCTAAATTAGGACAGAGCCACTTAACATCATCTTTCCCAACAAATGACAAAAGATGCGAAAAGGGAACAGAAAGGAAATTCTGACTTGTTTAAATTCAGTCATACAAAGCACGGCCCTGAAACATCAATCTATACTGTCTCTCCACAAGATCTGCTAACTTCTAGCACAAGTTCAGAAAACAATGACATTACACTGTAGCACCACTGTGAGGATGGGAGGAACACTTGGTTTAGGAGGCTGCCTTAGTAGACAGAGACTGCTCCAGTTCCAGATGAAGGTGTGTTAGAGATGTTTAGTGGCAATCTGTAAACAACTAAATGGGATAGTTACATTGATTTGATTATTTGTTCTAAGTGTAGATATCCCAAAACTGTTTCAGATTGTATCATTTAATTGTATGTCACTTATTGGACCAGTTCAAATCTCAAGAGACTTTTAAAGATTTTACATCGTTTGACAAGAAAAAGGATTTTATGTGAAATTTTGTTACTAGTTTATTTTAACTGGAAAATTCTGATTTTGACTATGAATAAATGGTTAGGCTTAAGAATGTATCAAACAACAAGACTGTAAATATTTTTTTGCTTCAAATAAAATAAATCTCTGGAAAATTCTGAAAGGCTTTTATTTTACCATTGAACTTAGAATTTCCAGATATGCTGGCACTGAGCAATAAAATTAGATACAATAGTTAAAATTTCCTTTCCGTGTGACAGAAATGTGAATTTGGACTCAAACTAGTTTCTCCTTCACTGAATGAAATCACACTTGTGAAGAAGTATCTCAATAATTTACTCAAATCAAGTCTGTTCTTAATTAGCAACTATTGTTTAATTAATATTCACACATATTCCCATAGATGTTAGTAAACATGTACTACTTCCTGAACAGCTGCTGTGTGTATATATTTTGGGTTCCTGTCTACACATCTTCAATTGTTTGTATGTATGTATATTTAATTCACTATGTACGAGAATAGAGGCAATTGTCCAAACTGTGTCCTCCCAGGATAGCACCAGCATTTTGGATGATATAATGACACATGTTCTACCAGTTGCTGGGAGAGCTGCCCACTCTTGGTTTATAGCCGCGACTATTCACGAGAATGATACTCAGACAAATGAAGCCATCTTCCCCAAGGCTATGCCACCTGAAAAACCTCACATCAAATGACCTCTTACATCTGTTACAACCCTGGATATCTTGATTCACTTAAGTCTCCCCTTGAGGGTCATCCAGTGTCAGAATTTATAGCATTCTGTAACATTGATGGTTCAACAAAATCACAGTTAAATCTTCTCCTCTAATCGATATGTTCCCCATGTTCCAGATAGATGTTGACTGTGAGATTACTCCTCAATAAATTCTATAGAAAGAGTTTGATTGGTCTGACAAAAGAATGCTTTTCTTAAGTTTATTTAATGTGCTTTCTACTTCTAATTTTATGCTTTTAATCCCCTAAAAGTTACTTTCTAAGTTTTCCTAGTTCTACCTGTACTTAGATGATTTTCTAAAAAAAATCAATCAATTTTAATTAAATATAGACATTGATGAAGACTCATGCCTTATTTCTTTTTAATCTTAGGAAAATGTTGCCAAGAATGTTATATAACTCTCTCATCTAACCAATCACATTTTGATTGCATATGCAGTCGAGGATTCATGTGAATAGTTTTTGCACTACACCCAATTTTTATATCACAAAATAAGCTGAATATTTACATTTCTTCAAAATTCCTATGTTCACGTTGTGTGATATCAAGAACTGCGTCCATGGAATACAATTAAACCATGACAGAAGAGCCGTCAAAATTTAAATCCATTACCTTGTTGAGTCTACAACAAGATGACTGTCTGAAAATCAGAAAGGGTGACCTCAACAAATCTCAGAGATTTCAACACAATGTTACTACTGTCCAGGATGGTGCAAAATAACTTTTTTTTACATACAACCTCATCCATAGTGACCTGCTCTAGTATTCCCAGTTCAATGATGCATAACGTCTGCAATGACTACTTAGAATTTCATCTGCCTCTTTCATAATTCTGTTGGCAGTTCAGTGGTGTCAGTGGGTGCTGACTATCTCGCCACTATCTTACCAATCATGTGGTTCTACCCTTAAGTTTCCTGGCCTTTTTGAGCATAGTGAAAGGTTAATCCATTATTTTCTGTGTTGTACTGATCAATGTTTGTCTGTAAGACCTTAAGTATATCTGTTTTAAAATAATGAAAATTAAATTTGTAAAATTTATAGAAATAATTATAATATGTAAACGAAACTATGCACATCTTTGTCTATAACTAGATTAATAATTTTTTGTTTTGTTTTGTTTTGTTTGAGACAGGGTTTCTCTGTGTAGCCCTGGCTGTCCTGGAACTCACTCTGTAGACCAGGCTGCCCTCGAACTTAGAAATCAGCCTGCTTCTGCCTCCCAAGTGCTGGGATTAAAGGCATGTGTCACCAACGCCTGGCACTAGATTAATAATTTATTAAACAAGTATACTTTTAAACAAGAGTGATTGATTCAGAATAATGATTTATATTTGATAAAGACAATGTAGACAAAAAAATTCTTATTTTAAATTCTTTGAAGATATGCTTTCTAAAAAAATAACTTTTTTCTTTAAAAATATTTTAGTTTATTGAGAATTTCATATGATGAATTTTGACCATATTCACCCCTCATTCAACTCTTACCAGACTCACCCACTCAACTTCCTGATGTCCGTTACCTTTCTTTTTATCTTTATCAAGTCAAACTCATGCTGCTCATATATTGACAAATGTGTAGATTCTACTGGAGTATGGTCTGGCTCCTAATGGCAATATTGACAAAAAACTTGACTCTCTTTCGGCACCTACCACTTATGAATGGTTTATTGGCTTCATGTCCACCTGTACTCTCTGTGCTGGTGTTTGGTCTGGTTTAAGTTTATACTGGGCTGTATATGCTGTTGTTACACTCACTGTGAGTTCATAAGTGTCACTTCTCTGTTGTGTCTGGAGTTTCTTTGTATTCACTTGCAGTCTGTGTCTCCTACAGTCACTGTTCCATCATTCACAGTGATCCCTGAGGAGAGGGTGGTAGAAAAGGGTGAAATACAGATGTTACATTTAGGGAATAAACATTTTATGAGCCTTCATTTTTTTAAAATATTGTCCCATTTTGGATCAATATTTTAGTCATCATTTACTACAAATAAAATTTTAAGAGATGCATTAATATATGGGCTTAGCAATGAGTTATTAGGAGTCGTATTTATGATATATTCATTTAGCAAAATAATAATAGAATGTTTTTCCTGGGCCTATGATCAAGCTAGCTCCAGGTTCTTACCCAATAAGGGTGATATGTGTGTGTTTCAACTTGGGGAACAGAACTAATTTCATATTTTAAATGGCTAATTTAAAAGAAATATTAAAATATATTATTGTTCCAAAAAGATTGCATTTGCAATATATCCTGTATATTAGTATCTCTCATTGTTCTCTATACTTATACCATTATCCATGCAATTACTGGACCAAAAATTAATTTAATTAATAGAATAATCTCACATGGAATTTACAGGTTCTAAATTTTGTTTGATCTGTGTTTGAATCCCAACTTTGTCATTACATATGTGCATATAGATATTTCTACCTTTAAGTTCGTTAATGTGTAAAATCTAGGTGATAACAAATCACATATAAGGAAGTTGCAGGCTTTCAATGATAAATCGAAGCAGGCGTGTGGTACATCAGATGACATGATAGTGTAACAGCAATCTGAATTTCTTCTTTTTGTAGGTTGACACAGAAATTACCAGGTCATATTTTTCATAATGATAATATTAATATAATGTGCTTGCAAATCTTATTTTCAGGTGTAAAAGTAACTTTTACTTGCTTTTGTTTTTGTATTTGTTTTCTCAGAGGCTTACTCCTGAATAAACTCACACTTTCTAGTTCCTTCTGAACTCTGGCTCACTGGTTTAACCCAGCTGTTTTGGCCAAAACTCTTCTCCAAACTCATTGAGTGAAGCTGGTTTCTCACAGCTTCTGACTAAATTGCTCTGACATCAAACTAACTCTGCTGTTGTAATCTCGCTTATTCTCATTCTCTAGCTCCTTGTGTTTTCACTTGCAATATGTCTCTGTAAACTTGTCCCAGTAAAAATGTCTTCTCTCGATCCCTCCCCCTCTCTTTCTTTCTCTCACTCTCTTCTCTTTCTCTCTCTCTGCACTGCTCTTTCATATCTTCATTCTTTCCTCTGCTGTTCTCCTGAGAACTAAATGTAAAATGTATCTTATCTCTGATTCATTCTGTCAAATACTTCTAATTTATCGTGTTGTCTGCCCCTCAATTAGACATTATTGTTTGACATGAAATGTGTGTACTAAAGGTGTGTCTGTATTCTATCTAGATGGATTAAACCTGTATTTCAGATGAATCACAGTGACCTAGAATGACTTTGGATGTTATCTGGTGCCAGAGCAGCCATGTTGCTGGATTAAAGTTTCTCTACAGTGGGATTGTAATTAGCTGTGCCCTTATTCATTATCTTAAAATTCTGACCTTTAGTTTCTTTGCAGGGGGAGGTTTTTTTTTTGGGGGGGGGGTATACTTTTACATTGTAGTCCATTATTGAAGGAAGCCAAAACAACACTGTAAATGAATTATCCTTAACAATAGTGAATTAATCAGCAGTTTTATTTCGTTTTTTTATACTATTCCCCAATAACTACACAGAAAAATAAGATTTATTCAAAACTGCATCTCAATAGCTGAGCAGTTAAACGATTTACCTTTACTTCCTAGGCCAATCTGGCTACCTTCCAACCCCATCCCTTGATACTTCCATGTTATTACTCATGTGGCTCTTCAGAACCCTTCTTCATGGCTCCAGTTTCTGTTTCCTACAAGCTGATCTGAATCTTCATCTGCCCTACTTCTGAGAACAGGATGACCTTCCATATTCCCTATTTAGCCCAGTCATTGGGTATCAGCATTTATTGACAAGGCAGAGAAGGGATGGTGAGAACTGTTTACATAAACTTGAGACTCTTGGTATAACCACTACAATGCCAAGCCTATAATAAAATAAGATATGAGGGCAGGGAAATCAGCATTTGAATAACTCAAAGCTAAGCTTTACAGTATATAAAATATTATGCCTACAAAACAGAAACTTAAACAGGGTAGGAATCTGGAGGCAGGAGCTACTACACTGACCATTAAGGAGTGTTTCCTACTGTCTTGATCCTCATGGCTTGTTCAGCCTGCTTTGTTGTAGAACCTAAGAACACCAGCCAGGTTACTACAATACGCACATTAGGCTGGCCCTTCCTCCACTGATAAGGAGTTAAGAAAATACATCCAGATGGTATGGAACCTCAACTGAGGTTTCTTTCTTTCAGATAACTTTACCTTGTGTCAAGTTGATATAAAATTATCCTGGTCTACCGACCCATTGTCAGCTTGACACACACACATATTACTTTTAAGCTACGACCTTTCCTTTCTTATTCATCTCCCAAGTCAAACATTAACATCAACAATGCAATATAAAACATTTTATAAACTTAAGTCCCACAGTCTTTACAAACTCAAATATTTTGCAATTCAGTCTGTTTATAAAATATCCTAAAATCGCTTTTTAAAATCCAGGGGAGTCCTACTCAGCTATTAAAAACAAAAACTTCATGAAATTTGCAGGCAAATGAATCAAACTAGAAAATATCCTGAGTGCAGTCACCCAGTCACAAATAAGCACACATGGTATATACTCACTTATAAGTGGATATTAGGCAAAAAGCATGGAATACGCACCATACAACTCATAGATTATTTGAAGCTCCAGAAAAAAAAAAGACTAAAGTATGAATGTTTCAGTCCTACTTAGAAGGGAGAACAGCATATTCACAATCACGGGAGGTAGAGGAAGGGAGGGACCTGAGAGGGAGAGAGGAGAGGAAGGGAAAGAGGGAGGCAGGACCAGGTGTGGGAGGAGACAGGGAAGATGTACAGAGGGTCAGAAAATTGAACAGAGGTATGTAGCAGTGGCAAATGATAAACTGGAGACAGCCACCAGAAAGTCCCAGATGCCAAGAAAGCAAGAGGCTCCCAGGACCCAATAGGGATGACATTAGCTGAAATATCCCAAAAAGTGGAGTGAGAACCTGTAGAGACCATATCCAGAGGTTAGGCACTGTCCCTGTTGAGGGATGGGGCCACCCACCCATCTCAAAAATATTACCTCAGAATTGTTCCTCTCTAAAAAAAAATATAGGGATAAAGAGTGGGGCAGAGACTGAATGAAAAGTCATCAGAGACTGCTCCACCTGGGGATCCATCCCATATGCAGGCACCAAACCCAGACACTATTGCAGATGCCAAGACGTGACTGCTGACAGGAGCTTGATATAGATGACTTCTGAGAGGATCTGCGAGAGCCTGATCAATACTGATAAGAATGCTTGAAGCCAACCATCTGACTGAGTGTGAGGACCCCAATGGAGGTGTTATGGGAAGGACTGAAGGTGGTGAAGGGGTTAGTAACCTCATAGGAAGAACAACAATATTAACCAATTAGACTCCCCAGAGCTCCCAAGGACTAAACCACCAACTAAAGAGCACACATGGATGGCTCCAGCTACATTTGTAGCAAAGGATGGCCTTATCTGGCATAAATGTGAGTGGAGGTCCTGGGGGTTCGATGCCCCAGCATAGGGTAATGCTAGGGTGGTGAGGCAAGAGTGTGTGGGGAACATTCTCATAAAGCAGGGGGAACGAGGTTGGGATAGGGGTTTTGCAGAGGAGAAACCAGGAAAAGGGATAATATTTAAAAATGTACATAAATAAAATAACAAGTAAAAAAAATCCAGTTTCTCAACTGTGGGATATTGTAAAGTCAAAAATAAATACTTTCTCACATCTAGAGGGACAAACCACAGCACGGGACAATCTGAATAAAGGAAAACCAAACTCCCAACTGTAGAGATAACTCAATGTATAGTGTTGGGATTCACTCACAATCCTCTGGGCTCCCCAAATGGCTTGAATCACTTCTAAGGTTCTGGTCTCTGCAGCACACATAGTTTTTCTTCTAAGCTCTGGCAGGCTCCACTTCAAGGCTGATACTGTTCTTGATGATACTAGTATCTCTAAAATAGTCAGAGTGTCTATTGCTACTGGCCTGCTCTTTCACCAATAGCCTCTCTTAGACTATGTTCATGATGCTAAGTCTCATCTTTTCTGCATGACTCGTTTAATCCTGGGCCATCAACTGCCACTGAGGCTACAGTTTCACTTAAGGCCTCTCTGGGCCTTTCATAGAGCCAATTCTCAGATGTTCTTAATGATACTTTCATGCCTTCAGAAGAAGTCCTACTTTGGTGATTCTTATACTACCAATTTCAGCTTCTGGCATGAGGGGCTAACTAGGCTGCCTCTGGAACACAACTTCTATATGTTAATTCTAAGGAAACTCTTCCCCAGAAGATTTCACCTTAGTGTTTGGTTGGTTGGTTGGTTGGTTTTGGCTTTAACATCACTAATCTCTTAGCACTAGCTGGCCAGCATCAATTGCCCCAGTAAAACAAAGGCTTTTTTTTTTGTCTCACTCACAGTTTCCTCTTTGTCTTCTCCTGCTAGTAACCCCACCCTTCGTCTCTTCCACATTTCTTTTCAGAAAAAATAAGAAAAAAAAAAACCAGGTCTCCAAGAGTCAACAGACAGGACAAAGCAAGATACAGTAAGACAAGGTAGAAGCCATCAGTTGGGCAAAGAACACAAGAGAATAAAATAAGCCTCAAGGGCAAGAAAAAGGTCAGTTATACACCTGTTCCTGTGGTTAGGAATCTCAAAAGAATATCAACATAGCAGCCATAATATGTATATAGAGTACTTGGGACAGAACTATGCAGGTGTCATGTTTCCCATTTCTGTCTGTGGTCTGTGTGAATCCCACTTAGTTTATCCAATAGGCTGTGTTCTCCTGGTGTCCTTCATCCCCTCTGACTACTACAGTCCGTTTTTAACTTTTTCATTTTTGCAGGGTTCCCCAATCTCTGAAGGGAGGAATCTTATGGGGACCTTCAATTTAGACTCTCTCTGTATAATGTCTGGCTATGGGTTACCCAGTCCCATCTGCTGCTAGAAGAAGCCTCTGTGGTGATGACTAGACAAGAAAATGATCTATAGGTATAGCTGAATATCATTAGGAATGATTTTATTGATTTGTTTTTTTGCCAGTTGTATTTGGGTCTACCCTTTAATTTTAAAGATGATAACTTTCGCAATTTTTCAGGTTTGCAATTTGTGCTTTTAGATACCATCACTATTTAGGTTTTTCTTAATCCTCTATTAAGTCTAGATTAGTCTACTGCAATATCTATCTCTATCTCTATCTCTATCTCTATATCTCTATCTCATCTATCTATATATCTATATCTATATCATCTATATCTATATCTATATGAAATAAACAGCATATTTGATACAGTAGCATCCATTTTCTTTCTCCTTACAGTTGTTAGTTTAAAACTTAATTCTACTGTAGAGCAGGAACTTGCAGACTTTCATAATCCTGCATCCAGAATAAGAACAAGCTTTGTAAATTCTTTATGGAGTCACAAACCATCCTCAGGATAATCAGGGTAATTGATTCCTTTAAAATATTTGTAAGTTATCTGTCACTTTATACATTAATGTGACAGATTTATTTTCTTAATACTCCCTATTGAAAAACAATTATGTTGCATATATAACAATTAAAGAAGCACTTTTCAGTGAAGCCAGGAAGGGAACACATATCAAACAATGGCAGGGTTCATCATGGCATTCTCTGAGTGATGGGGATAATATGTCACTAATTATACCAGTAGAACAGGGGAAAGAAATTAGCTAGGCTTAGCCACAGCAGCTGATTAATAGGCATGAATTAATAGACGTGAATAATGTCTTTAGTACCCATGAGATCTAGTGGATGTGATTATATAAATGACTGACAGGTTATCAAGCTGAAGCTTTAATATTTTCCAAATTGTGGGTAAAGGGCGAACAGCACCATTTAGTTTGATTCATTCTACCAACCACAGCTTTTTTGTGTTTTAAAAGACTTCATCCCTTATAGTAGTCTTGAGAAATCTAATATGAACATGCCATGCTAAAACATTCCTCAAGCATATGGGATTTCTCTCCAGGTATTATCTTTTATGCAAATATGCTTGAGAAGATGTTAGACAGTTTTAACATCTTTAAAACCATCCTTAAATATTAAGAAATTAAAGAAAAAGGCATATATTCCAATAACATGTCAGTGGATCAATGAAGCAGAGTGTAATCAGGGAATAAGCTCACACCTCTTTCATATTTAAAAATATTTACATAACAGAGTGAATAACAGATACAATTCAGAATATAAGAGACAGGATCTGCATAATTAAAGAGTGACTAATGACCCTATTTGATATGACACTTTATTATAAAAAAACTTTCTTGAATTAATCAATATATCCTTTAATTCTAGTGGATGTGAATAGTGTACATAAAAATTTAGTCAATATTAATCATTTTGGCTAGGAATTATATGCTTACTAAAAGGATTATTTAAAATAAAGTCTTGGCAAGCTTTTTATTAATTGATATGCCTTGATAACGTGCCTTTCACAAAGCAGATTTTCATTGAATAAACTATTACTGTCAAAGTAATGAAAATTTTTGCACATTAAGGTATTTACCTTGCTCTTTAATCTGAGACGTTTTTTTAATCTTAGAGGCCTGCCTATAGTCTAATCTTATTGAGTCATTTGCTCAATTGAGGATTCCCCTTCTTCAGTGAGTCTTCCTTATGTCAATTTGACATAAAACAAGCAACCATGAACATAGAATTAGAAGGTAATATTGTTTTAGAAATGTCATTTGAGAAAATAAGTTCTGTGGTGGAGAAAGCCCATGGAAAATGCTGACATCTGTGTGGACAACTACCTTTAGAAAGAGGATTCCTAAGTTTCACAAAATCCTTCAATAGTGAAGTTTCCAATTATTGAATAAATATGTAAATATCTTTTCAAAGTAAATAGAAATATTTTCGAATTTGGTTCCTATTTTGAATTTGATTTCTATCAAATGAAGAGAGTTTTGAAACTGAAATCGTAGACTAGAAACGTTAGCTTAGTGGTTAAGAGATTTTACTGTTCTTGGAGAGAACCAGGACTTAGTTCACAGTGTCCATATTGTAGCTCACAACCATTTGAAAATCTGGATACAGAAAATCTGAAGCCGTCTTCTGGTCTTCTGGCCTCAATTAGGCAGGTAGGTGGTTCACCTTGTGTGTGTGTGTGTGTGTGTGTGTGTGTGTGTGTGTGTGTGTGTATGCACGCGCACAGGAAAAGACTAATATATAAAATAAAATAAATCTAAAAATAGGAAATGAATATCTTTGTCTTTTTGCAATCAGGTATGGATGCTACTCCTGAATAATTACGTACTTAGGTTGAAAACTGCTAGAAATTAGTAAAGAACACTTCTGAGATTTTCTGATAGGGTTTCCAGAAAAAATTAACTAAGGGGGAAAAGAACTTTCTCAAGTGTAAGAAGCATCAACTATACAGTGGAATCCAGGGTGAAATTAAAGAGGAAGAAGTAATGTTTTGCTTCACCACCCCTTAAAGCAAGGCCCAGTCACATGTCTGCTTTGATCATACTCTCCTGCTTTAACACAGACCCAGAAGCAATAGAAGCAGGCTGATCCGACCTTCTGAAAATGTTAGGGTAATTTCCAAAATATATTTAAAAACTCAAGAAGCTAACCTCCAAAAACCAAACAACCCAGCCCCCCCCCCCCAAAAAAAAAAATGAGATCTAGAGCTAAGCAGAGAATTCACAACAGAGGAATCTCAAATTGCCTAGAAGCACTTAAAGAAATGTTCAAAGTCTTTAGTTATCAGGGAAATGCAAGTCAAATTGACCCTGTAATTCCAATTACACCACTCAAAATAGCTAAGATAAAAATCTCAGATGAAAATACGTGTTGATGATATTGTGGAGAAAGAACACTCCTCAACTGCTAGTGAGATTTCAAACTGGTGCAACCACTCTGGAAATCAATCTGGAGGTTCCTCAGATAATTGGAAATAGATATATTTGAAGATTCAGGTATACAACTCTTTGGGCATATATCTGAAAGCCCTGAGGGCCAGCAGAATGAATGGAAATATATAACCTTGGGGCAGGGTTTGGGGATGAGGGTACCTTCTAGAATGTACCAGAGACCTGGGAGGTGAAAGACTTTCATGACTCAAAGGGAGGGACCTTAGATGAAATACTGTACAGTAGGGAGAGGGAACTTGAAAAGTCTACTTCCAGTAGAAAGACAGGGTATCAAGTGTTGGAATGGGGTTTCCATTCCACAGTCAAAACTCTGTCCCAGAATTTTTCCTGTCTTAAAGAACTGCAAGGACAAAAATGGAGTAAAGACTGAGGGAAAAGATGTTCACTGACCCTGACCCAGTCCAACTTGGGATCCATCTCATGGGGAGGCTCCAAGGCCTGACACTATTACTGATGCTATGGTGTGCTTACAGACAGGAACCTAGCATGGCTGTCTTCTGAGAGGCCCAACAAGTAGTTGGCTGCAACAGAGGCTGATATTTACACCCAACCAATGAACTGAAGTCAGGAACCACTGTGGTTGAATTAGGGAAAGCCTGGAAGAAGGTGAGGATGAGGGTGACCTCATAAGAAGACCAACATTCTCAACTAACCTGGACCCCTGAGATTTCTCAGACACTGAGCCACCAACCAGGCAATATACAGGAGCTGGTCCAAGGCCAGGGCAGATATATAGCAGAGGACTGTCTGGTCTGGCCTCAGTGAGAGAAGATGAACCTAATCCTCCCTCAAGAGCCTTGAGGTCTCAGGGAATAGGGAGGCCTGGAGAGTGTGTGGGGGAGTGTGGTTGGGGAATATCCTCTTGAAGATAGGGAAGAGGAGGAATGGGTTGATGAACTGTGGAGATTGGCTCTGGAGGGAGGTAACAACACATTGTAAAAAAAAAAAGTAAAAAATAACAGTAAAGGTTGGACAATACAAGTCAATATGTAGAAAATGAAATGTGATATCCTGAGAGGAGTAAAGATACTCTTGGAACTTCTTGATCCAACATTACTGCTTTAAAATATGTTGTAATTCCAAAAGAAGATCAAAGTAGGTTTTATAAGACTATAAGTGAATATAAATATGGCTTCTTCACCTCAAATTTAATTATTTACATTTGTTTTATGACTGTTCTTGGGAAGGTATGAATACATATCTCTCAAATTTAGATAGAGTAATAATGACAGACTATAGAAAAATTTATACAGAAATGCAGTTTAGAGCATTAATGCATTTGGTTGAGTTTAATTATAGGAATATAGAAATAAGAGTATAGGGTGATTTCTTGGAGTATTTATGGTTCACTGCAGCTGAATTACACAAAAGTCCATCTCAGCATGCTGGGGTTTCCTTAAAGAAAGCTGCATTCCTAGAGCTTCTTGCCTGAATTGCAGTCCCACACCCAATGGGAAAATTGTTGTACTTGTAAGTTTCAGGAATTCCTGAAGCTTGTAAGTTTTGTTTCTTCCAGAGACCTATGATTCTGTTTGCTTTGTGAGACCTAAGGGACCTCCCTCCAGGAAGGAATGTTTCAACTAGGAGGAAATAGATATATTACAAGATTTTAAGGAAAAAAAAAGGTAACTTCTTGTCTGATTTTTGCTTTTGTAGAAATTCAGAACAAGAACACCAATCATATGTAAGTTGAGGTGAGACCATTGCTGCTGCTGCTTCTTCTTCTTCTTCTTCTTCTTCTTCTTCTTCTTCTTATTATTATTATTATTATTATTATTATTATTATTATTATTATTATT
>JANHMN010000016.1:28971691-28991719 GCA_030674055.1 Rhabdomys pumilio | reverse complement strand
TTATTATTATTATTATTATTATTATTATTATTATTATTATTATTATTTCTTTTGTATTTTTCCTTTTTATTGGATATTTTATTTATTTACATTAAAATGTCATCTCCTCTCCTGGTTTGCCCTCCAAAAACCCCACATCCTATCTGCCCTCCCCCTGCTTCCATGAAGGTACTTCTTCACCCACCTACCCTCTCCCGCCTCCCTTCCCTTGTATTCCTCTGCACTGGGGCATCAAGCCCTGACAGGACCAAGGGCCTCTCTTCCCATTGATGTCCAACAAGGCCATCATATGATACATACGCACTTGGAGCCATGGGTCCCTCCATGTGTACTCTTAGGTTGGTGGTTTAGTCCCTGGGACCTCTGGGAGATCCAGTTGGTTGATATTGCTGTTCTTCCTATGTGTTGCAAACCCCTTCAGCTCCTTCAATTCTTTCTCTAATTCCTCTACTGGGGACACCTTGTTCTGTCCAATAGTTGGCTGCAAGCATCTGCCTCTGCATTTGTCAGACTCTGGGAGGGCCTCTCAGAAGACAGCTATATCAGGCCCCTGTCAGCAAACACTTCTTGGCATCCACAATAGTGTCTGGGTTTGGTGTCTGTATATAAGATGGAACCCAGGTGAAGCAGTCTCTGGATGGCCTTTTCTTCAGTCTCTGATATACACTTTGTCTCTGTATTTCCTCCCTTGAGCATTTTGTTCACCGTTCTAAGAAGGATCGAAGCATCCACACTTTGGTCTTTCTTCTTCTTGAGCTTCAAGTGGTCTGTGAATTGTATGTTGGGTATTCTGAGCTTTTGAGCTAATATCTACTTATCAGTGAGTGCATACCATGTGTGTTCTTTTGTGTTCAAGTTTCATAGAAACTTTTGTGGTGCTGATGTACACAGGCTAGATGAAATCAAGCTTATAGTATAATAAAAATTTCATTCATTATGGGATAATTTTTGTACTGAATTAATTTATATGTTCACTCATAAAGTGTTTCTGTTTTAACTTTAAGAACTGTACTTCAATTTCTTTGGTAGATGAATATTATAATAAAGAAATTAACTATAGAGCATTAGAGCATATGCTAAACTTTAAAGTTTATTTTCTTAGAAAAAACTTTTGAAAGGTAGTAGTATTTTCATTTATTTCTAAATAATTAATCTCTGTTGAGAGAAAAGATGTAACAATCAATGTAAAATTCATATAGCAAAAAAAAAACCCCTGTCTACCAATGATTTATTGATTTCTATGAAGAATAGATGGTTTTAAATAAGTCTATTTTTAAAATTTTTGTGATTATATTTTTTTTACATTTCTTTGTTCCTTTCATCCATTCAAACCCATTCAACTCTCCCCCGTCCTTCTTCAGCTCCTCCCACACTCCTTCAAATCCTTGGCTTTTTTTTACACTAATTACTATTATGTGCATGTACAAGTACGTTTATAAATATTATAAGGGTCTGAGAGTAGCTGAAGGATGACCCCAGACTCAGAGGATGCAAAAGTGATGAGTGTTTATTGTGCCCAAACAAGTCATGTTTATGTTTGTGTGGGGGGGGGTGGGGAGCATCCATTCATATAAAATGAAGAACCTAAGATGAACTCTCAGACTCCTTTTAAGCACAGATTGGTGATTTCCAGGAACAGCTAGGTAACTTCTAATATGATTGGTTAGGTAGGCAGCAGTTATATTAATACATTTTTAATTGGTTGCTATATTGATCAGGCTTTAGACAATTTCCAGGAACTGACTTAGCCCCTGGGCTTGTTATATCTCCCAGCAATAGATGCCATGGCCATTTCTGTCACAGATTAATGACCCTTGTTTGAAATTTTCTTGAGAAACCTTGTCTGCTTCTCTGGGAAGCTGAAACTTTTCTAATTCTCAAGTTTTAAATCCCTCATTTGCTCCTTGAGTTTGGCTCCTTCTCAAATCCCTGATTGGGGTTTAGGGGTTGATACTGAGAGATTTTAATAAGATGAGTTGGACTGTGGACACCTGTTCTTTGGTGAACCTTATAAGACTAAGAAGTGGAGTAGACTTTAGTGCCTGTAGCAGTGTGAGTAATCCAGCTGATATTAAGTGGCTCATGGTGGCTATAATCAGCTTAAGCCAGAGCTATAATAGTAAACATCAGGATTTATAAAGTCTTAGCTCTAGAAGATCCTGAGAGTGTCACAGGAGCATCCACCCTGATGCCTCTGGTTGGTCTGGCAGTCTTTGTCATTGAAGATGCAGTTACTGGGTCTTCTTTGGTCCTGAGATTTGACATGAAAGTGATGAATCCACGTTTTTATTCCTTGTCTATCAAGAAGGCCAGAGGGTGGAGTCAATTAAGCATACTTCCCCAGCCCATCCCCCCTCTCTCCCTGCTATTTAACTCAGGACTGCCTTGGGTTTTACTGGGGGTGCATCCAGATCGATCTGCCATGTCAATAAACCCCTTTTGGAAACCCATGGACCCATTTTCTAGAGTTCATTTAGTTAATGTTTCTTTTAGGATCCAATTCATTATTTCTACCTGTCTTTAGCTCTGAGGATAGTAGACACAATGAATTTGTCCGTGTAATTTTAATGAGAGACCGTGTTACCTAACAGATGAAGGTCAACCCATTGCCAGATCCCATCAATGAAGTCAATCCAAACCTTGGGATGATATCTTCCAGGGGCTTCTTGGCTACTGTTGTAGCAGTTTTCATGAAAATGTGAAAAGCTTTGCCTATCTCATGAGTCCAATTTAACATATTTTCCTGCCTCCTAGTGGCTTCATAGAGGCCCCTAGGAATCTCCATAAATTCTGGCACCTGGAGTCTTCAGAAACACATAGAACCCAAGAACACACAAATTTGATGCTGAGGCTCAGGAATGGGGTTATTGAGGATCTTCTCTTTTCATGTCTAAGACAACCAGATATTGTCACCCCTTGAGTAGATACCCATGGTAAGACACAGCCTTTGGGCAGAGCTACACCTTTTTAAAATGACACCTGATATCTTCCAGTCCAGTTCTCTGAGTAATGTGGCAGTCCCTACATATCAAGTGTTTTTATCTGGGGCAACTATAAGGAGGTTGTCAACAAATGACAAGAAGACTATTTGGGGGTGGGCCTGCCAGTATTTACCCAGACCTTCATGGAGTGCCTGAACAAAGGTAGGGATATTTTTAAATCCCTGGAGCTATCTAGTTCATGTTAACAGTCCATTAAAGCCATGTTCTGTGTTTCTCTATTCGAAGGCAAATATGAGATGACTAGCTGAGTTAGTGGCAAGATGAAGAAGGCATCCTTGAGGTCCAGAATTGTGTAAACTTTTGAACAGGTGGCAGACTGCTCAGCAAGGTGTATGGGTTGAACACTGTAGAATGGATATCTTCTACCCTTTTCTTGACTTCTCTTAAGTCCTGCACTGGCTGGTAGTCATAGGAATGTGGTTTTCTTACTAGAAAGAGATGGGTGTTCCAGGCCAATAAACAAGGAACTACTATTCCTTATTCCCAGAATTGGTTTATGTATGGCATTATTCCTAATTTTGCCTCCAAGGGCATGGGGTATTGACAGACTCTGGCTAAACTGGTTCTAGCTAAACTGGCTCAGGATTGTAGTTCAATGTTTGGCTAGCCCCATGGGATTCCTGTCCACTCATACCCATGGTATCTATGCCCATAACCTCTCCAGTAAACACCTTTGTCAGTGTTCAGAGAGGATATGTCATAGAGCTTATATTTTTCCTCCAATGCCACAGTCATGGTATGTATGAAGTCCTTCTCATTAAGAACTTGCACTCCCTCAGGGCCAAAGTGGATTTGTGCTCCCATCTTGGTCATGAGGTCTCGGTCAAAGAGTGGGTATGGGCATCCAGGGATGACCGTAAATGAATGGGAGATCTGTCCCATTCCTAAATCCACCATTCATTGGGTAGTCCATTGATATTGGTTAATTCCAGTGGATGCTTGGACCCAGGTTCTCCTGGACAGGATCCTATAGGATATTTCAAAATTGAATGTTATGTCTATGTGTCTACCAGAAAGTTTATTGATTTCCCCTTTACCTTTAGGTTTACCCAGGTCTCATGGAGGAGGCATGAGTCCTGATACCCCCCAGAAACTTAGTTCTACTATTTCTAGAATATTAGTCTTTTCTTCTTTTAGTCTTTTGAGAAATTTGTTTTCCCAATGAATCATAAATCATTGTTTTAAGATAGGCACATTTGTCTTTTTGAAGAAAAGGCCTTCCCTTGTTTCTTAGAAGGCTTATTTTCCCATACCCTTCCATATGCCTTATTCTATTTTTTTTTTTTACTTTTTTACAAAATATTTTATTTTTTATTGGATATTTTATTATTTTATTTATTTATATTTCAAATGTTATCCTTTATCCCTGTTTTCCCTCTGCAAGTACCCTAATCCATCCTCCCTCACCCTGCTTCTATGAGGGTGATCCCTAATCACCCACTCCCTCCTCACAGTCTTGGCATTCCCCTACACTGTGGCATTGAGCCTCCACAGGACCAAGGACCTCCCTCCCATTGATGCCAGATAAAGACATCCTCTACTACATGTATGGCTAGAGCTATTGGGCCCTCCGTGTGTAATCTTTGGTTGTTGTTTCAGTTCCTGGGAGCTCTGAAGGGAGCTGGTTGGTTGATATTGTTGTTCTTCCTATGGAGTGGAAAACCTCTTCAGTTCTTTCAGTTCTTTTTCTAACTCCTCCATTGGGGTCTCCTTGCTCAGTCCAATGGTTGACTGCAAGCATCTGCCTCTGTATTTGTCAGGTTCTGGCAGAGCCTCTCAGGAACCAGCTATAACAGGCTCCTGTCAGCAAGTATATCTTGGCATCCATAATAGTGTCTGGGTTTGGTGTCTGTATATGAATGGATCCCCAGGTAGGGCAGTGTCTGGATGACCTTTTTATCATTCTGTACTCCACAATTTGCCTCCATATTTACTCTAGACAAGAGCAATTCTGGGATAAAGATTTGGAAATGAGTGGGTGGCCCTATCCCCCAAACAAAGGCTTTGCCTAACCTCTGGATATGGTCTCTACAGATTCTCCCTCTCCTTTGTTGGGCATTTTAGCTAATCTCATATCCCCTGGGTCTTGGGAGCCTCTTGCTTTCCTGGCATCTGGGACTTGCTGGTGGCTACTCACAGTTCACCATTCCCCATTGCTACACACCTCTGTATATTACCCCTATCTCCCCTCATACCTGATGCTGCCCCCATCTATTCCAGTCCCTCTCCAATCTTCTTCCCAATTCTCTCCCTCCTTCTACCTCTTGTGAGTATTTTGTTTCCCCTTCTAAGAAGGACTAAAGCATCCACATGGTCTTCTTTTTTCTTGAGATTCTCATGGTCTGTGAGTTGTATCATGGGTATTTTGACCTTTTTGCCTAGTATTCACTTATCAGTGAGTAAATACCATGTGTATTCTTTTGTTATTGGGTTACTTCACTCAGGATGATATTTTCTAGTTTTATCCATTTGCCTAAGAATTTTATGAAGTCATTGTTTTTAATAGCTGAGTAGTACCCCATTGTGTAAATGTACCACATTTTCTGTATCCATTCCTCTGTTGAAGGACATCTTTATGTTGGAGCGTCTTTTGGGTATATGCCCAGCAGTGGTATAGCTGGGTCCTCAGGTAATGCTATGTCCAATTTTATGATCAAGAATCAACAAATGGAACCTCATAAAATCTCAAGGCTTCTGTAAGGGAAAGGACACTGTTAATAGGACAAAATAGTAACAGACAGATTAAGAAATGATCTTTACCAATCCTGCATTCAATAGAGGGCTAATATCAAATATTAGGGACTAGGCAGGAAGAGAGAAGGAGGAGAGGGAAAAAGGGGGGCTGGATCAGGTATGGAGGAGATAGGGATGTTATACACAGGGAATTTGAACAGAGTTGTGTAGCAGTGGGGCCTGGGAAACTGGGGGTAGCCACCAGCAAGTTTCAGATGCTAGGAAGCAAGACTCTCCCAGGACACAGGGAGATGAAATTAGCTGAAATGGCCAAAGAAGTAGAAGGAGAACCTGTAGAGACCATATCTAGAGGTTAGGCAAGGCCCTCTGTTGGGGGGATAGGATCACACACTCATCTCCAAATTTTTATCCCCAAACTGCTCCTGTCTAAAGTAAATATGGAAGAAAATTGTGGAATAGAGACTGAAATAAAGGCCATCCAGAGACTTTCCTACCTGGGGATTTGTCCCTTATGCAGATACCAAACTTAGACACTGCTGTGGATGGAGAAATTTATGCACAGAAGGGTATGGGGGAATGAGAGAGACAAAGGACATAGGGGGAGCTGAGACAAGGTTATAAGAATAATCAATATGAAATTTACTACTTTATAAACCAGGTAAAAGATATAAATTTTAGAAATTAAATGGAAGATACCATACACAACAGGAAAAAGGCTTTTCTTATATGTCAGGGGTTACTAACAAAAATATTTTAGTGTCTAGTGTGGGATACTTTGTGAGTTTCTGGTATACAGATACTTGCTATAATTACCACCAGAACTAGTTGATAGGACCTTGTTGGTGATATTACCACAGTTTTGTTTTAAGATACTGTAAAGTTAAGCTGGAACTGAGCTGAATGGTCTCCTTGCTGGCTAGCTTTTATGGGCCTGCAAGGTACTAGCTGAGGGAGAAAACGGAGTCAAACTTGTTATGACTGAAGGCCTTATGTGCTCAACAATACTAACCTCCCAGACAAAAAGCACAAACAAAATGGTCACATTTTGGGAATCTTAATTGTTCTTTGATTGGATTGGAGTCCTGTTTCACAGGAGGTGAGCACGTTTGGTACTACAAATACAGTCCAAAACTTAACGCTAAAGACCACCTTGGACCTGGGGGAAATTTACTACTGTTGTGTAGTTAAATTGGGATATACCAGTCATCTAAATATGTTTATACCTACACACAAAGGCTACTCTTAGCCATAATCAAAAGCTCTTCTGAGTCAGTTGTATACATGGTGTTTTAAACTATGAATTCTGGGGCTCAAGCATACAATGAACAAGGATCAGAAAGATTTTAAAAATTAAAAGATGAAGGAATGAGCTATAACATGTCTATAATTGGAGTAATGTTGCTATCCTGATCTTACAGATACTGTAGTTGTCTACAAAACAGTGGCTACTGTCAGTCAAACATGATTTAGGAGGTGCCTCATGGGGCTCTACTTCTTTGTTAAAATTCTGGCTAGTGATAGATTATCTGGGGGAGACAGTCTTGAATTTGGTTTTATACACATGAGCAAATCGTAGCTTCAATGGTTAGTTCTAAACCATGAGCACATAGAGGGCTCTGGTTATGTTCAGTGAGTTAGAAGATAAAACAAAAGGGTATGAACATGAAAGAGGAATTTTTAACAAAAGGTAGGTTATCAGAAATGGGAGGATGGGAGGAAGTTAAGAAAAGATGAGAGTGAAAGTAACGGGGATATACTATACATATCTTGGAAATTGTCAAAGATGATATTTAATACAAACTGTCTCTAAACAATAATAATGTATGAATAAAGAGGCAGAAACTTCCCCTTCTCTGTCTCTCCTCCTATAGTATCAGTTTGTGATACCAATACACTTTGTGACTTAACACTCAGCCAATTAAAAACAGGGGCATTCTGAAGTATAAGTAAAACTTTTTAAATAAATTTCTAATACTTGCATTTTGAGTTTAATAGAGGAAGAAAAAGTTTAGTTTTATCCTATGCATTTTGTATTCTCCTCAACAGTTACAGTTTGTGAGTTTACACTTCAAATAAAAAAAAAAAACAAGCAGACGGAGAAGTGTAACTGTGCTTTTTCAGCTTGCTTCTGATGTGAGGTGAATACTAATATTTCATTCCCTTCAAACGT
Source organism: Rhabdomys pumilio (assembly GCA_030674055.1). Taxonomy (NCBI): domain Eukaryota; kingdom Metazoa; phylum Chordata; class Mammalia; order Rodentia; family Muridae; genus Rhabdomys; species Rhabdomys pumilio. Next base: position 28,983,853 of record JANHMN010000016.1, on the reverse strand, counting down.
GGTGAAAAATTGGTCATTGAAAACACTGAGTATGTTGCTGAGGCACTGCCTAGAACCAATGCTTCATTCATCCTTACTTTCCTTTAAATTGAATTTCAACTCAGAGAGGGGAAAATTGGGAAAAGAAAAAAAAAAGAAAATCAGCAAAAGCAATAAATGTATAGAGAACCTACATTGAAATCTATCTTGTTATATTCTGCTACAAAATGTAAAAAAAAAAATCGGTTTAATTTTGCATTTTTTTTTTCAGTTAAGCACTTGTGATGCAGTTCAAAAATCAATTTGTATGTTTGTTTGAAATCCAGTCTGACATCTGGCTTAAAAAATATATGTATGAAAGATTTAGTTTTCCCGTCTCAGGAAGGTATTGGGAATATAAAGAAATTAAATTTGGTTTATTTCTCACACTTGCAAATGCTGAAAAAATAAAACTATCATGAGTCAATATTGAAAATCTGTTTTATTTTCTTGAAGTAGAGGGAAAGATATGCTGTTGCTATGCAATTATAAGACCTATGATATTTTCCTATGATCATTCAGCCTTGTTGTCTTTAGGTGTCACTACTATCTGTTTGTATATACTCACTATGACTTCTAGAGATCTGAACCACTGTGCTCCTTGAATTTATTGTCTGATGACTTCCAAATTTATTTCTCCCAAGTAGACATGATTCTCATAAGTCAAATTTATAGTAAATAATTCTTTTAATAAAATTATATTATACTTCTTCATATATCCTAGAATCTTAACCACTACCATATTTTCTGTCTTCCTCCTAATCAATAACAAATTATTAATGGATTCACATTCTGATTTTTTCTCTAACCTCTATTCTTTTTATAGAGCCATCACTATTAACTGCATACCTAAGAGTCCCCAAACTATTCCCGCTATATAGTAGCATTACTAAATGATGTTAGCTGTTACACTATTACTTCATTCAAAGCTCTGTGTTGTTATTCTTTTGCTTCTGGGTTAAGTTTCAAAATGAATGTCTGACCCCTTTTAACTCTTTAGAGTCTAATTTCAGCCTTTCTTTTGAAAAGTAATTTTCTCTGTTTTCATATCTTTAAACCATAATTTTGTTTTGAAGCTTGTTGTGTGACATTATAACCAACATGTTCCCTCTTTCTGTGTAGCCATTGAATCTCAAAATATTAATTGCTACTTCCCAAAGAATATTAATTCTTTTGTATGCCCTACTTCCCTCTGAAGTTCTCTTTCTCATCCCTGATCAAGGGCATGGTTATATAGTATTTATCTGCCTTCTAAGATTGCATGAGCTGTCACATCACAAAGAACTAATCTCATTTTTACTATTATACATAATTTAAATGAATCAATGTTTATTTTTCATAAAGTGTCATAATCCAGGGGGAATGCCATGAATATTTTATTAGATGCCATTAACAAAAATAGCTATACTTTCCTTTTTATGTCCTTTAATTTGGATATTATGATTCAGAAAGGATTAAGAATCTCTTTATGGTGTTTGAGATGTAGAGGGAAGTGAATATTCTTTTTAAATTTTTTACTTAATAGTTTTCTTAAGTCTTTGAGATGTCCTGACTTTTTGTTTTGATAAATCTCTTAGTCCAGTTTTTGTTGCCCCATACTCATGGGTATGGACTTTAAAGAAAACTGGCTCTCCTTTGCTGAGAACCCATAGAATATGAATAAATAATCAGCTGATTGTGGGAGCTTTGAGACCTTTCTCCTCAAATCTAGATGTTCACCAGCATGATTTTGTGCTGATCTTGTACTGGTAAGCAGAGATTGTGAGTTTTTGAATTAAGTCATCCTGTGATCCCCAATTTTATTGCCAGAATGCAAAGGTGTGATGTATACACCACATTTATGGGTGAGAACTCTACAGATACTTTTCCAACACTTGACCAGCTGTGAATGTCTGTGATAACTGCTATCAATTGTACAAATAAGATTTTTTGATGAGTTCTGAAAGCTGCAGCAATCTTTTGCTTTAGAGCTAGGAACTTAGAAGCATGTTTATTGAGCACAGAATGGTTCACCGTTTGGGTCCATGATGTATACAAGTATGGGTTCTGTGATGGCTATTCTTGGTTGTCAACTTGACTACATCTTGAATCAGCTAAAACCAAATTATCTTGCATACCTCTGAAGAAATTTTTTTCTCAATTAAATCACTTGAAGTGGGGATATTACTCAGTACTAATCCTTATCCTTGAGATGGGAAGATCCTTTTTTTTTTTTTTTTCACTTGCAAGTCCATCCTTAGCATTGGAGCCTAATTCTTTAGGGTTCTGGCAAACAATGAAAATGAGATGTCTTGTGGACTGAACAACTATGGTATTCTTGGTCCTGCTGTTGGTAGACAGTCATTGGTGGACTCCCTAGGTCACAGGATATAAACCATATATATAACCAATTCAAATTACATCCATTTTAGTAAGTTCTGTCCTTGACTTATACAGGTTCTTGGCTTTAGAGCACTAGGTTTAATTTTTATCCAGTGGGGTGGTCTTTAAATCTAGTCTTTAATAAGTGACTGGTTGCTCTTATAACATCTGTGCAACAATTAAAATGATGCCATATCTTGCCATTCTGGTCATTATTATAGCTAAAAGGTAAGAAAGCTGGGCACCATTTTTAATGACATTGTTTCCCTAGCAGCTAGCATCATCTGAAACTATAGCACCTAGCAACAGGAAGGAAAGATCCTATTTGGTAGCAACCTTATGTCTCCATATATGCCTTACTTTCAAAATATGTGCTGTATTTAGTCTAAGTGTCTTGCTATCAATTTCTGTTGGGCAATCAAGAGCAATGGCTGTATATTCCCTAGATTTTCTTAAAAATGCTATGTACTAATCATTGTAAATCATTGTAAATATGCTTTCCAAATCCAAAAGAGCCACTTGGTCTCAAATTAAAAGTTATTGTGATAATCAGCAAAATAAATGAACTCATACCTTGCACAGTTTGTACATTGAATTTGTCCTTGAGTAACCATACTTGAACTATTAGTTGAAGTGGTTCTTCATAATGGAAATATACATAAAAATAATGCACTGGTATTCAAAGCTAACAGAAATTTTTAAATGTATAATTAAACAATGGGCATATTATCAATGTGAAATAATTCTTAGAACCAAATATATTTAGGAAAATGCTAGTTATTAAAATAATCTAGATTAGTAAGACTAACCAATTCTTCTGTAAAGAAATCTAAAATATATGAAATGAATATTCAAGCTAATAATTTACACATCACTATAAAGTAAACAATGTAACAAGAAATCAAACTTTTAATAAGCAAACCAATATTCATAAAATAATATAATATCTGATAAATGAGAGTATAATTTACACTGAATTGCAGATGTGAGCAGACACCGATCCAAGACACATGTAAGTAGAATTTTCAGCTAGCGTGTGTTGGTAAAGGATAACTAGGTGCTTCTGCTTATTGTTTTGACTTTCAAAAGAAGAACAGCAATGACAACAACAACAATCTAGAACTTTTGCTCTGTAATTGTTCATATGCAAAACCAAATTCTGTCTTTGCTTCAGTTTTAATCCATCCACATTTATAAAAATAAGTTATTTTTATTTTTCAGAAGTTCATATACATTTTTCTTCTCTAGTGATAATATACTTTTATTGTGTATAGTTAATACATTTAAATAATACATTTAAATAATGTGTATTAGCTTCAAAGAAAGGTCCATTTCATTTGATGTCATCTTTGGGTTACTATGGCATCTTGTAGAACTCTTTGTAGAATTCCACATCCCACACAATCTTTACTCCACAGTATTAATGGACAGTATTGTTTCCTGTGTCAGATATTTATGAAGCTGTTCAGAGTAATGGAGAGAACAGAAAATGAAGAGCAGTTTTTTTTAATATAGATTTTGGTGCAAATGATTGAGTGGAGAAAATATACGAAATGAGTACATAATAAATCATTAGATTTATGTAAAATTTAGGACGGCAATGACAAAGGGAAATCAGTGGTTCTTGATAATGGGTTGGCAGAGAAAAAGTCATAAGAGAGCGGGTGGTGATTTGATGCTTATGTGTATATTTGTTATTTTGTCTGTGATAATCATTTCAATGTGTATTTATATAATAAATCAAAAATCCCACATTAAACTCTTTTTTCTTTTAAACTCTTTTGTAATTATAATTCAAAAAATTTATAGAATTGTATACATTTAAATATGTAAATCAAAATTTTCAGTTATACTTTACATTAAAGCTATAAAACCACAAAGGCCAATAGTATACATACTTCTTTAAAGATTTTTTTAATTTACATATATGTGTGCTTACATCGATGTAACTGAAAATGGTGTTACCACTGCTTGTGAGCTACTCAAAATTTGAGGTTGGGAAACAAGCTTGAATCCTCTGAAAGCGTATAAAGATGTCTTATCCACTAAGTCATGACTCCAGTTCTAACACTGTAAATATTTCTGTTGCAAAAATAGGAGCAATAACTTTTTTGCTGCTTTTCAATATGTCATAATGATTCATAAATACAAATGGAGGATCCCAAGTAGAATCACTGGAATTTACAGAAAAATAAAGAGCAGTATGATAGAGAGAGAGAGAAAGAGAGAGAGAGAGAGAGAGAGAGAGAGAGAGAGAGACAGAGAATGTGTATCAAGTCAGTATTAACTTTCAGCACTGCTTCATGAGCTGTGATATTAGCAACTTAATGAATAGAAGAAATCAGTCTTTGTGTCTCCCAGACAAACAAACGTGTCGTATCTCTCTTCAAACAAAAGTAGACTCAGAATCACTTTAGTCTCCATTTAAAGATCTGTGCTACCAAAGTGGCATAAAACAATGAACTACAAAGGAAGAACCAATTCAGATATGAACATACTTGGTTTGATTGATGATGGCTAGCAACAAAAAGCAGGGCAACAGTTGTTGTCAAAGGAAGAGTCACTGTGATTCCCAGGGTTCAATTCTGTGGACAATGGCAGTTTTCAGCATGTAATGCATTTTCTCTACAGATGGCATATATTATTGATGACTTCTCACATGAAGGATCTACCATTATGTTCGGATGAGACAAAAGCAGCCTCATTTCCATCCCTGCCAAAAACAGTGTCCTGTTATTTCTAGGCATGCTCATATTCCAGGATGACTTCTGTGGGTTCTCTACCATTTCCGTATTCTAGGTTCTAATGATGTGGCCTTGCTTTGAACCATAGAACAACGTTGCTTTTGCCATGTTCTACATCAATGAAATATCATGACTGTGTACATTCACTTCAGACTACTACCACCCCCACACCAACTCTCGACAATAACATTCATCCTTCTCATACCCAGGCCTCTACCAAGTAACCTAGCTAACTTGTCAAACTCTGGAACTGCAGTAGCTTCTTTCTTGTTTGAATTCTGAATCAACAAGTAGTGGTATCATCTTTCACATTTCTATTCATATACCAGTTCCATCACTGGTATAGAATAAAGAATAACCCATACCCTCGAGCTTCAGTTTCTCTGAGCACACTCTGGACACTAGTTCTGTTACCATCAACTCTGTAGCTACCATAACATTACATGTATCTATGCTTCAGGAAGTAGTTTCCTGGCTCATTGACAAAGCATTTATTTTATGCTGTTACCAATATTGCAATGGCGTTACTGATGACTGTCTTGCCCTACACCCTGGAAGAATATTCTGTCTTGCATGTCTGTTTTATACTAGATGTATAGCCAGTGTATAGCATGGCATAACGTAGAATGATTTTATCATTCAAAAGCTAGACCCAGTATGAACAGGAATACCTTTGGTTTCTACTTTCCTGATGAGAGAAACAGAAAAGAAGTTCCTACTGAAGAGGTTATGAGATTCCCCAGGAACTTATCACAAAGTATTTGAGAGTCCTGTCCATTATTGCAGACCACCACAGGTATATAAACTAAAGTCTTACCTAACTTTTATCCGTGGTAATCTAGGTGCTAGATTTGCATACCGAGAACATGTTGAACCATTTGTGCATACTCACAGGTGACTCAGATGCTACACTTATACTTATCTCTACCCAAAACAAAAAGTAGTCTTTAATGAAAATTACGTATAATATCTGAAATGAGAAGCTTTTCTTTATAATGCATAAATACCAATACAAGACAATAAGAAATCAAAAAAGATTCAAACTTACAAATAAGCAGGCACACATACAAACACACTTGCATAAATAACAATGAGTAAATAAATACAATCATTAAATTTAAATGAACACATAGAAAAAATTAAGTAAAATTATAAAAATAATACATGTTTCATGGGAAGTTTTAAAAGATGATTTTTCAGAAAAAAAGAATATAACAGAATTTGTGGAACTGAATGTAATATAATGAATAGAATGGAAAATTTAATAAAAAGTGACAAGGAGAATTGTCTAAGCATGAGACAGAACCTCTGAGCTTGAAAAGAGCCAGGTCTAACTATCAAGAAAGGAGTAAAAGGGAAAAAAGATGAAAATAAATGAAAAGAAGAAACTAAAGATTGCATAGTACATTAACCAGAGATATAACCTTACATTATATACATGACAGAAGAAAAAATAAAAATGAAAAATTATTTAACTATACCATTGCTTATAATTTCTGAATTCAGGTGCATGAGATGCCTCAGTCGATAAAGTACTTGCTGCCCGAAGCCTGAACCCTTGAACCTAAGGTTGAAACAGAGAAAATGGAAGTTGTTAGAAGCAGCAAAGACTGGAAACTCATTAGAACAAGACAGAATGTAAGATTTTTTTCAAACTAGAAAGAAAATATCAATTCAACATTCAAACTCACTGCTACAGAAATGGAAACTATAACTTAAAATTTTATTTTATGTTATGTCTATGCATGTTTGGCCTACATTTATGTTTGCATTTCACTTGAGTCCCTGTTTTTCTCAGAGACCAAAAGAATGTATCAGATCACCTGGCACTGGAATTATAGGTAGTTTTGAATTGCTTGGTCTTGTGGAGGCTTGATGGCTCTGCATAATTTTTAAATGAACTGGGTATAATGTATAAAATACATCTTGTTTCAGCAACAGTATTAGTTTTTGCTGGAAAGCATTCCTCCTCTTTTCTCTCATGGATACAGGATGATATAAACCAATTCATCGATACAGCAAAATACCAAGAGTATTAGGCAAACTCTCAACACTGAGAACTGGGGATTTTAATAGTTGTGTTCTATTTGTTGTTGTTGTTTTTTTTTTTTTTTTTTTTTTTTTTTGGTTTGGTTTCTTTCTGTTTCCTTTCTTTTGATTTTATGAAATGTGAGAAGTTTCTTCTCTGCAGTTCTATAATACTGTGTGGTGTATGGAATTCAGTTTTGCTCTATAGAAGCTATTAATTTGACCTTTTAGCCTCAGGGGTTGTAAACCTTTATGTTATATCAAATGAATTAATAAAAGCTTCATGATGTACTTGCAGCTCTTTCATATCTAGATAATTTTAGAACAATCTTGTGTAACTTCTGAGCTTTAGCCAATTCTTCCATTCTATTTACAGACCAAAATTTCCTTCCACCAAAAGAAAACTTTAAATTTAATCGAGAATTTTCATCTACTCTTGACCATAATAGCGATTATGAACTATTTACCTGATTTCTGAAAATACTTTTCTTTTCCAGAGTCTATTTAAACATGTATTGTTTTCATGGTTGTTGATGTCTTTTACTATGTAATTCTTAAAAACCTACTGTTTTATTCAGCAATGAATATGAATTTGGGTTGCCTAGAATTAACACATTGAATCTTGTCAATATTCCTTCATATATGAAGTAGGAAAGAAATACATGGCAGTCATCTGACTAGGACCAAATGTTTGTGGCTGTGTCACTGCAGTGGTAGAAATAAGCATTTCTTCGGTCTGGTTCAGTTTCCTCTCGAACATAGAAAACAAATTACTTCTTCCTTGGAATTAAGGTCTTTGACTTTATTTATAATAAACTCATGAATTTGGAAAATCCTGAACATTTCAAAATGCACATTGAAATTATCCACAATTAAAAATGAATTTAATTTACTTATTTTATTTAGAGACAATTCCTTAATTATAATATTTTTAATGATGTATTTAAAAAATCATTGTGATGTTCATCTGAAGCACTGTATTTTTTATGTTTAATGGTGCTGTAGATAAGTATTGCAATTCACCTTATAATATATGAGCAAGGATAGACTACTTCAAATAATTCTTAGTATGTTTTTTTTACAAAACAATGTTTAGCAACAAAACAAATTGCCAAAGTTGTGAGAGTGCAATCTGAGGGGAAAAAGACTTATACATCATTGTGACAGAAAATAAAATTGGATAAATGTTGACAAAACAAACTGTTCTGCCAGGCAACTCACTATTGGATAGATTGTGTAGTAGTTTTATCTGATTCTACACCACACCCATCGCACAAAGCTTTATTGGAAATTGAAAGAACAATCCATTAGCAAATAGGAGACATATAAAAACTTGATTTTTCTTTTCATATGTAACACTCAGAATGTTTTCATAATTGTAATTAAAAGTCTCAGTAACAAAAATTGAAAATGAACCCATTACTTTGAAAGAGAGGCAGGTATATGGGAGGGTTTGGAAAGAGGAAGGAGAAGGAAAAGATGAACATATACTTTAAATTCATAATTAAAATAAAAAATGGATATAAAATAAAAGTAATGTAAAATAGAATTATGACTATAATATCATAAAATAAACAGCCCGATCATGACAAAATGTCTATATAGGCCTAATAATTCAGGGTCGTCAATACTCATAAAAGTTTTGGCTAGGTGTCTATAGTTTATATTTGTTCTCAAGTACATCAATAGTAATTTGGTGAATACCATTGGCAATGATACAAACTGCCTACTGCATTCTCTTTTTAATAATCTAAAACACACAAGAGCCAAGGATAGATACTCTAATTATACCTGATCACTAGGAATTGTGAGTAATGTTGAAACTCTCTAGGAGAAATGCCTGCTGTGGACTGTGGAAATATGGAAGATGTTTCTTCTTTTAGTTACTTTGTGTGTGTTGCGTTGGAACCTTATATTATGTTGATGTTACCTTTGTTGATACCTTTTGATGTTATAGTCAATATGTTGAATATAATCAAACATATCATTAAAATGAATCTATATTTGTTTTTTATATGTTTTCCAAACTATCTGAGAGATGTTTGCATCTTTCCTTTCTCCCGAGTCACTTCTCTGTCCCGATCCTGCTTTGCAATATCTAGTTGGAATGCAAAACAATAATTTTAGTTTTAGCTGCAAATATGGAGAAAATATAAAAGAATATATTTTATGTGACTGGAGAGTTATAAGGAAGATTAGTGAAGCCATGAGGAAGACAGAGAAAGCAGGACAATGTTCTATGAAGAATGACTCAGGAGTAAGCTAAACCAACACAGCATAACTAAAACATAGAGATGACGCTATTATTATACAAATTGTAACTTTAAATAGTCTGAGATTGAATTATCAATTAAAACTGATAATTACCTCTAAAAATAATAAAACTTACTTGTAGATAGGCTTCTTCTTTTCAAGATCTTCTAATAGGATTATTAAGGTAATTTGTGTCCTAGTTTATTTTCTTACAGGCAGTATGCCATCGTAGATCAAAGTTTTTGTAGCTGACTTGGTGTTTATGTTTCTCTTTTGGCAGCTTATACTATACCATCCCTCACCAAAATGCTAGAATTCAATGTGAAGCCTTTATGCTGGTACCAGCTAGGACTGGAAATATTCAGTGAGTTGTGTGGTTGTTGTCTTCATCAGTGGGGCCCTGCTGTCAGATTTTGGAGAGCAACTGATTTCCCTTGGACACTTTTTTGGCAAAATCTCAGTTAGATGTACCCTAATCCCAGTAGTGAAAGTCTTGTTTGGTGGGGAGAAATGGCCTTTGAGACTTTTTTCCTCATTATTTGGTCATTTCATTAAGATCACCTTAATATATGTATATATATTTTAGGATGCTTCTACTGTTTTTGATTTCCATAGCACCCTTCAAATGCCTATTACTTTTGGCTGTCTCTTCCAGGATTCCATCCATCACTGCAGTTGTCCTCTTCCCCCTTTCAGACATGAAACTTCCTTCCAGGCACTCTAGTCATCTATAAGTATTTTATTTCTCTTTTCTAAGAAAATTCATTTGTTCCATTCATTCTATACCAAGCATCTGTGAGTCTATGGATAGTAGCTTGGTTATCATTGACTTAAGTGAATACATACAATATTTCTCTTTAAGGTTTTAGATACCTCACTCAGAATGATATTTTTTCTAGTTCCATTAATTTGCCTGTAAATTCCCCTTTTCTGATGATGTCCTTTTTCTGTGGCTGAGTATAATAATCCATTGTGTAAATACAACATGTTTCTCATCCATTTTTATTGAGGTATATCTATATTATTTTCAATATTTGACTGTTATCAGTAAAGGAGCAATGAACATACTGAGGAGCAACAAACACAAACGTAGTCTTTATTGTAAGATGAAGCATCCTTGGGTATATTCTCAAGAGTTGTATAGCTAGGTCTTCGGATAGATTAACTACCATTTTCCTGAGGAATCAGCACACTGATTTAAATAGTGACTACTATTGCAGTATGAGCACACACACCCACCAGTAATAAATGGTTTTTCCTTCTTTTTTCCCACAGCCCCACCTGTATGAGCTGTCAATATTGATTTTTATTTTAGCCATTTTGAGTGGAAGATGACATCACAAAGTAATTTTCATTTGCGTTTCCCTGTTAGCTAAGGATGATGAACGTTTTAAGTGATTCTCAACTAACTAAGTTTTCCCTGTGTTCAATTACCCTACCTCCTTATATGGCCAGAGTAGCCAGTGGATTTCCAGGGAGTACCTGTTGTTTTTGTTTTTGACTTTTGTAGTTAATTTTTTGAGAACTTCATGCTTGAACTTCTCTGTATAATTTCCTTGTTTTCTCTCCCTTCAATTCTTGGCATGCCTCTCAAACACTGTCCCACCAAATGGTCTCTCTTTGTAGAAGTATTATCGTCATACAACCACAAGCATACTTATGCATGCTAGAACATTCTAATACACATTCATGTACACATGAATTCATGTACACTCTCACACACACTCACATGCACATGTATGTATAATCTACTTTGTGCATTTAGCATTAATCATATGTACAAGTGTCCAGGGTTAAACACATAGATAAGTTGTAAAGCAAATGCTAAGAAAGCAACAAGACAATATAATACTCCTTGCACTATTAGTCTTTATTTAAAGTTTTATTTTGTAAATAATTATGATAACCTTATCAATTTCACTTGACTCTCACTTGTACTCTTACTTAACATTCTAATTAGAACATTTGGAAGACGATGTGAGGTATCTTGAATGAAATAATCATCTTTAATACAACTTTAATTATTGCCACAGAGTTACAACCATATATTTTTCAAGCTATTCAAGAGCCCCTGTTGGAAATATTTGCAAAATGAGAGGATATACGCTGCACTCTAAATTATAAGTGCCTCAAATAGAAACTTGTCAGAAAATTCAAACAAACACATGGAAAGGTAGCTGTTTGAGTAAAACCAATAAAGAGGTAAGGTAGAATAATATTTTTCCAATCGTTTTTGCTAATACTTGGGAATTTCCATATATTTATATAATACAAAAAGCAAAAAGAAGATAGTTTGTTGTTCAGCCAGGTAAAGACCTATTTATTGTTTTATATTTAGCTATTTGCCTATGTGTCTATTATTATAGTCTGCATAAACTTTGTGTGATATGTAGAGGTATGTGTTTCTTGGAATAGCCTGGGAAATTTCAGAGAGGTCCACTAACACCTGAGAATTTTAATGGATTGACAAATTTTAAAGGAAATGCCTTCTAAACACATACTTTTAGGATGGTAAAAAAATAACAATAATAAAAATGAACTTAAAAAACAACTACCTTTGAAAAGGGCAAAAAAATAAACAATGAACTACAATTTGTGTAAAGGGCAAAACCAAACAAACAATAAAAATCAACCAAAAAATTGCAAGCCATAAAATCAGATGTGAGCCCACTGGGTTTGCAGACAACCCATGTCTACTAATAAACAAGCAAACACACACACACACACACACACACACACACACACACACACACACACA
>JANHMN010000016.1:28948106-28971681 GCA_030674055.1 Rhabdomys pumilio | reverse complement strand
ACACACACACACACACACACACACACACACACACACACACACACACATACACACACAAGCAAACAGAAAGCTATTGCTAAAGTTCATGTGTGTGCTGAGTTGATGTAACTGTGTGATAATAAACTAAGACTTTTATAGAACACATTGTTATTTCAGAAGACATGAAAAAAGTAAACTTCATAAATAACTCCAGAAAACACTAAATAACATTTCACAAAATGAAATCCTGGCCCTGTTCACACATGAAGCAAATATGAACCAGGATAATAGTCTTTTCACATGAAAATAAAAGGTGCCTCAAATAAAAAACTCAAAACTAAAAATAGATAATATATAAAAAATCTGTTTGTTTTCTTATGAGAGACAGAAAATCTCTCATAAATGGATCTTGATAGGAGAGGAAGTGGAGAAGAACTTTTGAGGAGTACAGGGAGAATAAATTGTAAACCAGATATTCTATATGAGAAAAGAATCTATTTTCAATAAAAAGAAAAGAAAATGAATAAGAAACTAATAAAAATAAAAAATTGAGTATATATATATATATATATACACACACACACACTACAAAATTAGTAAATTAAATATTTACACAGTCATCCATTATATCAAAATCTCCACAGAGTTGCCATCCTAGATGCATATATGGAATTTAATAAAAATATGATTAAATGAGTGTATGAAGGACTTAAGCTGTCTTTACCATATCTTAGAAACTAAAACTAATATTGCATTAATCAAATACTATTCTCTAAAAGAGATTTATTTGTAAAGATATATAAGAAGTTAACTTTCCTTGAGATTAAGTATTACTTATAACTGGTTCTCTGTATTTCACAGATTATTCAATTTTTCTGTGACTTTTTCTAATGCCTGCAATAAAAACTGACACATGCCATTTTTTATTGGATATTTTATATATTTATATTTCAAATGATATCCCTTTTCTCGATTTCCCCTCCAGCAACCCCCTATCCTATTCTCCCTCCCTCTGCTTCTCTGAGGGTTCTGCCCCAACACCCATCCCACCTCCCTTCCCCGGAATTCCCCTACAGTGGGATATCGAGCTTTCACAGGACCCAGGGCCCCTGCTTCCATTGATGTCCAACAAGGCCATATGGGACTGGAGCCATGGGTCGTTTCATGTGTACTCTTTGGTTGCTGGTTTAGTCTCTGGGAGCTCTAGGGGTCTGATTGGTGATATTGTTGTTCTTCCTATGGGGTTGCAAACCCCATCAGCTCCTTCAGTCCTTTTGCTAACTGCTCTATTGGGGTCCATGTGTGCTCAGTCCAATGGTTGGCTGCAAACATCCACCTCTGTATTTGTCAGGCTCTTGCAGAACCTTTCAGGAGACAGCTATATCAGGCTCCTTTCAGCAAGCACTTCTTGGCATCAAAAATAGTGTCTGGGTTTGGTGTCTGTATAAGGGATAGATCCCCAGGTGGGGCAGTCTCTGGATGGCTTTTCCTTCACTCTCTGCTCCACATTTTGCATCTGCATTTCCTCCTGTGATTATCCCCTCCCCCACCCTTCTAAGAAGGACTGAAGCACCCACACTTTGGTCTTTCTTCTTGAGCTTCAGGTGGTTTGTTAAACAACGACTTCATAAAATTCTTAAGCAAATAGATAGAACTAGAAAATATCACCCTGGGTGAGGTAATGCAGTCACAAAAGAACACACATGGTTTGCACTCACTGATAAGTGGACACATGACATCTTACAAACATATATCTCCACATAAGTCCAGGATAAGTGGTTAACGAACATAGGAAACTTTCAACAACAAAACATTTATATATGGGCTCTATGTATACTTAGTGTTATGACCAATATGTCAGCTGATATGCACATATGAACACATGGTTCAGTATCATTTAAAGAAAAAAGTAACAATGAAAGAATTATTTCACACACACACACACACACACACACACACTGAGAGACAGGAGCAGATGGATCAGGAGTTCAAGGCCAATCTCTTACACATAGTGAGTTTCAGAAGAGCCTTTACTTCTTGAGACCCTGTAATTCATATATAAAATGAAAATAAATGAATCAAATAATGGATAGAAAGAAAATTATAGATTATAAAATACAAAATAAAAATAGTATAAAATGGATAGAAAGAACATTAGTAGTTAAGAAATAGAAATGTAATTAGTGAATTAAATTGTGTGACATGGCTAATAGTTAAAATTACAATTGAAGAAAATGTTCTGGAATTTTAAAGTAAAAAACAACCAAGTGAATACACTGAAGTTAAGAATTTTGAAGAATCATTTTAGAAAATCATTTAGATTTATAAGTAGTTATTCAAAGTAGTATTTTGGAATCCAAGAGTATTACTAATCAAAACAATAGACAAAAAATAAGTTAATATTTCCCTTCAATTTGCGAAATGTATGACAATGTAAGTGGACAGATACTCTAAGGGGAAAAAGAATGATTTTATTGAATGAATTTAAATTTTTTATTTGAGAATTATACAGCAAACAGAAATTTTTGGTTTTCATATTAGGATATCAAATGCTCAGTGGGAAGAGAGAACAAACATAGATGCATACTTCCAGAGAAGCAAAAATGTTATGTAAGTATAGTGTAATGTTAGAAAATACATTGGCATTGCATAAATAATTAATTCGTCTGTAGAAAATGCATCTATCAGTGAAGATATTAAACCAATAAAAATTTCTATATCGATTTATGGTAACTAGAATCAGAACATTCAAATGCATAAAATATTTTCTTAATGTATGACTTTAAATAATGCCTTGACAACCATACTACTATCTGAAACATTACAAGCTCTACGTCATTTCATGTATTCATCAACATTTTATAGATTATATTAGCTAGTGCAATGGGTCAAGAAAAATCAGTACTGATAAGATCATTTAAAATGTCCATCAACATTAACAGACAAAGAAAATATGTTGTACCTACCATTTTCTTCAACATTATAGAAAAAGTATATCATAATACTCTCATGTAAATGAACAGAACTGGAAATCATTCCATGAAATCAGCTATTTAAGAAAAAGACAAGATGCAAGCAAAACATTCATACAAATAAAATAAAATTAAAATCATAAAGTGGAGAGCCATTGATGACATTGAATTTTAGATAAGCACTATCACAAGCATAAAATACACACTCAAATATGTGTCACGACACACAGAAGTGATTTAATATATTCAGATATAAGGAGAATGTTGCAAGTTTACTTGTAATTACTATTCCATGTTTCATATGAACCTGATCCTTGCATGTTCATATCCTGAGAGGTCATAGTCCTAATTCTCTTAGGACACCGAAGGGTGAGAACACTTTTTACTATTAAGCATACAGCTGAACATCTCAGCTCTACCATGCTGATGTTGAATAATTGCTATTGAATTTTGCTCACATAAGTTCTTGTTCATGTTTTAGATTGAAGTGAGGAATTAATTTGTCTAGAATATTCCTTTTATTGGAACAGATACAGTTACAACAACTCTAATTAAAAATCACATTAGCTTAAAGGAAGAAAATCAGAGATGCTTTAAAGGCCAAACATAATGGATGAATTACTTGAGAGCACCAGACTGAATTTATCAAAGCCAAACATAAGCATCAATGTATGTTTAGATATTTATATCTCACAGCATTTGTAGGTATGCATCATAAATTTAATTGGTTCATCTCTTAAGAATTTTATAATCCCAGAGAAAGGACTTCCAAGTGATATTGGACAGCATCATTTAGGTGTCACACTATTTAATTAAATAGTGTGACTTTTGACATCATTAATATTCCCTTGTTTCTACTTTCAAAATAGTGTTTTCTGCTCCATGAAGTCATTGGTCTATCCCCTCACATGTCCTAAATACTATCTTAATGATCATGGCTTGGAGCCTTCTCAAGAGAATTTGCATTTTGCAAGATTCTTGAAGTACAAATGTCATGGGTCATATTTCTGAAGGACAATAGAGAGGCTATAAGGCCTTTCTAAAATTCTTGAAGTCATGTTATCGTCTATACCCTTATGCTTGAGTACAATCGCCCTATGCACCTTTAGTTTAACCTGAAGCATGACTCTGCATATCAATGGCCTTATGTATCTTCTGGAAGAGTGAACAGTTTCTAAATTTTATATTCTTTACTATAATCACTTTTATTCTTATTTAATTCAAAATGTCATGCTTTTATTATTTGTATAGATGTAATTGGAGTAAATTATAACCACATAGCTATTCTTAAAACACATCTGTTTAAATAAGTGTCTTAAAGCCTGCCCCTTCATGAATGCAATAGACATGGTACTTCACCTGCATGCCAATTTGTTTCTTAATGAGGTTATTCCTGTGAACTGCTCCACATTGTTTCCTCCTGTTTCTCAGAAATCACGGAAGACACACTATAATTAGGTATGAAGCAAAATGATTCTAGAAATCTAAAGTAAAAATTCTCTCTTTTTCCTTGCACATGGATGTTTGCTTCTGAAAATATATAAATATGGCATGTATTATCTTTCTAATTTCTAATATTTCTTATAATTAGAAAATTATTAATTCATTATTATTTTTTTTTTGGTGTCACACGCCTTTAATCCCAGCACACTTGGGAGGCAGAGGCAGGCGGATTTCTGAGTTCGAGGCCAGCCTGGTCTACAAAGCGAGTTCCAGGACAGCCAGGACTACACAGAGAAACCCTGTCTCGAAAAATCATTACTTTGTATAATAGCTGAGCTATTACTTCTGACAAGCATGTGATTGCTTTAAAATTATGTTCAAAATAAAAATAAACTTAAGAAAAATAAATTTGAAAATTTTCAGATGTTGGTAACAGTATCTGGTATCTACTTTTAGAAGGCATATAGTAAACACACACACACACACAATTTATTTTGATTTCTTATTAAGAGACTATTATTATATTATTTATTATTAAGAAAGTTTATTTAGGAACTAAAATTTACTTATCGTTTTAATCCTCATTGGATTAACAGTGCTAAAATTAAAAAATATATTCTGTTTTAGTTGATCTTTTTATTTTATATTCTGATAAAGCATATTGTATTGTTCTTATAAATGCTACTTCCTTATTTAAAAAAGAATCTTTATCTTTCCATTTAAAACTTTGTATAACAGTATTGATAACTATAAGTACAATGTTTTGCTGAAGATATTTTAAGGTTGTTAATCTTAAATAACACAAATATTATTTTCTTGAATTATGAGTAATGATAAAAGTACTTTAAGAATTTACTGTAGTATGTATGTGTATGTGCTTGTGCATACAATAAAAAAATAATAGTTATTTTTTTCTGTTATTTTTGTTATTATAATTAAATTACATTTATCACTTTATCCTTTTCCTTTTCTTCCTCCAAACTCTACCACATACCTCTCTCTAAATTCCTTCATATTCATACCCTATTTAAAAAATAAGTGATTGTGCATGTTTATATTTGTATACCATACACACACACATACACATATACCTATACCTATACACATATATATTGCTATGATTTGAAAAAGAGTATTCTAACATCTGGTTGATAGTTATTGTGTAAAAGGAATATGAAATATAAACAATTGTTTGTTTCAAGTGATCAGGTAATTTAAATATTCATCATATCAAATTCATGTACCTTATTTGTGTTCAGATCTTTCAAATTCTTCTCTACTAGCTATGTTTCACAAATACTATTAATTACTGAAACCAGAGTTCCCATAATGTGCTACAGAGTATTTGCAATTTCTATTCCTGCCCATGTGCTGCTGCTCTCTTTCATTTTGTGCCTTCTCTCTCCACTTGCTAGTCTCTCATGATGTTTGTTAATCATCTTTCTACCCATAAAATGATCATAGATTTTATCTTCCACATATTAGTGAAAACACCCAGAGTATATGTCTTTCTCCCAGTGGTTCATTTGCTAAGTGTCCTGTTGGGCCATGGAAGGGTATTCTGCTTCTTGGGTTGTGGGTTTGGCTATGCCCCAGAACTCAAGCTCCTGTCACGAGGTCTAATCTCCATTCCATCTTTACCCTTCAGTCAGGTACACAGGTGTTGGGCCCTAGAGAGATTTATATACTAATGAAGTACCTGAAGGCCAGAGGGTGGAGCCAATTAAGCATTCCTTCCCAGTCCCTCCCCTCTCTTCCGCTCCCTATTTAACTATGGTCCCACCTGGGTTTTGGGGGGTGTGCATCCAGATCCATCCACCATGCCAATAAACCAGTTTTGGAAACCCAAGGACTTCCTCATGTGTTGGGGCCATGCCGTGAGGAACCATGGTAAACAGCCTGGCCTAACTTCCAGCTGAAGGAACCCAGGGCGTTCTCAGCCAACTACACACAGACTGGCGGGAGGAACTCTGCAGTTCCCTGGCTGAGATTTTATTTTTTTTCCTACAGTGTCCTGTATGATAATCAATGTTATAGAAAATGATTGGATTGTGGGCAACTATATTCCATTAGGTCGATAGGCCACATTTTCTGCAGATTAATTCTGCTGTATGTCACCTCAGTCTATTCTCTACTTTGGTTTTAGGGATAGTGCTACAATGAACATGTGACTTTAGATATGTATTTGAATCTTGATTATCATATATATATATATATATATATATATATATATATACATATACATATGTATACATATATATATGGTGGTCTGTATGAGACCACCTTATAATGGCTTTCATAGGCTCATACATTTCAATACTCAGTCCCCATTAGTGAATCTGTTTGGGAAAAATTAGATGGTGTGATCAATCTTGTTGGAAAAAGTATAGCACGGGAGAAGGACTTTGAGGTTTCATAGGATCTACCTTACAGTTAGCGCTTTCTGCCTTCTACTTCTGTGAACCCTCAGCTGTTCCTGGGCCCATGCCCTCAGTTCTCAATCATGAACTCAAATCCTTTGAAATCATAAGCCAAGATATGTGCTTTATTTTATGTCACCTTGGTTATGATATTTTTTTGCAGCAGTAGAAACATAACTAAGACAGAAGTATATATACTCAGCATTGGGTTCACATGTTAGTTCTAACATAAGCTGTTTGAGGAACCTCTATGCTATTTTATACAGGTTCTCTACTGGCTTACATTCTATTTACAGTGTATCATAATTCCTTTTTCTCAGAGTCCCCTTCAATATTTTCAATTATTTCTTTGTTATAATAATGTTTTGCCAGTCCAAGACCTTGTAAATATTTTATTTTATGAAGTAACCATGCATTTGCCATGCATAATTTTATAGTTTGAAGTAAATCTAGTTGTTACATTTTCTTTGAACATTGAGTTGTAGGAGAAGAATCATAACCTGTATGTTTTGTATGTATGAAACACTTTGTTCTGTCAGCTGTATGATAAATAATAAACAAATACATAAATGGATAAATAAATATAATTAGAGCTTAAGCAGTTTTGCATATCATTGAGCACCCATTTCTTTCAAATGTTAGAATTTCAATAAACTATGCCAGTTTTTTCCTTCTCGTAAATATTTCCCTTTTGAATTTTTTCATAGGATGTATTTTGATTTTATTATTTCCCTTTCCTAACTTATTTCAGATATTCCTACATTTCTATCTACTATCTCTCTCTGCCCTTCTCTGCCACTCTCTGCCTCTCTCTATCTGTCTCTGTCCCCCTCCATCTCTGCCTTGTTTTCTCCCTTCCTCCCTCCCTCTCCCCCTCTCCCTCTTTCTCTGTGTGTATATGTGTCTTTCTCTATTGTTTCTTAACTCTCTCAATCTCTTACACTTTATAAAGAAAAACAACCACGAAGTAAAATTGAAAAACATGAAAGTCATCAAAAAGGATACTAGATTTAAATAAAATAGAGTAACCAAGAACAAGCTATGTGAGAATGTAAAATCAGGCTTCCCAGATCCCAGTTTATGTCTATAATAAATGGTTCAAAGTCCTCTCCCAATTCAGAAAAGACATGAGCTAGAAATCAATTACTGAATTTCATAGAAATTTCAAAGAAAGGTGTGATTAAATCTAGAATGTTGCAGTTCTTTTTAATGAAAATACAAATATATCTTCAAAATTATTCCCAGAATTTAAGTTTTATTTGAATATATGTTGAATTAAATTTGACAAATTAATCACTATGGTACTCCAAATGAATATTTTATAATTGGAAAAGAAGAAAAAGACCACAGAAAATTTAGAAGTTGTTCATGTTTCTTCTTTAGTGTATTGTGTGCTATGGTCTAGAGAAAATATAATGAATAAAACATTGTTCTTGCTCTCAAACACCCCAGCATTTGAAGGGTACAAGAAAAGGAAAGGTGAAATGAAATATGTTAAGCTACAAAATGAAATATTAACATAATGCTGAATTATCATAAATAGAAAATGCTTTTTCCAGTATTTATCTGACTTCACTTAGAATTTTGTAAGCCAGAAAATTTTAACTGTTCATACTTAAGTGGCCATTTCAAAGGGGAAAATCAATAGAATGTAAATAAAACCTGTAGCTTTTACTGGATAACACACTGCTCATTATATCATAAAAAAAGTATCATCAGATTTTAAATAACAGAATGCATGAGTTGCTCTGTCTTCAAATAAGTTTTGTTTAATTCTCCTTTTAATTTTTTAATAAGTAAAACAAATAGTGGGCATACTGGTTTCAGGATAAATTAGAGTATACTTTATAAATTTCATCTTCTGTTTTAGCAATATACTTAATTCATACTGATTATTTTTCTTGTTTCACTTTTTCATTTAAACTATGTCATGCTGTATGTAGGAAGCACCCTCTCTTTACAATTAAATTTTTACCAATAAAATGTATTGTATTCTAATATAAGAATAATGGAATTATTACAAGTGAAGCTTCTTTAATTTATATGTAAAGATATCATTCTTCACTGACACAATTCTAAAAGCTCACTAGAGCATAGTCAACTAGAAAAACTTCAAAGTTCCTATACATAGACCTTTGTTCTCTGAGGATTTTAGACAACGAATATTTGAAATGATTGGTGGGAAGATATTACTAAATCGGCTAATTGCTCACATGAATTTCTCATTTTATGTTCAATAGCAACCTATTTGTGTGTGTGTGTTTGTGTGTGTGTGTGTGTGTGTTTGTGTGCATGCTTATGATGGTTCATACAACAATATGTGTACATGAAGTACATGAATAGGTATACAATAATAGGTGGAAAGGAAGTGGTTATCAGGTGTCTTTCTCTATCACTCTCCTTATTATCCCCTTGAAAAAGGATCTCTCTGTACCCCATTTTTTAATAAGGTTATTTGGTTGTCTGGAGTCTAGTTTCTTGAGTTCTTTGTATATATTGGATATTAGCCCTCTATTGGATGTAGAATTGGTAATGATCTTTTCTCAATCTGTTGGTTGCTGTTTTGTCTTATTGGCAGTGTCCTTTGCCTTACAAAAGCTTTGCAATTTTATGAGGTCCCTTTTGTCGATTCTTGACCTTAGGAATACAGAGCTAAACAAAGAATTCTCAACTGAGGAAATTCGAATGGCTGAGAAGCACCTTAAGAAATGTTCTACATCCTTAGTCA
Organism: Rhabdomys pumilio; assembly: GCA_030674055.1. NCBI lineage: Eukaryota > Metazoa > Chordata > Mammalia > Rodentia > Muridae > Rhabdomys > Rhabdomys pumilio. The sequence continues at coordinate 28,962,139 of JANHMN010000016.1, read as the reverse complement.
TCTGGGAAATGCAAATCAAAACAACTCTGAGATACCACCTCACACCAGTCAAAATGGCTAAGATAAAAGTTCAAGTGATGGTAGATGCTGGCGAGGATGTGGAGAAAGAGGAACACTTCTCCTTTATTGGTAGGATTGCAAGCTGGTACAACCACTCTGAAAATCAGTCTGGCTGTTCCTCAGAAAATTGGACATAGCACTACCTGAGGACCCAGCTATACCACTCCTGGGCATATACCCAGATGATGCTCCAACATATAACAAAGATATATGCTCCACTATGTTCATAGAAGCCTTATTTATAATATCCGGAAGCTGGAAAGAACTCAGATGTCCCTCAACAGAGGAATGGATACAAAAAGTGTCGTACATTTACACAATGAAGTACTACTCAGCTATTAAAAATAAAGAATTTGAGAAGTTCTTAGGTAAATGGATGGAACTAGAAAATATCATCCTGAGTCAGGTAACCCAATCACAAAAGAACACACATGGTATTTATTCACTGATAAGCAGATATTAGCCCCAAAACTTGAAATAGCCAAGATTTAACTTACAGTCCACATGAAGCTCATGAAGAAGAAAGACCAAGTATGGATGCCTCGGTCCTACTTAGAAGGAGTAACAAAATACTCAAGGGAGCAAATATGGAGACAGAGTGTGGGACAGAAACTCAAGGAGGGGTCATCTGGAGACCATTCTACCTTGGTATCCATCCCATGTGCAGTCACCAGAGATAGATGCTGTTATGCATGTCAGGAAGTGCATGCTGACAGGAGCCTGATATAGCTAGTTCCTCAGAGGTCTGCCAGAGCCTGACATATCCAGGGGCAGATGCTCACAACTAGCCATTGATCTGATCAAGGGTTCCCAGTGGAGAAGTTAGAAGACTGAAGGAGCTGAAAGGGTTGGTGACCCCAAGAGGAGAGCAACAATATTAATCAACTAGAGCTCCCCAGGATCTAATCCACCAACCTGGGAGCACATAGGGAGGGACCCATGACTCCAGCTGTATATGTAGGGGAGGATGATCTTGTCAGGCACAGGTGGGAGAGGAGATCCTTGGTCCCATAAAGGCTGAACACTGAGTGGGGAGGAATTTGAGTGTGGGGATGTGGGAGTGGGGAGGTAGGTGGGGGCACACCCTCATAGAAGCAGGAGGAGTGGGATGGGATAAGGGGTTCCTGGGTGGTGGTGGGAATGTGGTAAGGGGATAAAATCTGAAATGTAAATATAATATCCAGTAAAATAAAATAAAAAAAAGGGTCTCCCTAAAATACAAGCTCTTCACTTCACATAGAATAGCCAGTAAGCCCCAGAGATCCTTTTTTTCTACTGTCCTTTGATATCCCTATAGGTCTCTGTAGCCATGTCCAAATTTTTAAGTGAATGCTTTGTATGTGGTGCATTTCTCCAGTGAGACATTTCCCAGTTACCCAAACGGCCATCTTTTCCTTGAAAATCTACTATACTCCTTGTAGTATTTTAAAAACTTCAGGATTCATCAACTCATTGCCTAAAACATAACTTTAAAAGAAATCCTATTCTGACCATTTCTAGCGGTAGAGTGACATCTCTTTGGACAATCTCTTTTAATGATGCATACCTTTGATTTGAAATAATGTCATAATCCTTGACTATATCTACCTAGAGTATGTTCATTCTACCAAAATGTTTACTCAGAAATATTTAGATAATGCAGGCTGTCATGTCTTTCAACACGTCTTTCTCACTAAATCTAATAATTTGTATACTTTTATACAAAGTATACACTGGTGACTTCCTTTTCATTTCAACACATGAGAGGGCCTTGTAGTTTTATGAAACAGTCTGTTTTCAGTATCATTTTGTTCAATAAATAGGGAAATTCATATAGAAGGAGGCATATATAGAAATGTCTAGTCACTTGTGCAAGTAGAACATGTTCATTTACTGATTAAATTCACCTTCTTATGTGGGCACAGGTCACAATGCCCTCCCAAATTACAATTGCTACAACAAAGACCCTTGATCATAAATCATTAGAACTTAATCTAGCAATAATAAAATAATCTTTAAATATTAAAAAATTATTACTGAGGATGACACAGAGACACAATGTAAGATATACCATTAGCAGAATGGTGCTGATAGACTTACTTTATATGAGATTGGCAGGAACATCTCACTTGAAATGACTGTTTGTAAAGTTCAATAAGCCAAAGCCTAACAAAGTGAGGCATGCTCATAATTTTATCTTCTGTTGTTATTCCTTTATGAGACTGTAAGCATAATAGGTCTGTTCACACCAGTCTCATCACAGAAGTATGAGAAGTGCCTTATGTTAAGATATTATAACAGCTACAGTCTCACCGGGTGATGGAAGTTTAAAGTTTGCTGTAATCTCAAAGGACTATTATTATTATTATTATTATTATTATTATTATTATTATTAGTAGTAGTAGTAGTATATAGTCTATCAGTGGCCAAGTATGGCTGTATTTGTGTGGATCCATTTCTAGACTCTCCCTTCTTTCTGTTCCACTCATTTGTGAGGCTATATTTTTTGTTAATGTGATTACTTGATAATTGAAAGATTATGTGTGTCACCATTTCTAATTCACTGTCTTGGGAAACAAACTGGGTAGTATAAGACTTAAAGTTTGCCTTGTTGTATAATTACATTTGCTATTATCTTTTTAAAATTTTATTGTTTTTTTTTTTTACTTATTTTTGATCTCACTCACTGCCCCCTTCTGATCAACTTCACCCACAATCCTTCCCCCATCTCCTTGCCTCTTCTACTCTGAAATTTGTCACATGACAAATCTCTGCGAGGTTAGACCTTTGTCACTATATTAACTTTAAGAGTCCTAAACTATTTCATAGGTAATATCTATAAAATCCTTGCTGGAAATTTTATAAACATACAACTTTTGCTTAGAATTCGGATGATGATACTTTAGCCGTATTGCTTCTCTTTTCAAGCATATATCCACCTATATAGATAATCTTTAATCAACCATATTAGAGTTTTATATTTTTAAATATGAATATTTCATGTGTTTATTAGATTAATGAGGGCATTAATTTTGGGGTGTCTTTGTATGTGCCATTCATTTTTTTCTCTTTTATGTGCCATTCATTTTTAACGTCACTATTAAAGTAGACATTCTTGATGTGAAAGAAAAAAAATTATATGTATTACACATGTTCATAATTTCCAAATTATTTTTCTTGGAAGTCAATTGGAGAAATGTCTACATAGATGTGAATATTTATTTTGAATAAATAAAAATATTTTCCCATTTTAATGTGTTTAATTTTGTCTTCTCTTATTGCATTAGCTAAGACTTACTGTTAGGTATCAAAACACAATGGGATATTTGTTTTCTTCCTCCTAATATTTATATGTTTTCAATTTATGTATGAATTTGGAAATGTGTAATCTCTCACTATTTCCCCAAATATTGATTTGTTAGTTATGATGAAGCTGTTGTTTGAGTATGATTAATGTCACAACAAATTGACTTCACGCAAAGGAGATTTTCTTAATTATCTCACTGGATTAGATGCATACTTGGAAGGCATTCAGATAACTATTGACATTTCCTTTAGGAAGACTAAATTCTATCTGTAAATTCTAGTATAAACTCAAGCAACAACTTCTCTAATCTGCACTTTCCAACAGCTTGTCCAGTCAAAAGCACACATTCATCATTAGTCTCTACAATTTTATAATTTAGTCCATGATATTTTTGCATGAATTCATCTTTTTTTTTCTCCCTAAGCATTCTAGTCTTTCTTTTTCTCTGTTTGGAGCCTGATTGATACCACAATGTAATATCTTCACTAGTGAATCATGCCATTAATACTGTGTTATGTAAGGTCCTCAATTTTGCACTCTACTAGGCATTTTTTGAGGAGTTTTAAAATATGCTTGGTTTTATAAGTTTCGAGGTATTTGATTTTACAGTGGGGTAAGTCCCATACTAATCAGGTTGAGTTTTTCAGTCTTGTGCTACTGTTTTATCCTTGAGCAAGTCAAGATAAAGACAAATATTTGAAATGCAGTACTGGCATATCCCACTAAATGTCCAGTTTATGAAGAATGCAATCTGACTTGTATTCAGAACCAGTTTTCACCAAAGAGATGGTGACTACCATTATCTACAACTTACAAATAAGGAAGTTTTCTTTTGTAGTAGACATGTAAGAAGCAAATAAATAAACCACAATAAATGATAACAAAACAAATTATAATCAGCTGATATTTTATTTAAATCTCTGACATATGCTAAGTGGTTTACATTAAAACATTCAGTTATGCTTTACAAAATGTTTTAGCATCTGTCAAGATAATCCATCCAAAGAAAATAGACACATTTAACTAAAAGCCTGTTGCTTGTTTATTGATATAATTTTTAAATGAAACATTTATTACCATACATACTTTATGCTATGCAAAAATTTCCACTCTGTGTTTCAATTTGTATGTTAGAATTAAAAGCTAATAAATGATTATTCTTATGATTAATATATACAAAATTAAACACTCACAGGAAAATGACCAAAAAACCCTGTCACACAAATAAGAACAGAAATAATGGTCTACTTTGTGACTCTTATATCTTAAATTGCAATTACTGACCCTATTATCTTTTTTGAAATTTTGCTTCAAAATAACAGTGTTTTAAAGTTACTTGCACATTTTCAAGAATCACACACATTATCATTCTGCTCAATTCCTAAGTGTTACCAGAAATGCTACAGATGTGAGTTATATCAAAAGTAAATAAGTTTTCTGAGGAAAAGTGTTTATCTTTCATTATTGTTGTTTATCTTCTTGATAGATGATTACATTTGTAACCCTGACCATCCTGGAGACAAGACTGGCTTAGAACTGTGAAACTCAGAAAACTGTTTGTCTCTTGCTATGTAGTGCTGAGAGTGAAAGTGAGTGCTTCTAACATAAAATTAAAAAAAAATTAGTGTTCTACTTTACAAAACAATAAAACTATAATTTTCATCTTTTGAAATAAGTATTTTCTGTAGAAGATAGTTTATCAGGTTTGACACACACATTATTATTATTATTTTTGCCTAATTTTATGTTTGGGTAATGTTATTTTGTTTAATGTGCTTGCACATTGTGGCCTCCTGCTTAAATCACAAGAGATTCTATGTAGTATAAAATGATTCAGCCCAATTGTACTGTTTGTTTAGCATTCTCATACTGAACATCGTGGCATAAAAATTATGAGCGTTTTCTTCTTTTGTAACCTTAAAGGTTTTTACATTAATTACTAGATAATTCTTGCATGTATCAAACATAGTCGTGTTAAATATCCACATTCTCAAATTTATTCATATATGTTCCAGTCACAGTCACATTGGATTCAAAATATCAAACTTAAATAAAGACAATAACATTTCATAAAGCATTATAAAGAAACAAATACTCAGTTCTGTAAATTTTGTAAAAAAAAAATAATAAACATTTCTTTAATTTACCAACTTATTTCAGTTTGCATGAGACTCAGACCTACCTCTGACAGTTTATTCTAACCTTCTTTAGAATACAAATCATTTGGATGCCTGAAAACAACAGTAACTATGCTCCTGGTGTTTGTTATTTTCTTGATCGTTATTGGAGGCTCTTATTCTTCCGTCCATAAGATTTACCACTTTGCATGTACAGAAGGCTGCATACATCTTGTTTATTACATCTGTTTACTGTATCATTTTCTCTTGTGACTGATGTAATCCCATGCTGCTTTGTTTATCATGGTCTCCAAGCTTACAAAATCCACTTACTAATGACACTAGTAATCATCCACATTGAGTGGGTGATCTAGAAAGGAAATTAAAAATGATTAAGTATGGAGAATACAGGAAATAACGATGTTATTGCTCACTGCTCCCACAGGCCTCCTTCATTTCTACCTTTGCTTTGATAGAGAAGGCAACAAGAAAGTATTATAAACTATTAAAGGCTATGCATTCTGAAAGGCAGTGATAGGAAGATAGGAACAGAAACTAAAAGGAAGCCCGTACTATCATTTAGGAACTCTGTATTGACTTAGGTTGCAAGTTAGACACCCAGAATTATTTTTTTAAAGCAGCCTGATAAATTTAGCCTGAGCATGTTTAGGAATAAAAAATAAAATAAAATTTGGACTCTTGTGTATCTTCATGAGCGTTCTGTTTGTGCTTTGTTCTCTCTTGCGCTTTTTTCCTTTCATTCTTTTCTTCCTTTTTTCTTCCTTCCTTCCTTTCTTCCTTCCATTCTCTTTCTTCCTCACTCCCTTCCTTATCTCTCCCTCCCTTCCCTATCTCTCCCTCCCTGCCTACCTTATCTTTCCTTCACTCCTTCTCTTCCCCAACTCTCTGTCCCTTCCTCTGCGTGTGTGTGTGTGTGTGTGTGTGTGTGTGTGTGTGTGTGTGTGTTTTGTTTGCATCTCTGTTTATTTTCTAAAGAGGGAGAGAACAAAAGCCTGGAGTTGATGGGTGGGAAAGTATCTGGGGGAATTTGCACAAGGGGAACATTGGTCAGAATATATACTAGAAAAAATTGTTTTCAATGAAAAGAAAAATCTCTGAACTTAATCGTAATGTGAAATACTGCTAGCTTTCCTCCTCTATTTTATATTAATTAGTTAGCTAATTAATGAATTTAGTCAGTGTGTATATATGTGTATCTGTAGGGGTCAGCATATACCAATATGCATGAGAGGAGATCAGACCACTTTCAGTGGGTCACATTTCTCTTTCAAATATATAATATAGTTATTACACATTATATTTATAAATAACACCATTTTGTCTCATAAATTCGTGAAAGTAAAATGTGTCAATTAATTCTTTTAAAATCATTCTTTGAAAATTTTATACATCAGGTTTTGATTATATTCATTTTCTCCTAACTCCTCCAAGAGCAGCCACCTTTTCCCCACTAACCCAATTTTGCATTTCTCTTTTTCTTTTAAGCAACTAAAATCCACTTTGTGCTGTCCATCTGAGCTTATATATGTGGCCTTAGACTAGAGCACAATAGACCTATAAGGAGGCACACTATTAAGGAAATTGACATTCTTTCTGCCAGAAGCTATCAACTGGGAATAGCTCCTTAGCAAGAGCAGAGACTTTGTGTCCATCTTCCCTCATCATGCAGGGATACTTATGGCTTGAGCCTGCATAGGTCTTGTGGATGATGTCATACCATTGTGAGTCCATATGTATAAATGCTGTCCAGTGTCTGGAAAACATAGACTCTCTGTAATAATCCATTTTGTCTGACTCCTAGACAATTTCTACCTCCTTTAAAATAATCCCTGAGCTCTTGGAAGAAGAAATGTGATGTGATTTCTCACATAGAGTCTCACTTTCTTTGGCCTCTGCACAGATGTTAGTCTCTGGTAGTTATCATGTGATGCAGAAAATAGCTCTTCTAATGGAAGATGAGATATGCCACAATTCTCTGTAAATTTATAGCTGGTAAAACAATATTTTTCAAATTTGTAAGCAGCCTCTTCACACATGAGATGGTATGTTTTTTACTACCTAAAATCTTAACTATATTTCCACATCCATGCTACATAGCATTTAATAATTATTCTCATTATAAAACAAACTGATTAGAGCATGTGATGTTATTATTTTAAGGTATCATTTTTATTTTTCTCAATGTTACACTTAAAATGCTATGAAAATAAATTTTGTGGGTAGTCATTGGCAACTTTAATTGTAAACATAATAATTTCCCTGAATTAAAAAAATAGGATTTAAATGTACAACTCCGAATTTAATAAAATGGTAAGTTTTGGTTCACAGCAAGGAAGGGATTTGTGTTACAACTCAAAATTGTGTTTTCAAAGACTTTGTCCATTTAATTTCAGTGTTATGCCATCTTCACTGCAGCGCTGTCCCTGTACAAGTGTTCAAGATCAAAGTGAATATATGCTTCACAGAACAACAGATCTTTCAGTGTGGATTCTGAAGAGGTCACTAGTGTATATAAGTACCTCAATTTTAATACAGAGAAGCCATATTGAGCCTGAGGTAGTAGGTATAGAAATAGAATTGTCCAGTATTTGAGCTAATCACAGCATCTCAAAATTTAGCTAATGTGGATGTGTCTTTCTTTATTTTATTGGATGTTTTCTTTATTTATATTTCAAATATTGTCCCATTTCCTGGTTTCCCCTATGTCCAGAAACAATGCTGCTATGAGGGTGTTTTCCCTCCCATCCACCCACTCCCACCTCACATCCCTACATTCCCCTACAATGGGACATCAGGTCTTCACTGGACCAAGGGCCTCTCCTCCTATTGATGGCTGACAAGGCCATCCTCTGCTACTTATGAGGCTAGAGCCATGGGTCCTTCCATGTGTACCCTTTGGTTGGTGGTTCAGTGCCTGGGAGCTCTGAGGTTTCTGCTTGGTTGATATTGTTGTTCTTCCTATGGGATTGCAAACCCTTTCTACTCCTACAGTCCTTCTCTAACTCCTCCATTGGGGTCCCTGTGCTCAGTCCAATGGTTGGCTGTGAGCATCCACCTCTGTATTTGTCAGGCTCTGGCAGAGTGTCTTAAGAGAGAGCTATATCAGGATCCTGTCAGCAAGTACTTCTTGAAATCCACAGTAGTGTCTTGGTTTGGTGACAGTATATGAAATGAATCCCCAGGTGGGGAAGTCACTAGATGGCCTTTCCTTCAGTCTTTGCTGTACATGTTCCTTATCTCCTACTGCTGAGTATATTTTCCCAGTCTAAGAAGGACCAAAGCATTCACACTTTAGTCTTCCTTCTTCTTGAGCATCATGTAGTCTGTGAATTTTATCTTGAATATTCTGAACTTTTGGGTTAATATCCATTTATCAGTGAGTACAGGAACCATGTGTGTTCTTTTGTGATTGGATTACATCACTCAGGATGCTATTTTCGAGTTCCATCCATTTGCTTAAGAATTTCATGAACTCATTGTTTTTAAAAGCTGAGTAGTAGTTCATTGTGTAACTGTACCACATTTTCTGTATCCGTTCCTCTGGTGAAGGATGTCTGGGTTCTTTCTAGCTTCTCACTATTATAAATAAGGCTGCTATAAATATAGTGGGCAAGTGTCCCTGTTATATGTTAGAGCATCATTTAGGTATAATTCCAGGAGTGGTGTAATTGTGTCCTCAGGTAATATTATGTCCAATTTTCTGAGAAATCACCAGACTGATTTCTAGAGTGGTTGTACCTTCCTGCAATCTCACCTCTTTCTCCTTTCAACAAAGGAATGTTCCTCTTTCTCCCCATTCTCATCAGTCACTGCTGGCACCAGAGGTTTTGATCTTAGCCATTCTAACTGGTGTGAGTTCAAATCTCAGGGTTGTTTTGATTTGCATTTCCCTGTTGATTAAGGATGTTGAACATTTCCTTAGGTGCTTTTCATTCATTCAACATTCCTTAGTTAAGAATTCCTTATTTATCTCTGTACTCTAATTTTAATAGGGTTATTTAATTCTCTGGAGTCTTACATCTTGAATTCTTTGTATATATTGGATATTAGCCATCTATAAGATGTAGGGTTGGTAAAGATCTTTTCCCAATCTGTTGGTTACCATTTTATCCTATTGACAGTGTCCTTTGTCTTACAGAAGCTTTGCAATTTTTATGAGTTCCCATTTGTCAATTCTTAGTCTTAGAACATCAGCCATTGGTGTCTGTTCAGAAAATTTTCTCCTTCTCCCATGTGTTTGAGGCTTTTTCCTACTTTCTCTACTATTAATTTCAGTGTATCCGGTTTTATGTGGAGGTCGTTGATCCACTTGGAATTGAGCTTTGTACCCACAGGTCCAAGTGTATATGTAGCAGAGGGTGGCCTTCTAGAGCACTAATGGGAGGAGACACCCTTGGTTCTGTGAAGGCTTGATGCACCAATGTAGCGGAATTGAAGGGCAGGGAGGCAGGAGTGGGTGGGTTGGTGGAGAAACACCCTCATGGAAGCAGGGAGGGGCCATAGGATAGGGAGTTTCTGGTGTGGTGGGATAACATTTGAAATATAAATAAAGAAAATATCCAATAAAAATATAAAAAAAGAATGGATAAATTTGTATTCATCTACTTACTGAACACCAGTTAAACCAGCACCATTTGTTAAAAATGCTGTCTCTTTTCCACTGGATGTTTTTAGCTCCTTTGTCAAATGTCAAGTGACCATAAGTATGTGGGTTTATTTCTGGATCTTCATTTCTATTCCATTGATCTTTCTGCCTGTTGCTGTACCAATACTATAAAGACTTTATTACTATTATTATTACAGTAATATAGTTTGAGTTCAGGCATACTGATTCCCTCAGAATTTCTTTTATTGTTGAGAAAAGTTTTCCTTTTCTTATTCTTATTTTTTTATTGGATATTTTATTTACATTTCAGATGTCATCCCCTTTCCCCATTTCCCCTCCCTAGAAAACTCCTATCCCATGCCCCCTTTTCCCTTTTGCTTTTATACAATTTTTTAAAATGTTAATCAAAGGCTTTATGAGTTTGGTAATGCTCAGTCAGAAGTGTAACCCAATACTCAACCTATATATATCAACTATCTTTGGCTGGTGGAAACACGTGAACATCTGCCTCCATGTCCCCTACCCTCTTTCTCTCTCTTTCTCTCTCTCATCACCTAGCTTCTCCTGTCCTTCTTTTCCTCCTCTCCTTACTCCTTCTCTTCCTCTCCGTACTCCTCCCACATTAGCTCCTCCTACATATCACCCTTCTTGTTAAAATAAAACTTTTCTCTTAAAATAAAATTAGAGCATAATTATGCCAATTTGTACCAGTGAGGTACAAGTTGGTCCTAATAACCAGTCCATCATTTTGTTGACTAACTAGAACTTCTGTCATCTCTCTTAACTAAAACACTTAATTCTGAACCTGGATTTTTTTTTCTTGGCTTTAGAATGAATGTCAGCTGAAAACCATCCACTCAATTTTTTTCTCTCAAAGTAAATAGCCAGGATTGGCTATGAGACTATAAGTTTTCAACCCCGTCAGAAATTCAGAATGACAGAGTTAACTGAAATTATGGGAAGCACAAAGCATAGCTTCTAAAACTTAGCCAATTTATAGAGACCACTGAACAACTTTTCTGGACATTAATTTGTCTGTAGATAGGAAGAGGCAATTCTTGTCCAGTGGTTGTCTCACCACAACTGGAGTAACCCCAAAGATGCTCAATTTCTTCTTAGAATCCAAGACAGGAAGCTGTCAGGAGCAGACAGGTCTCTAATCAAAATGAACATTAATATAGGAATGTTTGTAATGTCAATTCTGTGGACTTCTGATGTTTTGAAAACCAACTATCCATGTAAGGTAATCTGGACTGTTGTCTGTTAACTCCTCTCAGCTATTTCTAAATAAAATATGGAAAACACCCTAGCAATAAACTCCAAGCTATTAATTTGTTATAGGCCCTTAACTCACAGGCTAACCATCTCAAATTAGTTAAGAAAGTTAAAGAAGGACTGAATATAAGCCTTGTATTCCTAAATGTGTGCTCCACTACGTTCATAGCAGCCTTATTTATAATAGCCAGAAGCTGGAAAGAACCAAGATGTCCCTCAACAGAGGAATGGATACAAAAAATGTGGTACATTTACACAATGGAGTATTACTCAGCTATTGAAAATAATGAATTCGAGAAATTTTTAGGTAAATGGATGAAACTGGAAATTATCATCCTGAGTGAGTTAATTCAATCACAAAAGAACACACATGGTATTTACTCGCTGATAAGTGGACTTTAGCCCAAAAGCTTAGAATAGAGAAGACTCAACTCACAAACCACATGAAGCTCATGAAGAAGGAAGACCAAGTGGGGATGCCTCGGTTCTACTTAGAATGAGTAACAAAATTACTCAAGGGAGCAAATATGGAAACAAACCATGGGACAGAAACTAAAGGAGGGGCCATCTGGAGACTATTCCACCTGGTATCCATCCCATGTACGGTCACCTAAGCTAGACACTGATGTGGATGCCTGGAAGTGCATGCTGTCAAGAAAATGATATAGCTGTCTCCTTAAAGGGCTGCCTGAGACTGACACATCCAGAGGACAATGCTCACAGTTAACCACTGATATGATCAATGGTTTACCAATGGAGAAGTTGGAGAGAAGACTGAAGGAGCAGAAAGGGTTTGTGACCCCATGAGGAAAGCAACAATACCAACCAACCAAAGCCTCCCAGGGTCTTAACCACCAGCCTGGGAGCACATAGGGAGGGACCCATGAGAAAATTTTTCCTTATCCTGGAGTTTTAGTCTTAAAAAAGAATTTGAAAATTGTTCCTTCTAAATCTATGAAGAATTGAGTTGTAATTTTGATGGGGATTACATTGAATCTATAGATTGCTTTTGGCAAAATGGCTATTTTTACTATATTAATCCTGTCAATCCATGAGCATGGGAGATCGTTCCAATCTGAGATAGTCTTTGATTTCTTTCTTCAGAGACTTGAAGTTGTTGTTGTACATATATTTCACTTTTTTGGTTAGAGTCACACCTAGGTATTTTATATTATTTGTGACTATTGAGAAGGATGTCGTTCTCCAAATTTATTTCTCAGATTATTTATCCTTTGATTAGAGGAAGGCTACTGATTTGTTTGAATTAATTTTATACCACCCACTTTCCTGAAGTGTTTTTTTTTTTTTATCTGGTTTAGGAGTTCTTTGGTGGAATTTTTGTGGTCACTTAAGTATGCTACCATATCATCTGCAAATAGTGATACTTTGACTTCTGCCTTTCCAATTTGTATCCCTTTGACCTCCTTTTGTTGTCTAATTGCTCTGGCTAGAAACTCTAATACTATATTGAATAGGTAGGCAGAGAGTGGTCAGCCTTGTCTAGTCACTGATTTTAGTGGGATTGCTTCAAGTTTTTCTCCATTTAGTTTGATGTTGGCTACTGATTTGCTGTATATTGGTTTTACTATGTTTAGGTATGGGGCTTGAATTCCTGATCTTTCCAAGACTTTTACTATGAAAGGGTGTTGAACTTTGTTAAATGCTTTTTCAGCATCTAATGCAATGTTTATGTGTTTTTCCCCTTTGACTTTGTTTATATAGTGGATTATGTTGATAAATTTCTGTATATTGAACCATTCCTGCATCCCTGGGATGAAGCCTACTTGTTTGTGATGGATGATTGTTTTGATGTGCTCTTGGATTCTTTTTGAAAGAATTTTACTGAATGTTTTTGTATTGATACTTACAAGGGAAATTTGTCTCTTTATTTGCTGGCTCTTTGTATGCTTTAGGTATAAGCATAACTGTGGCTTCATACAGTGAAATGGGTAGTATTCCTTTTGTTTCTATTTTGTGGAACAGTTTGATCCCAAGAGTTTCTGGGTGTGCATCTGGAAGTGGGCAACCCTCCTGGATGACAAAGCAGAGTTGCCCAAATATATTGCTACCAATGCCTTTTCAATTCTACTATGCAGGTATTATTACATACTTAATTTATTTGCTTTGCTTTTCAAGTACCATCCATGTCCAAATATATTTTTGTTCCCTACATCAATCACATCAATATTCGTGTATTTTCACATATAGCTAAAAGTAAAATTGAAAATGAAGAATTCAACTTATTTTCCTTTTAGAAAGTTAATGTGACTGATATTTGTGTTCACAAAGTGTTAAAATTTGTAGTGTGGCTTCTCACAGTAGTAATGTAAGGACTCTAGAGGCTGAAGCATTCTTAATGAAATGCTTGTTATGTCAGACAGCCAGGACTATGTATGAAGATCCTAAGGAAAACAACACAAAGAAAAAAATAACTATATATAAACCTAAATAAAGACAAAAACAATATCAAAGTTCCAACAGACCATTGATATGTTCCTTTCTGGTTCTTCATATTGCCATGCCAGAAATAATTTTATAATCTTCTAACAGAAACTTCAGTAGAAGAATATCACAAGAATTTATTTTTCAATAGCTAAATAAAATTATTCCATATCTGTATCATCTGTATCTGTATCTGTATCTGTATCTGTATCTGTATCTGTATCTG
>JANHMN010000016.1:28878019-28948096 GCA_030674055.1 Rhabdomys pumilio | reverse complement strand
ATCTGTATCTGTATCTGTATCTGTATCTGTATCTGTATCTGTATCTGTATCTGTATCTGTATCTATATCTGTATATCATATGGAAAATATTATATATATACATTAATAAACTAATTTTAGAACTATTTTAGGTCTACTGAAAAAATATTAAGGTTAAAGAAATAGTTTCTAGTTTCCATATGTTCCACTGAAAGTTCCTCTATCACTGTCATCCTGTTTACATATGATCAAGATGTTATGATCACTGACTGGCCTGATATCGACATCAACATTATCAGCAAAATCACTACATTATCAATTCAAATTTTAATTAATTTTTCATATCCCAGGATCACACTTGTAGATACCTTCTTCCATTTGGTTTTATGTAACTTCCAGCTATTTTATTTAGTTTTCTCTGTTCTTAATAGTGTTTACCGTTTAGAATCTGCCATGTCAAATACTTTATAAAATATCCTTGTATAGAATTTCTCTGAGTTTTATTAGGATCACATATGTTACAATATTTTTTAAGGAAGGTCAGAGATGTAAAGTGTCTTTTTCATTCATCTGTCAAGGTATAAACAGTCAGGATGACATCACTGCTAATATTTACCTTGATGTACTGGCCTCTGCATTACTGTCAATTGTTTTGTCATGTAGAGTTATTTTTATCCCAACTCTAGAAGGGTGTCTTTTGTGTAATTCCTCCTTGTGAAGAACACTTATGAGTCAATTACTTAGAGACAAAGTTGGAAACAGTATTATATATATTCTTTTTTATTGATGATTTTAATTATTTACATTTCAAATGTTATCCCCCTTCCCAGTATTCCCTCCACAAAGCCCCTATCACCCCCACCCCATCTGCTCTGCTTCTATGAGGGTGCTTCCCCACTCACCAACTCACTTCTGCCTCATTTCCCTAGAATTCCCCCTATACTGGAGCATTTAGCCTCAACAGGACCAAGGAGTACTCCTCCCTTTGATGCCAGATAAGGCTATCCTCTGCCACATATGCACCTGGAGCCATGGGTCCCTCCATGTGTTCTTTTATTTAGTCCAAGGGAGCTTTGGGGATTTTGGGTGGTTGATGTTGATCTTCCTGTGGGGTTGTAAGTCACTTTAGATTTTTCAGTCCTTCCCCTACCTGCTCCATTGGTGTCTCCACGTTCAGTTTGATGTTTGGTTACATGTGTCAGCATCTGTATTGGTCAGGCTTTAGCCCAGACTCTAAGAGGGTAGCTATATCAAGCAAGCAAGCACTTCTTTTTATCAGCAATAGTGTCTGGGTTTGGTGTCTGTTTTTTTTTTCAGTTATATTTATTCACAAAATTTGTTTACACTTGTATGGAATAATGGATTTAAATATTTATATTGGTATGTACACATTTATATTGAATGCTATGTATTAATACATATATATATAATATTGTGACTTATAATTAGGTATATTATTATTATTATTATTATTATTATTATTATTATAATTTCTAGATATAGCCACTGAAATAGTTCAGTTGAACTCTGTGGCTATTAAACATGCCACATTTAGTGGGTACTTGTGTGTGTGTATTAGAGAGAGGTGGGGAAGAAAGAAGAGATAGATTGAGAAATAGAGGGACAGAGATCAAAAAGAAAGAGGAAGAGAGCACAAAGGAGAATACTGTGTGCTTAGTACTTTCTTCTTTATTCTAAGTATAGCTTTTTTTTGTATCATCTTTCTCAAAACCAACATAATTTATGAGCAATTTTTTGAAGGAATACTATCTCATTTTGTGTATAATCACATCTGAATGGGGGTGTGATTTTGTTAGTGGCACTTAGATTATTGTAGGTTATGTTCTAATATGAGATTTCATCTGGCAGAATAAGAAATGCATATATATGTCATTTTACATGTAACCATTTGTATAATTTTAGCTAAGAGCAAATTAATACAGGATTTCTTTATCCTTTTTTATGTCTTGATAGGTTGCATTTGGTAACGCATTTATCAATTTGCTCTACTGTCTGAAAACTTAACATACGATTAACCACAATAGTTTCTTATTATCACTGTACCTGTATCAATTTAAGCCTATTTGTTATCTTTATTTCTGTTGGAGTGTCAATAGACATCGCTCATTTCAGATATTTCTTACTTTTGTATATAAGTGTTTATTGTTATAAATTCCACAAAAATTTCACAAGAATAATTTGCTCTTAAAATTTGTAAAACTGGTTTCTCAGGGTTTTCTTGTTGTACTTTAAAGCTAAAGTAGGTCACCTTTGATTTATATTTTCTACAGTTATATATATCCTCTGGACATGAGCTTGATTTTCAATTACAGCTATCCTTTGAATTATGTCTTAGACATAACAGTAACACTTCATCTCTATTGAAACTTCTATATTTATAGAATCTTTACTTTTTGGTTTTACTATTTGTACTCCATAAGATCCAATAAACTAATGACTGCCTAAAATTATAATTATTTTATTTCTTTGTCTTCAGAAACTTCTGCTTTACAGACAGTTCAAACTAATATCTATCTATCTATCTATCTATCTATCTATCTATCTATCATCTATCTATATTTATCCATCTCATTTATCTACCTAAAATTATTATTTCTATATCAGTTCCATGCATATACATGATTTATTGTCATCTGATGACTATATTTTAAAGACCATCATAATTTGTTTTTTACTTATATGGTGAATCTAACTGAAAATATCTTTGCCTTCATGTTGCTCATTCCTTTCTGGAACATTTTTTTTTGTAGGTGCTTTGTTTGTTTTTAGTATTTGCTGTTTTTATGCTTACTGCTTGAATGGACTTTATATAATTTTGTTCACATGTACTTCTAACATTATTTCTGTCCTACTTGTTTGAATCTTTCTCCTGACATAACTCTCTTATCTAGGTTACTATCTGTGGTAAGCCAATCCACAATGCCATACTCACATATTTTTTTTTCCTTTTTTATTACTCCTTACAGCTTGTTTAATAACATGAGCTTATACTACTACTACTTTTTGAATATTTAATGGCAATTAGTCTTTAGTAACACATACATTTCTTGAGACAGCCTTTTTGTCTACTTCAATACAAGAAATAAAATCTCTGTTGTAAAACACAGGTAAAATAGCATGGCTTCTAAAACACTATTCTAGAAAATATAATCAATTGTATTAATTTTGAAAGAAATAATCAAATTTGGGATGAATCTCTGAGGACACACATGCCTAGTATGAAAGCCCTCAACTCAAATCCTAATACTACACTTCCCCACACACACATACTGAGAGAGAGAGAAAGAGAGAGAAAGAGAGAGAGAGAGAGAGAGAGAGAGAGAGAGAGAGAGAGAGAATCACATAACAAAGTCAGGATGGCAAGAAGATGATACTTGGAACATAGTACTATAAAACAATAAAAAACATCAAGATTACATATAATATATATTGACATAAGATATAATATTTATTGAGAGACAAAATTTTAATTGAATTCCAGGAGAAATTTGAGAACGAATTCAAATATTTAAATGGATGTTTTAAGTGGTCAGGGCATTCAAATCTCTAGTTGAGTTAACTGAATTTAGTACAAAATCATTTATGGAAATAAAGTAGTACATAGATCAATAGGTTCTCAGGGGGGAAATACAACCTGCTTGAAATCATGTAAATGCCTAGTGTTATTTCTATACTGAAAACTTTTCATCACCTAGATTACATTTGATTTGATCTCTTTGTTCTGCAGATCCAAAGGATGTATTGAGAAATTGTCACATATATCTTGTGAGTAATTGGTAGCTATTGGAAGCACAAATGTTCACATACATAATTCAAACTGATATATGCTATATATTTGTAAGTTAAATGAGTGAGAAGAAAAATCAATTTATCAATACTTACATTTGTATAAAGACCTCTAAATTAAAATTGACATAACTTTTAAAGAGAAGGTGATGTTAGCATTATGAAAGCTAGATGTATTGTCTTGCAACCTTCAGAAAATAACATGTTTTGATTGTGAACTTAGCATTTAACAGCTGAGCCAGGATCCTATGAAAACTCCCAAACAAACCAGGCTTTTTCTAAAGCTATAGGTTTCTTTTTACAAATTGATATTAGTCACCCACTGATGAAGACAACTAAACAATTAATTAAACTAGTAGAAGTAAAGTTTGTGACTACATAGAGCCTTCACTCCTATATGTTAGGGTCTTTAGTAAAGGAAGGTACTCTGCATGCTACCTTCCTTTACTTAGGAAGATAAAAAACATAGACACTAAGCCAACACAAAATCTTTTTATCTACAATGATATCTTGCCTGAAAGATATCTAGGACAATGGTGGACCAAAGATAATGGAGGTAGTCAACTGATATCTGATATAACTGAAATTCCACTTCATGAAATAGGACCCATACCCAAAATTGCTTGACTAATCATGAGCCTGAGATTAAACAGTCGAAGGACATACCTAAAAACAAATACTGGTGTTCTAAAAGAAAACAACAACAGCAGCCGGAAGTAGCAATAATATAACTCCTAATGATGTAATGCAGTGCTCATAAATCAATATGTCTTACAATGGAAAGATCTACTGAGATGAACTCTCAATTCTGAACATCTATGCTCAAAAGGCAAGGGTACGCACATTCATAAAAGAAACTTGACTATAGCTCAAAGCACACATTGCACCACACATAATAATAGTGGGAGACTTCAACGCCCCATTCTCAGCAATAGACAGATCATAAAAACAGAAACTAAACCAAGATACCCTAAAACTAACAGAAGTTATGAACCAAATAGATTTAACAGATATCTATAGAATATTTCATTCTAAAACAAAAAACTACACCTTCTTCTCAGCACCTCATGGTACCTTCTCCAAAACTGAACACATAGTTCTTCACAAAACAGGCCCTTGTGGGGAGCCAATACAAGGCAGGTATCATCCATGCAGCCATCTTGAGCCATATACCCTGACAAGGGACTTGATTACAATAGCCTACAACAGCTGAGCACACTCTGATAACATCTTGTTTTAGATACCCAGGATTTTCCCTTGGGTGTGTGAGAGTTAAAGGTGTGTGACTTAAGGGCATGACTTAGAGATCAGATTTAGAGATAAGACCTAAGGGCATGACTTAAGGGCATAGCTTAGAAGTGAGACATATAAAAGGTGAGAGGCTGACAAAAGAAATTATTAGACAAGAAAATTAGGTATTAGGTTCTTGGAACTTGGAGGAAAAACTTGGAGTTAGGCATTAGGCATTTATCACTTACAGAAAGAACTTGGATCTGGAAACTTGAAACTTGGAGGCACTAGGGACTAGGAACTAGGGACTAGGAACTCAAGACTTGGTACTTGGAGAGAAGAAGAGAGACTGAAGAATAAACAGGATTGAATTACACTCCGTCTGATCTCCATTCTTCCTGTCCGTCCTCACTCTCTCTCTTGCTGAACCCCAACCTGCAGACTGAATCAGCTTAGGGCAGTGTGGACTCTAACAATTTAGCCCCCAAGGCTTTTGGCAGTGTGGGTTCAAACATTGACAGAGTGTCTCAAAACATTTTTGATGCCCAAATGTGGGGCGGCTCGAATGGCAGCAGGCCCTAACAGATACAAGAAGATTGAAATAATCTCAGGAATTCTATCAAATCACCAAGGACTAAGGTTACTCTTCAATAAGAACAAAACCAACAGAAAGCCCACATATACATGGAGGCTAAACATCACTATTCAATGATAGCTTGGTAAAGGAAGAAATAAAGAAATTAAAGACTCTTTAGAATTTAATGAAAATGAAGGCACAACATACCCAAACATGGGACACAATGAAAGCAGTACTAAGAGGAAAACTCATAGCTCTGAGTGCCTCCAAAAAGAAACTGGAGAGAGCATACTTTAGAAGCTTGACAGAACACCTGAAAACTCTAGAACAAAAAGAAGCAAATACAACCCCAAAAAAGTAGACAGCTAAAAATACTCAAACTCAGGACTGAAATCAAACAAGTAGAAAAAAAAATATATATATACAAAGAATCAATAAAACTAGCAAATGATTATTTGAGAAAATCAACAAGATAAGCCAGACTAACCAGAAGGCACAGAGACAGTATCCAAATTGACAAAATCAGAAATGAAAAGGGATGCATAACAACAGAAGCCAAGAAAATTTAAAAAATCATCAGATCCTACTAAAAAGCCTATACTAAACAAAACTGAAAAATCTGGATAAAAAGGACAATTTTCTAGACAGATACCAGGTACCCAAGTTCAATTAGGATCAGACAAACCATCTAAATAGCCAAATAACTACTAAAGAATTAGAAGCAGTCATTAAAAGTCTCCTAATCTAAATAAATAAATAAATAAATAAATAAATAAATAAATAAATAAGCAAACAAGCCTAGGACCAAACAGGCTTAGTGCAGAGTTCTATTTGACCTTCAAAGAAGACTGAATATCAATTCTCTTTAAACTATTCCAGAAAATAGAAACAGAATGAACACTACCCAATTCGTTCTATGAAGCCACAATTATGATTATCCCTAAACACCACAGAGACCCTACAAATAGAGAGAACTTCGTAACTATTTCTCTTATGAACATTGATGCAAAAATATTCAATAAAATTTTGCAAACTGAATCCAAAAACACATCAAAATTATCATTCACCATGATCCAGTAGACTTCATCCCAGGTATGCAGGGATGGTTCAATAAATCCATCAAGGTGATCCACTATATAAACAAACTAAAACAAACAAAAGAAAAAAACATACAATCATTTTATTAGATGCTGAGAAAGCATTTGACAAAATTCAGCACCCCTTCATGGTAAAAGTCTTGGAAAGATCAGGAATTCAATGCCCATACCTAAACAAAGTAAAACCAATATACAGCAAACTAGTAGCCAACATCAAACTAAATGGAGAGAAACTTGAAGCAATCTCACTAAAATCAGTGACTAGACAAGGCTGCCCACTCTCTGCCTACCTATTCAATATAGTACTGGAAGTTCTAGCTAGAGCAATTAGACAACAAAAGGAGGTCAAAGGGATACAAATTGGAAAGGCAGAAGTCAAAGTATCACTATTTGCAGATGATATGGTAGCATACTTAAGTGACCATAAAAATACCACCAAAGAACTCCTAAACCTGATAAAGAACTTCAGCAAAGTGGATAGTATAAAATTAACTCAAACAAATCAGTAGCCTTTCTCTAATCAAAGAATAAATAAGCTGAGAAAGAAATTTGGAAAAATATATTTATTTATTTATTATTTATTTATAGTATTTATTTTCTTTTATCATTCTTTCTCTGTGTCTCTTTGGTTTTTGTCTCCCTGTCTTTTTGTCTCTCTGTCTCTCTCTTCACCGTATAGATCTTTTGATATATATTACACCACTTATTTTATTTATTTTATGAGTTTCCTGAGTGTCTGAGGGTCCTCTCATTATATCTATAACACGTGTCTTCTCTTGGGCTCTTTCATTCTATGTTGTCCTATTCCAATGCATTCTTTTTGATATCATATTATATATTATTATTATGCTTTAGATTTCCATTTGTTTTCTAATAAGAAAATACAGTAAGAAAGTACATACTGATGGGATGGGTGGTGGCAAGGAACTGCGTGGAAAGGAAGGGAAAGGTATACTCCAGATTTCTTGTGTGAGAAAAGAAAAAAACTAATTAATTTTATTTATTACTTTTATAAATTGACTTTATATCCTGCTCACTGCCCTTCCTCCGGTCACTCCTTCTTTCCAACAATTTTTCACACTCTCCCCTCCCCTTTTTTTTCCAAAAGGGTGGAAGTTCTTTGGTATCTCTCCATCCTGACAGATCAAGTCCTCTCCTACTGAGGCCCCCCAAAAAACAGCTCAGAAGAACATATCCCATGTATAAACAACAGTTTTTGGTATAGCCACTACTCTAGTTCAGATCCCACATGAAGACCCAGAAGTACATCTGCTACATATATACGAGATGGGGAGTGGTTGATCCAACCCAAGTTTCTTCTTTGGTTGGTGGTTTGGTCTCTGAGAACCCCAAAGGTTCAAGTTAGTTGATCCTCTTGATCTCCCTATCTCCTTTCTTCCTCCTATTCTTCCACAAGAGTTCCCAAGCACCATATAATATCTGTCTGTGGGTAACTGCATCCATCTGAGTCAGATGCTGGGCAGAGTCTCTAAGAGGACAGCCATGCTATAGACTTCTGTCTACAAGCATAACAGAGTATAATAGTGTCAGGGATAGGTGCTTGTCCATGGGATAAATCACCAGTTGGGCTGGTTATTGGTTGACCATTCCCCTGGTCTCTGCTCCATCCCCAGTTTCTTGTAGACAGGATAAATATTGGGGTGAAAGTATTGTGGGTGAGATGATGTTCTTTTTCACTCCATTGAAATTCTGCCTGGCTACAGGCAATGGTTGGTTCAGGTTTCATGTGACTAATGCTATACCTCATCCCCATTGATTCTTGGGTGCCTCCCTTATCCCATGAAAGTCCTTAGTCATCAGAAAAATACAATTCAAAACAATTCTGAGATTTCATGTTACATGGGTCAGAATAGCTAAGATAAATCTTTAAGTGACAGGACATATTGGTTAGAATGTGAAGCAAGAGGAACACTCCATTGCTGGTGGGATTGCAAACTGGTACAAACACAGTGGAAATTAATTTGGCAGTTTCTCAGAAAACTGGGAATAGTTATACCTCAAGACCCAACTATACCAGTCCTGAACATATACCCTAAAGATGCTCCAGCATCTCACCAAGACACTAGCTCAATTATGATCATAGCACTTTTATTTGTAATAGCCAGAAATTGCCTATTACAAATAATGGATAAAGAAAATGGCTATTACAAAGAATGGATAAAGAAAATGTGGTGCATCTACAAAATAGGTTACTAGTCAGTATTCCACCAAATTCTATTAAAAACAAATATAACTTTAATTGAAAAGAAAACAAGCAAACAAGAAAGAACTGCCAAGTAAATATATGTAAAATATATATTCTGCATTATTATATATGTAACTTTGCAGCCGCCCAAAGAAAAAGCTTTGCAAAGAAAAAATAATAGTAAGTTAGCCCATTCAGTTCTTGTAGACCAATTAGTCTGTTGATGCCATAAAATGTACTATCAATTACGACTTTAAAACAGTAGCATTGACAGTCTACTAGACTGACTTCCACGTTCATGGTCTCAAAAGTTAAAATCTGAGGTACTTAGCAAAGCCTCTTACCTGGAGCTAGGATCCTTGCCCTTATACACTGAATTTGCTGGAGTTCACTTATTTTTACTCCATCTCTCAAATAAATGAGATTCTGTCCCCTAGATTTTTAAGGTCAGAAGAAATATCCTTTCATTATGGATTTCTTTCTGTGCTTTCAAGCTGCGTCTAGCTAGTAAACACAAATGTGATGCGTTTATGCAATTAGGTCAGGGCTGAGTGTATAATCTCTCTTCCTTAATGTCATCTGTGACATATCATATGCTATAATTATGGGAGTAAAATCCCTATGACTGGGATTAGGGAGAGCATATAAAATGAAGAAATTGACCTTGAAAGTTCTCTGAGAATTTGTTCTGAATTGTGAGTAATGAAACCTGTTCCAAACATTTAGTGTTAAAAGTGAGTAAGCCACCCAGCACACTGAGGCAAGAAGATATGCAGATTTATATACACTTATGCATACACATACATATACATGTGTATGGCGAGAGAGATAGAGGAAGGAAAGAGAGAGAGTAGTTTAAAAAATCTAGCATATGGGTTAGGTTGTTTGGCTCTGTGATAGAACAGTGTTTGTCTCACATCATCCCTTCATTTTAATTCACAGGACAACCAGAATATGAGTATGCCACAGTATTTAATCTTTAATTACACATACTGTCTAGAAGAGCCTTCTCATTACCATTCTACTTTCTTTAGGTCACAGTTTCTTAAACATATTATACTATGATTTTTTTTCAGAGTGGATATTTTTTGCATAATCCTTCACATATAAGTATATAAATTAAATGCAAAAATCAAGCATTTACAGACAATAATTATACATATAGTTAAAGTAATTAAGTAATTACTTAATTTCTTGTAAAGTAATTAAGGTATATATAATACACATTTATTAACCAATGATTAAAAGACTATTGCATATTAATGAGATAAATGCAGTTTTTTATATGAAGAAATAAACTTTTTATAAATATTTAATACATCAAGTGAGTTTGTCAGTATTTTCTGTCTGCTGTTTTGATTTTAAAATCATCATTGATAGAATATCACATCATTCTATGTGTATATGTGTATACCATATATATGTATATGTAAACGTATATGTGTATATATAATATGCATGCATATATAAACATATATATGTATACTATATAATACAGTAGATTAGAATTAGTTAAAGACCCCATCAGAATCCTGGGGAATTGTGTTCTAATTACAAGATAGAATCCAATTCATGATTTTATTTATCAAAGAAAACCCAATAACTCAAATGAAAATTTTAAAAATCAAACATTCTAAAACATAAAATCCAGAGACATACTAATTTGATATATACTTATTAAGAAATGATAGTAGAAATTTACTAATGCCTTTATTTTTCATGATTTCTTTTGTAAGATCAGAAAACTTCATATCTAGAGGGAAGAGACCATAATTCAGAGTCCA
Organism: Rhabdomys pumilio; assembly: GCA_030674055.1. NCBI lineage: Eukaryota > Metazoa > Chordata > Mammalia > Rodentia > Muridae > Rhabdomys > Rhabdomys pumilio. The sequence continues at coordinate 28,937,416 of JANHMN010000016.1, read as the reverse complement.
CAGTAGTCTTGTCCAAGCTGGAGTGTTTCATGAAGCATTCATTGGCTCTGAATGTCATAAACCATATACATGTGAACTGCGCTATATATTCAGAACTAGTGAGGTTTCAATCAAGCAAGTGCTACACAGTACACTTCAGATTGGTTAAGAATATGCTTTTGAATAATATTTTTATCATGTTATTTATTACTGTTTCCAAATTTGTGCAATTACCACACTTAGTCATACCACTTCATGTGGGGTACCGGATTACAGGTTAAGATACTATCACTCAGATAACTTTTATGGCTTTAATGGCAAGTGTATTCTTGAGATTCATATTCAGAATTGATTAGGTAGAAGAATAAAATAATGACCACAATTTTCTTTCATTCTTTAATGTTCTTTAATTTCTTAATAGGATTGCTCCTATCTAGAAATGGACAATATTTTCTTATCTACTGACTTTTGATATGAGTTAGGACTTGTTTTAAACAAAGGAACTTATTTTGTCAAATCTGAGTAAGGGTTGAAGAGGTCTTCTTTTCTAGTCATTTTCTTCCTCCTCTGAGGTTCTCATGCAAAATTTGCTTGATATATGACGTTTGATAAAGAAGAGCACATTATTTAAGAAGAGAAAGAGGGAGAACGAGAGAGGGGGGAGAGAGAGAAGTACATCTAATTAACATCTTGTATTGTTAGCACTCAACGAGCCAAACAAAGAATTAAACTTTAGTTAAAAACAGGTGCATAGTTTATTTAGACATATGGGTTAATTTTAATCCATTTGCTGGCTTAATTATAAAGTCAACACTGTGAAGATTTCTTTGTTGAATTACTTAACATCACAAGAAATGTACATAAATGAACAAAAGTAGCACAAGCACAAAATGTAATAAACCTTTACAGAATGATTAGCATCATTAGTTAGTAAGCCTGTCTGCTTATCAAGAGCTGTATATTTTATTAGCATCATTAGTTAGTAAGCCTGTCTGCTTATCAAGAGCTGTATAAGGCAGATGGCCAGCTGTCAAGAACATAGGTTTTCGAAATATCAGTTCTGAAATGGAACCTTTATTTTGAAAGCAACTCGTATGAAACCGAGTAATTGTAAACACTGCTTATCTCATTATTTTTTTTATCAAGTAAGTTTGTTTTCTGCTGGTGTAACAGTTTATAAAATACCGAGTCTGTTAAAGCAATTCATGTTTATTATGTCAACATTCCTGTGGGTTGAGCTGTCCTTGGCACAGTGGGTTTTCTGCTTCTGCTTCTCATCATGTATGGTCCTGGTGTGTGCCGATAAAGTGATATTATCAGAAACTCAATTTAGGGAAAGGTGTCTTCCAAATCCTTTTTGGTATCTTGCTGATGGCGATACTCTCACTGAAGCTTTCAAAAGTTCCTTGTGCTGTCACCATGGGATACATCATTCCTTTTTCCAGGTTCTTTCTCTTACATGAAATACTTTTTTAAAAGATATATTAGGGAATCTGAAGATAATGTATTAGGTTAAAAAAAAAACAGCAGACACAATGGATATCTAGTCAGTTTCAAGGAAGAAGCAATTGAAATAGAACGAAAAAAGAGGGCGAAATATTTTTCTGAGAAGTCAAGAAAGCAATTCAGTTTATCTCAGTGGTGTCTAAGCAGCTATAAGCAGTGAATGGGTGACTTCAGAGATAGTCTGAGTGTCCTGAAAGGATGATCAAGGAATCTGTGAATTGCAGCAGTAATAAGGAAGAAAATAATGAGAGAACAGATCTTGGATTTAAACTGCATCTTAGAAAACCTGACTTAAGGTTGAACTCGAGTTAACCAATAAACCTGCACTTAGCACCAGATTCCAGGTTACTCTTCAACTATCCTGCCCCAGGCACTAACAACCACCAATCAGGAGGAAAGCATAAGTTAAGTTTATGGTTTGGCTCCCAGAAACAGCCACTTATTTTAAAATACAGCAAAAATCCATAACAGCCCTCCATTCAGGTGGGTGCCAGGCTAGAAGTCCCCTTGCTTGTTTGGTCACCGCTATAATACTTGCTTGAAACTGAGCCCAGGGCTTTGCCTTTTCATCCTGCTGCATCAGGGTCAATGGTGGGGCCAAGCTCTAACTTGAATTTAAAAAGATCCTAGTGTGATTTCACTAGAATTGGCTCCTTGACAGTCTTTGGGGGTTCATGAAACATGCACAATGATAGAAAACAGGGGGTAGGGGATTATTCTTTCTGGGTTCAGAGTGTAAACAGGTTCAGAAGTAAAATCTGAGGATTCACATTAAGGGGTATTTTAGAGTGTTTTCATATGTATCAGATTAAAGAGGCAAGTATTCGTCCAACATTCTTTTCAAAGTTGATTCCCACAGGTCTACCATATTTATTTTCAACTTTTACCTTTAGGCAGGCCTTAATGGGATTCGAAAAGATGGTTCCCATCTCAGAGCAGATTGCTAATCTCTGGTATTTCCTGAATAAGGAAAGCACTGCTGGCCACATCAGCTGTTATCACCCAATGAACTCAGTCTTTTGTGAAAAGGTTATTGATCAGACTATTTGTGTGGTCTCATTTTTGCATATTGGTATACATATATCCTATAGGGGTTCCACAACATGTGGAGAGATCAGAAATGCTGTTAGTGCAATGGTTCTTAACTTGTGAATCATAACTCTTTTAGGGGCCCAACTCTACTTTCACAGGCATCCTTAAGACCATTAGAAAACACAGACATTTACATTATGATTTTATAACAGTAAAAAATTATACTTATAAAGTAGCAGTAAAAACAATTTTAAGTTTGGGGGACACCACATTATGCAGAACTATATTAAAGGGTCACAGCATAGGGAAGGTTGAGAATCCCTGTGTTAGCAACTACCAACTGTCAGCCTAACAACATGAATTAAGCTTACATTATCCAGACATAGCGTCACAATTGTATGTTCAAGAGAAACCTTTTCTGTCAATTCTTCTATATTCACCATCCATGGTTACAACTTCATAATCTCATTTACAGTATTTATAAAGTTCAAATGATATTAATAAACTTTGTGTACAAGTATTTTATCAGAAATGTACATATGGACCCCTGAATATCAGGGTAAACTGTCTTCTACATGTGGAGTTACTAGTTAAGAGTCCTTCCCTCATTCATTCTATTCCCTGAAAAACTCTGGTTTAGGATGATATTAGTGAGAATATTAAAACAGGTCACCACCGTAAAATAGGGGTAGGTTCACGGAGTGAGATCTGCAGAGCTCTGCTGAGACCAGCATCCTGAGAATCTATGCCGCAGGCAGAAGCATCTTTGAGCTACTCCATAGGAACACATTTATTGAGTGGAAACCTGCTTTCTTTAACATATTTTAGTACGTAGAACTGACGATGAACTTAGGAATGCTGCAGTTAGTGTGATTTGTTGCTCTGTGTGTCTTGTAAACAGTGACAGAATTCAGAATTTTGATTGTAACTTCTCTAGTCCTTCTATCTCGAGGCCTACTGCCATTTTTGTCTTCTATGAAATTATTGTTGCCAAGGAAGAGAGATGGGATTACAGTTTTGTCTGACAGATTGAGATGTCATGGCATAATCTTGGTTATCAAAATTCTCATGCATGTAGAGATTTTGGATGGTGAATTGTAGAGGAATTTTATTCCAGAAACATGGTTGCTCTGGCAAGTGATCACATTCAAAGATCTGGTTTGAGAGCAGACACTCTAGCAAGGTCAAGTTTTCAATATTTTGCATACATTCCCAATTTAGTATCATACTGTTTGCTTTCTGCCTTATTCTCCATGTATGCATGTATGGCATATACATCAATATATGTGTGTATATATATATATATATATATATATATATATATATATATATATATATTTGCTGAACCATTGAAATAAATGTGCATTGCTGGTTTTGGAGAAAATTTCATACCATAATTATCAGAGCATACTCCTAGCATCTTTGCCATGTGGTATACGTGAAAATAAGCCACAGAACCTACCTGTGAATCAACAGTTTATCTCTAATATAAATATTATTAATCAATATATTTCCTAATCACTGCTCTGTAGCAAGATAACCAAGAATCTCTACTGTTCTATTTGACAAACAGTCCGTGCAGTCAGTGATGACACATGTTGGTTCCACTTCCTATCCTTTTCTTAACCCTTATTTCAACTTTCACATTATATTAGGAGCCTTTAACAGTGAGAGAGAAATCCCAGCAACTGACCCTCCTCCCCTCAAAACCTGCAGCAATTATTAAGAGCCTGGTAGAGTTGTTGGCACCAAGGGGAAAAGAACAAAAGAGAATTGCTTCTAGGAAATACTATTCAAAACTTGAGTTTGGTTTGTAGTGTAATTTCTACAGTTTTGTTTTGACAGAAATCTCTATTATTTAAAACAATTTTTACTGTGTATGTTTATTGAACATAGTACTGTATTGCTCAAAAATGTTTTTTTAAATATATATTATATTGTAGACATATTTTCCTTCCCCTCTCCCCTTCCTATCCTGTTAATCCACTAAACAGTTTCCCTTCTGCTTTCATGTCTTCCATTCACACAGGATTTTATACAGTTATGTAAACTGCAGGAAGCACCAATGATCAACTCTCATTCATTCTGCTCAAATAAAATTTGGTCCTTGAAGCTCACTGTGAAAGTAAAAAAGAAAAGAAAATTGTAGCTATGAAATACAGGTCACCATATCCATCTGTCAGAAATATTTCAATATCCAAATGTGTTATAACCCATTAAAGTGATTTTAATTTGTTTAACAAGTTCTTTTTCTTGTTTCTTAATCTCTGCATTGTACACATACAGAATGCCTCTGTTTTACATCTATCCCAGATCATACTTTTCTACCATAAATGTATCCCTTTTGTTTCTTCTATATAGTACTGTGTGGCAATTGCTGAAAGTCAACTTGAGTAGAGCTAGAATTAACTATAACTCAGAATTAGTTGGGCATATGTGTAAGGGATTTTCTGTTTAATTAAATCATTTGAAGTGGGAAGATTCACTTCTAATGAAGAGTTTTGAGGTGAGAAGATACACTTTTATTCATGTCTTTTGAGGTGGAAAGACCCACTGGTAATCTGATCCCCACGTTGTACTGGATGACTATATAAAGGACATGGAAGAAGACATCTCTATTTGCCTCCTCGTTTTTGCTCACACTAGCAAATTCATTCTTCACAGGCATTAAAGTCTGCTTCTTTGGAGATTCTGGTGTATACTTAAGCCTAGCAGAGACATCCAGCCTCCTGTACTGATTTCTTTGAACTTTTCTTCACATGTAGTCATTGTTAGACTAGCTGGACCACAAACTGTAAACCATAATAAATCCTCTTTTTTTTCTATATATAGAAATTCATGCTATAAATTCTGGCACTCTACAAAACCATGACTAATAGAAACACTTGATTATGTTTTATCAAATTTAAGATTAGCAAGACATAATAAAGACTCTTGATACCATTTCTTAAGTACTCTAATGTTTGGATAAAGAGGACGATCATACTATTGGTACTTTGAGTAACACTGAATGCATCTGTAGGGACACTTCACTCTACTGTGATACCTTTCTTAATTGAAGGTAATTTATGGGAACTAGATTTAAGGCTTCAGTATGGAACACATCAATGTGAAAATGCTAACACAAAATATCTTTCTTTTATTGAAGAGATGCCACAGAGTTTATTTCTATTCATAACTATAGTTCTCTGTCTTATTTATTATTCTATTGCTATGTAGAGACATAATGAAAAAAAGGCAACTTATGAAAGAAATAATTCAAGAGGGGGCTTGTATACTATTTCAAAGAATAATTTCATGATCATCTTTGCATGGATCATAGCAGTAGACAGGCATGACACTGGAGCAATATAAGAATTTACATTTTATCTGCAATTTGGAGGCAGAGATAAAAAGTAAATTAGGGCTGGCATAGACTTTTGAATCTTAAAGTCCCAGTGCTATCACGTGACTCCTCCAAGAAGGCCAGGCAATCTAATCTTTTCAAAGTCTTTTCACCAACTAGGGACTATGTATTAAACTAACTGATTCTATAAGGGTAATTCTCATTCAAACTACCATAGACAGTACCCAATGTAATTAAGAGCTTAGAGTTTTTATCTTTTCTTGGAAAGAATGCATGTGTGCCCAACCAAGTAGGAATATTAATAAAATCACAGACAGGTAACTAATTCAGCCCAGTATTGTCATTATCAAAACTTGTGACTTATTCTTTCTATTGATTTCTGTGCACAAAGTACAATCTTGTTTTTTCCAATTATTTCATCTACTTTTAACACGTATTAAGTCACTAACTCTCAATCTATATCTATTAACTCTGCTAAATTTTATTTCACAAGTGACTTGTGCGGTCATTAAATTTCTAGCACATAAGCTACTAGCTAATATCTACCTTTGCAAGAGTCTATTTGCCTTATTAAAATTTGTTTTGTAGGCTCTTCATGCTGATTAGAATATCATCAAATATCATTAAAAACACAAACTGCATTTAATACGTGTCAAACTGTTATTCCATAGCAATATTTTTAACCATGATGTTTCATAAAAAATCTACCTCAATATGTTGGCCTCTGAAAATCTGAATCATTCCTCTAAATAAAGTTTACTCTATTAACATTTAAACTATAATAAGCTTTTCCACTACATATTTAAATATAATCATTCTTCCTTATATATCTTTACTGTATTTTAGGTAACTGTGAAATCTTGAAAATAGCTTGATATGTTGCTTTTAGTTTAACCTTACAGTATTATGGAAACATGCACATACATGTATGGAGTATAAATAATAAAAATTATATGAAAGAAAGACAGTTTAAATCACTAAGAAAAACGTGTGTCAGTTCTGCACATGTTAAAACCTCATGTGGTGAGTGGAAGAGTTCTGATGAACAGGTTGGTGTATTGAAAGATGTGTTTCCAAGAAGGGTCAACGAATCCTATGACACATGGAAGCTAAATTAGATGACCATAATCTACTCCTGTAGTGAGGGAAATAAAGTGATATTTGCTCTGGAATAAAAATAACTGCTATCTTTAAAGGGACTTTAGGTTTATAATCCCTAGAATTTAAACAATGTTCCATGGAAGATTGTCTATAAATATTCCAGAAGGCTTTCTATTTAACTTCCAGAGAATGTCTTTCTTTCAGTTTTTCTTGAACATCAGTTGTCAACAGTGTCTCTTGTGCAAGCACAAAGTGTAAAGATACATGAAAAATATTCATGTACACTGTTTTCTGACATCTGCAATAGATTTCTTCATTTTTTACTTGTGAATTAACCTAGATTATACTTCTCAGATTTATATTTAAGTTTTAAAAATAATTAAAACATAAAAGTAATGAATGTAAAATATTTTATACTAACAAAAACAATGTCCATGGACTTTTATCAATATCAAAGTTAATTCATGTGTAAAAAATGAGAAAATTAAAAATACCATAATCTGCCTTTAGGTCTCAAATTCCTTTCCTAGACATATGTAAAGTGGAAGGACAATTATTATAAACATAATTTTGTTTTCCCTGATTACTATCTTTGTTAATTATTCTCAGTTGTTGGGAGAGAAGTGAGCACAGCACATGCTCCTTTTATTACCCACATATAATATTTATAGCTTGGAGATGTTACTATGTTATAAAATGTTTTTCTACTAAGTCAGTTGAAGCATATGGCCCATTTCTGATAATACAATGTACAGAAAGATCATTAGGGACCCATTATAAGAAAAAGACCTCAGTCTAAAAAAAATGGTCTCTTCAATAAAGAGACCTAAGCTTAAGAATACAATGCCAGGAGAACAAGCCTTGTTAATGTCTATTTTACTTGCTTAATAAACAATCTATTAAACTAAAGCTTATTAAAGTATATTTATGTCATAAGAGAAATATAATAATTTGTATAGACATAGATATTTTAAGATTAGCTGCTATCTACTATATGATAAATTTAAACATATTAAATGATATTTAAGTACTTTAAAGAACCAAAGCCTCTTCTTATTGAAATCATAAAATAATAGCTATTAATTGCATGTAGATTATTTTAATTATCTTTTCTTCCTAATAAGCTCTATGGATAAAAATTAGCAAGCATAGTTTTCACCATGAAGGCACATATGACTAGAGTTTTGTATTAGTGGTTGGAGAAGATGTCAGAATCTGATCACAAGAAATATGGTAGAGAATTGAGTGTCCTATTATGAAAAACCTACTAAGGAAAATTCAGGGCAGAACACATTGTGGATTTTCTAAAGATGAGATATTTTATTTTTGAGGGTTTTAATATATTGAAACATATCTGACCATATTTATGTACTAAAGTTCTTCTATCTATCTATCTATCTATCTATCTATCTATCTATCTATCTATTTATCATCTATTGTCTAATTTTACTTTAATTTATTTATCCTCTCATACATTATATCACAACCCCAGCTTCCCCTTCCTATATTCCTCCCAGTTCTTTATACATACTTTCCCTTTCTTCCAGAATGACTAATTCTCTTTTTTTTCTTCAGTAAATTGCAGGCCTCCCAAGGATGTCAACTGAAAATGGTATAACAAGATAGAATAAGACTAGGCACAAATCCTCATATTAGGGCTGAACGAGGCAACCCAATAGGAGGAAACGGGTCCATGAGCAGGCAGAGGAATCAGAGTCTTTTAAACTCTCATTGTTAGGGTTAGACTCTCATTTTAGGATTCCACTACAGAGGGTCAATAATTGAACAGGAATATGGAGTAGCAGTGGGGTATGTGGAACTGGAGGTAGCTACTAGAAAGTTCCAGAGACCAGGGTAGCTAGAGGCTCCCAGGACCCAGGGAGAATGATGTTGGATGAAATTTCCAACAAATGGGAGATAAACAATAGAGGCAATATCCAGTAGATAGTCATAGCCCCCAGCTGAGAAATGAGATCACCTACCCTTCTCAAAATTTTCAACCCAGAATTGTTTCTGTCTAAAACAAATGCAGTGACAATAAATGAAGCAGAGACAAAAGAAAAGGCCATCCAAAAATTACCCCACTTAAGGATCCATCCCATTTGCAGACACCAAACCCCAACAGTATGGGCTGATGGCAAGAAGTACTTACAGTCAGGACCCTGGTATGGAGGTCCCCTGAGAATTTCTGCCAGTATCTGACCAATACAAATGCAGATACTTATAGCCAACCATCGGACTGAGGCCGGGACCACAAGGGAAGAGTTAGGAGGACTGAAGGAGCTGAAGGCAGTTGCAACCCAATAGGAAGAACAATAGCAACTATCTGGACCACCCAGAGCTCCTAGGGACTAAACCACCAACAAAACAGTACACATGGATGGATCCATGGCTCCAGCTCCGTATGTAGCAGAAAATGGCCTTATCTGGCATTTATAGAAGGGGAGGCCCTTGGTTCTGTGGAAGCTTGATGTCCCCGCAAGGAGGGATGCTAGAGACAGGAGTGGGTGGGTGGGTGGAGGATCACTCTCATAGAACAAAGTATAGGGGGAATGGGTTGGGGGTTTGTTGAGAGAAAACCAGAAAGAGGAGTATCATTTCAAATGATTTAAAAAACAAAACAAAACAAACAAAAGCCCTTCAATATAAATAACAACAACATATGTGCAGAAAATCTAGTACAAAGCCATACTCTGTGATTTCCACATTTTTATTTATTTATTTATTATTTATTTATTTATTTATTTATTTATTTATTTATTGTGAGCTCCAATAAGATGTGCTTAATTGATGCTGTGGACTATCTTCTTCTGGTGTCTTCAACATGTCTCCTACAATCCTTCTTCCTCCTCATTCATAAGGTTCCCTGAGCTCTAAGTAGTGCTTTACTGTGAGTTTCTTTATATATGCCCATCAGCAACCAGGAGGAAACATCATTAATGACAATTGGGTTAGGCATTCTTCCATGAATAGAGCAGATTATCATTAAGAATAATTGGATTGAAAGTAATTAATTGATTAATTAATTAATTTTTATTGACAAGTTCTGTTTGGTTCTATCCTAAGTCTTTCATCCTAACAGTGTCTCATATTTGGCCATCCAGGTAGTGTTAGGCATGGGTTTGTTCTTGTGACATGGTCCTCAATATAGATAAGTCATTGATTGATTGGCGACTTCAACATGCTCTGAGCTACCATTGCCCCAGCAAATCTTGCATGCAGGACAGGTTGTATGTTGAAGGGTTTGTGGCTGCGTTGGTGTCCCACTCCTACAATTAGATGTTTTGCTGGGTTACAGAAGTTGCTTGGTTCAGTCTTGATAGCCTTCCAATAGTAGTCCTTCTCGCTAGGGTCATCCTCATTGGTTCCATCAAGTGTTAAATGAACTAGGTTCCAATATAGCCCTGCAGAATCCCCCAGTTACAGTTGACTCTCCTATACATTCTCCCTCTCCCTGTCCCTCTCCCTCTCCCTCTCCCTCTTCCTCTCCCTGTCCTCTCCCTGTCCCTGTCCCTGTCCCTGTCCCTGTCCCTGTCCCTGTCCCTGTCCCTGTCCCTGTCCCTGTCCCTCTCCCTCTCCCTCTCCCTCTCCCTCTCCCTCTCCCTCTCCACCTCCCTCTCCACCTCCCTCTCCATCTCCCCCCCCCTCTCTCTCCTTCTTCTTCTATATCCATCATATTCTGATCCCAGAATTCTAATTTTTCTAGTTCCATACATTGGCCTACAGATTTCATGATGACATTTTTAGAAAACACTACAATCTATAAATGCACCACATTTTTTTGTTTCTAATCAAATAATTAAAAATTTAGTTCAGATTAGGACCTTGAAAACAAAGACTCTTTGGAGAATTAGTTTTTGTTTGCTTGTATTTAAAAAAAAATGAAGTAAATTTCATTATCATATTTCTTCTCAAGTTTAAATTTCTACAAGGACAATGCAAAAGCTAGTACTTGAAAAGGTTTTATGGAATAAGTGACACCATCCTAGCAAAGGCACAGAAGTATGAGAAAGATTGTTTTTAAAGGACCAGTTTGTTTGACTTTGGAATTAAAGTCTCCTGTTTTCCATTCATATCTTAAAGAACTTTGACTTTCGTCTTAGTAGAAAATTTATTCAAAGGCATGCCATTGGCATATTTTGCAGGGACAGGTGTAAGGAATGAATCTCTCCTGGATAAGTCTCTTACCTCATTCAGCCACACACTAGATCTGCTAATGCCTAAGGATGGCCTCACAGAATACTAAGTTCTTCATCTGCTAAAACAACTCAAGTCCTTTGCATGCAGCACAGGACTATATGTGAAAAAGAATCTAATAATCCTTGAAATTTTAGTGAAGTAAAAAACACAAGGTTCTGAGTGAATAAATGAAAAGGAAGTATGAATGTGAATGGCTTTCAGATACTATGCATTTCAGTATATGCCCTATTGGAACAGCTAGCTAACTAGTGTGAGCTAGAACTCTTTTTATTGCTAAGGATGTGTTGGAAATAATGACAAATAAGACACCAAATTTCTTTACGAGGAACATTAACAATATTTTTAAATAAACAAGCATGTAATTTAAGGAGTAAATACAGAATATAGGCACTCACTATATACAAAATTCTCACCTACATATATAAACAAGCCTATCTACACACTTCAATATATAGTGTGTGTGTATATATATATATATATATATATATATATGTATGTGTATATGTATGTATATGTGAATATATAGTACATGTATGTGTATGTGTATATGTATATGATATATGTGTACATGTACTAAAACTCAGAAGTTAAAATATATTATGGTTTAAGACATGATTTTATCATATTTTATGTTACATTGTGTAATTCAGTTTTATTTAATTCTCATAAGCTAGAAGGTTGTGTCATGATTACATTTATCTTAAAGCTAGGATATTAAATTTCTGAAAAGCTAAGGATACTATTTAATATGAATCCATATATTTAACAAACCCAAGAGATAGAGCTCATTATTTTCTATATAGTGTCATAGAAAGGTTAGATTGCATCAGGTATTCTGTACTGTAAGTAGCAGTGAGCTTGTTTAGCTTTCTAAAGATAAATCTGACCTTCCTGCAAATATAGTGAGTCTTTTTTATCATTTACAAATATCTTTACATCAGAACTACTATTATATACTTTTGCTACATGACTTTTATAAAATAAAATAATAGAGTCTTTTAATTAACTAGTAAATCTGAGAGGAATATGAGCCTCTATATACTATGGCAATTTTTTTCTATGTGGTGTGGGTTCCAATGTTAAACTAAGTGGTAGTAAAACCTGACTTCAGAAGTGGACTAAGTACTACATTAAAGGTAAGGAAAAACAGAATATGTCATAATTAATAGCACTGATGATATGGTGTTAATATCAGCTAAATTTTAAAGGTGTGAAGCACTTGTCATATGTGTAGGTGAGATCTTCACAGACATTGTACAGTTTAAATTTCTAAAGTTTCATGACAAGTTTACCTGTAGCATAGATTTAAGTATAAATAAATTGTATTTAAGGAGTTAATGTTTCTTTTTGAACTAATTCCTTTTATTCTTTTGGCCAAGATGAGAAACATATCTTACCTGAAGCCAAATATAGAAGTCTAAATAGTAAAATATCAGCAAGTGTATAAGATACCCCAATAATCACAACAAAAATTGTATTCCTTTTACTTTTTCGCAAAGTATGTACCTAGGATTTGCAAGTGACTAACTCTTATGAAATTACTTGTTCAGTTTGATCTTCATTCAAAAGCAATTACTTAGGATCTAAGTTTTTAATAAAAGTAAGTTTTTTTTAAAGAACTTATAAATAAAAGTTCACACTTGTATATTAATGTAGCCATTAAAAGGAAAACAATTAAATTTTGCATTCTTCCTAAGCAAATAAGTTCTTGCAAAATGTTAATATTCTGTCATACATTACATCATATAAAAATAATCTTGAGCAAATAAAATGGTACCAACGTGCTATAGAAACTTGGGATCACAACTAAGAAAACTTATTTTATAGACTTCAAGTATAAAATTATGATGAGACAGAATACACTATCAAAAACATTGTTTTAAGCTAACTCCAAAGGCTGATTAAACTTCACATGTTACTGCGCTTATTCGTATAATGAGGCTTTGCACACCAAAGATCACACGTTAGTCCCTGGAGTAGTAAAACGAGACCATTAAAAATCTGACAACATTAAATCGAAGACAACCAACTCCAGACCTGAAAAGGGCAAGTCAAATTCTTGTCACCAGAAATGATTCAGAACTTCTCAAACGCTGGCACAGTGACTGAACAGCAATGTCTCTGGGGATCCCAAATCATGAATTATTTTTAAATTAAATGGCCACCCAGAATTATCATTTTTGGACAGAAAGACATCTGAGCAGATGGAACACAGGTAGAAACTCTAGTGACTGAACAAATGTGAGTGAATGTGTGTGTGTGTGCGTGTGCGTGTGCATGTGTGTGTGTGTGCTACTTGGTGTTTATCGATCTGAAATTGTACAACATGTCAAAGACACCCTCTCCTCTCGAGTATACACACTGCATAGAACTGTTTTCTTCTATAATGATTTAAGTATTGTTTCCTAAACAGAACATCTATTTCCAGGAAACATTTTGCATTTGAAGTTGCTTAAGTTTTAGAAAACTGATTTGAAAACTAATCACTTTTAAAAATATTATTTCTTTTATTTCTGGCTAAAGCTTATTTCATTTATATTGATGATAATAGTGCCTACTAAATATATACTCTTGCATTGAAGTGATAATAGGTAATGCTAATTTAGCCAAATGAATTAATTGATAAGACAAATACATTATCTGCTAATCTCAGTAACCCTTGTGGGGCTGGCAGGGGGCTAGCCTACTTCTTCAGGCCATCTGTGAATTCCTCTGATATGTTGTGAACAGCAAATTGCATTCTGATTGACACTGATACACCCTTGTCAAGCATCTTCTTTTCTATTACTCTGAACAAAACTAATTTCACGGTGTAAATACTTGTCTGTTTTCTAAAACATAATCTTAGTCACACCAAAACTGCCATTGCTTCTGCTTTTCATATAACAAATGAATTTTATTTTTACACTTTTAGAAAGTTAATACATTCCTTGAATTCTATTGACTCTGATACTAATAAAAAAAAAAAAAGCTTTTAGAACTATCTTTTCCTTTAGTAGAATGTTAGGCCTGAATCTAGAAAGACATTTAAAATATTACTGAAATAGTTATGAGTTCTCTGATCAACTCAAATAAACTTGAGAATATTTTAGAGAATTTGCCTATACCTTATAAGGTACAAGTGTTAAAAGTTACAATATTAGAACATCCCTCACTTCTGAATTAATTAGAAAATTGTATCCTCTAATCATTTTGCATATATAAATATTTGTATTGAAAATACTTCTCTAAAGAAGTATATATTCCCCAAAAGACTGTCTTTTATAATTAGTGAAAATTAATCCACCATAAAGGCATAATGTTTTAGACAAAATCTCTACTATATTTTAAAATATTTGAGATCTTCTGAAGAAAATGTTGATTCTAACAAGAGGAATATTAAAATGTTTATATTACTTTAAAAATATGCATTTTGAAAGACTCATCATTTTTACTTGTATTTTTTTTAAAAATTTTGTAAAAAGTATATTTTGTGTTGTAGATTATTTTTCCCACAAGAGATCTGCTTAGGCATTTATGTTGTTTGTTTTGAATAAAGCATCATATATATGGTAGTCATCTTTTCATTATAACAGAATATTCCTGAGGACTCAAAACTAGTAAAGTTATAGAAATATTTTCTCAGTATTTTACTACTCTAAGGAAGTTAACAAAAGATATCCATTTTGAACCCAATAGGAATCTGGCTGACCTTTCCCAATTACAGGGATACAGTCCAGGGTTGATGAAGCAGAATGCCAAAAAAAAAAAAGCAACTTTCTGCCAAATGGACTGAGCTCAAGCTCACCTGCCACAATGAGCATAGAAGTATATAAATGTACATCCTCCTCACTTGGGTCTCCGTAGCTATCACTGTGAATGATTAGTTCCTATAACTTTTCCACACCCACTTACTTTGTCGTGACTTGTTTGCCTACTTTGCTTTATTTTAATTTCTGTGATGGCATGGCTATCCAGTTACAGTACAGTTGAAAGAAAAAGAAAGAAAAAATGGGAAGAAACAACATGTTAAATTGTAAGGCAGCAATCAAATTATATTTCTATATGTTATAATGAAATTTCAAACAAGAAGTACAGAATGCCTCAAACTTATTCCTTGCTCTCAGAAAATAAATATGAAGTCAAATAAATTTTATGCAAAATAAACAATAACAAAATTCTTACATGCATTGTTTTGCTTTGAAAGTGTGACATTGGATGATTTAAAAATGTATAAAACCTATTATTAGCATTCATAAATATGGGATATTATATAATATATCTGTGGAAGAACTGAGTGCAGCCATCTACAATTTTTTTAGAAAAGGCTTTGGTCTTTGAAAATTTTGAAGTCTTAGCACTTGGAGTTCACTTTATTCATTAGGACTTACATTTTTTCTGTGGGTAACTTTAACTTTTTATAAATTATACCTTAAAAGTCATTTTTTTCTTGAATATCTATTCCTAGGGATATGGTTCCTAAAATGTGTCTAACTCTCTGGCCTTTCTTCACAGTATAGCCATTGATTCTCTCTCATTTAACACATCATGTGGTTTCAGTCATAAACTGTAAACACAGAATAGACTTTATCAAATTCTTTGCTTAAAACATTCTATTGTTTAGTCACTATTCAGGTATATTTAACCAATTCCGCAGTGGTCATCATTTCAATATTTACTTCTCTTTGAAACATGATTTTTGAATTTACTAAGCCATTTACTACAGGAGATATTAAACTACTAGATGCATATTACATATGTGTATAAGTGTATTTTATGTATGAAAATATTTAAAATAAGGTAGACATATGATTTAAACTAAGGGACCAAGGGAGAAAATTTTTTTACTTGGACCAAAAAAATCTAATTAGTGAGTTGTTAATCTCAGACCCAAATTGGGATGCAGCTTAAAGGGAGGTCCCAAGGCCTGACACTATTACTGATATAAACAGGAGCCTAGCATGACTGCCCTCCAAAAAGCCCAAGAAGCAGCTGAAAGAGTTAGATGCCCCAAAAGTCCATCCTTCATGTATATTCCCAGTCTAGCTATTTAGAACCTGAGAGCTCTGGTTTGTTGATATTGTCGCTGTCCCCATGGGGCTACGAGCACCTTTAACTAATTCAGTTTTCTCTCTAACTCCTCCACTGGAGACCCTGTGATCAGTTCCATGGTTAGCTGTGAGCATCAGCCTCTGTATATGTCAAACTTTTGCAGTACCTCTCAGAAGACAGGTATATCAGGCTTCTGTACCATGCACTTCTGGATAGCCACAACAGTGTCTGCATATGGTGATTGCACCTGGATGGATCCCCAGTTGGGGCAGTTTCTTGAAGGTTCCTGCTCCAGTCTCTGCCCCAAACATTGTCTCATATTTGCTCCTGTAATTTGTTACTCCTCGTAAGAAAGACCTAGGCGAATACACTTTGGTCTTTTTTCTTATTGGGTTTCATGTGGTCTGTGAGTTATGTTTTGGGTACTGTGAGATTTTGGGCTAATATCCACTTATCAGTGAGGGCATACCATGTTTATTCTTTTGTTTTATCAGCCTCAATCAGGATGATATTTTCTAGTTCCACTCATTTGCCTAGGAATTTCATGAACTCATTGTTTTTAATAGCTGAGTAGTACTCCATTGTGTAAGTGTGCCACAAACTTTAAAACAATATCTTCATAAAATAAAAAGAGGGAGATATATCCATATACTACATATTTATTTAAATCATGTTCTTTATATTTTATTTTTTTAAAAAAATAATTTGAATGCCAAGGAATTTTCTGCTGAGTATATATGGCACTCTACAACTAGACATACTTATGCATAGGTGAAAAGAAAGGATCCACTTAGTGGCATAATGGATGATCCAGATCAGGTATTTAATATGGGGAAGAGAGCATGTTTGTGATTTTTCTGTAGGAGGCTGAAGGAGCATGGTGGCTGCCAGAGGGATGGGTAAGACGTGCTGATGCCAGGACAAAGAATGATGCTGACCTGTGAGAATGCTGAGTACCCTGACAATGCTGACTAGGAAGCTGTATTGGATATATGTTCCCAACCTACCATTGATTACCTATACCCCTGATGGGACAAGCTGCCTTGCGTCAAGATTTTATGCCTTGTGGAACCGAAAATCAAAAAGAGAATTTATAATGACACCTGTATTTTTCTTAAATGTGACCACTTACTTGGACTCAATCATCTACTGGTCTAGAAATCAATCCAATATTGGAAATAACTGTCTTCATTTGGAAGTATGGTCCTGGATATTTGCAAATATTTTTGGAAGTTAGCTGGAGTTCTCTATGATGCTATGGTAGCAAAAGATAGACTTGGGGCAGGATCTGGATTTCGAACAGGTGTTAGCACATGTGTTAAGGTTCTTTAAATTATCAAGTTAAAAATACTTTTGTTTCTTCTACAGTATTTAATGTAAGTTACATTGATTGTACATGTCAGTTATGAAGGTCTATCAACCAGCTTTTGTTTTAGTGCCCTGAGTATCATAGAATCTTGGTATTCTAAAAATACCTTTCAAGTACTGGAAGAAGTGAGTCAGGATTTAAGCAGAAGCAAGAGGATAGTGGGCTTGATTTTTGCTGGTATAACAGCTTTAATTACATTAATTGCTAGCACCACAGCTTCTGCAATTGCTTTGACACAAGAAGTTAAGACAGCTATTTTTTTAATCATTTAGCAAATAAATGTTATTAATGTGTTGAATATACAAGAGGATTTAGATAGGCATTAGGAAGAATAGATTTATGCCCTTTATCCTATTCAAATTGTTGGAAGGAGTTTCAGAATTTAAGAGTAAGGAACCGACTGGGCAGTGGTGGAGCATGCCTTTAACCCCAGCACTTGGGAGGCAGAGGCAGGTGGATTTCTGAGTTTGAGGCCAGCCTGGTCTACACAGTGAGTTCCAGGACAGCCAGGACTACATAGAGAAACCCATGTCTCGAAAAACAAAAACCAAAAAACAAACCATAAAACAAAACAAACAAACAATAAAACAAAACAAAAAAGAGTAAGAAGCCATCTCAAGTGTCATGCTCAGTACCATTGGATTCATGTTAGTTCTAAAATTTACAGTGGTAGTCATTATAAATAGGAAAAAGTTTAAAGACACTTGCAGTGTATTTGGCATAATTCTAACAACTCTCTGGAGGTTTTAATTTTGCATAGTGAGCTTATGAATTTCAAGAACGCTGCTCTGCTGAGTGTTAATGCAGTAGATACTGCTAATAAAATTACCCATGGCCTGAGGTCAGTATTTTTATTTTGGTCAAGCTTGAAGAACGGCATATATAGCTTGATCATACTAGCCCTTTTTGTCCTGGGAATACTTTTATTCCTGCCCATTTTATTAAAGCTTGTCTTTAACAACATCAACATGTTGGCAGCAAAAGTACATTACATGAACCTTAAAATGAACTCCCAGACAGAGTTATTAAATTAACAGGCTGGCAAGCCCAGGACAGGTAAGATTCTGCATAAAACATTACCAACCTAAGACATAAGAACATTGCTTTTGTTAATGCATATTTCCAGATGGGTAAAGAAGGCATTTTTGGCAGAAAGACCTAGACAGGCCCAGTCTTGTTCATGAAATAGAAAGGGGGAGGTGTGGAGAGCTTAAGGAATTGCTTGGCAAGAATCTTACATGTGCCACAGACAAGTAAGTGAGCTGCTTGGCAGAAATATGACATTGGCCAAGGACAAGTAACTAGGCGTCAGACAAGAATCTGACATTAGGCTAGAACAAAAAAAAATAATTTCAGGCAGGAAACTAAATCTTAGTCCAGAACAAGGAAGTAATTTAAGGCAGGAATCTAAATATTAGGCTAGAACAAAGAAATAATTTCAGACAGGAATCTAAATTTTTGGCTAGAACAGGAAGTAGGCTTCAGGCATGAAAATGGTTTTGTGCTCGGATAGAGAGTAGGCTCAGATATTTTGGTCATCCTGATAACCCCTTAGAAACAGTGATCACAGGAATGTTCATAAACTTTTGTTTATTGTCTTGCTTGTTCCTTGACTATTTGCATCTATTGTATTGCTAGTTCCTCAACCTAGAACTGATGTTAACACATGCATGTAACTAAAAGAGTATAAAAGCAAAAAGGAGGAGGGGGAATAGGATAGGGCTATTCTAGAGAGGAGAAATAGGGGGAAATAGTCAGATGCCGATATTACACCAAACCAATGGACAGAATTCTCCTTTTTCTTTTAATTTAAATGTATTAATTTTTCATCACAGCCTCATAGATTAAGACTCAGCTATATGATTTCTAACTCATCAAAGATGTTTCGTAAAACACTATAGCTTGACAACTCATAATCAGCAATCTGACACAATCAGTTATTTTAGCATTTACCTTTATACTGGATTATTACACCTCTATAGTGTATATTTTTTAACATCTGAAAATTATTGCATAGCCCACATCACTGCAATGAAAAGTTGAACAAGTAATATCAATAAATGAGAATACAAAATCACTAGAAGTGAACACCAAAAAGTAGATACTTTTGACAGAGAAAATATTCTGGCTTTTTTACTTTCATGTAAATCATGTATAGTCTTCAGAGAGCTGAAAGAGCATTTAGTATTTTGATATTGTTCCATTTCATGTATTTATACCAAAAAGAGGTAGAAAAAAACCTAGGAATTAAAATACTGAGCAACACTGTTAGAATAATTATTGATAATAACTGCTTTTATTTTAATTTAATTTTATGTTTCAGGGTAAATTTAGAATCTCCCAGAACAGCCACTTAAAATCTCAGTCAATTATCTAGTTAGGCTTTTCCCTGACTTATATGCCAGATTTTAACATATTATACCTTTCTCACATGGTCCATTAAAATTATCTCTTATAGGCCCATTTAATATATCTTATTTTATTAGTAGTATAAATAATTACATCAATTTACTCTTGTTTAGACATATTTTTTACAGTTTAAACCTCTATACAGAACACAAACATGTACAGATTCTTTTACTTTAATACAATTAAATAAATGTTAATGAGTCAGTGCTCTGTATTTCCTCTGAATATAACTGACAGTCATTGATTGCTTTTTCTCTTAAGTGACCGTAAAAGAGACACTAGGAGTCTCCTGGGAATTGGTAAGTTAGCTGGAACAGTATCAATGAGTTTAAGTACAGGAGAAACAGTGAGCCTCCCCATTAGCAGCAGAGTCCCTAAGATTGCAATTAGCACCAAGCTCAGTGATGTGACTTTGTCATTTTACACAAGGATAATATTTTTTTATTTAGTAAACATTATCATATCACATGTTCTTTTCTACAAATCACTAATTGAGAAACTATAAACAAGAAATTTCATAACATCTGCTAAACAATCTATCAGAGGTCATGAATACAATTTTCAAATTGAGTTTTCCTCAGGTTAGGCTACAAAAAGCTTTCATAACACAGAAATGTAATATCAAATTTTTGTTTATCATTCTGACAAGTAAATATAATTAAATTTATTTTTATTATATTTAATGCATATTTTTATTTGAAAATATAAACTCACACCTGTGGGGAGCCGACAGAAGGCAGCTATCATTCTTGCAGCCATCTTGAGCCATATACCCTGACAAGAGACTTGTTTATAATAGCCTACAACAGCTGAGCACACTCTGCTTACATCTTGCTCTAGATACCCAGGATCTTCTCTTGGGTGTGTGTGACTTAAAGGTGTGATTTAGAGATAAGACCTAAGGGCGTGATTTAAGCGTGTGATTTAAGGGTGTGGCTTAGAAGTGAGACATATAAAAGGTGAGAGGCAGACAGAAGAAAGTATTATTAGGCATTTAGGTAGTAGGCACTCGAGACAGGCAACTAGAATTAGACACTAGCACTTGGAAGAAGGTTACTTGGTACTTGAGACTTGGAGCTGGAAGAACTTGGATTAAACATTAGACATGGAAAGGAGGTATTAGGCATTAGTTAGTAGGCACTTAAGACTTGAGACAGAGAACTTGGAAGAACTGGAATTAGGACCTGAGACTTGATGCCAGGAACCAGGGACTAGGAACTAGGGACTTGGAACTCAAGACTTGGGACTTGGACTAGGAAGAGAGACTGAAGAAAAAACGGGATTGAATCACACTCTGTCTGGTTTCCATTCCTCCAGTCCGTCCTCACTCTCTCTCTCTTGCTGAACCCCGACCCATGGACTGGAGCTGCTTGGGGCAGTGTGGGCTTTAACAATTTAGCCCCCAAGACTTTTGGCAGTGCGGGTTCCAACACTGATAGAGGGGTGCCTGACATTTTGGCCCCTAAACGTGGGCTGGTGTGGTCTGCAACATGTGTTAATTACTTAAAAAGTTAAAACATAAAGTTTAACCTATGTATCTATTACTTAAAATGTTAACTTACAATTTATATAGTTAAACCAATTTATTTTAAAATAAGATTTATTCACATTTGTTATGAATCAGTTCTTAATGAAATGAGATTTTTCATCAATACTAAATAGAAGTTGGTCAGAGCTTAGATTCACATAGAAAGATCAATTTAAGAAAATGATTTTTTTCAGTTTTTAGGAAATGAAGAATAAAATGTTTTGAACTTACAAACACCTATGTCTAATGTCCTTCTTTTGTTACTGAGAAACTGTAAACATTTTTAATATAAGAGTACTGTAGTCAATCATAAGGGGGAACCACTAATAATGGAAAATAATGTGAATATAAATGCATAAACTACATAAATATTCAAACATATATATAATACTGTGTCAAATTTCCTCTGGACTTTATATTTGAAAACTACTTTGAATCACTTATATAAATTTTTATTTATGTTACCACTTAAAAGTTGTTTGTATTTAAAAAGTAAAAAATTCCAATACTTATAGCCTACCACAAAGTTAATAATATACATATTAATGAACAAATATTAATTAAGGCATTAATAAATTGTTCTGCATTACAAAATAAATGCTTATGTTAAATGAGAAATTAGTCATTTAAAAATAATACACAGTATAATAATGTCTTCTAATATAAGAGAATAAATGTCATATATCCTTTGTAATATAATGTTTTATAATCATGTGGTACTATATAAAACTATAAACAATGTGACATAGTATATTTTTAAGGCATTAAGTGACCATGAGTTTTTTTAAAGGCCCTCTTTTTCATTAAACAACACCAAAGTGCTAATCTTGAAATTTTTTAATGACTTAGCCAATTCTAGTTATACATTTAATTTCATATATATATATATGTAACTAAATATATAAATATATGATTATATGTATATAAGCTAATAATAAATACAGTCCTAGAAATATAAATTATAGATTGGTAGCCAGAAATTTGTAAGTTATTGGACATAATAGAAATGTTGAGTCAGCCTCAATCCAGTGGAAGATGTGAAGATATATTAGGTAGCCACATATAAAACATATAATATACCTATAATACATAAATCCATAAATGTAAATTAATAAAATAAGAACAAGGGAAATGTGTATTGCAAAATGTTCAAATCAGACAATAACTCTGTTCAATTTTAAGAACTTTTCCATAAGGAGTTCAAGATTATGTCATCATTTGTAATTCAAAGTTGCAAGAATCTTTTCATATATTACTTCTTTGAGAGAATAAATGTAATCCAATATAACATGGCTTTTAGACACTGTAGTTATGAAAGTACTCCCACAATTTGATAAGACATAAAAATTGCCTATTAAAAAAAATTCATAGAGACTAGTTTGTGGAGCAAGGAAGAAGTCACAGACATGTAGGTCTTGGAGTCTCTAAAGTTCGTAGCCTCTGCCTCAAGCAGGGGCCAAGTAATAGAGGGAGTTAGCTGATAAGATTAGGACAGGAAATCCTTCGTCCAGCTATTGAGTTATCTAGCTAGTTTTAAAACAAAGATAAAACAAAACAAAAACAACAACAACAATATCTTCTTCAGCTACAACTATCTTCCAAAGAAATTATCAGACAAGTTTACCAATGTAATATATTGAAGAGTACACAGTTGTGTGACATAACAGATTCCTTCCATTGTATGATTCTGCTATCTTTTCCCATCTCAGAGCCCTCTGTACCTAGCTAGCAAATAGAAGAAGTCAGTATGAAAGAGGAACCAATTTCAGACTAGTTTGCATTTGTACGAACTTAAAAGCATTATGATATAAAATACAACTCCATCACATGTGAAGACTTCTGTGGTAGAATGAACACAAGAAAGGACAGACAGATGATGTTCAGAGTGTCTGAGACCTCATGTCAAAATGTACAAATCATTGGAGCTTTTACAAGACCCTGCAGGTTTCTCATTTCAGCTATACAGAGTGTTACTATCGATCTACTGAGAATTATTAGCATTACAGGCATTTGACAATGGTTTCCTAAAGGGAGAAAGTACAAAACATAGATAAGTTTAAATAAATGTTTTATTTAGCATTCTGGTTAGAGCAGCTGTCGCACTACTAGCAGTAATGTTGAAAAGCCTTTGCAGACTTTAGAAAATTTTTCCACTTTTATGAGGTTGCTGAATTTTTAGCAAAACATCTGTGTTGTTGTAAGTGTTTTTCCTGTTTAATCTTTGACTGAATATGTGTCGTTATACAGCTCTTGGACTGGATTTTATGTCAAACAAATTTAATATTAATATTCAACCTTTAAATATTAGATTATATTTTTCAATGTGATATGACTTTTACAATTTTTATTTATTTACTTTATGTGCACAGCTGTTTTGTCTGGTTATATGTTTATGCATCCTATGCATATATGTTATCATATCTGATATGGTATCAGAGCATCTTGGATTCCTTAGGACTGAAGCTATTGGTGGTTGTAAAGCATCATGCAGGTGCTGGATATTGAACTTGGATCCCCTGAATGAGCAACCATTGGTCTTATCTGCTGAGGCATGACTACAGCCCATGATTTAAATTTTGAATAGAGAATATATAAACATCACTTTGATTAAAACAAGTTTAAACTTACAATATAATCTCATCTATATCTTTAGAAAACATACAACTTGCTACCAACTGACGCTTTTTAATAATAGCAGAGTTTTTTTTTTTAATGGAATTCAGTTTTCATGTGATGAAAATTTATTAATCAGAATTTCATTTTCAGCTGCAAAAAATCTGAAGGATTACTAATTGGTTTTTAAAAAAATAATGATGTGTTTATTTTAAATATTAATTTATAAGTTTGGTAAATAAAAGACATTTATAATTTTTACTTTGTTTCTCCTAATGACTCTATCTTCTGTATTTGTAAAGCACTATCAAAACCAGAAACATGGTATTTATATATTTCAAGTTAAGTCTGTGTCATTTTTATCATTTGACTAACTTTGTAAAATCAACATTATAATCAACACACTTAATTAACATATGCCATAAATATTTTCCCTGTGATATTCTTTCATGATCATAGATACACCATTCTGCTAGTCATACTTACCAGGAAAGCCTAATGTATTTCTTTCTTCATAAATTTGCCATTTCAGAAATATATATAAATTGAAAACTACACTATGACCTATTGCCTCTGATATCATTTTAGTCTGAGTACAACCCATGCAAGTTGTTGCATGCAACAACAGCTCATGCTTTTGTTATTGATGTGTATTGTTCTAGGTGGTATATAGAAAGACATACCAGAATTGCATTAAGCTTAATCTACTCAGAGACATTTTGGTTGTTTCCAATTTTTTCATCTTCAGACAAAAGTTTCCTAAAGATGTATAGGTTTCTAGGTCTTTAAAATTAATGTCTAATGGAGTATGTAAAGAATTTTATGACAGATGTATATGTAGGCTCATTTAAAATTGATTTATTATTTTGTAAGATAGAAATGTACTGGCTTAATCTTGGGATTCAACCTCTTGCCTCAGTCTCCTACGTGCTAGAACTTAGCACACAACTCTGTTTATGGAAGCTTTCAGAAATGTTAAGCATCTATTACACTCTAATAGAAATGGATAAGAGCTAGTGTTTCCACATCTGAGATGCATATAAACGTTGTTAATTCTTTAAGTATTAGATACTTTAAATCTTCTTTCTTCTTGAGCTTCAAATGGTCTGTGGGTTGTATCTTGAGTGTTCCAAGATTTGTGCTAATATCCACTTATCAGTGAGTACACACCATGTGTGTTCTTTTGTGACTGGGTTACCACATTCAGGAAGTTATTTTCTAGTTCTATCCATTTGCCTGAGAATTTTATGAAGTCATTGTTTTTAATGGCTGAGTGGCACTCAGTTGTGTAGACCTCCTCATATTCATGACATCCAATCCACATTTCTGCCTTTGTACTCCTGATGTTATTATATTTTGTTTTGTTTTTGGAACTCGTTTTTTTAATTGTATAATTTTCATTAAATTGTTTTATTTATTTACATTCCAAATGTTGCCCCCCTTCCTGGTCCCCCTCCCCAGTTCTTCACTCCATTCCCCCACCCCTTAGCTTCTGAGATGCTGCTCTCCCACCCATGTACTCAACCTCAACTCACCTCCACCTGCATCCTCCTTCTCTAGGGTATCAAGTTTCTACAAGATTAAGAGCATCATCTCCCAATGAGGTCTCTCTAAAGGAAATACAGGGAGAAACTGAAGCACAGCCTGAAGGAGAAGCCAGCCAAAGACTGACCCAACTTGGGGTCTATTGCATGCACAGGCACCAAACCTAAACAAGTATTGCTAATAACATGTGCCTACAGACAGGAATCTGGCATGGCTGTCCTCTGAGAGACTCTATCAGAACCTGACTGAGACAGATGCAGATACAGCAACTATTGGACAGTGGTCAGGGACCTCTATAGAAAAGTTAGAGGAAGGACAGAAGAAGCTGAAGGGGATTGCAATCCATAGGAAGAACAAGAGTATTAACTAACCGGAACCCCTCGGAGCCCCCAGGGATTAAGCCACCAACCAAAGAGCATACATTGGCTTGTCTGTGGCCTCTGCTACATATGTAGTAGAGGACTGCCCTCTCTGACCACAGTGGGATAGGATGTGCTTGGTTATGGGGAGGCTTGATGCCCCAGAGAAAGGGGATGTTAACAGGCTGAGGTTGGTGTAGTTGGGTGACTGGGATAGCACCCTTTAAGAAATGAAGGAGAGGAAGAAGGAGTGTGGAGCTTGTGGAGGGGGACATTGAAGGGGAATAACATTTGAAATGTATATAAACAAAATAATTAATTAAAAATTTTTGCAGTTTGTTTTTTTTTTCTAGTCCCTGTAAACTTAAAATAATATTGGTATAAACACTCTCATTGAGAGAAGAATTTGTTCAAGGCTTATCTATGTTAAAAATTCCACACACGAGTAAGACATGCATTACATTAATGTAGATACTATTTGATTTCTTTCTTTAGTGTCTTAACTTTTTACCAATAAATGTATCTTTAGAAGATATAAACTCAAATACTGAAATTTGTTGGTGATTTTATTAGTGCATTAATTATTCTGATGCCTATATATTAACAGATGACACACAGAACTGAGACTACTGAATATCTGTACCGTGTCACTTTGCTATATTCCCTTATTAGTTATAAGTTTATTTTGCCAGGGATGGACAGGCTGCTCGGTGGATAAGCACACTGACAATCTTCCAAAGAACATGGGTTTATTTTCTGTGATCATATGGTATATCAGAACAATCTGTGAATTCAGAACCAGGGCATACAGTGCTCTCTTCTGGTCTCTGAAGGCATTGAATGGACACTGGTGAACATAATATTCAGGCAATCAGTTACGCACCAGAAAAAGATAAATGAAATTTTAAAAATTAAGATTGTATTTTATATTAATGTCTTAGATGGGGTTTTACTTCTGTAAACAGACATCAAGACCAAGGCAACTCTTACAAGGACAACATTTAATTGGAACTGGCTTACAGGTTCAGAGATTCAGTCAGTTATCATCAAGATGGGAACATGGCAGTATCCAGGCAGGAATGATGTAGAAGGAGCTGAGAGTTCTACATCTTTTTTTTTTTTTAAATCATTCCATACATTTACATCTCAAATTATATCCAACTTCCTGGTTACCCTTCCACAACCCCCTAACCCCACATCCACCCTCTCTCCTCTCCCCTTTGCCTCCATGAGGGTGCTCCTTTACCCAACCAACCTTTCCCACCTCATTGCTCCAGCATTGCCCTATGCTGTGGCATCAAATACCACAGGACCAAGGGCCTCCTGTCCTATTGCTTTCAGGTAAGGCCATTCCTTGCTACATATGTATCTGGAGTCATGGATCCCTGCCTGTATACTCCTTGGTTGGTAGTCTAGTCTCTGGGAGGAGTGGGTGGTCCAGCTGATGTTGTTTTTTCTATTGGGTTGCAATTCCCTTCCATTCCTCCAGTCCTTTTGCAGGTTCACCCATGGGGTTCCTGAGCTCAGCCTAATGGTTGCTTCAAAGCATCCATATCTTCATTGGTCAGTTGCTGTCAGGACCTCTCAAAGAGCAGCTACACCAGGTTCCTGTCAGCAAGTAACTCTTGACCATATCAATAAAGTAGGGCTTGGTGTCTGGAGATAGGATGGATCCCCATATGGGGCAGTCCCCATATGGCCCTTCCTTCAATCTCTGCTCTAGTTTTTGTCCCCTTTCTCCTTTATTTATTTATTTATTTATTTATTTATTTATTTATTTATTATTGGATATTTAATTTACATTTCAGATGCCATCCTCTTTCCCCATTTCCCCTCCCTAGAAAACCCCTATCCCATGCCCCCTTTTTCTTTTTATACAATGTTTTAAAAATGTTAATCAAAGGCTTTATAAGTTTTGTAATGCTCAATCAGAAGTGTAACCCAATACCCAACCTAGATATATCAACTATCTTTGACTGGTGGAGACACATGAACATCTGCCTCCACGTCCCCCCGCCCCCGCTTTCTCTCTCATTCTCTTAAGGGCCTACAGCAAATTCATGGCTTTGAGTTTATTGTTAGGGTGTTTTCTATATTTTATTTAGAAATAGCTGAGAGGAGTTAACAGAAAACAGTCCAGATTACCTTACATGGATAGTTGGTTTTCAAAACGTCAGAAGTCCACAGAATTGATGTTACAAACATTTCTATATTAATGTTCATTTTGATTAGAGACCTGTCTGCTCCTGACAGCTTCCTGTCTTGGATTCTAAGAAGAAATTGAGCATTTTTGGAGTTACTCCAGTTGTGGTGAGACAGCCACTAGGCAAGAATTACCTCTTTCCATCTACAGACAAATTACTGTCCAGAAAAGAACACACTTGCAGAATACTCGACTGATTATATCTGCTAGACAGAGTAATCAGCCCTTAATAATTCTGCATCACTAAGGTTTGTCAGATGATCCTGGGCCAGAAGGCTGAAGATCAGATGCTCCAACATTTTGTAGTATAGGGACTGTCCAGGTGTTCAGCTGTATCTATAAATTGGCTAAGTTTTAGAAGCTATGCTTTGTGTTTCCCATAATTTCAGTTTAACTCAGTCATTCTGGATTTTTGACGAGGTTGAAAACTTATAGTCTCATAGTCAATTCTGGCTATTTACTTGAAGAGAAAAGATTTGAGTGGATGGCTTTCAGCTGACATTCATTCTAAAGCTAAGAAAAAAAACCAGGTTCAGAACTAAGTGTTTTAGTTAGGAGATATGACAGAGGTTCTGGTTAGTCAACAAAATGATGGACTGGGTATTAGGACTATCTTGTACCTCACTGATACAAATTGGTATAATTATGCTCTAATTGTATTTTGAGAGAAAAGTCCCCTTTCTCCTTAAGACTGCTAGCAAGTAGAATACTGGCTTCCAGGCAGCTAGGATGAGTGTCTTAAAGCCCACACCCACAGTGACACTCCTAGTCCAAGAGGACCATATCTTCTAATAGTGCCACTTCCTGGGCTTAGCATATACAAATTATCACAATTAACTTGGATGTTCATATACAATAATGATATGTTAAAACATATTTTTTTTCTTTTCAAACTAGGCACTTTTTATTTGGTTTTCTTCCCTTGTTTCTTGGACTAGGTGTAAATCATTCTGTATTTCTCTGACAGGGCATCAAATGAGGGAGGCATTTGCCATCCCACAATAAAAACTCTGACCCATAATTGTTCCTGTCTGAGAGAACTACAGGGATGGAAATGAGGAGGAGCCTGAGAAAAAGCAGGTCTCATAGCAGACCCTTTTGAAAGATTTGAATCATTTAAAACTTTGTCCAATGTATGTCAGTGTAGTGGGAGATATTTAAATCTCCAACCCAAATATGACCAGTCAATGAAAACACAATTCAATAATTTTGAGTATATTCTGTAAGCCTATACTGGGCAGATACCCCTTCACTACTCTGTGTCCCTGTTATGAGATCCTTATAACTTGAGGGTTTTCCGGCCTCTCATTTGTTTACTACCTCCGGCTTCCCGGTCATTCTCCTCCATCGTCCTCTGTCGTCTTCTCTTCTCGCTCCTCTCCTCTCCCCAGTCCTCCTCTCTCTCTTCTCTCCCCAGTTGATGTCATCTCTGGTCGTCTTCCTACTCCATTGTTTTCCTCCAGCCATCCTCCAGTTGTCCTACCCCCTGCTCTCTCCCACCAACCTTTATGTCTCCACCTCCCCTTCCTCTGCCCAGTCACTGGCTCCAGCCTTTATTTTACAAATTAAGATGGGCAGAAGGTTCACTAGAAATCACCTGTGTATTGACTCACACCTCCTTTGCAACCCTTCACAGGAAAGGGGAATTAGTATCAAAATACAAGGCCAGGGCTATCCACAACACTCCCCCCTTTCTGTTCAATTAAAAGCCTCTTTTCTACCAGATATAAATTGAACACAGCTGTATAACCATATTGTAATTGTTAAAGTACAATATAGACCTAACACCCAGTTCATCATTTTTGTTAACTAAATAGAACCTCTGTTATCTTTCCTAACTAAGAGACTTAGTTCTAAACCTGGCCTTTTTCTTGGCTTTAGAATAAATGTCAGCTATGAGACTGTAAGTCTTCAACCCAGTCAGAAATCCAGAATGACTGAATTAACTGAAATTATGGTAAGCACAAAGGATCAGTGGTTTTTTTTTTTTTTTTTTCTGTCATTTGATGTCTTTTGCATCTACAATAATGTACCTTAGGATAGTCTTTATATGAGCAATTTGTACCTTTTTTCTACTTGTTAATATTTTGGTCATAGTCCTTAAAGGTTATTGTAGGTATTGATAATTTTGTGAGAAAAGGTGAACACATATATTACTATAAATTCATTATTGTTCTATATACTTATTTCATCCAAATTCTTTCTTTCAAATGCTATGTTAAAATGATGAAGGTCAAATAAGGGAGCTTAAGGCAGGTAACTTTCTGTAAATTTGATGCCAATCTAGCTAAATAGTGAGTTCTTGGACATCCAGGACTATATGGTGAGACCCTATATCAAAAAAGTATCTATATTAATATTATATATTTCTGTATATAATATATTAAATATATATTTAACTCTAAGATAGTTAAACAATGTTTAAGTTTACAAAATAACAAGCTATTTTATCTTTACTTGAATAGCAATTCTTCTATTATACCTAGTACCCTTTAAAACACACAATGATAGGAGTATACTTCATGCAAGTAGTATTTTTAGAATTACTATTAATAATAATAGTAATTATGATCATTTAAAATGTAATTACATAGAATTGCTACTGAGGGCTGAATTTAAATGAGAAAATACTTATATTTTAAAATAACTTGTGTTACTTTAACTATTCGATATGACTCGTTGAAACTACATAGTAATTTAAATATCAATTAAACTTTAAGCTGTTTGTGTTAAAAATAGTTTAACTCATTTAAAATTTGAAGAAACAGAATAAACACAGGCTTTTGATCTTGACTACTGTTTGTTCTTTTGAGCATAAAAATGTTGACTCATAAGCCCCTAAAAACTGCATTGAAAATAGAATGTTACCAACAAGACTTGCTGTAATTAAGCATAACATGATAACAATGATGAAGTGAAATAATGTCGCTTGTGCATTTTATTTAAAAAGAAATAACTTTCGGTTCCATATGATGAACAGTCTTATTGTTCTAGCTTAGATAAATATGCATGTAACATTATAAGAATCAAATAATAATAATAATAATAATAATAATAATAATAATAATATACCCTTTGGACCTCTGAAAATACAACAAACTTGAATATCACACTAAATAATTTCATTTAGACAACAAACCTATTGCTATTGAGTAATGATATCCTTCTGCTCCTTCTCATTTATTTCTAAAGTTTGTTTCTTTATCTGTATAGAAGACATGACTAGGTTCTATGCTAGTTGAAATTGCTTGTACGTTTTAATATTCAAATGGCAAAATGTAGTGGGAGATTAAAGTAGCTAGTCATTTTAATAAAAGTTTTATCTAGCGAGATATAGTTAATCTTTTGTTCCCCATTCTAGTTTGAGTGTGAGGTTTTTCAGCACCATTTTCGTGATACTAGTTATCTAAATAAATGTTCACTTCTCTGCCTCATTTATATTTGGAGAAAGAATGTTGGGGAACCTAAATAAGGCCACTAATTAAAATCCAGGACCAGCTGTTACTTACAGAGTCACTTGCCAGGGACAACCGCCCAGCTCAGCTGGGAGACAAAATTCTGGGCTTCTTGCCCAAGGACAGTGTGCGAGATGTTCTGGTATTAGAGATTCTGTAGCTATGCTAATTCCACTATAAATCATTAGCATTAGGATAAAAAGGTAACAAAGAAAACACAAGTTAATTTTTAAATGCCAAACAGCAGCTGTATTAGGGAATGTTCCTAACAGATTAAAATGTATTAAATTTTTATTCTAAAATCATCTCAGTTCTCTTAGAAATTATCTATCAGATTTGAAATATCATTATTGCTTGTAAGGAAATTGCCAAAACAAGTAACTACTCAGACTAATTACTGAGTGATTGTGCTACATGTCTGTACACTTAAGACTCAAAAGAATTTCTCCAACTCAGAAACACCATCATAATTGACTCTTATGTAGGTCTTCTCACTTCTTTATGTTAATTGTAATCAAATTCTTATAAAAGTATTTAAGAAATTTCCATCTCTAGGGTAGGCTCGAAGGCCCGACACTATTACTGATGCTATGCTATGCTTACTAACAGTAGCCTAGCATGGTTGCCCTCTAAGAGGCCCAAGCAGTTGACTGAGACAGATGAAGATATTTCCATCCAATCATTGGACTGAAGTCAGGGACCTTTCTGATTTAATTAGGGAAAGGCTAGAGGAAGATAAGAAGGGTGATGCCATAGGAAGACCAGCAGTCTAACCTAACCCAGACATCTGGGATCTCTCAGACACTGAACCAGTTGAGGGAGCATATGCAAGCTGGTCTGAGACATGGTCTGGTCTCAGTAGGAGAAGACATACATAATCATCTAGAGACTTGAGGCCCCAGGGAGTGGGAAGGCCTGGTGGCTGGTGGTAGGGGAAGACATACTGTTGGAGACCAGGGGGTTGGGGAAGAAGAAAAGGAATGAGGGACTGTGGGAGGGTGGATCGGGAAAGGGGCAAGGACTGGATTGTAAAAAAAAATAAATAAATAAAAAATAAATAAAATAAATAAATAAACAAACAAACAAACAAACAAATAAATAAATAAAATGTATTTATACTGAATGTTATTTATGAGTAATGTGATGGTTTATATACGCTTGTCCAAAGGAGTGGCACTATGTTAGAAGGTATGGTGTTGCAGTAGATGTGGCCTGTTGGAGTAGGAACAATTAATAGGAAAACACCAAAAGCCCTTTCATATACCTACCCCCTTAGCAGTTACGGTGACAAAATGGAGATTAAATAATGGTTCTAGGCATTTGAGTAGTGGAAAAACTTTTGATAATTCCTTTTTAATAACATAGCATATACTCATATTTGTTATTCAAAAGGAAGACCTGGGCAGGTGAGATGACTCAGCCCATGGGTAAACAGATGATGCTATACCTGACAATCTGAATTCCATCTTTGGTGGTTTGAATATGCTTGGCCCAGGAATTGGCACTATTAGTAAGTGTGGCTCTGTCGGAGTAGGTGTGTCACTGTGGGTTTGGATCTGAAGACCCTAAACCTAGTTGCCTGGAAGCTAGTATTCTGTTAGCAGCCTTCAGATGAAGATGTAGATCTCTTAGTTCCTCCTGCACTTTGCCTGCCTGGATGCTGCCATGTTCCTGCCTTGATGATAATGGACTGTACCTCTGAACCGGTAAGCTAGTCCCAATTAAATGTTGTTCTTACAAGAGTTGCCTTGGTCATAATATCTTTTCACATCAGTAAAACTCTAACTGAGACAAGTATATTCCTTGTTTCGTCTAAGATTATCTTGTTTAATTTGAAAGCATTAAACTGTGCTAATTCGTTCATACAATTCCATCTATGACATAGACATTTACCATGTGTTCCATGTTTAGAGTTAACCTGTGCATAGACTTCTGCCACACTACATGAGTTAGTATTACTAAAGGTACATCTTTAACCTGTGAGGAACCACACATCCATTTTCTCCTGTGTATCACAAGTTTATATAAGGATTGTCCCTATTGGGGCTGGAGAGATGGCTCAGTGATTAGAAGCACTGACTTTTCTTCCAGAGGCACAGAGTTCAATTCCCAGCAACCACATGGTGGCTCACAACCATCTGTAATGGGATCTGATGCCCTCTTCTGGTATGTCTGAAGACAGCTACATTGTACTTGTATACATTAAATAAATAAATCTTTAACAACGACAACAAAAAGAATTGCCTCTATTACATGTCAAAAACTGTTTTCTAATTTCTAGTATAAACATCTAGTACTCTTATATTAATATGATTGAAATATATATTGTACATATATTTTAATACATAAAATAATTTTTAAAAATTTATGAAATATATTTGATCATGTTTTCCTACCCATTTTCTTATATATCCACTTTCGTGTTCTTTCTTTCTCTATCAAGAAAATCCAACAAAAACCTGAAAATCAAAACAAACAAAAAACTCCAGTAAGAAAAAAAAAATGTTAAAACAATACAAAATGAAACAAAATCCCACATATCAATTTTACATCTATCCAAAAGCATTCTTTTTTTAGTCCACTAAAATCATATTGCAGATGCTTCTACACTTTTTTCAAGATAAATTTTTACATACCTTGTGAAATTTAAAATAAATGTTTTAAATATGCATTTCTGTTTTAAGGGGATATTTTATGTATTCTTTCATTATATCTAAAAATTTGATCCTATGCTGATATATAATAAATCTCATCACATTGATAATAAGACTGCTATCCATAAATATTGTCATTTTGTAGATTTGTATTTGTGTGTGAGTGTAGTTTTTAATTTGAACATCATGGTGTTTTGCTTAATCTACAAATACAAATGTCAATTATACATTTCTAATTATATTTTATTTGTATTTTTTACAAATATTGAATAACAACATTGTGTTAAATAATAAAAATGGTATGTATATTAACATGGCAAAATTTTGTCTTATATTTGCCTAATATTGCACTTAATTTAATTTTTAAAATATCATTTATTTATTTGTTTGGTGTGTATGTGTGTTTTAGATACCATTCACATGAACATGGACATGGATGGAGGTGGTGATACGTACAGAATTCAGAAGACACCTGGATTTGGTTATTTCCTTTCAGCTCATGAGTCAATGTTGGATTCAGGTCCTTAGACTGAGGAATCATTCACTGGCCTGAAAATAATTAGTTTTTAACAGATTATTTGATAAGTCTACGAATACTACCTAGAGGAAAAAGAATGAACTCCTAATTCAGCTAAAAAAAACATAATTTATTGTGAATATTTATTTTGTTATTTTGACAAGAAGAGGTTGGATAAAAAGTATTTGCACCTGAACTTATCTGTGGGAAGCTCTTGAAGATGAAAAGCAATTAACACTGTCAAACACTAAAACTTGGGTATCTTGGTAAAAGAAGCAGGAAAAGATTGTGAGAAAGGTTATTACACAGGGACACAGGATGACTTAAAGTTGTCATCATGATGATGATTTCTTTCTAGTATACATTATTTCTAAACTTATAATTAATACATGTCATTATAAACATAGATAATAAACTCATAATAATAGTAAACATGAACACTTTAGTGTCTGTCAAGTATGTCTTGGTTATATATTTTATAATGATTAAAGGAGGCATAATATTAATATTATGTGATGCTTTATCAATGTAGAAACAAAAATTCAAATATAGCAAAAAAGATTATTGAGAAAGAATAAAGCATATCATTCAAAGTTGATGGCAATATTTTTATAATACTATTTCATAATTATCTTTGTTAACACAGAGTATAAAAATTTTCAAAATTAATATATAGAATGATTTATAATAAAAAAGGAGATAAATGAAAATAAAGATAAACTTAATCTACAGGAATTCAAGGATTTAGAAAAAATACAAGAACTAATGGGTCACATGAAAAGTGAGTGGTACCAAGACTTATACATCCTATTCTATTCTATTCTATCAGTAACCTCCTGTTATATACAGTTATATAAACACCACATTCAGACCAACTGTACTAATATAATATCAAATATAATTTGTACAAATATATGCATTTAAATGAAAGCTACAATTTGTCTGTAGGATAAAATAAGACATATTTTTCCTGAAACCTAATCTCTTTAAATAAAATGACATTTGTAGGCTTTAACAAATAATGGAGAGAGAAGTATGTATCATCTGACAACAGACAAAATAGAACCTTGGTTTATATATAATGTCTATCAAAATATGTTTAAGAGAATTGTACCTAGGGATAGTATATGAGAATGAGAATAATACAAATAAAAGCATGTAATAACTCAAACATTATATGATTCTCCAAGTTTCAACTTCTCAGGTTCAATCCAAAACCACCAGTGTGCTTCAGGGAAGCGGTTACTTCCACATGAATTCCCAAGGGTTAAGACACTAGAATTGTTGTCATTGTAAGATTAAAGAAGAGCTCTTCTTTAATTTATATACAAAGAAACAATATGCAATCAGGAGGAAATTCTTTATTAGAGATTTTAATTTTGGGCATTTTCATTGCAGAGTTTCAGCAGAATCAAACTCAGAGAAAGAAAGAAAAAATAACTTCTGTTTAAACTAATGTGATTTTTGTAGTCCAACTAATTGAACCAGAAAGTATTCACTGTTTTAAAATATGTACATAAAGAATGTTGTTTTAATTGAACAGGAAAACGTCTATCATCGTAAATTAATGGAAAATCAAAATCTTCTGAACATTGCTAGTTAATATATTATAATGTACAGAGGAATCCAATAATAAAAGATAATTTTTGAAAATTGGGAAAAGTTACATATCAGAGGTATACTTAACAGAGAAAAGCCAAAATATTTTGTTGGAACCAACAAAAATAGCACTCTCATTATTAATGATCAAGCACAGTGAATACTATAGGTATAGCAATAAGAAAACCAAAGCATGTGGTGAAAGATGGATCTCATGAGATTTCTAAAAAGGTAGAATAAAAGAGAGAAATATTTATATTGCTTTGGTCAGATAGATAACAATATTCTTTGAAAATTCCAATATCAGTAAACCTTTTAAAATTTTTTTCAACTAGTACCAGGTCTAATTATAAAATTCAATATTTCTTCTTTGAAAGTGCATCAATGCATATTAACTAAATGTTGAACATGAATATGTATTAGTTGTCTCAAAATAGAAACAAATGTCTCTTCTAATGAATCAAGCTCATTAAATATTTGGAATGTATTTGATGTTTTGTATATGTTGCTTAAAATCTCAAAGAACTAAACTAGAAAACTGGATAAAAGCAAATAAAATTTCCCCAATCATGATTGTATAATATTAAATATATGCCTATTCATTTCAAATTAATGTGTTAATTAAACAAATTAGTTGCAGTTCCCTGCTCTGCTTGTGCCTTCAGGGTAAACAGGCACTGTTGCATTGTGGTGTTCACACTAGGCCAGAATGAAAGGACCAAAGCTTGTCCTGGCTGGATACCTTCACAGCATCTGGTTGTGGGGCCATGGCGTTTGGGGAAAAATAAACCTTTGAGATGGTTCTGTGTTACATCTCTTTTTATTCTGAGGTAATGAGGGCTATATACATTTTGGGAGTGAGTAGGAGATTTTTAGGTGAGTGTACATTACTCACTGGGGCTCAGGTGCTGAAAATGCTTCATTTGCATAAAGAGGGATTTCTGGTGTTTGCAGGAGAAAGGACATTAAACCTATAATTTGGCCACCAAGCTATGGGATTACCTCAACAATGGTGGAGATGGGGCAGGACAGTTGCAAGGATACATTCCCTGTGGCATTCAGGCATAGAATAGTGAGAGTGGATGCTTTAGTCCTACTTAGAAGAAGGAACAATATAATCAAGGGAAGTAAAGGTGGGAGAGGTTTGGGAGAAAGAGAAGAGGGGAAGAGGGAAAAGGGGGGAAGAATCAAGGATGGGAGGAGACGGAGGAGATGTACAGAAGGTCACGAAATTGAACAGAGGTGTGTAACAGTGAGGGATGGGGAGCTGGGGGTAGCAACCAGAAAGTCCCACGTGTCAGGAAATCAAGAGTCTCCCAGGACCCCACAGGGATGACATTGACTGAGATAACCCACAAAGGAAAGGAAGAACCTGTAAAAACCATATCCAGAGGTTAGGCATGGCCCCCGGTTGAGGGATGGAGTCAGCCACACATTTCCAAAATTTTAACCCAGAATTTCTCCTGTCTAAAGGAAATACAAAGAGTGGAGCAGAGAATGAAGAAAGGC
Organism: Rhabdomys pumilio; assembly: GCA_030674055.1. Lineage (NCBI taxonomy): Eukaryota > Metazoa > Chordata > Mammalia > Rodentia > Muridae > Rhabdomys > Rhabdomys pumilio. Next base: position 28,899,461 of record JANHMN010000016.1, on the reverse strand, counting down.
CTTCCAGAGACAGACCCACCGGGAAATCCATCCTGCACGCAGAGACAAAACCCACACACTATTGCTGATGCCAAGAAGTGCTTGCTGACAGGAGCCTGATACAGCTGTCTCCTGAGAGGCTCTTCCAAATGCTGACCAATACAGTTGTGGATGCTAACATCCAAACATTGAACTGAGTACAAGGACCCCAGTGGAGAAGTTAGGAGAAGGACTGAAGGAGCTGGAGGAGCTTTATCTGGCATCAGTGGGAGGGGAGGCCCTTGGTCCTGTGATGGTTTGATGCCCCAGTGTAGAGGAAAGATAGGGTAGTGAGGCAGGAGTGGGTGGGTGGGTGGGGGAAACCCTCATAGATGCAGAGTAAGGGGGAACGGGATGGAGGTTTCTGGACAGGAAACTTGGAAAGAAGATAACATTTGAAATGTAAATGAATAAAATATTCAATTAAAAATACAAAACAAAAACAAACAAAAAGAATTACCAATCTCATGGTGTCTCTTCACAGCAATAAAACTCTAAAAAAATGGCAGTTTAAGTTTTTTTTTAAGTATTTCTATGATACTTTGAAATGAAAACTTTATATTATTCAGAGAAATGTGACTTATATGGCCAAGCCACACGTATGTTTTTAACATAAATCATTTGTGTATAAGTATAAATATATGTTATTCTAAAATAAGACCACGAAGACAGAGAGAAATGTTTCAGTTTACTCAAAAAGTATAAAGACCCCAGTTGAAACAATCTTATCATATGATCAAATAGAACCTGATGTCTTTGGTCCTTCATCTCTGAATTTGTCTCATATTGAGAATCTTCTACAGGCTAGTCATATTGGTTATGAGAACAGTCCCTGATACCTCAGCTCACTGTTCAGTCCTATTTACGGTTCCAGAAAATTATTCCAGTATTAATGAATAAAGCATTTAAATTACACTGCTTCCAGATGTCATGATTTTAAATTCATAATTGAATTGTTTTTATTTGGAATTTTCATTATAATCTAACTTGGGCCTATTCACATTTTGTTGGCACCTCAGTTGCAGTGGTCAGCTTCTGTTTGCCAAGGTGATTGATTCACAAGACTAGTTCAGGCAGGCTCATGTGAAAAAGTGTCCAAAAGATTGTTAAAAGCAATGTGGATAAGGCGTTTACTGCTTCAGCCTACAGTACACTTGCCTTTATCTCTCTGGTCAAATTCAGTCAAGAGATACGGGACCAGGAAAATGTTACCAAATGTTTCCAATGCAAGGGCAAACTTAAGAATTTGCCTTTTGCAGTTTTGCTATTCAGGTGTTTATTTTATGCATATAACATATCTTATTCATATCCATGAGAAATACAGACGTGAGTATTAAAGAAATCATTTCTGTGGTAGCAGGAAGTTGAAAGGATTTGTGAAAAACAAAAGATGCAGACAGGAAGAAATTTGTATCATGATACAGATATGTTTGAAAAGTACAGTTATAAGAATTTCTATTTAACTGTAAAGAACTTTAACTCATGAAATTTGCAGGTATCCCTGTGGAGGCAGGGGTGGGGGATGGGATAGGGTGTTCATGGGTGGTAGCGGGAATGGGGTGAGGGGACAAAATCAGAAATGTATTTAAAATAATAATAATAATAATAAATTGTCAAAAATTTGCAGGTAAATAGATGGAACTAAAAGATACACTGAGGGAGATAATCCAAGCCCAGAAACATAATTATCATATATGTTCTCTTATCAATCAAAGTTGACTCTGACTCTGGGTATTAAGTCTATCACCACCACTCACAAAGAATAAAAATGTTTTTATTATTTATTTCATTTTTCTGTAGATGGATATCATACAGAAACCTACAACTAGTCAAAATGCAGAGACCAACTTACATCAATATGATAACACAAGACCTACACTTAAGACATAGAAATTATCTTAAATAGGAACCAAAAAAATTGTAAAGAGCCAGAGGACCAGAAATTCTTCTGCAAGATTAACCTAAAACAAAACAAAATGAAAACATGGTGGGGAGGTGAAGAGGAGTATATATACTTAAAATTCATGTATACAAAATGATAGGTCATTTAAAAGTAATAAACATTAAACATATTGCAGTGTTGTCAAAATTTCAGCTAAATAGTATTAAGATCAATAACTGAGAAGGAGAGGCAAAGGTTTAATGTGTTCAAATGGAAGATTCTATTATAATAAATAGCTTTGCTACTTGCTTGGCCATTAGCTGAGTTGTACATCTATTTTTTTCCTTTGTGCATGAGTTTTGAAGCCACTATGTACTTTATACCGGTGTACTCTTACCTGCTGCTCTCTTTCTCTCTCCATTCAGTGCCTTCCATCTCTTTGCTTGGTCAACTGTGACTTAGTTTTCAAATTTCAACAGGAAGACTGCTTCCCCTTGGGAGTCTTTCTAGTTCCTTAGATAAGGTTACTCCTATTCTTGTATATATTCAGAAAATCATGAATAATTCCTTAACAGCACATAGTTGAGTTATTCATCCTTTAAATTAATCTCTTCCCTGTAAGTGGAAATTTTGCTAGGAAAGGATGATCTTATTTGTCATTCTTTCATTCTACTTGTAAAATGCACTGCTTGTTTGGTGATGTTTAGGTGACAATATTGTTTGTATTTTATGAATTCAACTTTCTTATCTTGCATAGAAGATACAACTTCTCAGGAAACATCTAGGTTTTCTGGTCTTAACATTCTTTTCAAAAGTCTCTTTCACAGTCTTCCTTGAGCCTCAGGTGGAGAGGTGGTGCTACATAAACACCAACTGTCATTGGGTACCCCACACTCAATTGTCTTCTGCATTTTGACCAGTGGTTGATTTCTTCATGGCCGACTCCTATAAACAGAAGCATCTTTGATGAGAGGTGAGAGCTGTAGTTACTTGTGGATAAAAAGATAAATGGTGTTAGAAATTATATTAGTTTAGGGAAGTAAAGGTTGCATGACAAACCAACTACAGGTATTAGGCTAAGTTTATTGTGCCAGACATAAAACATTTTCTATGTACTTGGCCTTAAGTCCAATTACATAGCTTTTAAAATTTATATTTGTATATGCCAGATCATACCAGATACCAAGATATAAATGCTATTACTGAAAGATTGGGGACACTGTTGCTCTGCACATTGTTTTGATTCATAGGATATATAGCTGAGTAGGACTACTGATTACCTCATGGAAGCCACCGTATCAACTTTGAATTCTATGGGCACTAGTCCTCAAGGGAGAGCCTTTCAACTTATTTACAACTCAATTCCACCAAGTTATGTATCTTAAGTATGTGGTGCCTGCATTGATAGGGTCTAACTTTTTATTTTATTTTTTGTGTACATTGGTGTTTTGTCTGCATCTATGTCTAACTACCTTGTTTGCAGAGGCTGAAAGAATGTGTGAGATACCCTGGGATAGGAGTTACAGTTGGTTGATGGCTGTTATGTGAGTGCTAGGAATTGAAATCAGGTCTGAAACTCTGGGCCATCTCTCTAAATGCAGCAAGAGTGTCTTGCCTTGTAGTTCTGGGAAGCAGCATGAGCAACAGCAATAGTGTAATATTTAGGGAGTCTCTTGGATTGCTATGACCACCAACTCAGATAGAGGTTTTCAAAATTTGACACTGAATTATTTGTTAGATAGTTTATGGCTCTTGGGTTGAGCATTATCAAACAAAATACAGATATGTATATACATATGCATATATATGCATATGTATAATTCTATATGTCAAATATATAGCTTTAAGGAAACAACCTAGTATGTTTCTCCGTGGATTTTTAAAGCATCATTGATGTTATTTATTATCTACTTATCCCTCTGTATTGTTCTCCTCTATTCCTCTGTTCTATTTCTCACATCCCTGACAGCTTTGTCCTACAATTCTATTGGGGGTTAGTCTGGTACTGTTATATATTCAGATGCTAAATACTGGCTCCCAAGATCTAGTTGCTTCACACTGTGAGCAGATCCTCAGATACACTAAGTGATGCAATGGAAATCTTGCTACCCAATTTAAAAATATTGACTTAAATAAAGTGGCTACAGCTAATTACCAGGGAAGATAGAAAAGGATGGGTTTCAGTCACCAGCCTGGGCCATACAGGTAGGAACTACAAGAAGAAAGGAGAAGAGAAGATGGAAGAGAAGAAAGATCAAGAAGACAAAAGGTGTCCAGTAAATGTGAAGGACCAGCAGCCTGTGCCAGAGTAAAAAACACACCCCTCCCACATACCCCCAAGGACAGACTATTGGAGCAGAAAATACCCTGGAAGACACCAACAGCAAGTACTTGGGAAGCACAACCAGAGAAGTAGACAGTCTAATGATTAGAAAAATAGCTCAGGGGTAATCCTTCAGTATTGAGCAAATGCTAAATAAATAAATCAAAGTTCAAATCTTGCTTATTTGAAAGTTAGACATATATAGAAATGATTCGATTGCTTTACATTATTCTCCTCTCAGGAGTTCCTTCACTATTTCTATGATCTGTCCCAGGTAACTGATACATGAATACAAAGTCTTCATATTTTAGGTGTTGTTCATATGTACATTTGTTTAGAGTTGATTACTTGGGGTCAAATGACCTATTCAGGACTTATGCCTGAAGAAGACCAACTCTCCCTTTCTTGGAAACCATTGATTATCTGTGAGAGATCATAGGAACAGTGAAGGAGCTCTTAAGAGAAGAAAAGCACATATATGAATATGAAAGGAGGCCATGAATTTGTGAGGGAATTGGGAAAGACAATGAAGGGGTTGGAGACAGAAGGAAAATGACGAAAACGATATAAATAAGTTAAAAAGTATTTATGTAAAAAATTATCAAAAAATAAAGAAAATTATTTAACAGTTTGCCAAAAATACTTGCTGTGTTTCCATAAGTCTTGAACATTGAATAGATACTGGCAGTGAACAACTTCTGTCAGAAGGAAGATCATTCTTTTTCAAGAATGTGTTCTTGTTAGGTTTCCCATGTTCTAGCAGATGGATGCACAACAATGGTTGTTTAGGCAGCAGTGATCTGCCTTAGTAAGAATACGAAAGAGGAGGTAGAGAAAGGAGAGACAATGGAAGGGGAGAAAAAGGAGAAATAGAAGGAGAAGGAGACAAAGAGGGGAAACATGAATTTTGAAAGCTGGTGTACTAATTCTTCAGAATCTTATGTTAAATACTATAATTTTATTTTGAAATTATTTTAATTAGAAAGAAATATATCTTGACATACATTTATCATATCTAAGTATAATATAATATATTTGGAAATATATTATATATATTATATAATATGTATAATATAATGTATTTGTGTATACATATATTGCACTTGTGTGTGTGTAAATAAATATGCATACAATATACGTTACACTGTTATTTGGAAACCTGTTGATAGATGACAGTTTGGAAATTCTTTCATGATAAATTTATATCACAAGTAAGAAAATAAAATGTGTCCTTCCACTGATTTTGGAAAAATTACAATGAAATGAGTTTATTTTATGCGTATAAGATATCCATTAATAGTTATTTTTTCTGCTTGAAGATGAAGAAAATAAGAGGGTCACTTTAAATTTCCTCTGCATAATATCAATTTTAAGAGTATTCTTTCATATTGCTATTAGATTTTATTTTTCTTTTGTCTGAGATATGCAAGAAAGAGAAATGATTTTCCAGAAGAAGATTGAGGAAAAATTGCTATTGTAATGATAGGGTTATTTGAGAAATGTACTGTGCTCTATTTATTTTTTGATCTAGGGCATTGCGCTTATCCTAGCTGTGATTCAAGACCATTAAGAAAGATTATTCTGTGAAAACTGGAGGCAAATGCTAGGCCAAGCTTATAATGAGAGTCATTAGGAGGTGCAGGGATGCTTCATGTCTCCTTACCCCGAGGATCTTCTGTTGGGAAAAAGCAATGACTGACTGCACAGTATGACCCATTCTGGTGGCTCTGAACCAGATGATCTTTTGTAGGCCCAGTTTTAACACTTTGTAGATAAAGTTCTAAAGCATATTTGACAACTTATAATCTGTCACACGAAGGACCTTGATTTTACACAAACACACACACACACACACACACACACACACACACACACACAAACACATATGCATGTCATGCATGAAAGTAGAAGTATTTTGGAAATAAAAGAAACTAGTGTGGAGGAAGCAGACCCAGGGGACTATTATGAAAAGAATAAGAACAAAGTACATGATGTAACTGAATAGAATGTCATTATAAAACCCATCACTGGGTGCAATGAATACATCTAATTATTTTTTAAAAGAGATGAATAAAATAAGAGTCTAACATGAATAATAGGCATCTGTGAGTGAGTAGAACAGGCAGCATTGCCTGGCCCATCCACAAGGAGCCCCAGTTAAGAACTATTTCCTGGAAACCCACAGAGTTTCATAGAATAGAAGGGCTTAATGATAATGCCATACTCACAGGAAGTGTGTGGACCCCTGACCTTTTAATTTTCAATCTTTTGAAATCTGTTTGTACACTCTGGATCATACCATGTAACTTAATGACTGGTAAGAGAGAAAAAAAGTCTTGCATTAAAAATAACAAATAAAAATAACACTTTTTGGAACTCTGGTACCTTAGGAATATAAATCAATAAGTAATTTATTCAAATATATGTATTGTGCTATTATATACAAACAAACACCAATGAGGCTATTATTGAATGTATGAGGAGAGCAACAATATTAGCAGATGATACAAAGATGTGTAACATTTTCATGTAATCTTGCTATGAACCAGGGCCAGAAATTATATTGCTGACCCAAGGTTTAAGTTTTCCTCAAAATTGATCAAAAGACAAAGTAACTGGAGGTTTTTCTGTTCATTACAAAATGCAATAAAATTACACACTGAAGATGACCTGTGAAGATCATTATGGTCTTTTGTGTGTATGTGTTTTATTATTTTTTGGATGTTATGTCAGATTTTATCTCCTTACCACATTCCCCCCACCACCCAGGAAACTCCTATCCCATCCCTAATCTTCATGCTTCTATGAGGATGTGCCCCCACCTACCCCCACTCCCACCTCATCATCTTGATAGATTTTTCCTTTGATGAGTATGACGTGTCTTTCCTTATCTTTTTTGATTACTTTGGGTTGAAAGTCAATTTTAATTTATATTAGAATTGCTACTCCAGCTTATTTCTTGGGAACATTTGCTTGGAAGATTGTTTTCCAGCATTTTACTCTGAAGTAGTATCTGTCTTTTTCACAGAGGTGCGTTTCCTGTATGCAGAAAAATGCTGGGTCCTGTTTATGTATCCAGTCTGATAGTTATGTCTTTTTATTGGAGAACTGAGTCCATTGATATTAAGAGATATTAATGAAAAAATGTTACTTCTTATTGTTTTTCTTGTTAGAGGTGGAATTATGTTTGTGTAACTATCTTCTTTTAGGATTGTTGGAAGATTACTTCCTTGCTTTTTCTAGGTTGTAGTTTCCCTCCTTGTGTTGGAGTTTTCCATCAATTATCCTTTGAAGTGCTGGATTTGGGGAAAGGTATTGTGTAAATTTGTTTTTGTCATGGAATATCTTGGTTTCTCCATCAATAGTGATTGAGAGTTTTGCTGGGTATAGTAGTCTAGGCTGGCATTTATGTTCTCTTAGGGTCTGTATGATATCAATCCAGGATCTTCTGGCTTTTATAGTCTCTGCTGAGAAGTCTGGTGTAATTCTTACAGATCTGCCTTTATATGTTACTTGACATTTTTCCTTTTAGTAAAAATGGCTTTTAGTATTTTTTCTTTGTTTTGTACATTTGATGTTTTGATTATTATGTGATGGGAGTAATTTCTTTTCTGGTCTATTCTATTTGGAGTTCTGTAGGCTTCTTGTATATTTATGGGCATCTCTTTCTGTAGGTTAGGATAGTTTTCCTCTATAATTTTGTTGAAAATATTTACTCGCCCTTTAATTTGGGAGTCTTCACCATTATCTATACCTATTATCCTTAGGTTTGGTCTTCTCATTATGTCCTGGATTTCCTGGATGTTTTGGGTTAGTAGCTTTTTGCATTTTTCATTTTCTTTTACAGTTATGTCAATGTTTTCCATGGTATCTTCTGCACATGAGATTCTTTCTTCTATCTCTTGCATTCTGATGGTGATACTTGCATCTATGATTACAGATTTTTTCCCTAGGTTTCCTATCTCCATGATAGTCTCCCTTTGAGATTTCTTTATTGTTTCTACTTCCATTTTTAGATCCTGGATGGTTTTGTTTAGTTCCTTCACCTGTTTGGTTCTGTTTTCTTGCAATTCGTTAAGGGATTCTTGTGTTTCCTCTTTAAGGGCTTCTACCTGTTTACCTGTGTTTTCAAATTCTTTGAGAGTGTTATTTATGTTCCTTCTTAAAGTCCTCTATCATCATCATGAGAAGTGAATTTAATTTTGAATCCTGCTTTTCTGGTGTGATGGGGTGTTCAGGGCTTGCTGTGGTATGAGAACTGGGTTCTAATGATGCCATGTAACTTTGGTTTCTGTTGCTTATGTTCTTGTACTTGCCTTTTGCCATCTGGTTAACTCTAGTGCTAACTGCACTCACTGTCTCTGATTGAAGCCTGCCTTTTCAGTTATTTTGCTTTTGTCAGAACTCCTCAGGGTCCAGATGTCTCTGTGATCCCGTGATCCTGAGATCGAGCTGCTGAGTACAGTGGCTTATCTAGGATATCTCAGGAGATGGTGTCTCCACTGTAGCAGACCAGCTAGGTGTCTGCTGCTCTGTGTGCAGTGTCTCCTCTAGGATGTCTCTGGATAAGGTCTCTTTACAGGAGCAAACCAGCTATGTGTCCATTGCTCTGAGTGTAGTTGCTCCTCTAGGATGTCTCAGGATTTGGTGTCTACTCCTCTGAGTTCAGTGGCTCCTCTACAATGTCTGAGGATATGGTGTCTGCTGCTCTGAGTTCAGTTTCTCCTTTAGGATGTCTCAGGATAAGGTGTCTTCCCAGGAACAGACCAGCTGGGTGTCTGCTCCAGTCACAAGGCCCAGGTGAGGGGCAGAAGGGGACTGGTATTCTGCAGTGGTGAGGTTTGTGTGCCTGATGAGTCCTGAGCACCCCTTGCTCCCAGTTGTAGCTCTGGGGCATAGGGAAGTGGGTGACTGTACTTACCTGCTGCTCTGAGTTCAGTGGCCCCTCTAGGATGTCTTGGGAAATGGTGTCCACACGGGAACCAACCAGCTGGGTGTCTGCTCCAGCCACAAGCCATTATGGTCTTTTTTGTTAGATAGTAGGATATCCACTAAGAAAAACTTATTTTAACCATTATAGAACACTTTAGTTATTTATAAGATGATACTATATTACTCAATATCTACCCATTGTTGAGATTCTCATTTTAAATTCATACACTGTTTAAAATACACTATACAAACAACCAAATCCTAAAAGTTAATGTGTTCAGTTTGGTTCATTGTGATTATTTTATCTCAAAAATATAAGTACCTATAAGAACATAACAAAGAGATTTTCATGGAACCTAAATATGCCATTATAGACCACATTTTAATCTTTTCTTCAGAATACAAATGCTTTCATTTCACATATTAAGTTATTGAATTTCCTAGAATTCATACAAAGGGAATCTTGAGCACAGGGTTACTTTATGTAGCTTCCTTTATGTCAGCATTTACAGTTTAATTTTAACTGTAGAGTATATACTGAAGAGTAAGTCTTCAAGTACAGCTACTTTTATTTATGCATAGTTGTCTTTCTTGAGTTCATATTCAATAGACTGCAGTGTAGTATGTCTTGATTACATTTTCATGAATTTGATCATAAATGTGTCATTGTCTTTTATGTTTCTTGAGTACTCTTATAAACATTGTGGGTGCAAAATAAATTTATAAAAGTCTCTGATTGGGACTCTTTCCTTCTATTGGGTTGCTTTTCCATCCTTGATGTTGCTTTGTCTTGTTTGGTTGTTGTCTCTTGGAAGTCTATTTTCTTCTGAAGAGAGACAGTGGGGGAATGATCCAAAGGAAAGCAGAAGGAAACTATTTTCAATAAACCAAAGTTAAAAACTAAAAATCTAAATCAAATAATTGAAATAAATGGAAATGTCTCAGAGTTGTTTTCCCCTTTGTCTTCTCAGGGAAGCCAGAGAATGTGTGCCTATGTTACTGTCATCCAAAATAATGAACATGATGTAGCATTCAAATAGTGTTTTTTCAGTTTTTAGAACAAACTATGAACATTTATAGTAAAAGTCCTACGGAGGACATTAAATTCTAGTGGGAATTTAAAAAATGAATAAAACAGTTCTGTTTATATCATTGTTCCCTAATATCTTTGACAAACACATCACCAAGAAGAACAGTATTTAACTTATACCATCCTTACTCACTTGGAAGCTCTGCAGAATAATAACAATAAAAAAAAAAGGTAGCTTTTCTCTACTAGATCAGAGAACTGAACAAATTTATCAGTATAGTTTATTTTAATCTCCTGTCTTTCTTCTGCTTCTTCTATCTCAATTTACTGGATTTCGCCTCCCCAGGGCCTCATTCTTGATAACTCTATTTGGATGATCTGTCCCTTGGGTAGGCATCTGGGGGAACAACAGCAGTTCAGGGACTTCTTTGTGTCTTAAAGATAAAGGGGAAACAGCTACTGTACTGTGAAGATTGGCTTAACCAAAGCTATCTTCCTGTGATTGTCCATGAATGGAAGATCATGGTATTCCATTGTGAGTCATTAACAACACACTGTTGTCTGGAGAAAAAGAGCTAAATAGAAAATGTGGCCAAGATACATTTGTTTTACACTACCAGTTGTTTTAAAGACTGCAAATTGATGCTGCATATTGAAATTTATAGGGATGTAACACACCATTTTATATGTCTGTCACTTATATAATGTGCTGTCTTTCCAATATATTATTTTATATATATTTTATAACTCTTATTTATTGTTTCATTGCATGAATTCTGTTAATTTCATTACTGTCTTTCTATTGAAATTTGTATTCAGATTATATTTGTTGGTTGGTCTCACTAAAAGTTACACTTTTTGAGCCCTTACTACTATAAGCTTAAATGTTAACTCAGTGCAAATGAATCACTAATTTAGTTATTTTGTTTTTGTTTAAATTTATTTGAAAATATTTTCTCACTTTTCTCAAGAGAAAATTTAATAATATTTTTATTATATTTTATTGTTTTATGTTCATGATTTGGCTTCTCTTTTATGAAAGTATAAAATTTAGACCTTTTCTACTGTATTTTTCTTTCTAAATGAACAATCAGATAGTCTCATCATGTTATTGCAACACTGCCCTGTTACAGTATGTTTGCATTGGAATACTTATCATGCAATGGAATACCCCTCATGCAGTCACTTGAGCTGTTATTCAGTTCTTTCATCATTGCTGTGCCAATACAGATCCATTTCAATGACTACACTTAGTAGACTTATTTTGATATTCTCCATAAATATAATATATCTCCATATTTTTTCATAGAATTCTTGTTTGAAACATTGATCAGATATGTAATCAGTACACCAGTTACATATATCTATCTCTAGCTACTCTTTATTATTTTAAATATATGTACAAATAGGTATATGCATATAATGTGTATATATATATATATATATATATATATATATATATCACATGAGTTTTTAGATTTAGCTTATAGTCTTTCAAATTTTTGAATTTTTGAAAGATTCTTATTTTTTTTAATTATTTACTTACATCTCTATGTCGTCCCCTGTTCCCCCTAGCAGAGATCCTCTGGCAGTCCTTCTCTCCTTCTCCTCTAAGAGGGTAGTCTCTCTCCCAGCATCCTACCATCTGGTGTATCAAGTCTTTGCAGGATTTGGTGCCTCCTTTCCCACTGAATCCAGGCATGGTGGCATTCTGTTACATATGTGCCAGGAGCTTCTGACCAGCCTGTGTATGCTCTTTGGTTAGTGGATTAGTTTCTGGGAGCTTCCCAGGTGACATATTAGTTGATCTTCCTGTTGCTTTTTCTGTGGGTTGTCATCTCCTTGAGTGCTTCAATCTTCCCCCTAACTCTTCCATAGGTGTCCCTGACTTCTATTCAACATTTATCTTTGAGTATCTGCACCTGTCTCAGTCAGCTGCTGGGTAGAACGTCACAGAGGGCTGCTACGGTGGACTCCTTCTACAAGCACAACACAGCATAATTAATTGTGTGGGGGATTTGTGCCTGCCCATGGGATGGGTCTCATAATATGCCAGTCACCAGTCGGCTATTCCTTCAGTTTCTGCTCAATCTTTATCCCTGTGTTTCTTTAGACAGGACATATTTGGACTCAAAGTTTTGTACACAGGTTGGCATCTCTATCTCTCCACTGGCGGTCCTGTCTAGCTACTGGAGGTACTTTCTTCAGGTTCCTTTCCCCATTATTTGGCATTTCAAGTAAGGTCACCAGCATTGACTCCTGGAAGCCTCCCTCATCTGAGGTCTCTGGGACTTCCTAGAGTTCCTTCATATTTTCATTCTTTCTTCTGGCCCTGCGGGACTCTCTCCTATCTATCCCCATTCCTGATCATTTCCCTATACTACCCTTGCCCTCCTCTCCTACCCAGGGCCCTTCCTTTTCTCTGCCTCCCATGATTATTTTGTTTCCCCTTATAAATAGGATTAAAGCATCCTTAATTGGGCCTTCCTTCTTCTTTAATTTCTTTGGGTCTGTGGAGTGTATCATGGGTTTTCTGAACTTTTGGGTAATATCCACTTCTCATTGAGTACACACCATGCATGCCCTTTTGGACTGAGTTTCCTCACTCAGGATGTTATTTCCTAGTTTCATGATGTCCCCTTTCAAAAATAGATGAAAAATGTACCACATTTTTGTTGTCCATTCTTCAGTTGAGAGACATCTGAGTTGCTTCAAGTTTCTGGCTATTATGAATAAAGCTGATGTGAACACAGTGCAGCACATGTTCTTGGGGGTATTTTGGAGTATCTTTTGGGTATATACCCAGGAGTGGCATAGCTGAGTCTTCAGGGTCTTCAGGTAGAACCATTTCCAATTTTCTGAGCTTTTCAAAAATATTTTGGGATTTTTATTATAAGTTTGCTGAATAACTATAGTAAATTCTAGGCAATTATAAGTATTTTTCAAATGTGAATACTTAAAATATTAATATATGTAAAAAGAGGATATATTAATTCAAAGGAATAATACAGTAATTATTCAAGAGGAACTTGGGGCAACATCTCAAAAGCACTGTTATTGTTGATTTTAGGAGTAAAATTATACAATTTATATTGTCTTATAGAACTTGGATAAAAAGTTAGTGCATCCAGCTTTTTAAGGTATGTGAGCTTGGAGAATTCAGCACAGAAAGAGTAGCCCTTCACTGGTGTTTTTGTTCCAGCAACCTTGATCATGGCAATGTTGAATTCTAATAGAGAAAGTTATTTACCTGGCTTGGGCAGTGGTTAAGAATATAATAAGATTCTATTGGAACTCTGGGGACTCTTTCTTTTACTTCTTTTTTTTCTCATTAAGAAGCATGGCAGAGCTTAAGTTATGCTCTCTCTGGTTCTTTGAGCCTTTTCTTTCTCTCTTCTGAAGCCCCATTATATCATATGGCTGCTTGCTCACCTTGAAGATATATATATATATATTTGACATAGTTCTCTCTGTCTTTCTTTTCTCCATACTCCTTCTCCAGGCAGCTGACAAGATCTATAACACACCTTCATCAGAAATTTTCTTTAACAAATAAAATTGTTCTCAAATGCCTATTTAAATTCATTCTGAATCCAGTTATTAATGATACTAAGAACCCAAAGAGAGGGTATATCTATATGGGTGTTTCTTTTGTGTCTTTCCCAGTTCCCAAGTAATGACACAGAGATTTATGTATTTTTACCGAGGATGTATGTTATACTTGTTCCCAAGTATCTTGTAACTTTTTTCCCCTTTTTATATTAATACAGGTTCTACCACATGTCTGGTTGCATCTTCTCAGTTTCATGTCTGATTTCCTTTGCATTCTGGTAGCAGATTTCCCAAATGTGACTCTCCAAGACTTACTCTCTCAGAAACGTATATCCCACCTTCTGCCTTTTAATTATAGATTATAATTTTTTTTATTTTAACCAATCAAAAAGTGCATTAGGCAAGAGAGAAAGATCAGAAAAACATCTTCACACAGTTCACATAAACACCATTCCTCCAAGAACCTGTTGATTTTTTGATAACAGGTAGTGATTTTGCTGGGATATCTCAAATTTTCTATCAGCAATTATATTGGTAATTGTTGATAGACTGACAATAAAATCACATAGAATTCAAGAAAGATAGTATAGCACATTGTCCTTTTTGGTAGAATACTTTGATAAACGAATATTAATGTCAAAGACATACAGCAACACAGCATGAGCTCTGAGGACAGTCAAGATCCATGTGACATAATGAGAGTTTCTTCTAATAGATTTCAGAAGAAGGAGGAGTTTTTATGCCATTTTGTTGACAGTAGTAGCTGGAGTATCCCTGACAAAATAAATGAGGGGATGTACCATTACAAAAGAAGGGTTTAATGAACTTGCAGGGAGGAGGGGAAAGAAGAGGAGAGGAGAGGAGAGGAGAGGAGAGGAGAGGAGAGGAGAGGAGAGGAGAGGAGAGGAGAGGAGAGGAGAGGACACTTTAGGTTATGGATATAAAACATATGAAGTATGTTCTCAGTAATGGTAACATACATCTAAACCTGATGTTTAGAATCTATAAACCTTTTATCTGTGTACAGAATCAACTACGAGAGAGGAGGAGAGAGACAGACCTGCAGATAGGCATAACCTTATAATCTTCTAGTCAGAATCTTTTTACAATTTTCTTCTAGTAATATTCTAACTAACTATCTACATGTAAGATAAGGATATACTCAGAACTTCTTAACAGTTAGGATGTTATAATTGGTCAGATCATAAACACTATTTTAGTTGGTGCTATTATTGAAGGCCACTGAAATATGTTAAAATGTGTTGCATTTATATACATAGCATACTTTAAAATATTTTTAAAGTAACAATGCATGAAATCCAAAATTTTCATAATAAATTCCATTTTTTCACTTTGACAGGCTATTAATCAAGAACATAATGATTCTCAAGGGTAAGGGAAAATAATAAAACATGAAATATATACTAGTATACTTAATTATAAATTTTTAACAAATGGCCAGTGCTTGATCTTACCTTTGATAAGGAAGGCTAAATGAAAATCTTTCTAGTACTGGGTTGTTTGACTTTTTGTTCATTTTGTAAAGTTCTTTTTCTATTCTAGATATTAATGCTCCACCAAATGGATAGAAGGCATATTTTTAGGCTCATATTTTTTAGTCTGCCTTATTATGTGTATTATTACTATTGCTATTATTTTTTTTCTTCTTTTGTTGAGCAGAAGCCTTTTAATTTCACAATTTCAGTTCTTGGCAGGATTTTCTAAACAACCAGAGGCTTATTAAAAATACCTTTGTCTAGTGGTATGCGGTGTGTGTGTGTGGTGTCCCCTGAATTTTTCTTCTGAATTTTTCTGAAATATATATATTCATATTTATCCAAGTGTAGGATATTTATATGGGGTTTTATTTTTCTATATTTTTGAATATCAGTGTTATCTCCTGAAGATTTTGTCATTTCTCCAATGTATGCTTCTCATAGGTTTGTAAAAATTTAGCTAGCTATAGCTGTATTTGTTTATAACTAGGGTTTTTATTCCATTGTTAATAGTATATGATATTTTTGCTACTGTGTCGTAGTAGTAGTACAACCTGGTCATTGTGTCATCTCCAGTGTTATCCTTTTTGCTTTGGAAACCAGACATCTTTATTCTTTCATATCACTTTTAAGACTGAGTTCTTGAAATGTTTAGACAGTTGTAAAATTTTGAAATACAAAATGCTAATTAACAAGAAGAAATATGAAACCTCATTGTCAATTGAAATGCAAATTGAACTGTACTAAGATTATATCTAACTTCACTGAGAATGTAAGCCAGTAAGAAAAAAATAATCAACACAATTGCTGCAATGATATGAACAAAACAAACCCCAAAATACTGCTGGGCATAGTGACCAATCTAGCTATATTGGAAGTCAGTATGGAAGTTTCTCAAACAGCTAAATGTAGATCAACTATATCACACACTTCTACTCTTGGACATTTATTTGAACAAATTCATGTCAATAAATCACAGAGGTCATCATTTATTGAAGTAATAAGTTACAGTATAAACCATTATATTGAGTGAATGAATACACATGCGCGAGCACACACACACACACACACACACACACACACACACATACAGGCTCTCACACAGGCACTCATACTTGTGAAATTTGAAGTGGCACAGTTGTTATGAGAATAGCCAGTAACTTTCTGATTGAATTTAAATCATTCTTCACAAGATGAAACCTATACATGGCATAGTTATTGGTACCTGAAACCTATTAATAGAACCTAGAAGAGTACCTATGACTATTTTTAAGTTAAATGACTATATTAATAGATTGACTTCTACAGGCATCATTATACCCATAGAGTAGTACATCTCTCACCTGACATCAGACAAGCTCCATTTGTAGTTGGAGATTATTACAGAGAACCACAGCTAGTCAAGATTCAGAGAGTAAGAGACTATAGACTGCTTAACACTATGTGGGACATCTATATCACAAACTCTACTCTCTGAATCTTTGAGATTTTTGAAGAAGAAGAGATGGAAAAATTCTAAAATCAAGAAGTGGTGGTTGAATCCAGGAAATATTTCCCCAAAACAGCAACAAAGTTGCACATTTATAGTCATAGTGATTGAGACAGCATGCACATGACATACATGAACTGAAGCCAGTCAAAACACTGTCATTGAAATGATACATGGCGTGAAGTCTAACTTCTTTATGAGGAGATACTGGCAACTGATAGTTTCTGAGAGAGTTAGAGTCAGTTTTCTTTAAAGGTGTCATGACTTTTTGGTCAACCATGCTCAAATGAAAAGGCACAGATCCAGGAGTGCCACTGTAATATCAAGTTGGACTTTATGTTAAAAAAATATGAAGACATTATAAAGCTATGTGGATAGAGAAGTCATATTGATCAAGAGGAGTTGGTGAAAGGGATGAATGTACAAATTTGTATAAATTTGTATATAGGAATAATTTAAAATTCAACAATATATTTAAGGGCAAAAGAGGAGATACAGGAGTAGTAGAAATACACTGCAGGAAGGCTACCTGTAATCTACTGAGAGTGATCTTACAGCTTGTGTGGATTCCCACACCTCACTCCTCCACCTTAATCTTGGATTTAGTTGTCCATAAATATGTCCTCTAAGATCAAGTAAGGCAAACTCAGTGGATTTTGTTAGTAAAGATGTTGACACAAAAATACAACTCTTACCTCCAGAATAACAGATTTTGACTCATTGTAAAGCCAAAAGTTCTGATGTTATCGTAAAGGACATTTTCTGGAATAATATAGAGAGCTCTGTGTTAAAGCCTTCTACTACTACAATTTTGGAAACATTAGGTAGGTCATTTCTAGCAAAGTCGGCAAATCTCTTCTAATTTACCTGTTATTTGTCATTCTTTCAGCCTATTAGAAACCAGATGTCTGCCTGTAAACTCCCATAGGACTTACCTAATAGTCACTGGACTTTAGGTTACATTGAGACAAACAATGATGGCTATTTAGGTGATTAATATAGCCTAGGATAATTTGGGTGTTGGCCTGTGATACTCTAACCATGACAGAGATCCTAATCAATCAAATATTCCTATAGAATGCTTAATGAGAGTACATCTTCTAAAATGTTTTCTAAGGATGTACAGTTCATAATTATAAAAATGTAATAGATGCATACTGTTTTGTTGCTAACATTTTCATTATTGTTAAATATAAGTAAAACATTATAAAATTCAATAATTTTAATATGCTAAATATTTTACTCAATTAGATGCCAAGGAAAACATTTGGACTTCAGCTTCACGTGAAATATACTTTCCAATTCTAGTTGTGATAAAAAACTCATTTGGGATAAAACAATCACATTTACACATTTTATATTAGTAATATTTATTTACAAACTATAATTTCATCAGTTATCTTAATTTGCATGCTACCATTAGATAGCATGTAATTTGAAAAAAAAACTCATACATTCCAGTGATTATTGAAATGTAAATACCACTTAGTTACAGAACTCTTGATTTTTTTACTTGGCTTAAGTTCACTGCTCTCTAGGCATCTATGAAGTTCATATGGGTTCTTTGGCATTAGAGAAATATATTTCTCTTCTTGGTCTCTATCCTTTACAATCTTAAACTTTTCTTTCTACTTCTATTCCCCTGTTAATAAATCTATTTTGGTTTAAATTCAGAACATTTAGAATCAAGGGTATCTTTTGTCAAAACAGACTTTGTAAAAACTTATAATTCTACTCATCCAAAACAAAAAATCTGAGCAGCCCATTAAAAAATAAATCACACCTGGCAAAGTAGTTAACAAAGGTCAGTTGGCAACATCTGTTATTTCAAAAGTTGTAGAAAATAAAACAACATAATTGTTCAACAGTAATATGTAAAAACAGAATCATACATGAAAACAGATTTCTCTTAAGATCGGCTTGTGCTGGCTATAGAAGACCTTGGAACCTAACAGCTGGATGATTGTAACATTTGAGAAGTTGAAACCTCAGGGAAAATTGAATAAAACATTCTAAAGGATTTAGATTTTCTATGTATGCAGTCTTCAACATTGAGTTTTCTAATGTTAACACATGAACTTCAGTAAGGCATATACTAGTATATATTATAAATATTTGAAAATTAAAAAAATATTATATGTATATAATACATATCACACATATATGAATTAGTTCAGTCACAGAATTACCCATAAAAAATATATAGTACTGAGTTAACCAAATCAAGCATATAGAAACTATTATGTGGGCACTAATAAAAAAAACTTGCAGTAAGTTTAATCTGTTTATGAATAATTGAGTCATTACATACATACATGCATTCATACATATATACGTGTATAGGTATAGATAGATGAATAGATAGATAGATAGATAGATAGATAGATAGATAGATAGATAGAAGATATATGCTTATGCAGGGTTCTGTAATTTGTAATCTCAGGAGAGTGATCTCAAGTTTAAAGTCAGCTGTGCTATTACAGAAATGTTGCCAAAAAACTAAGGGCAGGGAATATAACCCAGTGACTAGTAGTTGCCTAGGATATGCAAGACTCCAAATTTTACTCTCAGTCCTTGAGAACTGGGAAATTTTATGAATAAATCAGTTTTTGAAAAATGTCAGAACATTTAGTGGCCATAATGTCTTACCTTTTCATGACTAAAAGCAAAGCACAAATATACTAAAAAATGAAAAGAGCAAATGGGACATGTTTACACAATGTAGCAGCACATACTGCCTTCAACAGATGGAAAAGTTGGTAATCTTCCCTGTATTAGCATGCAGAACTGTGTATGGAGACATTCGTGTGCTTCTTTTGAGCAGAAAATAGTATAGAAAGTATTTTGGATCCACATGCAGAGTAATAAGTTTGAGGGGAACTTGGAAAAGCAAATTTGCTGTCAAGGGCCTAAATTCACCTTTTCTTATCAAGACTTCAAAAGAAGGAAGGCAGAGGAATGTTAGGGTGATATGTCTAACCAACATGGCCAACAGGAACTGAACAGGGAGGTAGAGAAAGAATCACTCACTGAGAATTTTCTGACTTTTTCCATAAACACAGGCAAATACGGACATGCCAGAATTTCCAGGGAAATGTAGGAACATAGTTTAACTGAATACAGGCTAGTGGCTCACCAAAGGCTGGAGTAAGTAGTCTTATTTGGCTATGCTTCTGGAAAACTGACAATAATACAAAGACTGAATAAGGATAGGACCTAAATCAGTATTATTTTAGAGAAAAATATTTCTCTCTCTACTTTTTCTGGCTGTTGATTTGCTTGTTTTCCATCTAGTACTGAAATTATTTTTTCTAAGTTTCACAGATAATTATAACATTGTTGAGATGAAGCCGAGACCTTCTCTGAGTTGCCATATGTTATGTAAAACAGTGGTTCTTTTCATGGTGTGCCTTGCCCTGAGTGACTCTATTTTACAAGAAATTTTAGTCCATTCTGAGTGTAAATTCAGAAGCAGGTTGACCCTGAACCTTGTTAAACATATAAACAACACCATCTGTCTGGTATCACTTACACGGCTCAGAGTGATAAATACCTTTCTTCCTTGAAGCAAAAAAATACCACACTTTAAATGTATTAAATTAATCTGGGATCATATGAACACATGAATGTGTCAGGAAAATGTGGCCTGAAAACTTCTAAAATACATCAGATTGAAGAAAGAATGTAACAAGCTTACATGGAGCCCAGAAAGAAGAGGATGGTGGACACTATGGAGGTCATTGCTCAACCAAGTTGTCAGCCCATCACATACTGTATACACTGAGATGCCTCTATTTAAAAATCTCTTATTTCCAGCATTACAGCTTGCTTTAATCGTCACTGTTAATATGCCCTATTCAAAATGCTATTCCTCTAACCTCCCATTTATTCATCTATTCTTGATGTCTGTTTCTTCATCCATTTATATATCTGGACTCATTAATACTCTTTATTTCCAGCATCTCCATAGTCATGATCCATCTCCTCACTTCTATAACTGCCTGAAGCTCAGTTCAACTCTCAACTTGTTCTTCGACTCTGCAGAAGTGCCTTCAGCAAAACTCCAGCAGGCTTCATTATCGAATCTCTGCAGAACCATTCTTTGTATATCTAGCAGCCTCCTGCTTGCCTCCTGTTAGACTTCCTTGATATCTCTTGAAACTGCTTAAACCTTGCTGAGACCTGTTTAACTGTTCAAACTATTCTACAAACTACATATCCAGAGTTTGATTTGTTGCATAATGAGTGATTTGACAGTTCATGTTAGTAGTTAAGATGGAAGTAGCCTCTTTGCCTTGGTTAACACTCAGGGGAAATCAGCTCTAGTTGATAGACTAAAACCAATAAATCTTGTTAGTTTATTTTTATTCAGTAAATACTGACAATGAAGAAAGAAAGAAATGTCTCCACATTTGATCTGAGCTCATGATTTTAGTGAGTAGGGATTCTGCATCCATATGAACAAGTGGAAGAGTATACAGTGTCAATTCATTTTCATGTCTCATGACTAAAATGTATGCAGCAGAGAGCCATCAGAAAAATCTATAATTAATCATGACAGTTTAGTGACAAATACAGATTTTAAAGGGGTTCTAACTGAAGTGTATATTAGTCAGTGTTCTTTAAAGGAAAACTCTCTCTCTCTCTCTCTCTCTCTCTCTCTCTCTCTCTCTCACACACACACACACACACACACACACACACACACACACACACACAC
>JANHMN010000016.1:28797189-28878009 GCA_030674055.1 Rhabdomys pumilio | reverse complement strand
ACACACACACACACACACACACACACACACACACACACACACACACAATTTATTAGAATGCATTACAGGACTTCATCCAGGGAGCCCAACAAAAATTGTCTTACATTGGAGAGGCTGAGAATTTGGTAGTTTGTCAGGCCAAGGGCTGTATTTCTAGCATTCACAGTCTGGTACCAAAAGCTTGGAGGATGCCTGCCCAAGCTGCTGCTCTTTGGTCAGTTTGGTCAGTTTGGAATTATGAAGAAGTAGGTTTTAAAAACAGGAAAGAACTACTTTAGCAACAGATTAGATATATTCACTAGTGAGGAGAGCAAGCAGACAAAGAGCAGTTTCCTTCTTATGTGGCATTTTATCTATGCTACCACTAGATGGTGTTGTCCATTCTTAGGACTAAGTTAAACTGATTCCAGCTACAAACGGGTTATGAAACCATCAGGAAGTCCACCCTTCCTGTGGGAAATGCATCATTGGGGGAAGGCTTTTGGTACTTTAAACCCTCACTCCTTTTGCCAACTGTGTCTCTGTTTCCTGTGTAAGTATAGAAATGTGACCAACCATACAGCTTCCTAATCCTTCTTTCACACTGGTCTTCTTTTATGGATTTGAACCCTAGACTACCATAAGCCATAATAAACTCTGTCTTTTTAAAACTGATTTCTGTCATGTCCTTTTATCACTGCAGCAACAAGCTAATATAGATACATCCTCAGTTCTTTAAAGATGTATAGTTGCTGGGCTTCTAAAATAAATACTAAATAAATGCAAACAGAAATTAAGGTCCTACGGCCAAGAAGAAACCAAGCTGACTATCAACCAACAGATGGGAGTGTAAGATAACTTTAATTAAAAGTTGCATATACTTATTATATTTAATTGTAAATTAGTTGCATTTACTGAAATTTTTAGTGACTTAAGCTTAAAATTCATAAGTGTGTGACAACAGACCAAGCATGGTTGGTTAAACATTGTTTCTTCTCTCATTCTAACGAAAGGGAATGGTTCTGTTGCCACATATTAAGAGCCTGGTATGGCTTTGTAGTTATCGCAGCTAAGGGTGTAGAGATAGAGATAAATGTGATTATCCTGCTGTGTTCTAAATAGAGTAATAATAATTTTATATTTTGCTGTATATTGTTTATTTAATTTTGTTTTGAGAAATGCAAAACAAATTGGGTGTATTGAAAAATCCACCATCAATTGGGTGTTACTGAAAAATCCACCATGTATTGAAAAGCTCAAATTTTATTATTTTCCCAGATATCTGAAGCCATAAACATGTAGGCAAGGCCATTTTCTTCTGAGTGTCTAGGGTCTTCCCTCCATTGTCTCTTATAGTATCTTAGGTCACAGGCATTTTTGGCTTGTACTATATCATTCTTTCTTCTGCCTTGTCTTAGATGAGTTCAGATAAAGTGATTATCAGAGTAAAGTTGTCACGATCAGTTTTTTCTTGGTATAGAGATATATGCTGATGTAATTAACTCTGTCTGTACCTGCATAGTTCTGTGAATTGATCATAGAATAGATATACTTCTTTCCATGTAATGTAAGTTTATGATCTGTATGTGTGACTCCAATTCAAAGAACGGTCAAGTTTAATGTATTGATGTAGTGAACTTTAAACCAAACAAGGGAAAAAAATCAATGAGTTTATTTTATTAATGTATTGATTTGTTAGGGCCACATATAACATGAACTGGATGTATTGAAAAACTCTAAGTTATTTTCTTATTGTCCCAGTTGACTGAAGCCATGAAAGTGTTAGCAAGATCATTTTCTCTCTGCATATCTAGAGTTTTCCATCCTGTATCTCTTATAGTCTCTGTGGTCACACACATAGCTGGTTTATACTGTATCATTAATTCATCTACCTTGCATTAATGTGCATTTTCCCTTTGTTTCATCCGTTCATATTTCTTAGAAAGATTTATCATTATGCTGGCCCTGTAATTTCTGTAATTTCAGAGTTCCAGAGCCTAAAGCCAGAGGATTTGGGGCTCCAGGCCAGCTTGGGATAATCAGATTTACTCATTCTTTCTAATGGAGCCACACAGACAGATCATTTATTCATAAACTTAAATTACAAGTCCTCTACATTTTCTCTAAGAAGATTATGGAAGATTGTATAGGTACAAGCTGAGTCAATTCTTTTTTTTTATTGGATATTTTATTTACATTTGGCAGCTGAGTCAATTCTATCAGCATATATGACTACATACACCCCCCAGAAAAATGGTCATGCCAATTTTACTCTGATAATTACTATCAGGACTACTCTAAATCTTGATGAGTTTTTTTCCTTGACTAGACCACTGTTATTTATTTTATTTCCCCACTTTTAACAGTCTAAGTATGTAAATATTGTAGAGATTATATATATATATATATATATATATATATATATATTCACTATATTTTAACAAGTTTGCATGTAGTTCTCTTTTACTTATTTATTAAAACTATTTATAATTTTCTTGAAGAGGGAAAATAATTGCTCATTCTTAAAAAATATAATATTCTTGTAGAAGAAAACATAATTTAATATCTGGTAACCGGAGATATTTTAGGCATGAACTGACAAATAATCAAGATAAATGATTATTAACAAATAGTATGAGAACTATGCATCAAAATATGCATTATCACATTTCATTTTATTGATTGTAATGAGAATACATGATTGTCTTAGCTTGTAAGTAATAAGATATATTTTAGTAGGCTAAACTACAAGGTCTTTTATTATCACATTGTGCCCACTTGCAAATGAATAATGTTCTCTTCTAAAGATTTTCATTTTGAACTCACTGTCAATATTCCTTCTCCATGGAAAGTCATACATTTGCAGACTTTGGAACTAGGAAGTGTATCTTCAGTGACTGTTATTTGGCCTCCCTCATTAGAGATTTAAAATCTATATGAGTTATGTTCTAAGATTTTAATATAGCATATTGCAGAGTAGTTTGGACTAGAATATAGTATATCAATCATTATGACTCATTATATGATTATGTAGCATTATAAAAAATAAAAGGTCCACTATTAGTAATATTTAGATCAATAGTAAATGTAAACTTATTTACTATTAAAATAAAAATGTTTAAAAATCACCAGAAGATTAGATTAAGAAAAAAAGATGATTTCATGAAATTCACAGGCAAATGAACGGAAGTTGAAAATATTATCCTGAGTAAGGTAACCCAGTCACAAAAGAACACACATGTTATGTACTCACTAAGTGGATATTAGCCAAAAAGAAGCTCAGAGTACCCATGATACAACTCACAGTCCATATCAAACTCAAGAAGAAAGGAGATCATACCGAAGTGTGGATGCTACAGTACTACTCGATAGGGGAAAGAGAATAATCTCTGGAAAGTAGAAGGAGAGAGGGATCTGGGAGGAAGAGACAAGGGGGAAAGAAAAGAGGGAACCAGTTCAGATATGAAAGGAAATGGAGGAGAAGTACACGGGTCAGGAATTTAAAAGTAGGTGTGTGGCAGTGGGGGAGGGGGAGCAGGGGTAGCCACTAGAAAGAAAACCAAAGAGGTTCCCAGGACCCAACAGGAAGGACTTTAACTGAAATATCTAGCAATCGGGAGGTATAACCTGTAGAGACTATATCCAGTGAATAGCCCTGATCCCCAGTTGAGGGATGGGGCCATAATCCACCTCAAAAATATTAATCCAGAATTTTTTTCTGTCAAAAGAAAATGCAGGGACAAAGAGTGGAGCAGAAACTGAAGGAAAGCACATCCAGTGACTGCCCCACCTAGAGATCCATCCTATCTGCTGACACCAAACCGAGACACTATTACTGATGCCAAGAAGTGCTTACTGAGAGCAGTCTGGTATAGCTGTTCCTTGAGAGTCTCTACCAGAGATGAACCAATACAGATACTGATGTACACAGCCAAACATTAGACTGAACACAAGGACCACAATGGAGAAGTTAAGGCAAGAACTGTAGGAGCTGAAAGGGTTTGCAACCTCATAGGAAGAACAACAATATCAACCAATCAGATACTCCAAAGATCCCAGAGACTAAACCACCAACCAAAGAGCACACAGGGGAATACCCATGGCTCCCACTGGATACGTAGCAGAGGATTGCCTTATCTGGCATCACTGGAAGGGGAGCCCCTTGCTACTGTGGAGGCTTGATGACCCAAGATAGGAGAACGCTAGGCTGGTGAGGCAGGAGTAGGTGGGTAGCTGGAGGGAGCACCCTCATAGAGGCAGGCAGGATGGAAGAGGGGATTGGAGGCTTGTGGAGGGGAATCTGAAAAGGGGAATAACATTTGAAGCGTAAGTAAATAAATAACCAATTTTAAAAATGAAAAAGAAAAGAAAAAAAAAGAAAGAAACACCAGAAGACTAGATTAACTCCCATCTTTCCTAAAAAGACAAGGCTTTAGTCTAATTTTAAGTCTGAGGGTTAGGAGAAAAAGTCACTTAGGCTATGAATAATTTTGAAAAAATATTAGCAAAAGAAAGTAATTATGTTCAAAGAATCTCTAATTTTTCTTTGACAAAATAAGAATAATTATTGAGAACAGAAATATAAATATATTCAATTTCAATGTTCTTTTTCTTTACTTGCCTATTTCCCATTCTATTCTGTATCACTAAAACTATGCTTGGACAGGTTCTACTGATCAATTTAAATGAACAAATTCAAAGCAGAGATGCTTTCTAATATTCCATATTTGAATAGGACCTCCCATTGGATTATTTATTTATTTATTTATACCATTTTTCTACCTTCTGTAGACAACCTCTATCTGAACTTCAGACTATTGATTTGTGCTTACAGACGGACACCTTTTGTAACTATGAGATCTCATACCCTTTCTCTGTGCTAATAGAGATATTTACTCTACAAGAGATATCCATGCTTTTATGCTTGAACTCCTTCTCTATCGTTCAATAGACAAGACGCAAATACATTACAGTTTTTCATGCACCATAAGATAGCTTGCTTAATCTTGGTTTTATTCTCTGCCAATATTCTTCTTTAACATCCTCATTAATATTTCTGGAATGCTGTAGATTTAAAATGATTTTTTTATTAAAGCTCAAATTATTTTATTTAATAATTTTAGTTTTACATACAGATAACTTCACGATATATTCTTTTAACTTGTTGAAGTTACATCTGGGAGCATTGATGCATACACAAATAAAGATATGCATGCAACAGCAACTGATGAAAAAGAGCCCCCTATAAGTGTAGATAAGGGTATATGGAAGAGTTTGGAGGAGAAATTAAAGGAGAAAATCAAATTAAAATACAATTGCTAAAACAAACAAATAGACAAAATGTATAAAGAGGAATACTGGGTATGAAAAGGTTTAAGCTAGAAGAATGTGGAGGAATAGAGGAGACCACTGGGAAGGAAAGGGGAATGTTAATAACAAGAAAAAAAATCTTTTCTAAAGAATATGGCAGAAATTAGATATATATTAATCATATAAATTGATGTTATTTCTTCCATTTTTTCATAGAGTTAACTGAGGTCTTTCAAAGTTAATTTCCACAAGATCAAGGTAAAATAACATGTACTCTAATGGTCATGTTTTTGGTATTTTAAGAAGTTACAACTTATTTGAAATAATAATATAGTGTGATGTTATATTTGATAAATATGAAAAGAAAAAATTCTCAACAGTTTTACAAAACTGAATGTAGGGAGCCAACAGAAAGTGGCTATCATCCTTGCAGCCGTCTTGAGCCATATACTCTGATAAGAGACTGGCTTACAATAGCCTACAACAGCTGAGCACACTCTGATAACATCTTGTTTTACATACCCAGGATTTTCTCTTGGGTGTGTGAGACTTAAAGGTGTGATTTAGAGCAGAGACTTAAGGGCGTGACTTAGAGATCAGATTTAGAGACAAGACCTAAGGGCGTGACTTAAGGGCATGACTTAGAGGCATGGCTTAGAAGTGAGACATATAAAAGGCGAGAAGCACACAGAATAAATTATTAGGTATTAGGTACTTGGCACTTGGAGGAAGAACAGAGAATTAGACACTTGAGACAGAGAACTAGGTAGTAGGCATTAGACACTTGGACTAGAGAACTTGAAAGAAAAATTATTAGATGCTTGACATTAGGATTAGGCACTTGGCACTTGAAGGAAGAACTTGGAATTAGACATTAGGCACTTGGCACTTGGAGAAAGAACTTGGAGGCACTAGGGGCTAGGAACTAGGGACTAGAAACTCAAGACTTGGGACTTGGACTAGGAAGAGAGACTGAAGAATAAGTGAGATTGAATCACACTCTGGTCTCCACTCCTTGCGTCCGTCCTCACTCTCTCTCTTGCTGAACCCTGACCCGTGGACTGGAGCAGCTAGAGGCAGTACAGACTCTAACAATTTAGCTCCCAAGGCTTTGGCAGTGTGGGTCCAACATTGATAGAGCGGTCCCTTACATTTTGGCCCCCAAACGTGGGACAAAGCGGTTCTCAACAACTGAATACATCATCACATTAAAAATTCATATGTCAACCAATAACTGAGGGAATGACCAACCAATAACCATCCTTACTTGAGACCGATCTCATGGGCTAGCACCAACCGCTGAATCTATTATTGATACTGTTATGCTTGCAGACAGTAGTCCAGCATGCCTGTCCTCTGAGAGACTCCACCTAGCAGCTGACTCAGACACCCACAGCCAAACAATGGATAGAGCTTGAGGACAGTTATAGAAAAATAGGAGAAAGGATTGCTGCCCCATAGCGGATGAGAACTCCATAAGAAGACCAATGGCGTCAACTAACCTGGAACTTTGTGGCTCTCAGAGACTGATCAACCAAGCAAAGAGAAAACATGGGCTGGACCTCGAACTCTTCACACATGTGCAGCATATGTGCAGGTTGGTCTTCATGTGGCTCTCAAACAACTGGAATGGGGGTTATCCCAAAAGCTGTTGCCTATGTGTGGGATATCTTCTTCTAGCTGGGTTCCCTTGTCTGGCCTCAAAGGGAGAGAAAGTGCCTAGCTTCATAAAGACTTAATATGCTAGGGTTAGTGGGTACCCAAAGGGGCCTCCACCCACTCAGAGAGTAGAGAGAGAGGGTATGGGGGTAAGGATTGTGAGAGAGAATGACCACCAGGAAAGGGGCAGTGATACAAAGTAAGTAAAAATAAATAAATAAATAAATCAATAATAAAATTTTGAAAAATCATATGCATGATCACATGTGATTCAATCCAAGAATGTTTTAGCTTGTGGTAAACAATGTGATATTTCACATTAGCAAAATGAAAGACTAAAAACCATAATCATTTCAGTAGGTGTAGCAAATAATTTAATATTCTTTGATCTGTAAGAAAAATCTGTTTAAATATGTATAAAGAATTTATAAATAGGTTATAAATATTGTGTATGAAATGTCTGCAGTTAAAAAAAATAACATTCAATGAACAAAAATTGCAAACAACTCTTTCAAAGTTAAAAGGAAGTCATGATCATGTATTCTTACCACCTTATTCTAGATAATACCAGAATTCCTAGATAGAACCACAAGACAAGAAAAATAAATATTTACATGTATTAAGTATTTGTAAAAGATTAATACTCACATGTGTAAGTCAGTGCTGTGAAGGGACGCCATGACTAAAGCAAATCTTATAAAACAAACTATTTAGTTAGAGATTCCTTACAGTTTCACAGGTTTCGTCCATTATCATCATGGCAGGTAGCATGGTGGCATACAGGCAGACATGGTGCTGGAGAAGTAGGCGAGAATTCTAAAACAAATCAGTAGGCAATAGGAAGGGTGAGCCACTGGGCCTGACTTGGGCATTTTAAACCTTAAATCCCACCCCCACTGACACAGTTCCTTCAACAAAGGCACACATACTCCAAAAAGATCACATTTAACCATCTTTCTCAAGTAGTGCCATTCCCTGATGACTAAACATTCAAATATATGTATTTACAAGAGCCTTTCTTTTTCAAATCACCACATTTATGGACAGAAGGAAAACAAAACACCTACTGAAAGTATTCTAGGCTATGGTAGGTACTGGAAAATCAATGCTTGTAAGGTACATATTGATGGCTTAAGTGTAGACATTTTAATATTCAGTTAATCTTCTTCATATGCAAATTATACATGCATGTGTGTCTAGTTTGTAACTAAAGAACCTAGAATTCATCTTAACCCAGTTCAACAATGTATAAATGTATAAATAATTCAATTCACAAGTGATGCTTTATTTTTACTAGCACGTATAAATTTCAGATGCTTTCATTAAATATATATAGTCAGTAGGTGTGGAGAAAAAAAATCTCCAGCACTTCTTAACTAAATAAAGCTGCATTTCAATCACTGATGAAATTTATTTGATTTTAAATCTTGTTGGCTAGGAAAAAGAAAATATAGAGGAGTTTGACTACCTTTGATGTGAACCAGCAAGGGATATGTGAAAATGAATAATAAAATACATTCTTATGTGATATATTCCTTGGCTTTAATGCAAAAAAGGCCTTTAATTTTCTTATGTATAAATTGATGATTTCGTAATATGAGAATAAAATATTAGCTAAAGTAACACACAAAATTCGATTTGAATAATTTCATGCATTTGTCATGCCTTTGCCATCCTTGAGTAATAGGCTGGAGTTAGCTCATAATACTTCCACTAGTTTAATTAATACGGTAAACAGTATTCAATCTTTCTTTCCTAATCAATAGCAGCAAATACAAAATACTCCTCACAGCAATGGCATGAAATTGCTGACATAAGTGTTGACTTACTGAATTTTGCTTCAATATTTGCATTGCAGTGGCATTTCTGTGGTATAGATAAGTAATCAGAGCAACCACTTATAAAGGTATCCCATTTTCATGTGATAATATGCCACTTAGCATTCTGTTCAGGGTGTCTATACAATGTTAGATTGTACAAATTGCCTCTCCTTAGCAGGCAGACTTAAACAAGTTACTGGCCCAATGGAGAAACAAGTGTTTTGATATGCAGTGAATTAAGTCAATATTTGTTATGGTCAAATAGCTATAGTAATTGAATCTTACTGGAGATTATTACTGGACTATAGAATGATTAATATATTGTTAACCTTACCAAAGAAGTATCTAATGTAGCTAAGAATGATCTTGCTCTCCTGATCCTCCTGCCTCTACCTTTCAAGTGCTGGGGTTATGGGCAAACGTCACTACAGATGGGGAACTTATTGTAATTTTTTGTGATTTTCTATGTTTTATTAAAAGTATTTTTAAAAGGCAACATTGAATCTCTTTGCCTTATCAATGGGACACTTTGGTCTAGTTCTTGTACATATTATGGGATTTGTATTTCAGTAACTCACTACTAAACAATTGAATTTATTCCACAGTAGTTAGTTCTTACATACGAGTATTTTCTCATATTTGTTGTACTTTGTTTATAGTAAATATCATTGTTTGGTAGATATTTAATTTAACACATTTCATAGCATAAGTTAAGTATAAATTTTTAAAAATGTATTAGCATCAATTGGAATTATCTAAATGGAGCTATCCACAGAATATGATGTTAAGATATTTCATCTATTAAATATATTAATTTGGTTTTTAATTTTTCCCTTTTATTAAAAATAGTTATCTCATATAATATAATCTGATTATGTTTTTCCCTCCCTCTACTCCTTACAGTTTCTCTCCCCACTACTTTCCTCCTACCTAGACCCATCTCTTTCTGTCGCTCATTAAAATACCTATAAGCTTCAAATAGATGATAACAAAATAAAAATAATTAATTATATGAAATATAACAAAAACTAACACATCAGACTAGGTCAAAACATGTAAATAGAAGAATAATAGCCCCGGAAGTGGCATGGGAAATAGATAGTGATGCAGAGATCCACTCATTTTCATGTTTAGGGATCATATAAGTCCACTAAACTGGATTCTATAATATACACATAAAGAACATGTAGGGTAAAAAGAGAGAGAAAACTATACGAGTAAAATTTAGAAACTAATATTAAAACAATAAGATAAAGATTTTTAACACCCTCATACAGTACGTAACAAGGAACCTCTGAAGGTGCCTTTGGATTTATTTTCTGTTGTCCACCTACTGTTGGGCACACAGCTTATGTTAAGAGCAGTTTCTCTGGTGAGATTCCTTTGGAGAAAGATTCTGTGTTAGGAATTGGGGCATGTGTTTACTTGTCCCTTTACCTCTAGGATGCGAGCTCAGGTGCAGACCTGTTAAGGCCTTGTGCCTGCTATCTCAGTCTCTGTGAGGTCACATGTGCATATGCATCAATATTTAGAGGCCCTTGCTTTCTTGGAGTCTTCCCCCTCTGGCTCTTACACTCTTACTGCTTCTTCTCCACAGGACTCCTTGAGCACTGAGGGGAGGGATTTGATAAAGACATGCAGTTTAGTTTCAAGGACTCTCTGAATATTTTTTGTCTGTGAGTCTCTGTTATTGTTTTAATCAATTGCAGGGGGAAGTTTCTGTGATAATGGCTGAGGAAGACACTGATCTATCGAAAAATGTTGCTAGGGGTCATTTTTACTCCTTTAAAAAATGTTTTGTGTTTTGTTTTGTTTGGTTTAGTTTGGTTTGACCTTAGATGTCAGTCTCAGGTTCTTGGTCAAGTAATCAGTAAGAGGTGAAGATGTCCAGTTAGCCTATCTGTTCTTGTGGCTGGAGTGGCCTGTAGCTTCCTACATAATGCCTGCTGGGTTTGGGAGTTGGGATAATGGACTGAGTTTGGGATAGGAGTTGGAGATGAAGATCTATGTAAGCCAATCCATTAGAAATTATGTCAGAGAAAAAGTAGGAGGCCTCTGGTTTGGTCCAGAGGTTGGGATGAGACTTTGGAATTGGATTGGGAGGACAGGAAAGGCAAGGTTAAGATCTGCCTCTTCTAAGATTATCTAACCACATTTAAAATGTTCTGTCTTCTACTCTAACTACTTATCATTCATGCCTTACTGTTACTACTATAAGAGGAAGCACAGAGGTTTATGATATCATGAACCGATTTTGATATTACAGGTTTAAAAAATAAATTTTGCATTGCTTTTCGTGTTCTAATCAGACATATGAGTTTATTCAGATGATAGCGACCTTAATTCTCATTAATTTTCTCCTTGTGGTGATATAAATGGTCCTTCACAATGTTCATGTATGCACTAAGAGCAAGTAAACATACTGGCTTAAATTTTACTTGTATGTTAAGCTACATATACACAATAAATATAGAAAGTTACTTTGTAATTCAACTTCATATAATGGCTTCATCACACTATATGTTGGCAATTTTATGATTACTCTCTTTTTATATAATAGATCATTCCAACACATTTCATGTAAAGCTGAGACCCAGATAATCTAGTTTACTGATGTCAATAGTCAACTGAGGACAATCGCAGTTTTTAAATTAGTTAAGTTTTTAAGATATGTAATTTACCTCCTAAATTGTAAATCATTTCAATTTTGATTTCTGGTCATAACAGAATAATTTATAGAAATGAGTATTCTTTCTCTGAAGAGGAGAAGATAGTTATAAAAAAACATTTGATGGTATTAACAGGAATTTTGAAAAGGATAAGAAGCATCTACTATAGTGTTCTAGGCATTTTCCACTTTTTGGTTTAGATAGAGTCAGAAGTCCAAGGTAAAAGGTGTCTGATAAGGGGTAACCTCTATTGGAAATCTTCTAGGGCTGGAGAAATGAAAATTGAAGTTTGATGGCACCAAGACAAGATGTGAAAGAGTCATTACCCAAATATGTCTCTTCTGAATCTCACAGTGAAATGTAACTCAGAAAAGTAAAGGGTGTATGTGATAAGGGTCTGTCTTCATGACTCACTTAATATAGTCAAGCAATTGATAGACTGATGAGCTTAATGGAGTTTTTTTTTTTTCTATTAAGGCAATTAACTAGGTCATTCTGTTTCTTACTATGATGTGGTCTGTCTGGAAAAGAATTTCAGCCATTATCATGTGTGACCTTCAACTTTAAATTCGAATGAAGAGAAAAATAACATTTTTTTTCATAACTTGGCCATCTATGGTATTGTATATTAGTAATGGAAAGTGGACAAAGATTGCCACCAAGGATAAAACCAAGGCATAAATATGCTGAATATAATTAAGTAAATTATAGCAGAAATGGGCTAGATATCTGAGCAGTGCCTAAAGAGAGGCAAAAATGGGGCTTGAAAAGCAAAGCTGTCTAGCTGTCTCATGCTTTCATTGAAAGGGTGAAGAAAATTAGATTTCAGGACTTATCAATAAATAGCCAAAAATAGTGAAGGATCTTGCTGTGTAACGCTGGATTAGCATAGTCATTGTAGGGCTGCAGAATCAGATGATGCAAGAGTCCTCACAATTCCTGTAACCCAAACTCAAGATCACTCACAACAAAATAACAAGTAACAAAGAGGAAATTATTGTTCCTCCTTAATAGAGGATTGCATAAACTCACGGGTGGAGGATGTGCTGTATATATTATCTACTTCTGTCACTCATTGAGAGGGACTCAGTATAAAATTACGAGATAGGTGTTAACCAGTACAAAACTAAACATTATGTCAATAGAACATGACCATATGGTCTAGTCATTAGAATATACAGAGAACACTCTCTAAATATTCATTAATATATTTGTTTAGAAGACAGAAAAGAGTTATAAATTATTAAATGACAAAAATCATAAACTTTGTAAGTTTGGAAAAACCCTAATGAATACAATGCAATAGGTATTTTATAGTGTGGGATATTGAGAGTACACAGTAAGTACAGTAAGTTATATCAACACCATGGTTAGAGAAGCAAAAACATGGTAACCTAAAGAATGAAAAATAGAGAAAGATTGTAGGAGGGTCATTGGATTTCACTACTAGATTCTGAATTGATGGGGAACAGAAGAGAAAATCAGTTACTTAAAGAAATATTCAAGCATTTTCTAAGAAACAAAACATGGGCTCAAATCTGTGCAGTCACTGAATCTGTCTGGCTTTACACTAAAACTGGATAAATGCATTTAACACATCTCTTCAGAATAAAACTGCTGACAATCTAAGACAAAACAAGTTCAATGGAAACAAACAAAAAAACCAAACATTTATCTTCAGAAATAATAGCATCAAACATTGATGAGATGAGCTACAAAATGTTACATTTTAACATGAAAGAAACTGACTGATAGGCTTTGTTTAAGTACATTCAAAACTCTTCTATAAGAGTAAAAATAACCTTCCTCTACTCATAGGATAAACAAACTGAGCAAGAAATTAGGGAAACAACATCCATCAAAATAGTTACAAACAATATAAAATATCTTGGTGTGACTCTAACTAAGAAAGTGAAAGAAAGATCTGTATGGCATGAACATCAAGTCCCTGAAGAAATAATAGCATAAACTGAAGAAGACCTCAGAAAATGAAAGAACTTCCATGCTCCTGGATCAGCAGGAATAACAGTAAAAATGACCATCTTACCACAGCAATCTACAGATTCAATGCAATTCCCATCAAAATTTCAACTCAATTCTTCACAGAGATAGAAAGAGCAATTCTCAAATTGATTTGGACCAACAAAAAACCTAGGACAGTAAAAATTATTCTCAACAATAAGAGGACTTCTGGGGGAATCACAATTCCTGACCTTAAACTGTACTACAAAGCAAGAGTGATAAAACCCACATAGTAATGGTACAGAGACAGACAGGTAGGTCAATGAAATAGAATTGTAGGCCCAGAAATTAACCCACACACCTATAGTCAGCTGATCTTTTACAAAGAAACCAAAACCATCCAGTGGAAAAAAGGCAGCATTTTCAAAAAATGGTGCTGGCTCACGTGGCACTTGGCATGTAGAAGAATGCAACTTGATCCGTTCTTTTCTCCTTGTACAAAGCTCAAGTTCAAGTGGACCAAGGATCTCCACATAAAACCAGATACACTGAATCTAATAGAAGAGAAAGTAGGGAAGATCCTCAAACACATCTGCACAGTGGGAAATTTTCAGAACAGAAAAACAATGACTCAGGCTCTAAGATCAACTATTGACAAACGGGATCACATAAAATTGAAAAGCTTCTGTAAGGAAACAGATACAGACAATAGGACAAAAAGCAACAGATATGGAAAAAGATCTTGACCAACCCTATACCTGATAGAAGGCTAATATTCAATATATACAAAGAACTCAATAAATTAGACTCCAAAGAACCAAATTACCCTATTTCAAATCGTCTTCAGAGCTAAACAAATAATTTTCAACTGAGGAATACTGAATGGCTAAGAAGCATCTAAAGAAATATTCACCATCCTTCGTCATTAGGGAAATGCAAATCAAAACAACACAGAGATTCCCCCTCACACCAATCAGAATCATTAAGATCAAAATTGCAGGTTACAACAGATTTTGGCCAGGATGTGGAGAAAGAGGAACACTCCTTCGTTGTTGGTGGGATTGCAAGGAAGTCAATCTGAAAGTTCCACAGAAAATTGGAAATAGTTCTACCTGAAGACAGAGGTATTCTACTCCTGGACATATAACAAAAAGATGCTCCAACATATAACGAGGAAACCTTCCACTATTTTCATAGCAGCTTTATTGTTATAACCAGAAGAACATGTCCATCAGTGGAAGAATGAGTACAGAAAAGTGGTATATCTATACAATGGAGTATTACTCAGCTATTCAAAATAATTACTTCATCAAATTTGTAGGCAAATGGATGGAATTAGAAAATCTTTTGAGTGAGGTAAGGTAGTCACAAAAGAACACTCATGGTATGTACTCACCGATAAGCATACATACATAGATAAGCATACATAGATAGCAGAGAATGGTCTTGTCTCACATCAATCAGAGGGGAGGCCCTTGGTCCTGTGGAGATTTGATTCCCCAATATAGGGGGATACTGGAGCAGTAGGGTGGGTTGTTGGGGGAGCACCCTCAAAGAGACAAAGGGGATAGGGTAGAGCACAGATGTAGGAGGGGGTTTTGTGGAGGGGTAACCAGAAAGTAGGTGATCATTTGAGATGTAAAAAATTGGAATGATTAATAAAAATGAAGCAAAAACAATATAATCATGAGAGATAGATGGAGAGAGGGACCTGGGAGGTACAGAGGAGAAGGAGGTAAAAGGGGGCCAGGATTAGGTCTTGGAAGAAACAGAAGTACAGAGGTTCAGGAAATTGAACAGAAATATGTAGCAGTGGAGGAATGAAGATATAGGGTTAGAAAGTCCCAGATGCCATAGAAGCAAGAGGTTTCCATAACCTAATGGGGATGTCATTAATGGAAATACCCAGCAAAGGGGAGATAATTCCCATAGAGACCATCTCCAGTAGATTCACAGCCCCCAGTTGAGGGATGAGGCCACCCACCCTTCTCAAAAATTTTCATCCAGAATTGCTCCTCTCTAAAGAAAATTCAGAGACACAGAATGGAGCAGAGACTGAAGGAAAGGCCATCCAGAAACTTCCCCACCAAGGGATGCATTCCACCTGCATACACTAGACCCCAACACAATTGCTGATGCCAAGAAATACTTGCTGACAAGAGCCTGGTATAGCTGTCCCCTGAGTGGCTCTGCCAGAGTCTGATCAATATAGACATACCAATAATAAACTGTATGATCTCTCTAGGGTATGCCCAGCTCCACCAAGCAGCATCCTGTGTTTTACCTGCTCACACCCTACCCTTGAGCTCCACAGTCTGGCTACCTTCACTAGGCCTGCAGCACCTGGAACATACAGACTAGATCCCTCCCTCCCCATAATTCCTTTGCCCACCATGCCACCGGGGCATACCCAGTTGCTGGGATACTTGCCATTTCCCCTCAGTTCTGTTGTGCAACCTAAGGCTGCTTACCTGAGGCCTTCTATATCAGAAACTTCTGGGAACAATGTGACAGCCAAAGGCCAGCTTAAGAATATATCAATGGGAGGAGAATCCCTTGGTCCTTTGAAGGCTTGATGACCCAACGTAGGGGAATGCCAGACCAGTGAGGTGGGAGTGGGTGATGGTGAGAGGTGGAACACCCTCATAGAAGCAGGGGTATGGTGGAAGGAATAAGAGGGTTGCAGAGGGGAAACCTTGAAAGGGGATAACATTTGAAATGTAAATAAATAAAATATCTAATAAAAAAAGAACACAAAGGAAAAGGCCAGTCTTATAAAGATGATAGAGATGTTCAATAAGGAAATGAATAAACCCCTTAAAGAAATTCAGGAAAATACAATCAAATAGGTAGAGGCCTTTAAAGAGTATGAATAAATGCCTTAAAGAACTACATGAAATGCAAGTAAACAGTTGAAGGAAATGAATAAAATAGTTCAAGACCTGAAAATTGAAATAAAAAAACAAAAAACAAGCTGAGGGAATTGTGGAGATGGAAACCTAGGGAAGAAAAGAAAAAGAGAACAACAGACTTAACTATCAACCAACAGAACACAAGAAATGGATGAGAGACTCTCAGGCATAGAGAATATGAAAGAAGAAATTAATACATCAGTCAAAAGAAATGTTAAATCTAAAGAAAATATCAGACAAAATAAATCCAAGAAATCTGGGATACTATGAAAAGACCTAACTAAATAATAATAGGAGTAGAAGAAGAAGACCCCCAGCTCCAAGGACAAGAAAATAGTTTTCAACAAAATCATAGAAAAAATTTTCCCCCACCTAAAGAAAGAGATTTCTATAAACATACAGAAGTTTAAAAAACACCAATTAGATTGGAACAGAAAAGAAAATTTCACTACAACATAATAATTAAAACATTAAATCTACCAAAACAAAGAGTATTAAAAGTTGTAAGGGAAAAAGACCAAGTAACATACAAAGGCAGACATATTAGAAGAATTGCACCTGACTTCTCAACAGAGACTCTAAAAGCTATAAGGACTTGGACAAATGCCTTTCAGACTCTATGAAACCACAGATAACACCCTAGACTGCTATACCCAGCAGACCTCTCAATCACTATAAATGAAGAGAACAAGATATTTTAAGACAAATTTAAACAAAACAATATCTATCCACAAACCCAGCCTTCCAGAAAAAGCCTAGAAGGCAAACTCCAACCCAAGAATGTTAACTACACCCAAAAAAAATCACAGGAAATACAGAATGCCATATCAGCAAAAACAAAATAGGTAAAACACACACATGCACACAAACACACACCAATAGCATCAAAATAGCAGGAATTAACAATTGTTCATTAATATCTTTCAACATCAATGGACCCAATTCTTTCCCCCAAAAAACATAGGCTAATAAATTGGATGCAAATACAAGATCCATCATTTAGCTGTATAAAAGAAACATACCTTAGCAATAAAGATAGATATTAACTCAGAGTTGTGGAAAAACTTTTCCAAGCAAACAGTCCCAAGAAGTAAGCTGAATTAGCCATTGTAATATTTAATAAAATGAACTTCCAACCAAAATTAATCAAGATATGGAAGGTCACTCCATATTTATCAAAGTAAAAATCTGCCAAAATGATATTTTAATTGTAAACATATATGTCCCAAATGCAAGGGCACCCATTTGTCAAAGAAATATTTCTAAAGCTTAAATCACACATACTATCTCACACGTTAATAGTGGGACACTTTAACACTCCACTCTCACCAATGGACAGGTCACCAAGACAAAAATTAACAGAGAGATAGTGAAAAAAAACCCTATGTTATGAATCAAATGGACCTAACAGATAGCTACAGAACTTTTCAACCAATCACAAAATAATAGTTTTTTTTTTTCGCAGCACCACACTGAACCTTCTCCAAATTGCCCATACAGTCAATCACAAAGCAAGCCTCAACAGAAGATAGAAATAACTCCTTGTATCTTATATCACCCTGGATTAAAGGTGGAGTGTAGAGTTCAACAACAGAAACAACAGAAAGCCTATAAACACATGGAAACTGAATGGCTCCCTACTCGTTGACCACTGCATAAGGGAAGACATAACAAAATTACAGACTTCATAGAACACAATGAGGATAAACGAAGAACACAACCAAAGTTATGAGATACAATGAAAGAAATGCTAAGAGGAAAAGTTCACAGCACTAAGTGCCTTCATAAAGGAATTATAAAGATCACATACTTGCAATTTAAAATTATACCTGAGAGTTTTATAATGGAAAAAGTAAAAAAAAGAAAGAAAGAAAGAAAGAAAGAAATCAAACTCAAGACTGAAATAAATACATTAAAAACACAAAAACACAGAGAACAATGCAGGGAATTAATGAAATCTAGTGTTGGTTCTTTGAGAAAACCAATAAGATAGAAAATCCTTGTACATACTAACTAAAAGTCAGAGAGACAGCATCCAAAGGAACAAAATCAGAAATCAAAAGGGAGATATAACAACAGACACTGAAGAAATTCAAAGAAACATTATGTCTTATGTCAAAGCTGTGTACTCTACAAAATTAGAAAATATAAATGAAATGGATGATTTTTTAGATAGACACCACTTATCAAAGTTAAGTCAAGAGCATGTAATTTATTTAAATAGTCCTATGTCCCCTAAGGAAATATAGACATTCATTAAAAGTCTCCCCTTCATCACACACAGAAAGAGAGTCATGTCTAGATGTTTTTAGCACAGAATTCTACAAGATTTTCAAAGAAGAGCTAATACCATACTCCTAAAATTATGCCACAAAATAAAACCAAGAAAACATTACCCAAAGTGTTGTATAAATTACAAACCCAAGAAACATTGTCAAACTCATTCTACAAGGCCATAGTCACCTTGATACCTAAGCCACAAAAAGATTCAACAAGGAAAGAAAACTTCATTGCAGTTTCTCTTCTGAACACTAATGAAAAATACTCAATAAAACACTTGCAAACTAACTCTAAGAACACACAAAACTATCATCTGCAGTGATCAAGTAGGCCTCATCCCTTGAATTCAGTAGTGGTTCTGTATATAATAATCTATCAATGTAATCCACCATATAAAGAAGCTTAAAGAAAAACTCACGATCATCTCATTAGATTCTCAAAATGGCTCTGACAAAATCCAATACCCCTTCATATTAAACATCTTAGAGAGATCTGGGATATAAGGTACATACCTAAAAATAATAAAAGTAATATACAGCAAGCCAATATCATACATCCAACAAAGAGAGAAACTTGAAGCAATTCCACTAAAATCAGAGACAAGACAAGGCTACCCACTCTCTTCATATCTATTCAATATAGTAAATGAATTTTTATCTAGAGCAATAAAAACACAAAGGAGATACTAATTGGGAAAAAATATCAAAGTGTTACTATTTCTAGATGATATGATATTATACACAAGTGACCCTAAAATTTTTGCCAGAGAACAACAGTCGAAAAACACCTTCAGCAAAGTGGCTATATACAAAACTAACACAAAACATCAGTAGCTTTCCTTTATACAAATGATAAAATGACAGAGAAAATAATTAGAAGCACAGTAACTTTTACAATAGCCACAAACAATATATTGTGGTTTAACTCTAGTCAAGAAAACAAAACTTCTGTATGATAAAAAATGGCACATCTCTGAAGAAAGAAATTGAACAAGACATCAGAAAACGGAAAAAATCTCCTACACTCATGGATCTGTAGAATTAATGTAGTAAAACATGGTCATCTTAGGAAATGCAATCTACAGATTCAATACCCTTCTAATCAAAATTGTTGAGCAATTTTCAACATCATGTGAACGTCATGTAAAACAAAAACCCAGGATAGCTAAAACCATCCTGTAAAATAAAAGAACATTTGGAGGTATCACCATCCCCAATCTCAAGGGATACCTCAGAGCAATAGTAAGAAAACCCACATGGCATTGTCATAAAAACAGAGGTTGAACAATAGAATAGAATAAGAGACCCAAAGAAAAACTCATCCTGTGGACACTTCACATGTGGACACTTTGACAGAGAAGCCAAAACAATACAATGGGAAAAAAAAAGAAAGCAACTTTAACAAATCATGGTCATTTAATTGAATGTCTCTATGTAGAAGAATGCAAATATCTATATCTATCACCCTGCACAAAACTTAAATGCAAGTGGATCAAAAACCTTGACATGAAATTGGACACACTAAATCTAATAGAAGAGAAAGTGGCTACCTGTCTTGAACTCATTAGCACAAGAAATAATTTCCTGTAAATGACATCAATAGCTCAGGCACTAAAATTAACAATTAATAAATACAAATCCATGAAACTGAAAATATTTTGCAAGACTAAGGACATAATCACTAGGGCAAAATGGTACCCTACAGAATGGGGGAAAGCTCTTCTCCAACCATTCATCTGACAGAGGACTAATATCTAAAATACAGCAAGAGCCAAAGAAACTATACATCAACAACCCAAGTAACCCAACGGAAAAAGTGAGTATAGATCTAAACAGGACATTCTTCTAGAAAAATCTTTAGTGGCCAAGAAGCACTTAAAGAAATGTTTAACGCTCTTAGTCATCAAGTCAATGAAAATCAAAACAACTCTACGATTCAATCTTACATAATTTAAAATGACTAAGATTAAAACCTCAAGTGACAGCATGTGCTGGCAAGAATGTAGA
Organism: Rhabdomys pumilio; assembly: GCA_030674055.1. Lineage (NCBI taxonomy): Eukaryota > Metazoa > Chordata > Mammalia > Rodentia > Muridae > Rhabdomys > Rhabdomys pumilio. The sequence goes on along the minus strand of JANHMN010000016.1, from coordinate 28,857,412 downwards.
GCAAGGGGAACACTCCTCTACTGCTGGTGAGAATGTAAACTTGTACAACCACTTTGAAAATCAATCTGACAACTCAGAAAATTTGGAATAGTTTTACTCCAGGACCCAGCATATACCACTCCTGCATATACTCAAAAGATATCTTTCTATATCATAGGGACACTTGCCTAACTATGTTCATTGCAGCTTTATTTCTAATAGCCAGAAACTGGAAACCACCCAGATGTTCCTCAACTGAAGAATGGTTAAAGAAAACCTGAATTAGCTCCATAATGGAATGTAATTCAACTATTAAAAATAAAGACATAAAATTTGTAGGCAAATGAATGAAATTTAAGAATATCATTCTTAGTGAGGTAACCCAGATAGAGAAAGACACACATGGTGTGCAATCATTTATAAGTGGACCTTAGCCCTAAAGTAAAGGATAACCATGGTACCATCACAAACCCATAGAAACTGGTTATTAAGGAGGGCAAGAGGAAGCAAAATAGTTATCAAAGGTAGATGGAGAGAGGGAACTGGGTGAGAGAGAGGGTGAGGAAGGGAATGAGGATCAGATTTGGGGAGGTAGGGGCCTGAGAGGGCTAGAATGAGAATTGAAATCTTTGGGAGGCATCTCTTTGTCTAGCTAGAAACCAGGGATTGTAGATTCTTGGGAGACTATGGGGGTAATCCTAGGTGAGATATGTCAGAGGGCAATATAGATACTGAACAGGCTACCTCCTGTAGCCAAGAAGGACTTCCAGTGGAGGGATGGGGACACCAACTCACTGACAAAAACTATTTCTGTTAAAAATTTTTTCAACCAAAATTATTTCTGTTTAAAAAATATGCAGGGATAAAGATGGAGAAGAGATTGAGAGAATGCCCAACAATGACTCTTCCAACTTGTGACCCATCCCATGTGAGAGAGCCAACTGCTAACATAATGATCGTCTGCTATGTTTAAAGACAGGAGCCATGCATAATGTCTTCTGAGAGGTTTCATGCAGCAATGGACAGAAACAAATGCATACACCCACAGTCAAACATTAGGTGGAGCCATAGGAGTCTTGTGGAAGAGTAGGGCATAGAACTGTTGAAGCTGGAAGGGTCCTAGGACACCACATGAGAAACTGCAGAATCAACTAATATGGGTTCATAGGGCATCACAGAGACTAAACACCAATGTAAAGCATGCAGTGGCTGGACCTAGGCTGCCTACAAATTTGTACTAAATATGCAGCTTTGTCTTTATATGGCTCCTCTAGCAATTGGAGCATGGACTGTCTGACTCTGTTGCCTGCCATTAGATCTCCTACCTTGACTGCCTGTTTGAGCATCAAATGGAGAGGATGTGCCTAGTCCTGCTTGGACTAGTGATTACCAAGGTGAGTTTTCCCCTCTCTGAGGAGAACGGGAGGAGGTTATAGAGGGAGAATTTTTTTTAACAATAGTAGGACTGAGAGAAAGGAGGGAAAGGGACTGTGCTCAGATTGTAAAGTGAGTAAGTAAATAAATTATTGAAAAAATAAAAACCTGTGTAAATAGAAGCAGTGCTGGGAACTGCTGGTGGAGGGATGGAAAATAGAACCAAATTGTCTGAAACTGCCGAAGAACTAGTGAAGACTGTATTCCTACTTTATTGACTTTAAGTGATTCAAAGGCATTTTTGAAATTAAAAGATATCATAAATATAACAATGAAATTTAGTCTCCGCAAAAACAATAGGTACAGTAAAAAAGAACTGAATAAAATATTGATACAAACTAGAATGGAGCAGATCTATATGTCACTCTTGGTACAGTAAATCATTTTAACATTAGTTTCATACATTGTGTGTGTGTGTGTGTGTGTGTGTGTGTGTGTGTGTGTGTGCGTGTGTGTTTATACCAGTTAATATTGATCTCAAACTGTTAAAATTGTTACATGCTCCATAAAATACAGTTCACATGATAACCCATAACCATCTGTAGCTCCAGTTCCAGGAGATTTGATTTTCTTTCTCTCCACAGACACCTGCATACATGTGATTACAAATATTCAGAAAAACATATACACATAAAATAAAAACAAGCTTTAAAAAATATTTTAATTTTTAGAATTTATGCTTTTGAGTTTTGATATAAACTTTTAATGAAAATATAATTTAATGACTGTCTTTATTTTTTTTCTTACGCCAGCCCCTCTCTGGTATCCTCTTCAATTTGTTCTCTTTTCTTGAATTTTCCTCTTCTCTGATTATTGATGTTTATATATACATATATATATGTTAAAATATTGCCTATTTTATAATTTAATCCCATAGAAACACTAGTAGATTTTTCAAATTTTCTAGATAAGTTTTTCACATCTGTTATGTCCAAAAGGCAATCAAATAATTTACTCTGCATTTTGGAAAAAATAAGTTTAAGTATAAAGTATAAAGTCTTGCTTTCTCTAAAAGACCTAATTACTGACTAATTGTTACAGAAATGTTGATCACCTGACTCATGATACATATTTTTATGTTTTTAAACATTCTTTTAAATTTTGGAATTAGAATGTAATTACAACATTTCCTCTTCACTTTTTTCCTTGCTACTTTTCTCTTGAACCCCTTTACTCTCTCTGAAATCCATTACCTTTTTTTATAATATATATACACACATTTACACAAATATATAAATAGAATATATACTTAAATATATAAATATAAATTATTAGTCTGTGTAATTTTTATATTTATATTATTATTAATATTTCTATTTATATATTTATTTTAAGCTGATCACTTGGTATTAGATAATCAATTGAGGGTACTTTTCCCTGGGGAAGACTGTTTCTCCCACTTGAACATTTTGTTCTGCAGTTCTTTCTTGAGAGTTGAGGCTCCATGAAATTTCACCATTTCATGATAATGTGTACATTGGTATTATTCTTGTTCTTATGTTATTTATTTAGCCATGTTAATAAGACTTCATGAATATGGCATTTCTAACATTTCTTCTGGGCTTTAAGATCTTTCATTTCTTATCTAAAGTACAGTTTTATGTCCTTGTATCAGTTCAGGCTGGAAACTACTGGATCATTTGTTCTTTATATTAATTAAATTATATTGAACAGTAGAGAGTAAAATTAGACTAATCCAAAATTATAGTCAGTTGTTACCTGTGATTTCTCCATTAGAATATATAGATTCAATATTAAAGTACTCTTAGCTGCATAAATATTTACTTACTGCTAAAAGAATGTCTAAACTCAAACACTGTACTTTTTTTGGTACAACCTTTTAAAATTTTAGTGCAATTATCCACCATTGAAATTGATGAAATTTAAAAGTATTATGTGTGATATCATTAAAAGTAAATGTTAATACAAATTTCAGATACAATGCATGGCCTCTATGTCTATATGGTCATAAATCAAGAACAGAAAAATCTAATTTATTCATATTTTATTAGACTAACAAATGTTTAGGAAGTAAAAAATGATATTATTTTAGATCTATTATCATGTCTAGTGAAAATCACCATGAATTTAATTACTATAAAACAAGTTATCATTAATAACTTTAGATACTTAGCAAGAGGAAAAGAACCATGTCTCAAAATGAAAATAACCATTGGGTTTTCATGAGTTGGATGTAGTAGCACACACCTTCATTTTTCATTATTAGGAGTCAGAGGTAATTCTGTGAGTTAAAGACCAGTCCAAACTACAGACTACATATTGAGTTCTAGCTCATCTAAGGCTTGAAAATGAGAACATTTCTCAAAGAAAGAAAAAAAAGAAAGAAAGAAAGAAGAAAAAAAGAAAAGAAAGGTGAAAAATATTCTCTTCTGAATGCAGAGTCCCTCATGATTCTTAGATTAGTTCTTCAGTTCTGATCTATTCCTAGACCTACGTTTTATTAAGAAGAACTTATTTATGAATAGTAACAAAATTTTCTACAAACTAGAATGGAGAATAAATTTCAAAGACATTGACGAGAGGAAAACTAAGGTTTCACTTGCATCATCTCTGGTGTTCTCCATTTAGCTACTTCATAGACAAATTAATCCACCACTTACAGCGATTATTTTAGATGTTATTACTTTTTAAATCATTTTAATCACACATATTCTTACATATCTCCTACAGAAATGAGCCCAAGGCCTTAAACTATTTAACTTCTTCTGAGCTCACCAGTTGTGAAGGAGCTAATTAATTTTGCAGGGAAGCAGCAATGATTTTGTGGATTTTCCCTGTGTAGATTAGTAGACCATGTCAAAATTTAAAGGGATAAATTTCTAGTGAAAGAAAATAATACCAAAGTAATTTTTAAAAAATGTAGAACTTCAAGAAAAGTTGCGACCACCACTATTGCATTTGTGTCTTTGTGAGAAGTGCTAGCATTCTGGTGTTATCTTCACATTTACCAAGTAAGTATCACTAGTCTTCAGAAGGAAAAAAAATTCAGAACTTTAAGAAACTAATGTAATATGTGTTCACATAGATCAGGTTTTAGTAAAATTGCCTGTAGGGGAGAATTATGCATGACTGTCAATAGCTTGAAAGTTTAGTTAAAAATATTCTGTGGAAGTGTGTCTTCCCAAAATCAAGTTTTACACTGAATGACATTGAAACATTTATCTAATGATGAAGACCGCACTGAAGCATTATTGCCTCCTGATCCACATGTATCATGAAGAAAAACAGTATTAGAAGAGTAGCTGACATTCTCACAGCCTGAGAACCAGACTGTTAATATACTCCTATAGTTCATGCAAGCAGCCTTGACTGACTTGCTCCAAGAGTCAAAGCATTGGCACAGTGTAATCTTAATCTACCTGTTGATGTTAAAGATACATTTCATCTGATTTCTAATTCTCAAAAACCATTATTACTTGTTTTTCATTTATCATTTCAGAGGGTATTACACACACACACACACACACACACACACACACACACACACACATTTTTATTATATAATATATAATTTTATTATACCTTATATATATTAAAATTATATATAATTTCAATCAATCCTGTTATATATTATTATTGATGTTAACTTGATGCTAAGATGCTAAGCAGACACAAATAAAGCAGAAGTCAAACAGTTGGAATTAATCAGAGCAGGCTTTGTCTGGACATTGCCAGACTGCCTTCTCTTTACCCCAGATCATAACCAGGGTGGCCCATATGGCTATAAAGATGCTGAACAATAAACTGCTATAGGGCCACTGGGAACCATTTATCTTTTCCCTCTAATTATTTGAATGGATCCAAGCAGGGAAGAGGTTTTTAATCACTGTATTTGAGTGCTTAGTGAAGCCAGCATATGTGTTAAGTGTAAGCAGAATTAGGCCGGGCATGAAAGGCTTTTTCAATTCAGTTGGATTCTCTATTGGGATCTCTTTCTTACTGAATCACTTTTGAATTATTGAATTTTGGAATTTAAAGCAAAGCTGCAGAGCAAGAGGAGTGTTTTATCTTATTACTGTCTTCAGCTTAATTACAGCTCAGTTCATTGATTCCTATGGGAGAAAAAGTAGTGATCAATACTAGCAGAGCCAGTAGGGCAATAGTTGGTCATATTAAACTGAATAACTCCATATATTTTGAAATAAATTCTGAAAATCAGCAAAGATACAAACTAACCATTTTTTCTAATGCTTACTTTTATATATCTCTACAATTTACTTGTTCTGTTTGTTTTCAAGGAGAATTAAAAAGAATGGCCCCAGAGAAAGTTAAACAATGAACCAAGGAAACAATTCCCAAGTTCAGCTACGTGAATTCACTTGTATATTGAGGTTAACTACAGGTGGATAAGAGTAGAGTTACAAGGTCTCAAGATGCTGCACCACAGGATGCTGCCACAAGACAACACAAGGTCCACCCAGTGTAGTCCAGACTCACAGAAGTGTTCTCACTAATCCCCCAACAATTTGCTGACATCTGCACCACTAAAAATTCTTCTGTACTTCAGTTAGCAGTCAGGACCTTTGTGACATCCTGGAGGAACCTCATAGGTTTTGTGAGCTCACCAGTGCTTTATAAGTAATCTAGTTGCTATGTTTCTGAATCCATATTGTAAATCTAAATCTAATCTAAATCTAAATCATAAGTTGTAACTTTAAATCATAATCTAATTAATAATAAATCAGTTATCTTAATAATACCTTAACATGGACACTATCATGAGCTTCATATTTGTGCCATCATTAAAGTGTAAACAATAGAACAAAACCTACGAAAATGTTTCTAAGAAATTGGGTTTTCTATTTGTCTTACTTGAGATTAATAAGATAAAAAAACTGGGAAAAATATTACTGGGAAATAAGTCCACCCCAATAAAGTCATTTTAAAACATTTCTACTCAATTCACTTATGCCATAAACTTAACAAATATGTATCAGACAGTTTAAGGCAAAAGTTACTTTTCAAATATGTAAATGTCAGCTTAGATGTATAACTATTTACAATAATATCATCACTCTCTTTAACATGAATTGTACAAAACAAAACAAAACAAAACAGAGAAACCCTGGAGTATAGACTAAAACAGTAGTGGCTATACTTAACTTCATTTGCAATGTTCAGCTTTGTAGTTGAGACTGTTAAAAGAATTTCAATGGGTTATAGAGTCAGAGTCCATATTGAAATAAATGGATTCTTCTGAAACTTGTATGGAATATATTTAAACAAAAGCAATATGACGGCAATGATTTCCTTTCTGTAGGGAATTTGTTTCTTCATAAACCTTTTTGCCTATAGTCTTCATTTTCCAATTTTTCTTGCAATAAGTTGGCTTAGTATAAAATGTGTCAGTTTAACTTTATGTACAAAATTCAGTAGTATTAAATATAAACTTATATTTTGTACAACCACTTTAGATTTTTATCTTATTAGTCTCAAACTCTAGCTATTAACTACACCCAAGTCTTTTTATACTTCCTAGATTTTTTTGCTTGGTTTCTGGGAATTGAACCAGGTCCACAATCTTACTGAGGATCTCTGTGAACTATGTTTCTGGTAAGACTCTAAAACCTATACTGTCAATTCTTTTGGTTATATACATTGCTCAGAAGGCCTTCTGTATCAAAGTTAATTGTATTTTTTGAAGGAAAAATTATTCTATTTTCTGTAGTTAGAATGCCATTTTATATTTCCAACAACCGAACACAAGTCTGTCTGTCTGTCTGTTTGTCTGTCTGTCTATCTAGTCAGTACACATGCTATTCCATAGTTTAACTCAATTTTCTTTTGCACTTGACATTTAGTACTTCTATTTTTTTATACATTTGGTGTTATAAACATAGTGTATTTGTGTTTATATACATGTGCGTGTTTCCTTCTCTGCATGTGTAATTGTGTTTTATGTTTATAGATGATGTCTGAAGGTCTTTAAAAATTGTTCAAATCCAATTAGTGTATTTTTTCTTTTGTTTCCAACTTTCATACATTCAGATATTAAAACCATTACCAAAACAACTGCCATGAAACATGCTCTATATTTCCTTGTAAGAGCTATATGGTTTATTTGCTATGTTTAAGGAGTCTTCAATCCATGTTGAGTTTGTTTGCATGAACACTGTTAAGTAAGAGACCACCTCCCATATGTGTGTTCACTTTCCAAGCAATATTTCTTAAAAATTTAATGGTATCTTATCTCTGGTTTAAAATTTGTCAATAAAATAAAGGATTATTTTCTTGACCTTCTTCTCTGTTCAGTTAGTACATATTTGAGCTTTAGATCAACTTCATACTCTTTTGCTTATGGTAGACTTGTAATAACTTTCCTTTATGTGGTGCTAAAGATCTATCAAATACCAGATAAGCACTCTATCTCTGATCTTAAGTTATAGGGATGTTGCTGGACCCCTGAGATCTCTCAAACACTGGACCACTAACCAGGCAGCATATACCAGCTGATATGAGGTTCCTAACACATATACAGCAGAGGACTGCCAGGTCTGGGATAAGTCAGAGAAGATGCACCTAACACTCAAGAGATTGGAGGTCCCAGGGAGTTTAGAGGTCTGGTTGGGTGGGAGTGGGGTTAGAAACATCCTTGTAGAGACAGGAGTGTAGGGAGGAGGTATGGGATGTGGAACAGTTGGAGGGTGAGTTGGGAGTGGGTAATAAAATCTGGAGTGTTAAAAATAAATAAATAAATAAATAAATAAATAAATAAATAAATAACAAGAAAAGATGTGGTTTGTCTTGTCTTCATACCTCCACACTTCTCTTTCTTTTCTCTCTCTCTTTCTTTCTTTCTTTCTTTCTTTCTTTCTTTCTTTCTTTCTTTCTTCCTTTCTCTTTATTTTTGTAACCTTAAGTGGATCTTGTTCATAAGATTCTGTCATAGACTAAATCTTTGTTCTTTTTCAAAGTCATTTTGTTCTCTAACTTCTCTAAAATTCAATGTTAAAGGAATCATTTTCTAATTTCTGTCCAATATTATAAAAATATTATCTTTATTGTATACATTCTCTTTGATAATATAGCCACCTTAACAATATTAAATCTAATTTATGAGTAGAGGTATATTTCTAACCCTTATGTCTTCTTTCTTTCTTGGACAAATTTAATGTGCAAATATTTCCCTCTATGTGTTTATCGAAAGTTTTGTTTTTTATTCGTTCATAGACTAAATTGATTTCAGAATTTACACTTACAAGTTCATACATCCATGTCTATTCTATATTCTGTTACTTTGACAAGTTAATCAATTAGTGTATTGTGTGTGTGTGTGATAATAGTTAAACTTTCCTACAAATAACTTTGCATTACTTATTAACAGAGACCATATTTTATTCTTTCTTAGGGTGGCTTTTCTTTTATTTTCTAGTCTATACACTCTGACTAGAAACTCTAAGATTGTTTTGTGTAGAAATGGAAATATTCATGGAACATTACTAATCACACAAAAGAAATTCTCCATTTCTCACTATGATGCTCACAGGGGCTTTCCAGATATGGGCTCCATTTGGCTGAAGTATGGTCTTTACTTTTCTGTTTAGCTAGAAAGATTTTGCCAAATTCTTTCTGCACAAAATAAATAATTATGTATCTTGTAACTTATTTTTCATTTTATGAGGAAATACTATGTATCCATGGTACTCTTCTTTTAAAACAGGCTAAGACACTGTTTGGTACTTACTGTGTTGATGATTGTTGTAAGATATGGTTTCACTGTTTGTCCTAGAAGCTTGACACTCTCCATCATCTGGTCTCAGCTTCTTCAAAGTTGGTATTTTAGGAGTATTCTGTGATGCCTAGTAGCTATTCTCAATATTTTCATATTTGTTTATTTTTTGAAGTGTTTGTTTTTCATTTTTACACTAAGATGGTATTAACATCATATAACAAAATACGTGTTGTTTCTTATTCCGTATTTAGAACCCTTTGATAATGATTGGCAGATTTTTTTTTTGCTTGTTTTTAAACATTTCTTAGAACTTGCTAATGATGAGACTGATTCAGGGACAAAGGGGAAAAACATTTGATTGATATCTGAAACTCTGTACATGTTTATTTATCTGCTTATAACTTTTATTTTTATAGCTTGATCATGGTAGGATTTGAGTTCTGAAAAATTGTATATTTCAACCGAGCTACTAATTTCTTGCTATACAATTGGTCATAGTACATTTATGTTTCTATATATTTCTTTATACTGAGTGACAATATTTATATTGATAATGTTTCCCAACGTTCACTTCTAATTTTGATAATTTGAGTATTTTATTTATTTTTTTCTTAGCTCTGTACTGAAAATAGTTTTAGTTAAAGATGTTTCTACATTTCAGAAGTGGTGAGTTTCATCTCATAGTACACATATAATCTCTGTTATATTTTAATTATTTATATCACTTAACACTACTCTAATTTTTATGGTGTTCTCGTTGCTCCTTCTTTTGTATATTTAGTTTGTTATTTTTCTATTTGCTGAAGTTACGGAGTTAGGTTGTTAGACTGAAGTATTTCTGCCTCTCTGTCTTTTTATCTTTCTTATTTTGTGTATTACTGTATTTATGTATGTATGCATGTAAATATGTATGTATGTACATATGTATGTATGTATGTAAGTAGAGGCTGCTGAACCCAGGTCCTTGCACATATTAGGCCCATGCCCTGCCAATGATATATCCAGTTCTTATTTTTTTAATATCAACACATAATCATACCCATATGTGACTTTTATTACTTTTCATGATTTTTTATTTTAGTTTTTATTCATTTCTTATTTATGTTGTGATCCTTCTTTGATACAATTAGTTGTAAAAGGCTAAGTTTTAATTCCATATGTTGGTAAAATTTCTAATATTTTATTATTGTTGTGTTGTATGTGTTTCAGACCAGTTGTTGGGTTGATGTGTGTCCTGTGTCTGTCTGTCTTGCTACGGCCACTCAGGGAAGACAGAGGTGTGGGAAGTTTGTGCTCTCCCCATGCCAGCACTGAGTGGGTATAGGGCTATGTGAAGCTGTAGGATCCAGCTCTGGGGGTGAAAGAAGGCAGTCTGAGTCCCCCAGGGAGCCAGAGCTAGCTTGTCTGGTTCTCAGGCTCTTGGGCACCCAGATACCACTGGGAGGAGTCACTGAAAATTCAAGAACAAAGTGGGGAACTACGGGTTGGATATGCCCATGGCCAAAGTGGGAGAAAGAGAGATTGTAATTCCTGCTGTCTTCTGTCGGGGCTGGCACCTCAGGGAGATGGTCCTCATTAGAGACGCAGAAACATGTGGGAAGTTTGACTTGTCCCCTTCCACACAGCACCAGGCCCTGGCAGGTGCTGAGCTATAAGAAGGTGGGCAGTGAACTCAGTCTAAAATTCCGTGTGTAGGCAGGGCTCTCGAGTGGACCTGGAGGTCAGTGTCTCACATCGGGGCTCCAAGGTGCCACTGGGGTCGGGGGGGGGGGGGGGGGGACAAACAGAGACTGTGAGCGATTGAGCGATGTGCTGTGAGAAGTGGCCAGTCAGTACACTGAGAGAAATGAGGGGGCGGGGGAAGAGGCCTCACCACACCCTGCATAATTGGATTCTTTGGTCCCTTGGAACAGCTGCTTGTTTGAAGATGCAGGCCTCCACCTCAGAAAGGCAGAGAAGCTTTCCACAGGAGATTAGACATGACAGTTCAATAGTTGAGACCTTCTGCACATTTTCCCAAGGCGGGACCCCAAATGACATGAGGAAGTCAATGGGTTTTCAAAATGGCTTTATTTTCATAGCGGATGGTAGTTGAATCTAAATGTGCACCCCCACTTAAGTCAGTGCAGGCCTGGCTTAAATAGAGGGTGGGGGAGAAGTAAGGAGGTTTTGGGAAAAGGAATATGTAATTGGCTATGCCCTCTGCCCTTTATGAATAACTCATTAATATGGAAATCTCTCTCGTGCTGAAGCCTATAGTCACACCCTCTACCTGTGCTCTTTAGGAGAGGCTGTATTGTCCTAAGTGTCTGTGTAGGTTAATGGAGAGCTTGGCTGTGTGTCACGAGCCTGGGTTCTTGGGGCATGGCGGAACACCTGCTGTTGTCCCATCAGGGTCAGGGTTCAAGGCCTGTGCTCAGCCAAGAACCAAGCTATCCTTTCACGGCCGGACAATGGTTCATGGTTTTAAGATGTTTATTGTCATGGCAAAAAGTAGATGAAATACTATACCCCAATTTCCTCAGAGTGGGCCTAAGGTAAATACCCTTTGCAGAGAGGAATGTCTGGGAAGGAAAGCTTAATTGGCTATGCCCTTTTGGCCTTTAATTGTCTCATTAATATGGAGACCTGTCTTGAGGCCACAGGGCCTATAGTCATGCCCTCTGTCTGTAGAGGAGCTAGTGGGGGTGTTATCCTTATGTGACTGAAGGACACAAATCTATGGAGGGCTGTGGCCTCCTGTCAGGAGCCTGGTGAATGCCTACTGTCCCTTGCAGAGTCTCCTGCTGGGTCACTGAGTTTCAGACCTAGCTCAACCAGAAATCATGCTGCCTTTCACGGTCCTATATATTAAGAACTTTCTAAGCTTATCATGTGGCCAGAAAATAATATGTAGGATACCTACGTGTTTAGGCAAAATTGTACTCTAACATTTTCTATCATCAGGTATTAATCCACATAAACTTGTGAAAATGTGTGTGTCATCATACGGCACTCTTTGTGTGATTATCAGAGGCATTTTAGTTTCTACTGTAGAACTCTTTTCCTCTTTAATTCCCTCTTTTATTTATTTTTTCTATGGATTCTTATGTTGTCTTATTAGCTATGTGAATATTCATTATCTTTTGCCATTTTTGGTGCATAGAAAATTTATTAATGTGGGTTAGCTTGCATTTTCTAAATAGTTAATTTAAAGTATAAAAAGCAGGATATATATTTTGATGCGTAGAGTCAAATTAAATTCATTCCTGAACTATGTATTTGTACCACAAATAAACAAAAACTAAACAAAATCTTAGTAGTTGTTTTGTCTTATATTAATTAGTGTAGACATCTATGCTGGCTCTATTTTGAATACCATTTTTCTGAAACAATTTTGATCTTTTATTTTCATTCTATTTTCTTCATGGTAAAAATAAATTTATCAGCAAATGGAATAGTCTTACTTAAACATATTTTATTCACTTTGCCAATTGATGTCTTTAAGTATTTAAAAATACTTTTATTTTTTATACTTTCATGTACTTTGTCTGTATCAGTGTCTGGGTACTAGAGCTATGCTTGGTGTGCTTGAAGGACAGAACAGGTTACTGCAGCCACTAGAACTGCAGTTATAGATGGTTGTGAGCTGCATGTTGGGGAAAATTAAATTTTGTTCTGTGGATGAGGAAGTAGTACTTTTAACAGCTGTCCCTCTCTTTAGCCCAGTCATTGATTTATCATTACAAAGTATGAACAATAAACAAAAATTAATTTTTTATTGAGGAAAATTTATTTGGGTTTACGATTTGTTGTTTGAAAGTTTTGTCTACTTATATGTATATTTCTACATTTACATCATAATTTTCCATTTTCCATGGTAAAACATTTTACTTACTCTTTTATTTTTTCCAATGAATAAAGCATGGCCCTTACCATGGAGACTATATTAGTTTAACTTTCTAAAACTGTAATAATATTCCTTTAATTTATATTTACTCTGTTTTGATATTAAACATTACCTCTTCATTCAGAATTTTGTTCCTAATACTGTTAGTTGTTGATGTAAAAAAAAAAAATACATCGTTTTAAAGTATGTGCTCTGAAACACAGATAATATTTATTTTATGTATGTTAGTCTTTTAGTTAAAAAGAGAAAAAATGACAAATTATAAAACTAAGCCATAAATATGATAATATATTTACTTTTACAATATTTTTAAAGAACATGTAGTATTTAGAATTTCTAATTGAAACAAACTTAGCTGCCTAGGTGGCAACTCTCCATGAGGAATGTTCTACAACTGTGGAGTTGGCTCCTGGAGCTATTTATAAGTACTGTTTTGTTTTCCTTCAATGATATGAAAAATACCACCTTAAATGTAGGAAGAATCTTCTGGTGAAGGCCCAAATAAAAAAGACAAGCATATGTTTACTTGATTTTTATTCATGTTGGTGAGTTCATCTCACTATTTCTCCCACTGCTGCTGCTGTTGATGATGATGATGGTGATGATGATGATGATGGTGATTCTCTTAGTGCTCTTAAACCAGAGTTTTAGCTATAAGGATTATAACTTGCTTGTGGACTTAATAGCTAACATCAACATATAATATTGGTGAATATAATAAAGATGAATACCTTAAAATACTCATCTTTCTGAGTCTGGGTTATCTCACTAATGATGATTTTTTCTTAGTTTAATTATTTACCAATGAATTTCTATTTTCATTAATGAGTGAGGATTATTACATAGTATAAATATTTTATATTTTCTTCACCTATTAATCTATTGACAGACATCTAGGCTATTGCCAATTTCTGGCTATTCTGACTAAAGCAGCAAATATCACTGTTTATCAAGTGTCTCAGTGGTAGGATGAAGTATCCATTTGATATATGCTCAAATAGTACATCCAAATCTTAAAGTAGATTAATTCATACAATCCTGAGGAATTGCCATACTAATTTCCATAATGTGAATGAAAGTTTGTATTCCCACTAATAAACAAGTATTCTCATCGCTCTATGTCTTATTCATTGTTATATTTCTATGAAGAGGCAATATGATCACAGCAACTCTTAGATAAGAAAGCTTTTAATTTGGGCTGGGTTACAGTTTGAGAGGTTTAGTTTATTATCAGCATGGTGAGAAACATGAAAACAGGCAGCCATGGTGCTTAAAGTTCTACATCAAGATCCATAGGTAGTAGAAAGACAGATACACTGGGCCAGGTTTGATCTTTTGAAACTTCATAGCCCACCCCTAGCTATAGAATTTTGACAATAAGACCACTCCACACCTCCTAATTGATCTTTGGGGTTACCAATTTCTGATGGCGAAGCACTCAAAAATTGAGCCTACAGGGCCCATTTTTATTAAAATAAAAGTAATAAGAATAATAATAAGAAGAATAAGAATAAACACTGTATCCTGGCCAGCATGAGATGTCATTTGTTTTATTGATCTTGGCCCTTCTGACTTATGTAAGGTGAAATATCAAGGTAGTTTTGATTGGTATTTTACTGATATGTAAAGATAAATATTGATTTAAGTGCATGTCTGCAATTGGTGTTTACTCTTTAAACAATTCTTTATTTTGAGTTGAACTCCATTTTTGATTGTGTTGTTTTTGTTTTTGTTTTTTTTTACTCCAGATTTTAAGTTATTTATATTTTTAGATATTAGACTTCTATGGGATATGTAATTGGTAAAAATCTTTTTCCAGTGGGTAGCCTGTTGTTTTTCTCAGTGTTTGGTGTCCTTTACCATAAAGTCCCATTTGTTATATTTTTTAGTGTTTGATCTCTCAGGAGAAATAGATTTCTCTAGAAAGCAGAAATACAATCCGTAGTTATAGAAGGAAAATGGGAAACACAAAGAAGAGTATCAAATAGGAAGGGAGAGGGAAAGAGGGCATGTGAGGGAATATGATGATCAGTGACTGCATTAACTAAAGCACATTTGAGGGTTTCTATAAACATCTAATGCAGTATAACCTTTTGAAAATATAAAATGCATATGAAGGTGACCTAAAAGGAATCACCAAATAATGAATGAGATGGAGCACCAGCTAAGCATCTCTAATTACCAAAAAAAAAAAAATATATATATTTCAGGTTTGAAAACAGATTACATTTTGTAAAGTTATTCGTTAAAAGAGGTCTCAGGGGAACCCACAAACCACCAAGGCTACTGCTAAGACTCTCCACAAACTGATAGTCAGGCCATACTGCTGAAGATACCTTCAAACCTCAATGAACATAGACAAATCGAGCAGATACCAACGTGGTGCCTTCATTCAAGACTAGTGTTCATGGTACTTGAAGGTACTCTCCATATTGCCAAAGTAGAAAGAAAAGCACCAACCCAGCTACAAACCCTTGGTTTACCATTGTGACCTTCCTGCAAGATGTACCAGTACAATAGTTCCACAAAGCTTATGGGGAAAAGACCAACCAATATTTGATTGTTGATGGCCCACTCTATGAGATGAAACTCATCCACAGCACTGTTCAACAACCCTTATACTCCAGGAACCTAGGAGAAAACCAAATACTACTATTTCAATAAAGAAATATAATAATAAAATGACTAATAATAACATTGTCTGTACTCATGGATCAGTGTCTTGCTCAGTCATATTAAGAGATGTTTCTTTGTGCCAGATTGAATCAAATACAGAGATGCATAATTGGACAATGTGTAGAGATTGAGAGACCTCAGAACTCTCATTCCTACTAGAAATATGTCAATCTATTTAGAGAACCCTGTGGAAGAACAGGAGGTAATGCTGTAAAAGCCAGAAGAGCTCAAGAATACCAAGGAAACAAGATTTGCTAAACACAGCAGAATGGATGCACACCTAAACTCATAGAGATTGTGGCAGCATGCATAGGGCTTAAACAAGTTAAAGTCATATGGGTTCATACCATTGAGAGAAGTGAACTAAGACTCCAGAAGATATGTACAACTGATAACCACTTGCAAATGAATAATTGGTATGTTTTTTAAAAGACTTATTCATTTATGTATATGAGAACATTGTAGCTTTCTTCAGACACACCACAAGAGGGCATAGAATCCCAATACAGAGGGTTGTGAGCTACCATGTGGTTGGTGGGAATTGTTCTTGAGATCTCTGCAAGAGCAATCAGTGCTCTTAACCACTGAGCCATTACTCCAGTCCCAATATTCCACATCTTTAAAGGGGTCTTAATGAGTTTACAGACCATTCTTAAAAGCAATCCTCACTCCCTCATTATATGGATAATACAAAATGAACTCAGTGGTACTTTTTGAGGTTCTTTGTTTCATAATGATTTGTCATAGCCTTTTGGTGTTTTGTTTGTTTGTTTTGTTTTTACTTGTCCTTTGCACATATATTGTAATTTCCATTTTTCTGTTTTTATGGGATTCTGTATACAAACTCTGTGTGTGTGTGTGTGTGTGTGTGTCTATGTGTAAGGTTCCTGTAGTTTTCTTTGGTTCATTTTCTTTTATTTGTTTCATATTGTTTTGTTTTTTATTACTATATTATTATTGTTGTTTAAATTTTAATGAGAAAAGAAAAAGGTGTGGATATGAGTGAGTAAGAAACTGGGTGGATCTGAGAGTAGCGATGTGGGTAAAAACCATAATCAGAATATATTGTATGAAAAAATTATTTTAAATAAAACAAAGAGTATAGAAACAAAAAAAAATGTTTACAATTGATCTTGGTATAATTCTCCATATGCTTATCTTTCAATTATTTGAGCTCTTTGGATGCTTAGACTTATGACTTTTATAGCACTGTTTGAATTTTTATTCATTTATTAAATACCATCTGTACTGACTACTTTTATGCCAATTTGACAAAAGCTACAATTATCGGAAAGAAGGGAGCATTAATTGAGAAAATGTCTCCATGTGATCCAACTTTAGGGCATTTCTTTAATTAGTGATCAATGAGAGAGGACGCAGACCATTATGGGTAATGTCATCCCCATCCCTGGGCTTACGGTCCTGAGTTCCATTAGAAAGCAAGCTGAAAAAACTATGAAGGGTAATCCAATAAGGAGCATTCACTTACTACCTTCAATTTCTTGCCCTGTTTGAGTTCCGGCCTTCAATTTATTTAATGATGAACTGTTATATAAAAGCATGAGTAAAATAAATCTTTTTCTCCCCAAGATGCTTTTGGTCATATTTTGTCATTACAGCCATAGTAACCCTGACTACAACAACTTGATACCAGAGATATCAGAATGTTGAGAGCAATGCTGACAATGGAGGCCTGGCTTGTGATGTTTCAGCGGTATGCAATGATTCTACCAGGGATTTTGTGAGAAGAATCTGTAGTTCTGGTTATCTGGGAGTGAAGAATTAGCTGTCATTAACAAGATAGCAGAACTACTAAGTGAAATACTTAATGCTGGTCAGTTGGAGCTAAAATTAGCTATAGTTAAGATGAGACTAGTCAAGGTGAAGTTTGAAAAGTATTTGTGATAGAACACAACAACTATGTAACAGACATGGCCTGAGTTGAACTTTGTGTTGGCAGCTGAATATGGTAGTATAAGATTTTAGCAAGGTACACAGAAATAAGAATGGATCAATTTGCATTTTTTTGCATTCAGACTGCCAGTTGAACCAGCACATTTGTGGAAAATGCTCTTTTTTCCACTGAATGTTTTTTGCTTCTTTGTCCAATATCTAGTAACCTTAGGTGTGTGGGTTTATTTTTTTGGTCTTCAATTCTATACCATTTATCTGTCTGTCTATCTCTGTACCAGTACCATGCATTTTTATAGCTATATTTCTGTAGTACAGCCTTAGGTCAGGGCTAGTGATTCCTCCAGAAGTCTTCTTATTGTTGAGAATATTTTTCACTATCCTGGGATTTTGTTATTTAAAGTGAATTTGAGAATTACTCTTTCAATTTCTGTGAAGAATTGCATTGGAATTTTGATAGGAATTCCATTGAATCTGTAGATTGCTTTAGGTAAGATGGACATTTTTTAGTATGTTAATCCCACAGATCCATGAGCATGGGAGCTCTCTTCATTCCCTGAGGTCTTTTTTGATTTCTTTCTTCACAGACTTGAAGTTCTTATCATGTATAGTTTTCACTTGCTTCATTAGAGTCACACTGAAATATGTTACATAACTGTAATTATTGTGAAGGGTGTTGTTTCCCCAATTTCTTTTTCAGTCCATTCACTCTTTGAGTAGAAAAGACTACTGATTTGTTAGAATTAATTTTATATCCAGCCACTTTGCTGAAGTTGTTTATCAGCTATAGGACCTCTCTGGCAGAATATTTGGGGTTGCTTATGTATACTATCATATTATCTGCAAATAGTGATATTTTGACTTCCTCATTCCCAATTTGTATCCTACATCTGATAGAGGGCTAAGATCCAAAATATACAAATTCAAGAAGTTAGACTCCAGAAAACCAAATAACCATATTAAAAATAGGGTACAGAGCTAAACAGAGAATTCTTAACTGAAAAATCTCACATGTTTAAGAAGCACTTAAAGAATTGTTCAGCATCAGTCATCAGAGAAATGCAAATCAAAACAACCCCGAGATTCCACATAATGCCAGTCAGAATGGCCAATATTAGAAACTCAGGTGAAAGCAGATGATGACGAGAATGTGGAGAAAGAGGAACACTCCTCCATTGTTGGTGGGATTTGCAAAATGGCAAAACCACTTTGGAAATCAATCTGGATGTTCCTCAGAAAACTGGAAATAATTCTACCTGAAGAATTGCAATCTAGGAATATACTATAACAATCCTACGAATATACTCAAAAAATTCTTCTATATATAACAAGAACACATGATCCACTATGTTCATAGCAGCCTTATTTATAATAGCCAGAAGCTAGAAACACCCCAGATATTCTTCAACAGAGGAATGGATACAGAAATGTGGTACATTTACACAATGAAGTACTACTCAGCTATTAAAAACAGTGACCTCATAAAATTCACAGGCAAGTGAATGGAACTAGAAAATAGAAAATATCATGCCAAGTGAGGTAACCCAGACATAAAAGAACACATATTATATATACTCACCTGTAAGGGGCTATTAGCCCCAAAACGCACAATGCCCGTGATACAACCCATAGACAATATAAAGTTTAGGAAAAAGGAATACTAGGATGTGGGTGCTTCAGTTCTGCATTGAGTGGGTGACAGGATGATTGTGAGAGGTGGAGGGAGTGGGGACTAGGGAAGGAGGAGGAGGGGGAGGAAATAATGTAGGCATCATCATGTACTACATGGGACAGGAGAGAGGTACAGACATTCAGAAAATCTAATAAAAATATTCAGCAGGGTGAGGATGAGGAAATGGGGATAACCACGGGAGGGTCTCAGACACCAGGAAAACACAAGGTTCCCAGGACTCAACCGGGTTGATTTTAGCAGAAACAGGGAGATAGAACATGCAGAGACCACCTCCAGTAGAGAGGCACGACCCCAATTTGAGGGATGGGGCCATGCACCCATCTTAGTTTTTAATCCAGAAATGTTCCTGTCCAAAGGAAGAACAGGAACAAAAGTGGAGCAGAGACTGAAGGAAGGGCCATCCAGAGACTGCCCCACCTTGGGATCCATCCTGTCTGCAGACACCAAACCTGGCACTGTTGTCATTGCCAAGATGCATTTGCTGACAGAAACCGGGTGTGGCTGCTTCTTGAGAGGTTCAGAGCAACTGACCCATGCAGATGTGGATGTTTGGAACCAACCATCTGACTGAGCTCAGGGTCCATGGTGGAGAAGCTAAGGGGGATTGCAATCACATAGGAAGAACAAAGTCAACTGGCAGAACCACCCAGTGCTCCCAGGGCCTAGACCACCCATCAAGAAGTGTACAGGGAGTGATGCAAGGCCCCAGATACATACACAGCAGAGGATGGCCTTGTCTGACATCAGTGGGAGGGGAGGCACTTGGTCCTGTGGGGGTTTAATGCCCCAGCATAGGGGAATGCTGGAGCTATGGGGCAGGAGAGGGTGGGTGGGTGAGCACTGAGCTCATAGAGGCAAGGGGGAGGGAGGAGAGGGATGTTGTGGAATGAGGGAATTATGGAATTGTAACAGGGAAGTGGGATATCAGTTGAGATGTAAACAAATGGAATGATTAATAATTTTAAAAAGGGGAAAGGAAAAAGCAAAGATTCAGTCAGGTAGTGCTGGTTTTGAAGGTGTGAAATGGACATAAAGTGTAGTTGAGACTTGGCATTGTGGGGTCCCTGAAGAGAACCCAGGAAAGGATATTGATGAAAGTGCAACAAGGGATCCCAGCAGTTTTGGAGATGAGAATACTATGGAATGAGCACCAAGGAACAGAAGCAACTGTGGAGTGGAGCCAGATAGAGACCAGAAGACAAGATTTATATGCTGTAGAGAGCACAGCTGGCGGATTGACCCGGGTCCCTTGCAGGGGACAGATCACTAGTGAATCCCAATTTACTGGACATTGAGTTATTTATATTGCTGGAATTTGGTTTTGCTTTGTTTAGATTGTAACAGTGCCCTGGTTTTTCCCACCTGATGAGAAAGCATTTACTTTAATTTTGTATTTTCTAGAGCCATTGCTGAAAGATCTTAGAAATTTGAAAACACACTAGATATTATAGAAAGACTAAACATCCAATGTGTTTGAATTTATAAGAACTGTGCAACTTTTAAACTTATTTCTATTTTTATTATGATATTAATATTAACATTCTATCTTGAGGGTAAATGATAATGAAAAGGTTCTAATTACAAGGTGGTATGTTTCTGTGTCAAGTGGATAAGAGGTCAGTTGTACTGGCTAGTTTTATGTCAACTTGACATACTCTAGAATCATATCATCAGAGAGAGAGCTTCAATTGACAAAATGACTCCAACAGATCTGTCTGTAAGACATTTTCTTAGTCAGTGATCAATAAGATAGGATCCTGCCCATTGTGGGTGAGTCCACCTCTGAGCTGGTTGTCCTGGATCAACCAGCTTTCACTGCTTTTGATGATGGACTGTTATGTAGAACTGTGAGCTAAATAACGTTCCTCGCAAAGCTGTTTCTGTTCATGATGCTTCCTCATAGCAACAGCAAATGAAGATACCACTCCATCTCTTCCCTCTCCTTTCTCCTTCTGGAAAGGAGTGTGTGTGCTGCTTCTCTTTGATTGTACAGATGCATTTCTACTTTACAGGCTCCTCAGGCTCCTCTTGATAGTCAATCATTGTTTTGTTTGTTTGTTTGTTTGTTTTTACATTATTCAGAGTTAATGATTTCTGTTATCTAGAACTTTAAGTTCCATAATTAATTCAAACTGAACAACTCCACTTTTGATTTACTTTCTCTAAAGCAGTTTCCATCTTACTTATTTGATTGTTCAGACCCAGAATTTCTTTCTATCTTCATTTAAAGCTTCACCTGTCTTAACTGACATCTCTATTTTCTTCCACTATAATTTTCATGACATTATTCCTATCTTCTTTAGTTAACTTATCAGTAAGAAAAGCAGGGTTTTATAAAGGCTTTCCTAAGTGATATTTTATAGAGTGCTCATTATGGCAAATTTTCTCAAGTAAGTTTAATGACTGTTTTCCTTTGACTGGACTGCCATTTTCTATTATTTAATATGCATTGTCCTTTTTTGAAAAGTAGACTTTTAAATCTAACGATGTGGTAATTCAGAAAACAAGATCTTCTCTCCCATACAGTTTTGTGATATTTGTTTTTATTTTTCCTTGATTTTTTGTAGTTTCAAATTTAATTTATTTTTGAGATTATAATATAATTATAATATTTATTTCTTCCATTTCCTTCTTAAAAGCCCTCACACCTATACTTCTCCACTCCTATTTTCAGTCCATATGATGTTACTTGTATATATGATTCAGAACTGATTATAGATACTTGATAACCAATTCATTTGTTCTTCCATGAGGAAGACATCTTCTCCTCCCAGCTTTCCTCAGTTGCCTTTAGTTCTTTGTATAGGGTTGATGGTTTTGCTATTCAATTCAGCATGGTCTTTTGTGTCATCTCCACTTTGTCCATGATGGTGAGACTTTATGAGTGTAGCTTCTGATAATGCCAGCAGACATAATTTCACAGCAGACCCACTGATTCTCTGGCTCTTATGATCTTTCTTCCTAATCTTTTCCATTTGTTTTCTGAGCCCTATTTAAGTATGGGGATGTTTTGTAGGTGTATCTGTTAGGCTTGGGTTCCACAGCTCTGCATTTTGATAGGTTGTGATTTTCTGTTGTGCTTTCCAACTTTTACAACTACATATATTGCTATAAAATGTATTTGTACCAAGAATCAACTTGAAGTATATAGTTAATGACTTATTAAATTTTCTGATTCTGATGAGTCACTTATCATCTTTTGCTGCACATGCTGTTGCATTGGATGTGCTAGCCTTCAACCGTTTGACCACACGAAAAGAAAAGATGGAAAAGAAAAAGGAAGAGGGGTTCTGGTTTTTGAAGTCATTTGTTGCCCCTTTGCCAGAGGAATTGACATTTGATCTAGGAGAAATTGCAGCTTTCCCATTGTTCTTTTCGCCTTTGTAATTGAAGGAATCAATTAATTCAAGGCTCAAGAAACATTGTAGAATACTTGGGAAGATTGTAGTAGCCAGACTATCAGGAAGTGTGTAGCTAGCTTGTATATACTGTGTATTACAGGGAAGTACCACTCATGAAATCTCAACAATACGAATGCTTAAAAAATACCTGAACAATAATACCACCAGTTGGATGCTAATCAACATGGAAGTGGAAAATTGTATTGAGACACTTCTAGACTAAGACATACAGGCAATCAAAAACTGCTGAGTTATAAATAGTCTTCTCCAGGAATGATTCTAAGTCTCAACTTAGAATGATTTTAATGATTTTAAGTCTCAACTGTTCAACCCTAACAAATAGACATATAAGTAGCACTTGATAATTTCATCAGTTTGCATTTCTATATTTATTTCTACTCATATGTAAAAACAATGACTAACAAATAAAAGTCCTTGAGTTCAAAGGGTATCTGGGGAGTAGAATGGTTTTGGGAGAGTGGGGGGAAAGGTATAATTATATTTAATTAAATAAAAATTTAAATAAGTGATAATATCAACACAAAAATATATAGAGAAATTTTAATCCAGTAAAATGACTGCTCTGGCAAGGGAAAAGATCCAAAGACCTTTCAGGTCTGTGTGAAATGGTTGGAATATAGACAAGTCTTAGATAACAGTATGATCTGACTAGAATTCATACATGCCTTTAGTATACATTTCTAGTGCTAAACAAGGTAGATAAGATTAGTTTGTAAGGGAGGTTAGGAAGCAGTCATGTTTGAAAATGACATCTAATTGAGGGGCAGACAAAGTAAGGAATCATAGAAAGATCTGACAGAATGAGTCAGAGATAAGATATACTCAGTCTCAGGAATACAGATGGAAGAGAGGCTACTTAAGACAGCAACAGCAGAATAATGGGAGAGATAGAGATGGAAGAGAGAGAGAGACAGAGAGACAGAGAGACAGACAGAGAGAGGAACAGAGAGAAGGCAATTTTACTAGGACAGTTTTACAGAGACAGGCTATAGTCAAAGACTGAATGAGCTTTAGAATAAGAAGAAGCCAGAAGATTAGAACAGATTGCCAGCACTAGTTTGAGGCCAATGATAGCTATTCAAGTGAGAAGCAGAGACAAGCCATATCGAGTAAGTCAGCTTGGAGAGGAGTTTGAACCTGAACAGCTATGTTAAAGGGGCCAGCCATTGTTGAGAAAAAGCTAGATATTTTGTGTTATTCAGCAGTAAGCCTCTGAGACAACAATTATATCTGGGAAATAAAACCTACTTTATATAAAATAATCTCTTGTATTTGGAGAATATATTGTTTTTGACTACTCTAATGCCTAAAAGCAACATTCAAGCTGATTCTAGTACCTTTTATACTGTTAGGAACTTGAATTGACTCAAGTGAATTGCTGTTTATCTTAGGCTTTTGTTTGTTTTTATTGTTGTTGTTTTTCTTTTTTATGTTTTTTTTTTTTCTGAAACTGCAAGTCTGCAGAATTTGCAACAACTTGTAAGAGGGCTTCAGGAGACATATTCTACCATGACAGACTCTGCTTCACCATTTTTCTCAAAACATTTTTAAAATTTATTTAAAACTCTATTATCAGACAATCCTTTGCACTCATGTAAGAGACTTACCTTTCTGATTGTTTTTTCTCCTTTCAGTTTAGGAAAATAGATAGATAGATAGATAGATAGATAGATAGATAGATAGATAGATAGATAGATAGATAGACAGGATAGATAGACAGACAGGATAGATAGACAGAGGTAGGTATCTTTTGGTGTGTTATATCAAATCTACTGACTGAATATGCTTAAATATCTTACTGTATTCTCTTCATTTAGTTAATCCACTTTCCAAATATTTTTGCTACATCTAGTTGGCCTGTGAAAGAAAGTTTCACATAGTGCTAAAACAATATCATTGCAACATTATAACCTGCTGATGAAAATCTTTACTCCATGTAATTATAAATCTTTTGTTGTTATTCTCTAGATTCAGTATCAGTTCACAGCTGTTGTTTCCAAATCATAATTTCCATGAATTTGGCAGTTTCTCTGTAAGATGATGAGGCAAATAGTTTTATGTCTTCACTTTATGTGAAACATTTTAGATGTTGCCTTGTTCTCTAAGACAGACTTCTGCATAGTATTTCCAATTTAAAATAAAATTCAACTCTATTTAGCTTTCAGAGATATGGTGGCATGTTATAAACATGTTACAGCTGTAATTTTTATTAATTTCTTCTAATATTTATTAAATATCTAGAAGTTAATAGGATGAAATCTCATATATTGAGAATTAATGCTAAAAGCTCTCTTTGATCATGAGATCTTACTCCTTCCAGCATGTTGTACCTCAGAAAATGTTTGTACTTGTTTACCCTATGTAATTTAATTTATGCCCTTCTTGCACAAGAGAGACACTTTTTATTCTTTTTGCTCTTCCTCATATAAATTGTTTCAAATATGAGAATTTTTTAATTCTTAATTTTCTCCTGGGTACAAATGAAGTCAAATGACTAATGTTTATTCCTCCTTACACAGTAGAATTATAATCACATCATATTATTCTAAGTAGGGGAGAGTCAAGCTGAAGAAGAACTTCAATGGTTTTCATTAAAGGCAAGTGCAGATATGCAAATTTTACAATTGTGAATTGTATGTCTTCTCAAGTTAGAGAAACCAGTCTCTAAAACAGCACAATTTGCATGTACTCCAGTTATAATATCACAGAACTCAAAATAAAATAATACTATGAAGGTACCACTTTGATGTCTGTGATAAAAAAGAATAATTAGTAAATAGCAACTTTTATACAGATCATTAATTCAAAGAGCAACCACTTGCTCTTGCTCTTAAATAAAAAAAAATAAAACCTTCTTACTAAGCTCTTTGAACCATAAGAACCATGCTAGAGGATTTAGAAATAATGGTGTAAAAATAATAATAATAATAATAATAATAATAATAATAATAATAATAATAATACAACCAAACGTTCTTTTTCCCCCAAATATATTTTCCTTGTGTCACAGAAAAGTTACTAACAAACTTACTAAGCCTCTAAACTTTTCATTATGTCTAATTCTTAAGTTGTGTCTCATTATTCCCCAAGAATACAGTTGGGTCCTGTGATTCATTATAATAATTTACTACAAAATTTCAAACAGTATTGTAGAAATAGCCACCATTCATTGTATTCCAAAGATTAAAATTAAAATAAGGAAAAGAACTGGGTTATCTGGAGAAGTCCAAATGCTGCCTTTTCCCTTTCTGAATGTGCTAAAGGAGACTTGGCTTAATTTTTCCAGAATCAATAAAAAATGACAAATGTAAAAAAAAAATCACAGAAAACCATAAAGCTCTTTATATCCAAGAAATCATTAATTATATAATTATAATTATATATAATATATAATTATATATTAATTATATATATATATTATAATTACAAAATTATACATATCCACCTGACTTCAGAAGCTTTCCCACTAAATAAAGACAGATGTCTTCCAATACATCACATTTGCTATGAAAAAAATACCTTTTATCATATAGCCCTCAGCTCCAGGATTATGAAGCTAGTAGATCTTCACCTTAATCAGAAAATAATCCAGATGATCTTGTCAAACTGGTACAGCATAGCTCATCGTTTCAGATTAAAAGGAATTCTTAACTGACTGAAGTTCCAAGTGCTCCAAGCTTATCTTTAAGACGTCTGTGTTGAAGACAAGTGTTTTTAGGAGAATGTGTAGACTTAAGAACCCTGTGGATCTTTGATTCTCGAGCCTTCTCTTGGGCTTGTTTCCTTCTATTTGTTTGTCTTGCCAAACTCTGATATGATAGTTTTTGTTTTACCTTATTATGTATTTGTGCTATATTTATAAAAAGAATGAAAGAAGAAAGGAAGGAAGGAAGGAAGGAAGGAAGGAAGGAAGGAAGGAAGGAAGGAAGGAAGGAATACCTAGCAACTAGAGCATATGTTTTCTGTAACAGTACGTTAGTACAGGCCACTTGCTGAGGAGTAGTTGGCTGACATATACTAGCTCCCACATTTTGGGGAGGAGAATGTTCTTATTTGGTTATATTTTGTTGTTGTTGTTGTTGTTGTTGTTTGTCTTGGGGACATGGTTTTATTTTGTTTTCTTGACTTTGGTGGAGTTGAATTTTTGTTTTTTGTTTTTTGTTTTTTGTTTTTTGTTTTTTTTTTTTTTTACTTTTTCTGATTTAACATTAAAGATGGGTGTGTAGGGAGGGGGATCTGGAATGACTTGGGAAAGAAAAATATAATAAAATATATTTAAAATTAAAAATTATTTTAAATAATAAAAATATGCTATAATTAAAAACATAGAAGGAAAAGGAATCCTGCAGTCTGATGACTTTTCTCCACACTCAGTCTTTTGGTTCTCAGTCTATGTTTTCTGAGTACAAAACAATAATCTTTTAGGAGCCCTTGTATGAGAGCTGTAACAATGAAAGGGGCTTGTTGAGAGAACTCATTCCTATATACCTGGAGTTCTTTCTTGCCAACAACTCTCGTCACTGTACCAACTAACATCACAAGTTTCTGTACACTGTCTGACTGGAAGATCACTCAGGTATAGTTTCTGCTATGAGCAAGTCACTAAATATTCCTTCTTCAGTCACAACTTGAATAGATTGCATCTAGTTAGTTCAAGACTATGATTTTAAAAATAAATTAGCTATAATTTAAATAGAAACAATGGTAAAGTAGTTTAAAGATTCTACAGAATTATAGATTATATTGTGTTACATGGAAATTGCTACCTACTAAAGAAAGGAATATGTGCAATACTGATGAATTAGTTTGTGTTTTGACATGGGCTTTAACCCCTTGTCATATTTTGTTATCTTATTGATAAATTAAGTGGAATTTACTGAAGCATTAATTTCCATATTAAGGAAAACTACAGTAAATTAATAGCAATAAAAATAGAATCTTCTAACATAAGATTCTATTTTCTTCTTCATAAAACTATAAAAATCAGTCTTTGCATCACATTACAAGAAGACTATATAAAAACAGTCCTTGTACACGTGTAACACCTCTGTAAGCTCTCTGCTGTGCGATGCTGGTAAAACCATGTAGGAACAAGTTGAGGCATGTTTCAAGAGAAGCTAAATTTGCCAGGACTTTGACATGGGACTTACAGCCCCAAGAACTGTGAGAAAATCAATATCTCTTTGATATGGAGGATCTGATTATATATATCAACCTATATATGAGTTAGGAGGTTTCAATATAAGACAAACTAGCCTAGTTGATTTGGGCTTCTTCTGGGACAAAAGTACATCATGAAAAAAAGTGTTAAGTGGGCACATCCTCTCTCAATGGATGCCTGTAAATTAAAAATCAGTGTAGAAAGTGGTAGATTCCCATAATTTCAATTGAGTGCACATACCCATAGATCTAAAATGCTCACTAGACTTCAACTTTTAAAGGTTAAGACAGTTTCTAATAGTGATAAGTTGGCAACCAGTCCTGTCAGTTATACACATGGATATATCCTACATTCACTGTATGGCAACTCCAAACTAACCCTAACTTTTATATACCTAAGATATACATCAACATGTTTTCCCCTACCCATTTATCCTTACATTCCATATAGTATTTTATTTCTATCATCATAAATCTGTGACTTTGTACAGATTATATTTATAAATGAGCTTTTAAGAAAGAATATTGAACTTTCTCTCTACTGTATTTTATTTTTTACCTAAAATGATGCCTTTCATATTTATTGATTTTTTATGTGTATTAGTAGTTTGTTCTTCTGCCACAGACTGCCTCAAGAGATATAGCTCATCATTTAGTATCCTTGATTATTGAATTTTTAGATGTACAAAATAAGAAAGTATAGTTTACTGTCTTTTGAGGTCTAAAATACTATATGAACTTTTAGCATCTTGAATTTATTGCTATTATCCAGTTTTTCTCCATTTACTTTTCAGATAATCAATCACTAAGGAACCTGACACCTCAAGAAATGTATGAGACTCTGGAGAACTAGAAAGGTACTTTCAGAAATATATGTACCATAGTAGACAGAGTCTTTACTTCAGGATAGAAACCAGCTATTGTTTATAAACACAGTCAACAGTAGAATTCAAATTCAGAGTTAAGGCAGAAATAAATTGAGGCACAAAGTGTTTAACAGCTTAATAAAAATTGTTAATAAATTTTTGCAGTCAGTAACTTTGAAAAATGTAGTGAACGATAGCTAATTTAATAATCTTTAATAATTTAATAATAAAATAATAGATATTTTAATAAAAAATATTTCTAAGAAAATCGTTTTTAAAAACTTACAATGTCAAAAATTTTACATGTTACACAAGTATTATAATTGTTACGAATACATTTTATTAGCTGTAGATTAAACCAAATTTTTAATGTTGATGTAGACATGTTTATTGTATTGGAATTTTTGCATCATTTTTGTATACTTTTTAATGAATATATCTCTTTGTATAGTACTTTGGATAGTTTCTCAATATAGTTTTCAACATATAAACTAATGTGGTTTTTTTGCAAGCAGCTGTAAAACAAATACAAAACATATATAATTAGGTAGGTAGAGAAATTCAAATTGACCAATTATGTAATGTTCCCATAGGCCCATTTATTTTGTTCATTTTTATCATTTGCATCTTAAACATATTTAATAAAAATGATACTGGATACTTTAAAGTATTATCAATTCTATGAAAATTTTTATAACTTTTATTTCTAACATCCACCACCAACACTACCCTTGATTTCTTTCCAAGTCTATCAACGCTTTCTTAGAGCATGTTTGACCCATCTGAAGCTACCCCCTTAAATAGAATTGAATTTCCCTCCCCAGAACCAAGCAAGTGCCCATAAATTATCATTTAGGGACAGGAACTCAAGAACCCCTTCCCTCTCGATGGTGTAACATTGGCTGATTCACATGTCCTGTACAAGCTGCCACATCAGATGGAAGTTCACGAATGCAGCCGTCCTAGCCTACTGTGTCCAGAAAATACCATTCTAGTCCTGTCCTTCTTGACCTTTGGTTCATACAGTCTTTCAATTTTCTCCCCCACAATGGTCACTGAACCTTAAGGTGAAGGAATATGAAATCTGTCTTGTTTGTGGATACACATTTACTGACAGTTACTCCATACACTTAGATTTACTGTCAAAACACCATCAACTGCACAAAGAAACTTTTCTGATACTGGTAGCTGCAGACGTTAGAGTATTTAGGCTTTAGAAACAAACTATATTAGCTTTAACATCACCTAAACACTCTTATGAATTGTTTGCAAACTTTCCTTCTATATGTTGGCAGGGCTTATTAACTTCATCATGAAAATCTGTATATTTTGTCCTAGTGAACTTTGTTTTCTTAATAGGAAGAAATACCAAAAGAAAACTGTTAAAAAGAACTTCTGTAATATAAAGTGAATCCCACATAGTTGTCTCATGTTAACATTTTCCCATATGCTGGTATTTTTTTTTAATATAATCCAGAAATTATGCATCTGGAAGGTGATAATTCCTGGATCCACATTTCAAAGCAAAGCAAATTAAAGTGCTAATTGCAGCGATCTAATTTCAGAGAGTATGGTTATCACCACATACTCAGAAATGCAAACACCACATAAGGAGAGGGGAGGCATCACCAGAGAGCAGTTAGGAACAGGCATGGAAGAACTTTTTCTTTTCCTCTATTTTGTACTGAAAATTCCCTCAATACAGAATTCAAAACTGCATTTTCATACATTTAAATTATTTGGCTCATACCAGCAAAAGACAGAGGATTTAGTTTCAAAAGGAAGGAGAGCCTACATGCATCTATTATGACCTCATTAAAGCAAACTTTATAGTAATGCTTGATTGGGAGAAATCATGCTGTGAGACGCTAATCAATTCTTTGTCAAGAAAATGGTGCTTTAAGACAGGTAATAAAGAACTTCTTCTGATACCCAAGTTTCAATTCTCAAATATTTTCCCTGGATTCTGTACCCTGCACATCTATGTTACTCCTTCTCTAAAGTGAAGCTTGGCACATATACTGAGATGCTAGCAAATGTTAAGTATGTCCCAATGGATGTGATGGAGAGAGCTCACACAAATGAGGCTGATGCAGTGGCATTTTGAATAGAGATAATATAAGTCTATAAAATGTAATATAATATGTCCTAAATTTATAGCCTTCCAGTTTTCATGGTTATACACAGAGAGCTCTCAAGTTGTTCTCTTAACACACTGAAATCCAACATTTCTTGAATCCAAAATGAAATGAATGTACATGATAACCCACTCAGCCTTGCAAACCATAAAGAAAGAAGATGTAGAGAATTAGAACCTTCTAAATGTAGAAATTTAGGGCACAGGCAAACCCCAGAAGCCAGGAATATTAGAAACCTTTAAATTTTATTTGAAAATTTCAGTATTATGATAGTATACATTGATGACCCTAAATATTCTACCAGAAAACTCCATTGTTATAAAATCATTCAGCAAAATAGTTGGGTTCAAAAATTAACTCACAAAAATCAGTAGTCCACATATATTCAAATGATAAATGAACTGAAAAAGAAATCAGAGAAATAATGCCATTCAAAATAGTATTAAATACTATAAATACAAAATATCATAGGGTAACTTTAACCAAGCAAATCAATGACTTATATAATCAAAATTTTAAGACACAGGAAAAATAATAGAAGAAGATATTAGTTGACAATAAGCGCTCCTATACTCAAGGATTATTGGGTTTAACATAGTAAAAACAGCCATCATACCAAAAGCAATTTACAGATTAAGCACAACCCCATCAAAATTTTCATATATTCCTTCTCAGAACTTTAAATGATAATTTCTTCTTTCATCTGTAGGGAAACACACACACACACACACACACACACACAAACAGCTAAAACTCTCCTAAATAATAGAATTGCTGGAAATATCACTGTACCTGATTGCAAATTATACTAGAAATCTATATTAATAAAAACAGCATGGTACTGACACAAAAGGCAGGTATTAATTTCTATTAATATCAATTCTATTAATGAAATAGAATTAAAAATTTCAAAATAAATTCCACACACATTTATACACTTGACTTTTAATAAGGAAGCCAGAAACACACACTGGAAAAGTGAAATCATCACAAAATGGAATCTATCCCTGACATTGCTTGGGTAGCCAAACACATGAGACTAGATAGCTCAGGGTCCTAGGAAAAAAAGCAAATATTACTGTTATGTTAAAGCAATATAACAATATAATGCCTCCTAAGGTGTTGCTGCTTCTATGTGCATAAATCAATGCCTAACTCTCCAGTCAACAGAGCATATTTCTCCTACAGCAACTATGAACAAATATAGACAATATGCAAAGAGAAAAACTTCAGAACATCCATCACTTAAACTTATATCTCCATCATGTCTCTCCCCTCAGGTCACAGTGAGTTCTCAAAGAAGAGGCAGCAAGAATGCTAGAGTCAGAGAAGATGAAGAATTTCAAAGAAAAAAGGCTTTCTAAATGTACCAGATGGAAATGTATATGACCTCAGAGAGACTAAAAGCTTTTCAGGCTCTTCAGCCACCTGAAGCTGAAAGTTGAAGTGTGCAGAGGCTCTTGTCTCTAATTCTTATGTCTCTAAGATTATCACTTTCTAATGAATATTTAGTTTTCTCTAAAAGAAATTTACTGGCAAAACAAACTACGCTTAAGGTGCATATGCTATATTCTCAAAAGTACATAGTAAACACCATGTGAACACATGGACATCTGTATTTGAAGGTTCTGTGTTTTATAATGTCATCTCAGTGTTTTATTAATTAATTAATATTAATACATAATTATTAATTAATAATACATGTTATCTGTACACTAATACAGCTTATAGTTGTGGTTTTATAAGATTCCTGTGTGTGAAAATTGTGTGTCTCTACATTTACATATTTCTCATTTTTTTTTTACTCATTTTCTTCTGTTAGTTTTGTCCTACTTTACTGTGTCTGTTTTTGTTTTATCTCAATTACTTTTAATATCATTGCTTAGATACTTATTTGTTTTCTAAGGACAGACAGAGGAGATGAGGAGGAACCGAGAGGAATAGGTGTCTTACAAACTATAACCAGAATATATTGTCTAAAAATAATCTATTTTCAATAATGGAAACAATAAAGACTGCCATAAATTATAAACTCTGAATAAGTCAGTCTGAGGAGGAAACTTTAACTTTTAATCAACTTTATCTCTACAAGTCTTAAAGCATTCTCATATTTTTATTCTCAGAAATATTAGAAGAAAAAATATCAACAAAAGGAAGTAAGAAAGAAGGAGGGAAGGAAGCATCTTATTTCTATCATAGATAGAAGTTAATCATTTTGAAAAAGTTGGAAAACTTTGTATGAACTCTAAATTAGCTCACAGGAAAGTGAAAGGAAAACAGATATATCCTGGTATTCCAACTTTTTCTATATTGGCTAATGTACAGTGGCTATAACAACCACTGAAGAAGGTCATACCAGAATGTGACCATACTATATTTATCTTCAGGAAATTAAGAACTGTGGACAGCATAGAATAACAGAGATGTCAACTCTAAAAAAGGATAGAAAGAAATGATGAAAATATGCTCATTCCATGAGAGAATCTAATGGAGTCACCAGTGGACAGGAGATGTCTGTGGTAAAAAATGGGGATCTTGAACAGATGCTGCTCAAATCTGGTCAGATAGAACTACAGAAAAGAAAGAGGAGGAAGCAAGACAATAAAGAAAAGTATCAGGGAATACCAAAATACAATTGCATATATATATATACATATATATATATATACATAACAAATTACTTATTTATATATATATGTGTGTGTGTTTGTGTGTGTATGTGTGTATAAATATATATGTCTATGCAAGCATATATATGCATATATATGGATATATGTACATACAGTGTGCATCTGCCTATCTCCAAATAATAAATAAACCATTATACACACACACACACAAGTTAAAGAAGAACAAAATACATTTTCAAACTCAGTTTTGAAGAGAACACTAAGCTTATTGTGGTAGTTGGTTGTAACTCAAGGAGACACACCTCTGGGATAGTCTGTGAGGGTATTTTTAGAAAATATTAAATGAGGGATAATTAAATGAGTGAACAGCACAGGTGTCTCAGATATAAATAAGTTTTTAAAAGTTACAATTGGTATCTGCTAATCGCCAAATAATAGAATATGTGGAAAAAGCATACCATTACTAATTTTAAGAATTTTCTAAAATTAGACTTTATTCAAAAGAATATTTAGACAGTATCATGTCAAACACTGATGAAATTGTAAGTTGGTATGAATCAAAATAAATATGTAGTAATAAAATATCAATATTCAATATATATAATAAGCTAAATAGTATTAACATTAGATAAAATCTTATTTATCATTACTTAATGGTTACAAAAGTATAATGTAGAAAATTCATAAGAAGGCACATAGCTAAAGCAAGTGTATTATTTTTGTTAAGTCAGCAGCATGACCCACTAATAAGCAAAGAATAACTTCTGTGATACAGCAATATCCATTGGGGGGAAATTACAAATCGGTGTTAAAATTCTTGTGAATCAAAATAATGCTTTATAAAATCTTTCAAAAAATTTGAATACAAATCTGTACAATCCCTAATAAAATTTAGACATTTCTATGTGTTTATGGTCATATGTAATTAGTATATGGAACAATATCAAACTTGTAAATGTAAAGACAAAGTATAATCAAGATTATTTTAAGGGTGGTAAATTTGGAGAATTTTATTAGGGTACATGCCATCTAGAAATTGTCTACTTGTACACTTGTCTTGGCTGTTGCTGCTTTCTGTCAGCAGGTATTAGTCAGATATGGATATTGCTACCTGAGAAGTTGTGAGTAGACATCCACTTAATGATCACATTTGTTTGGTTGGGAGAATCTCTCTACCTTTGTCCTTGAGTATCAAGGTATCAAGGTAGGATTTGTGATTTGCTTTTTCATATGGTTGAAACTTCTAGTGGAGATATTCCAAACAATTATGGCAGGTTAAATTTGTTTTAAGCATAGAAACCTGATTGTAGCTTTAAATAACTAATGTGCAAGACATTTAAATTATTTTATGCTTTGCAATGTTGGTTTGTTCATAAGAGGAGGTGACATGTAATCATGTTTATGGGACACTTCATTGAGAATGAGAATAATGTAGAAAGGAGGCATGGCTACTATTCAAATCAGTACATCAAGGCATCTCACTACTTTGTGTATCTTACAAGATCCTGGATGATCATTTTAAGTTTGCCTATACAGAACACTTAGAAGACAAAATATTTTGCTTTTGCAGACCTAAAAGAAACTGAATCCAATGTTCAATATAAGAAAGATTATGACTTTCTCTGAGTCAAGCCTAAGTAGATTGATATGTGTGCCACCCTACCAAGTCACTGTTTTAAAAACTATTTTTAAAGATTTAAAAAGACTGTCTCCTCATCACTCTTGGTGGACTGAATGGAAGGGATCTGACACGAACATAAAGATAATGCCTCTTGCTGTGATGGGCAATAAAGTACACTATCTCTGTCCCAGGAACCTTGAATCTTCTGCCAACATACATGAACCTCAACAGGGCTAATTTGTTAGCTTACCGGTTCCATAAAATTCTAAGAACTGTTCACAGTTCTTGACATTAACCTTGATTTTCTAACTCAGTATTTATGAGAAAAATTCACTATTGCTTACTCTTAGAACATTTTATAGCAGTGACTTACAAACATTTGTGAAGAAATATGGTCAGAATAAAGTGAATATATGTTAGTACAGGCAGCAAGAAGTAAATGCTAAAGTTTGTTTCACATTTCCTGTGTCCTGATATTTATTTCAAGCCACAGTTTTACGTTAGAGAATGCCCCATTAATCTGGTTTTCCACTCTGTAGCAAGGTTGCCTTTGGTTTTAATGAAAAGTAAACATTGTAGAGGTTCTGATGTCCTTTGCCAGCTGAGTTAGTTAACTAGTTCTCTGAGCGTTCTCCAACCCTATATTCAGGCAACATTGATGAACTTCATGCTTACATCACTGGCCTAATATTCTTTACTCCTGGATATAAGACGCACACGTTTCTTGATGTAACCATCATCAAAAGTGAAATATAAGTTTGGTGAGTATCTCAAATAGTTGTTCAAAAGTGACTTCGGAACCTGTCATCTCAAACCTTGACTTTTCTGATCCTCAGAATATAAGAGTCAAAACCTAATACTGTCTTTTCAATGTAAGGGATGGAGGGCATCAGATCTCTAAATAGGTCTGCATGTCTACCAATATCAATGCTCCCAGAACTGTGCTAAAACACATTTCTTAACATAATGTTCTCTAAAAATCGTGCTATCTGGGGTCTCTATCACTTTATTTGAATAGCTGTCTAGGCAAAACATTAAACCAAATTGTCACCTGCTTTCCTAATAAGAGTTATATCTCAAATGGAGTTCAAGTATATTTAATTTTCACTGGCATTTAACATGTCATTTTTTGCACAAATAATATTTCATGAGTTGATTTTTTCTGTGTCTACTTAATACAGATTAGTAGCAATGCTGTTTGTCACTCACTGTGAAGGAAGAGACAAATAGATTCATTTATTCTCACATAAAAAAATATCCTAGACCACACATGCTCATAATTAAATATCTCTGTCTCAGAAGCAAGTTATTTTTAATTTGTTGCTCCCAAACAAAAACCATAGACTCCAAATATTACATGCTATTGGCAACATCATTGATGACTCTCCAGAACTTTACAGTAAGGCCCTACTCCTGAATATGTGACACACACTTGAGTCATAGAATATTGAGAAATTGAGCTGTTACTCAGGTAGAAGTTTCTTTCTTAGTATCACACTTTCTCAATGTTGGAAGATACTGTGAACATTAATAGAGGAGAAAAGTAACTTTCAGTCTCATCCAGATGTGAAATCTGTGAGCTATAAAAGTGATTGTTTGGACAAGACATGCCCACTGATACAATAATGTCATAGGATGCATAAATGTTATAGGAACAATCAGTATTCAATCTAAGGCCTGCTGCATAAGATGAAACCCATATACAGTGTTGTTAATAGGGCAAAGACCCTGTAACTAGGGAGGTTCTAGGTCCTAGAGAAGAACCTAATATGGATATTATTTTAAATGAATATCTTACTAAAATAACAACATAGATGCACATACAGAGACTGGGGTTAGAGAGAGAAAGAACTAAACTAAAGAGAGTTTATATACAAACCACTGAGTCCATAAATTATTGCATTTGTGTCTAGTGTTGAGTGGATAGAACTGGACTACCTCTGTAGAAACTTGTTCTGGGGTGAAACTGATTCTCCCTCTCTTATCTGCAATCGCTACTTATACCTCTTCATCTAAGGAATTAATAAAAATCAAGTGAGCATATTTACAGGACTTTAAGTGATACTGATATTTTTATTCTGATGGGAATGTATCCAATGGCCTATATATTTATATTTTGTGATAGAACAAAATAGAACTTATTTTATTTACAAGTAATGTGTAGGACCATGAAAGGCAGCCTGGTTTCTGGTTGAGCTAAGGTTAGAATCCCTGGTGACCCTGAGGGACAGCAGGTGCTTTGCCTGGTTCCAGGACACTAGGCTCCTGACACAAGGCCCCAGCCCTCCATAGATTTGTAGCCATTACTCAGGTGAGGGCAATGCCCCAAGCCTTGCCACAGGTAGAGGAAGAGACCTGTGATCACATAGCCTCAAGACATCTCCATTTTAATGAAGTACCTAAAGGTCTGAAGGGTTTAGCCAGTTAAGCTTTACCTGCAAAAGGTATTTAACTTCAGACCCACGATGAGAAACTGGGGTATGGTTTTTACTCATCTACTTTCCAGCACGACAATAAAAGTTTTAAAACTATATACTGCCTCTTCTCATCGGAATCTGCAGTGGGGAGCCATGGAGAAGGCCTTCGCCTAAAGAGCCTTGTCTAATCTTTTTCAGAAAGCCTCCCTGTGCTCCTAGCCACGAGCACCAAGCCAAGCTAAGCAGCTACAACAACCAAGCCAAGGACTCATCCCCGCAGGACTCAGAGTTCTCTCCCCTCCAGTTCTCAGTTCTTCTGTGGCTTCCAACAGCACCTGGGTGGCCAAGAGCTTGAGAACCAGATGTCCCAGGCCTCCCTGCAGGCCCTGGTACCACTGAGCCAACTCTGGCTGGTCCCTGGGACCTCAGACTGTACTCTGCCATCCCTAGAGCAGTGTCCATATAGCCTGACACCTGTGACTTCATATAGCCTAACACCTGCCTGGTGCCAGCGTGGGGTAAGTGCAGTCAAAACTCCCTCATGCCCACTCCTGGAGCAGCCCAAGCTCTGTGGCGGAGCTGATATGGGAACCAATTAACCCTACAGTAATATAAGTATTATTTCCAAAATAATGAATAAAACTTTTGTTAGTGTGTAATCATCCATTTATGACATTTTTTTCTTTGTGGTAGAATCAAAATTAGGAATAAGCTATCTTATTAATACAAGTTTAAATTAATTTTAATGTAAGAAACTTGAATACTTTAATATTCTATGGCCTGTGTTCTTGAAACTGATCAATGGAAATAAAAAAATATATTCCCACAAAAAATGTTATAATGAGAAATATTAACTGGGATATGTTGTTATGTAGCATTATAAAATTTATAGAGAAAAAGAGAGATTGGCTATTAAGAGAAAAAATTAAAAAAAGAAAGTGACAAATGAATGAAGTGGTATGATATAACTTGGTATTAATGTCATAACTTGGACATTTAAAAATTAATAGAGTATGTTCTGCTAAGAGGAGATTACCAGTCACCTGTATTTAAATCACTTAGCATATTAGTTACAATTGTTAGTATAAGAAAATAAGAAAAAATGTAAACTCAATGAAAATTCATTTCTGAAATAATGTTGAGGACCGTAGAAAAACACGAAAACGTGTTTTTACTTCAATTACCTGATGTAATTGAAGTCAACAGGCACACTATGGGTCCGAGAAGCAAGCATAAGGCAAGAAAACAAAAACTGGGCGCCAGCTTGAAGGTGACGTACTAGAGAGTAATTTTTGTCCCTCAGTGTTTGTAGCACTCAGGAAATTCCAATTACACCAACTGTTTCTGCTCAGGCAGGTTGTTTACTTCATCAGAATATAGATCATGTTTGTTTCCATCAGTGTTAATGAGGTATGTATTAACTTAAAGATTGCCTTTGAGAAGGTAGTGGGACTTCAGTGATTTATTTTAAACAAATAAACTAGTTTGTTAAAATTTTATATTCCATAAATCAATAGACAATGTTTTCTCCTTTTACTAGAGTAAACTTTGAGGGGTATGCTGTGTGTGAAGTTACTGTCACCCCAGGGCCATCTGGATAATCAGATGTCAGCTTTCTCTTTTTGTCAGAAAATTTATTTTTATGGTAGAAAGGAAGTGAACATTGCTTGCAAACCTTCAGAGATAAGATTTTCAGCCCTTGTCAGAGTCCTCCTGTAATAATACCCATCTTCTGCATCTCTTTCTATCAATTTCTTATTTCCTTCTCATTTAGAGATGTTGAAGGTGAATCAATGACTTGCAAAAAAGCATTTTATTCTGACTATAATGAAAAAGGAAATTAAGATATTTAAAATACATAGTGTCAAGGGAAGATCAATCCAGGATATGAATATATGCTTAGTGACTTAAGATACATGACACTGAAAGTAATTTCCTCCTTTCTTTCATTTCAGCTTCCATGTCTGTGAATCCATTTGCTCTTATGAGAAGTTGTAAGATAACGCATTTGAAGCTCCAAGCACAATGAGAAGATATCATAGAAGCCCCACTGCTAGCCTGTCGGGTCAGACAAAGCCACACCTCACCCTGCAAACTCAACAAGGGAACCAAATATATCCTCTTCTAATAGTGATTCTTGATTTTGCAATAAAGCAGTGGAAAAATCCATAAATATTTGTAGAGAAAATTTACAGAAGATACAATTTTAATTCAAATTTAGAAAATATTTCTGTTAATTCTCTGAGTTAAGATCTGAAATCCATTTGATAAGCCTGTCCATTTTACTGATTTTCGTTTTTTGTTTGTTTTTGTTTGTTGTTGTTGTTTGATACTGCAGAAAAGCAGGAATCAGGATGGCAATATCATTTATTGTATATAGGCAAGTTTATGTAAGTATTTGGGAAATAAATGAGCTAACATTTAGAGTCATTCCTCAATTTGGAAGTTCACTTTAGTTTGTGTAAGTTCAGCTAATAGCCTGTTTGGTTAAACTGATTTGAGAATATTTGGTTGAATATTCCAGAAACTTGCCCTTTTTGAATAGAGAACATAGTCTTCCAAATAGCTTTTTAAAAAATTTCTTTTTAAAAATCATATTTTAATTTGTACTTTTTTATATAAAAGTGTTTTGCTAAACTTTTGCTACAGACATTGATTTTTCTAGAACTGTCAAGAATTAATTATGGAAAAATGTTTTAAATGGCTTGCAGTAGAAACATTTTGCAAATTCTGTCAATCACTATTCTCTAGTAATATGCCATGTAATATGTTTCAGCATATTGTGATGTGTGGTTAAAACACATGTGAATTTAATGATAATAATTTTAAAAGATGTACTATATTAGCACCACAAAATGTTCAATTCACAATTTCAATCATAATTTGGGAACATGTAGTATTTTCTCTACTTTTCCTGGTTTCGTATGAGCTAAAAAACTCTTGTCTAGATTTTGTTTTTTATCATCTTACTTGTAGGGTCATCTTCAGCATTACCTTCAAGTAAATGACACTATATTCAACTAATGGTGCTGGCTCAAGTGGCAGTCAGCATGTAGAAGAATGCAAATTGATCTATTCTCATGTCCTTGTACTAAGTTCAAGTCCAAGTGGATCAAGCATCTCCACATAAAACAAGATACATTGAACCTAATTTAGAAGAAAGTGGAAAATTGCCTAGAACACATCAGCACAGGGAAAAATTTCCTGAACAGAACACCAATGGCTCAGGCTCTAAGATCAACTATAGACAAATGAGATCTCATAAAATTGAAAAGCTTCCGTAAGACAAAGGGTACTGTCAACAGGACAAAACAGCAACGTACAGATTGGGAGCATGTCTTTACCAACCCTACGTTCAATAAAGGGTTAATATCGAATGTATACAACAGAATCAAGAAGTTAGACTGCAGACAACCAAATAACCCATTTAAAGATGTGGTACAGACCTAAACAAAGAATTCTCAACTGAGGAATCTTAAAAGGTTGATAAGCACCTAAAGAAATGTACAACATCCTTCATCATCAGGGAAATCCAAATCCAAATGACTCTGAAATTCTGCTTCATACCTGTCAGAATAGCAAAGAGCAAAACTTGCAACAGAAGATGCTGGTCAGGATGTGGAGAAAGAGGAACACTTCTCCATTGCTGGTGGGATTGCAAGCTGGTACAACCACTCTGAAAATCAGTCTGTCAGTTCCTCAGATAAATGGACATAGTACTACCTGAGGACCCAGCTATATCAATCCTGGACATATACCCAAAAGATGCTCTAACATAAAACAAGGATACATGCTGTCTGTTGGATCTGGGGATCTGGGAGGGAGAGAGTAGGGGAAGTGAAAATAGGAGGAGGAACAATTAAGGGAGGAGATGGAGGAGAGTACAGATGGTCAGGAAATTGAACAGAGGTATGTAGCAGTAGGGAACAGGGAACTGAGGGTAGCCACTAGAAAGTCCCAGATGTCAGGAAAGCAAGAGGCTCTCAGGAGCCAACAGGGATGACATTAGCTGAAATACCCAACAAATGGAAGAGAGAACCTGTAGAGACCATATCCAGAGGTTAGGCAAGGCCTCTGGTTGTAAGATGGGGCCATCCACCCATCTAAAAATATTAACCCAAAATTGTTCCTGTCTAAAGGAAATACAAAGACAAAGACTGGAACAGAGACTGAAGGAAAGGCCATCCAAAGACTATTTCACCTAGGGATCCATCCCATTTGCAGCTACCAAACACAGACATCATTGCAGATGCCAAGAACTCACTGACAGAAGCCTGATACAGCTGTCCCCTGAGAGTCCAATACAGAGCCTTACCAATACAGATGTGGATTCTCCCAGGCAACCATCAGACTGAGTACAGGGACCCCAATAGAGGAATTAGGAGAAGGACTATAGGAGCTGAAGGGATTTGCAACCTCATAGGAAGAACAACAATATCAACAAACCAGGACCTCCAGAGCTCTGGGGACTAAACCACCAACCAAAGAGTACACATGGAGGAAGCCTTGGCTCCAGCTGCATATGTAACAGAGGATTGCCTTATCTGGCATCAATGGGAGGAGAGGCCTGTGGTACTGTGTAGACTTGATGCCGCAATGTAGTAGGATGCTAGGGAGGTAAGGCAGGAATGCTTGGGTAGGTGGGGGAG
Source organism: Rhabdomys pumilio (assembly GCA_030674055.1). Classification (NCBI taxonomy): domain Eukaryota; kingdom Metazoa; phylum Chordata; class Mammalia; order Rodentia; family Muridae; genus Rhabdomys; species Rhabdomys pumilio. Next base: position 28,815,234 of record JANHMN010000016.1, on the reverse strand, counting down.
CTCCCTCATAGAAGCAGGGGTGGGGAGTGGAATAGGGGAGTTTGGAAAGGAAGAACTTGGAAGAGTGATGACATATGAAATGTAAATAAATAAAATAACCAATTGTGAGGAGCCAACAGAAGGTGACTATCATCCTTGCAGCAATCTCGAGCCATATACCCTGACAAGAGACTTGTTTTCAACAGCCTACAACAGCTGAACACACTCTGATAACATCTTGTTTTACATATCCAGGATTTTTCCTTGAGTGTGTGAGACTTAAAGGTGTGACTTAAGAAGTGAGACTTATAAAAAGCGAGATGCAGACAGAAGAAAGAACTTGGAAAGAGAGAAGAAGAGAGACTGAAGGAGAGAGAGAGACATGAGAATAAATGGGACTGAATCACACTCTGTCTGTTCTCCATTCTTAGAGTCCCTTTGCATCCGCCCTCACTCTCTGTCTCTTGCTGGACCGGAGCAGCAGTACAAGCCAGGACAATTTAGCCCCCAAGCTTGGGACAGTGCAAACTCTACCATTTTGGCCCCGAAGCCTTTGGAAGTGAGGGTTCCAACATTTGGCAGTGAGGTTCCTGACAACCAATAAAAAAAGAATATTGCATTTTGTGGGGCGCTGAGCTATGAGAGACAACCAGGTGCCCAGTCAAATGAGCTTCTGAACCCTGGAGACCCTTTTGGGAAAGCAGGCGTTCAGCTCTGTTCCTGGCCCCCTGTCTCTCCCAGCTTCCGCCCTTCACAGCCCCTCCCACAGAGAGAGGTTGGGAGGTCTACGACCATGGGTCATGTAGGAATAGTGCCCCAGGCTCTCCCCACATGCATATGAGTCATCCCCAAAACCTCAGACTAAGCCAATGGGATTACCTGCTGCTAAAACCTTCACCCATCCCAAACTGTATATATTGAGCTTAATTGAGAAATAAAGCGTGCAAGAACCATCCTGTCATCGGAGAGCTTCTGTCTCGGACCCTCCCCTCTTCACCTGCTAGCTGGCTCCAGAGCTGTTAACACTGGGCAAGAGATCTACTCTCTTTCCCTGCTACCTAGCCGGCACTTCCCAGCTTAGCAAAGAGTTGTAACACTTCAGAACCCTGGCTCTCCCTTCCCCACTGGCCTCTGCCTTGGACCACCCGTGGGCAGGGGCAGCTACAGAGACATCCCCTGCTGAACCGAAGACTTTGTGGGACCCAGCTGGAGACAGGCCCCACAGCATTTAATGTATTTTGGATGTAACAAATATCAATGAAGTTATTTTTTAAAGATATTAAGCATACTAATTTCAGCTGGAAATTAATCTCTAAAAACTTGTGTAGATGCACTCTGTTATGTATTATAGTATATTATTTATTGTACTACAATTTCTCCTGAAAAGTATAACCATGCTAACTTTTTCAGAAACATTTTATCACATTTTAAATATATCTAGGAGATAACATTAATTACACGTAGATCAGTGAAGAATCCAACACACACACACACACACACACACACACACACAGAAACACAGACTAAAGTTTTGCATTATGTATTTAAATAAATTGTTAACTGAAGGAATAGTTTAAACAAATCTGAAAGAACATCAGGACATAGAATGTTACAGGCACATCCTCACTTTAAAAATAAACTTTGCATGATGAATTAATTATAAAATTTTTAGTAATTTATTTGTGTTGCTGTTGTTGTTATAGTGTACACAACAGCATACCCTATTTCAGTGCAAATCCTGTAAAATATATGAAGGCAATTCAAATAAAATCTTCAATTAATGGGGAGACAGAAAGCCCAGTAGACCTGCCTGGATTCACTTCTGTTCTCTACCCACACATCTTTGTTTCCACCCATTTTATTCCTACCCAAATACAATGTGTGTTGCCTTTATATTCTTGTATATACTGCCTTCCACTAGATAAAGTTATAAAACCAGAGACACAGCATGAAATATAGTATATATGTATAGCATGTTATTATATGTTACACATCAAAAAACATTGCATACAAAATAAAATATAAATTGCTTTATTATAATGTGCTTTATATCATAGTCAACTGATAAAATATGTTATATAATATAGAAAAATCATATTTAGTTAGTTGCTTTTAACCTATGATTTTAGAATAAATGATATGTGTTTTTTCTATGAGAATAATATAATGTTTATTAATAATATTTGGTTTAACCTGTAAATATGACTAAATAGTTTATAGTAAAAAAAATCTATGTTTGTCTATGGTTTTACTAATATCATGCTTAGTTCCAAATTCCTAAGCCTTTTTCATTTCTCTTCTGAATTGAAACATTGCTCAGCTCTTCCTTCATTTTTTGGCATGGTGGGGGGAGTTTTCAAATCTTCTTTAATTTTTATTTAAAATTGGCAGTTGTTTTTTCCATTCTATTTTCTTTATCTGTATCTTTATTGTTTTTAATTCCTTGAAGATCTTTCAATTTTTACCAAAAACTCTGTTTACACATTCATTTCTTTAGAAAGCTGATACAGAATTATCATTCCCCTGCATTGTGGTCCTACTATGACACACCCGACTTTATTTCTGCAAGTTTAATTATGATGTTTCACATGGAGTTCTTTTGAATTTCCATATATGAAGTTTTCTAAGTTTTCAAATTTATTACATTAGTTCTCAACCTTACTAATGGCATGATCTTTTAATGCAATTTCTCAAATCATCATGATTCTCAACAATAAAATGATTTTCATTTTAGTACATAACTATAATTTTAATTCTATTATGAATTGAATTGTAAATATTTGATATGAAAGCTATCTAATATGCAGTCCAAAAGAATTACTACCCACAGTTTGGGAAACACTGATTTAGACTTTCTCTCAGTTTTAACAATGTTACCTATCACTTCCCAGAATATTTATTCAGCTTCTTGTTACCTTAGATATGGGCTGAATGATTCATATCATCTTCCTCAATAATATGTCAACCGACATGTGACATATACTGTAGGAGAATTCCCTGAATCCCATCATGTCTTCCTTTTATCTGTTTAAATTTCTAGACTAAGTCATGGTTAATCAATATGCTGAAACATTGATTCACTGAGCTCTCATTTAGAACACTTTTGTTATGTTAATTTTATTGTTCAGTTCTATATCTGTCTAACTTTTTTAATTGCTGTGTTTATTTTTACTGTGTTTGGTTTTATTTTTGAAATTCAGTCATTCTATATAATCCAGACTGACATTGAACCCGTGCTCAGCGCACAGGGTACCAGCATAAAAACATATGACAGCACATTTCATTCCATTTGATTATTTTTAAAAGTTCTACTTAATAGCTAAGGTTATCATTTTAAGCAAATATGCCATCATTTGTTAAACCATATTTATGATGCTTTTTAAATCCTACCATTGATTAATAATGAAAAGGGCTTACTGTCTGGTTTTTCTAATACAAGTTGTGATTTCTTCTATTCTTAGTCACATTTCCTTTGCATCTATCACATTTATGTACTGTATCCTGACTTATATTCTTTATCAAAAGGCAAAACAAAATAATACTCTTTCAATTTTACCCAGCAACAACTTGATAGATGGGGGCGTGTACTTGCTTAGTTGCTTGCTGTGACCCCTCCCATCTTATTTGATTTATAGTTCATCACTGCAGAATTAATAGGGTCAAAGCTGAGATGTCTTAGTTCATCTAAGTAAGACACAATATTGTAGTGCTTTATTAACTTTAATGGATGTTTATGCTCAATGCCACAAAGTACACTGGCCAGCCAAGGAAGTTGGAGGAGAATTAGACTCATCTTCACAGAATCATACACTGTTCTGATCACTCATCGCAAGCACTTAGCCTAGACTCCACCATTCATTGTTTAGAACATAGTCTGTACAATGATAACTAGTCCTGAGCCTGTAACTGCTTCATACATCTTAAAATTTCTGGCTATATAGGTAGAGGCCTAGCTTGCTTATGGACTCATTGCTTCTGTTTACAGGAGAGAGAGAGAGAGAGAGAGAGAGAGAGAGAGAGAGAGAGAGAGAGAGAGAGAATATTTATAATGATTATTTGTCTTGCTAATTTATGCTTGTAAAGCATAAAAGTTAGCTCAGAAAAGTAAGGCTATATCAGTCATTTAAGCAAATGTTCACTGAAGTAGTTGCCACTATTAAATTTAGGAGGAAAACTCTCCAAAAATCCTGTGCCAGTAATTTCTGTTGTTATTTCTTGTTTATATATTTCAAATTCATCTAAAATCTCTTAGAAAATAATTTAACAATTTATGGAATTTATAGGTGGCTCATTCTGAGTGCTTTTGTGATGTTTGACACTAATTGGTCATTTTGAGCTCAGGGAGTATTCAAGATTGACTTACAGAAATTGGAAAACTACGACTTAGTCACTGGTGATTAGGGATATTTAAAAAAAAAGAGGATCATATTTGTTTGAGATTTCAGCAGCATCCATTTGGAAATAATCTCTTTACACACATTTGTACTGCCTCATTTAACAATACTAAGAAGCATAATGCCATGGGCAAACATATTACTTTTGTCTATATTTAAAGTCGCAGGACATAGGTTTTTAGCTAAAATCTTCATTTTACACCTGAGAAAAAGCAATCTATAAATCTTCATGATGGATGACAGTTTTGATATCCTAATCATCTTGAAAGGTCTTAAAAATATATTTGTCAAGGTATCAAACGTGCTTGCCAAGATATCAAAGAGATAATACAGATATTTACCTACTTTTCATCAGAGTCCCCCCTGTTATATGAAAGAATGAAAAGAATAATGATGGATTCACCGGTATGAGACTTCCACATGTGGAATAAGATACTCTTATTGCTAAGATTGATTTCTTGGAAAAGTTCCTGAAAAATACTAGCTACCATCATATGAGAAAAGATTGTACATTTCTACATCCCATCATATTTTAAGTCTTTAATTCTGGTTGTTTTTATTTATTCAGTTCAAAAATAAATAAAAAAAATGTGTTTTAAGTATGAAATATTAGATTCAGCCTAATTCATTTTCTACGTAAAGTAAGAAAATGCTTGACAAAGCATTTGCGATACTGTTTTTTGTTTTATGAAGACTCTACAAATCCTGCCCAACTGTCAGCACAGGTGAAATTGTTGTGACCAGTGTGTTTAAACACATAAGATAAACAGTGCCATTGGATTCCAGAATTTAAAATTGCGTTTAAAGGTACTACTAACAGAGTTGTACAATTTTCTAGTTAAAACCTAAGCAGAGGTATTTAACTAAGTTCAACTCCTGTGGAAATGGCAATGAGGTCCATCAAATTCTTAGTTACTTAAAATCTGATTTTTAATTAAAGAACAATTCCTACACAAGATAAATAAAACAATGCTGAATTATTTTTTAAAAAGAATCAAAACAGTATAACAAAACACATTATGATATTACTTTTAATGAAGTTTCATTCTAAACCGCCTGTCTCTCATCTCTGTCTCTAATGTGACTATTGGAGGGAAGGTTGGAGGTTGTTAGCTATCTGAAATTTTGGAAGCCAGCAGCACTGTTTATCTTATATGTTTAAATACACTGGTCACAACAATTTCATCTGTGCCGATAGTTGGGCAGGATTTGTAGTCTGCATAAAACAAAAAGCAATAGTGTTCATGAGGGTTCTGAGTGATATAGCTGTGTTTTGTTCATATAATGGATATTCTAGGAAAAATTCTTGGCACTTCATGTAGAACAGAGAATGGCCTGGAATCTTTGTATTCGTTGTCAAGGGACAAACAGCTTTTATCCTAGCCCTCTTTTGTTGTGGCGAGAAGCTTTGTTGTTACTTGCAGAAGTAACAAAATGCAAGGAGTTTCTGGGACAGAAATCAGGACAGAACATTTCAGAAAAGGGACATGAGAGACTTCTAAGAGAGATGTATCTTTATAGACAAAGGAATAATTTGAAGTCCGAAAGTGAAAGACTCAATGCTCTGTATTAGATAGGTAAAGAAACAAGGAGTTAATCACCTTAATATTTACTGTCCCAAACCCCAGTTTCAGAGTCTTTATTTGTTTTAGAAAAGATGAACCATTCACTCAATGGAATGAAGAGCTGTGTCCAGGGACCCACGAGTAGTGCCAAAAAAGACTCTGGTTTGTTCACGTCTCCTTATACACCCAGTCATGGACATTAGACTTATATGTGTTCTTCAGACTTAAACAATAGACCAATCTCTCTCTCAGCTCTCTCCACTGAGTCACTGCCATGAATGATAAATGACTGACAACTTGAATGCAAAATTCTCCACAAATGGTGTCTGGTTTAGAAACACCTTGATTGTTTTTTTTCAGAATCACTTAGCCTGTTTTCATCAATTGAGCCCCTCCCAGACCATGGCTATCACATGTCCTGACTTCATGTACTTCACCAGACCCTGCAGGAAAGGATCGTCTTTCAGGACAATGTAGTGCAGCTTCAGGTTCTTCAGAAGCCAGAAGAAACTTCACAGCCACAAGACAGAAACACTTCTGCTAAAAGTGCTTGGTGATCTTGGCCATTAGGCCATGATGGCAATGAAGGCACACTAGAAGCTGGCCATGGTCAGAAAGCCAGCGGGTTGACTGGTGTCTATGAAGAGCAGTGGGAGCAAAGAAACCCGTTTTTTTTTAATACTCTTAATGATATCTATTAGAAAAAGAATAAAGGTACATATAATAAATATGCCATATTTGTAAGCAAAATAAATATGAAGACAAGTTATCTAATTCAAGCACTTTCTTCCTAAATCACTGTCATTGTGGTAAGGTAACTGACTACACTTATGATAATGAGTATCCCTGCCTTTTGCTCATTAACTACTCAAATACTATCATATATTGTCTCTCTTTTTATATCTATAAACACAAACTTGTTGAATAAAATGTATATAGTTAATTTTAGTAGCAAACCTATAGAAAATATTACAGTAATATAACATCTGAAAATATTGAAGTTTTGGTTTATAAACCTATTGGTTTAATTCTCAATAAATGTGCACCACTTCTTTCAGTACTTATTCTAAATTGTTACCATTTATTGTATACATTTTGGTTGTTTAATTTTGGCATCTGACCATTACCAAAACGTATTATCTCACATTACCAGCACATTTCTGTTTATGATATAGTCTACTTAATAATGAATAAATAAATAAATAAATAAATAAATAAATAAATAAATAAATAATTAGCGATTTTTATGCTTTGGGAAATAGAACTCATCATTCTCAGTGTTCCTTCTCAAACTACAAAAATTTAATCCTCACGTTGTATTCTTTGGTTTTGAAGTCAATAGCTACAGAGAAAGCCTTTCAGTCATGTGGCTCAGGGAATTACAGTGGATAGATTTTAATATTTTTCATTGTTAGAATATAAATGATGATTATTCTCATAGAAGAAATTGTTATGTATTTAACAGTAACAAGAGGGATTATTAAGTGAACCGGATTCTGAAAACATCTCAAAAGGCCCCTTCGGAATTCTAATTTTCTTTTGCTTAATTTTAAATCATAATACTTTTCTAAATTATGAAGTGTAAGACTGTGGAAATCATAGGAAATCAGCCTATTTGTGTGGATTATATACATTGGCAGCAGAGGAAAAATAGTATTCAGTATTGTTACTAAAATTATAATATGGAAAAGAGAATGCAGCATAAAATGCCTTTGCAAGCATCGCAGGAGTGGAGGTAAGAGTAGTATGTCAAATTTTATGAAGTCAGAATGTCTTATGTGAGGATTTTTAGTGATATGATTTCTATTTTGAAGTACAATGACTCATATGATATATTTAAAATTTTTTATGTGAAACTAAATATAATTAGTATACACCATGACAACTTAAGACAAACAGTAGCAAACCCGAGGTACAAAAGGGCAGAAACACACTATATTAAATTCTTCACAGCAATACTGAGAGACCCCTGGGAACTGTTAGACACCTAAAAGAGGAAAAGTAAGTTGAGTTCATGAAGGCAGCAGCTGCAATTATTGAAAGGAAAATTGTCAGTAAAAGCCTATTTTGACAGAATTCCATTGTTTAAACAGCCATCCTCCAGATAGCTTGGAGACTGAGATAATAGCCTCCTGGTAAAGCAGTAGAAAAAAGGGACAATTACAATAGAGCTATTAGGCCTATTAGCAGCTCTCAACAGCAGCTTAGGGCCGTGTGATAGACTATATCAAACACAGTTCAGAGAGTTAAGAGAATAGAGCTTCCTCTTCTTTCCCATGTTTTCAAAAAGACAAAGGAGCACAGGATTTAATCAGACAAATTTCATTCGTGAAATGCAGAAATAACACAAATTCAATCACAAAAGTTCATAATCTGTTGTGAAATAAAGATTTGTATTAGTGACTGCATTTTAAATTATAAATAAACCACAAATTATGCCAGTACTTATTACTTGCTTGCACAGGATCTCCGTGATATACTATCCATAAACGTAAGAAAGCCTTATTACATATTTATCAGCAAAGAATGTGTTGTGAATATTTTATATTTTTAATTCTTCACAGGTAAGTTAGGCTCCTATTCTTTTCATACTTTATATTCCCAAGTCCTCATCATATAAAAAAATCTAAGAGGAAGAATTTTTTAGACTTAAAGGAGAAGATGTTAATCTCCTTGTGCAGGTGAGTCTAAAGAACAGTTGATACACTCTAGACTCAATTTCATATTTTTCGACTTTGGTTGTGTTCTTTCAAAAACATAGCAATATTCTCTTCCAACAAATAATAAAAGAAACTGTAGAAATAATAGCTAGAAAAAATTAATAAACTCAGTTTTAAATGTGTGTAAGAGATAGATGAATAAAATGAGTTCTTTTCTTTTATCCCCTAATCATAAAATCGATGTTGTCTCTTTTAAATATCACTAGGGTTTACTCAGGATATTTTGCTACAGTGACAACTGAAGATTTGGTACAACATATAAACCATTCTGTCAGTTTAAAATTTAGTTTTCCTAAAGCACAGTATTACTGCTAAAGTCAGGCAGAGACTAGTAAAGACACAAGTATAGAAGGAAAGTGTCTTGCATTCAGGGGACATCTTTGTGAGTATTACCTCAATGCCAATAGGTTAAGGTCTTTTATAAGGACTATCAAAGTCACCAACTATTTATCCATTTGAGGGGGGGGTCAATGAGGAAGATGATTAATCTCTAACTGATTTTAAAAATTATTTACACACTGTGAAATATTTGTAAAAAAAATACTTAATTCAATTCTCAAATAAATCAGTTATGTTGTGACAATATTTAAAGACAATTGTTTATTTAAGATTTACATTTATTATTATTAAATATCTAGAGCCAACGAAGAGTTCTATGTCCTCTAAAACAAGCATGACATTAAGAAGCTAGGTTAAGATACTTTTTGTTTACATTTTTGATAAAGTTAAATATTAAGGGCACTGATGAATAGATTAAATGTCTCAGTGGTTAACAGCATGAAGTGGTCCTGAGAACAACCCAAGATTAGTTTCCAGCACTCACATTGGGTGAATCACAGCCTGTTACAAATGCTGGATTGTTCCTCAAGTGTAAGGCTGTTTGGAAAAGAGAGCAAACAGGGTTGTTGAAGATGGCATGCTGTTGACCTCTAAGGAAATGTTCAGTAAGAGTTAGAACTGGAATCTTGGAAGCTGAATGAGTAGAAATCTATTTCCTGAGAATTTGACTGACAAATGAAGCCCCAATTTCTTGTGTATTGGATCCCTAGGAGGAAAAGGCCAATTTCTCTTACTTTTCATTTTTGATATAAACCTGTCACATGTAATTGCTCTGGGAATGATTAAATCTTGAAAGAGTGTGGTGACCCACATCTGTAATCAGAACTCAGGAGGCTGAATTATGTTGATCTCTAGAACAGCCTGGGCTAATAGACGCTCACTCAAAACCCAAACAAAAGACAATAAAACAGGCATAAATAAACCCATAAGATTAGGAGTCTACATGTTGTACTCTGAGAGGCTCCACCTACCAGCTGACTCAGATTCATACACTTACAGCCAAACAGTGGATGGAGCTTGGGGACTCTTACAGAGGATTGTGAGGCCTAAGGGAAAAGGACACAGGAAGATCAACAGAGTCAACTAATCTGGACCTTTGGGGCTCTCAATGACCAAACCTTATTCAAAAGAACATGCAGAGGCTGGACCTAGACCTCTCCGCACATATGTACCAAACATGCAGGTAGGTCTTCATGTGGGTGCCAAACATCTGGAGCAGGGGCTATCCCAAAAGCTGTTGCCTGCATATGGAATAGCTTCTAGCTCCGATGCCTTGCCTTGTGTCAATAAGAGAGGAAGCACTTAGCCTCACAGAGATTTGAAATGCCAGGTAGGGGGGTAACCCTGTGAACTCCCCACCCACTCAGAAGGTATTGGGATTAGGGGTTGGGGATGGGGAAAGGAGTGTGAGATGGATGATGGGAGGAGGGCAGTGAGCAGGATGTAAAGTGGAAAAAAAAAAACAGAGAGAACTTAAAATTGCTAGTGACAAATGACCGGATGCTCACTGCTAATGAAACATATTGAGAGGGCTTTACATTAAGGATGCATCAAGTTTTCATGACTTTTTTTTTTTTTCCTGGAGGAGCCCTGACATTTTCATTCAGTGAAACCTGATAAATATCTACATAAGTAGAAGACAAAGGTAAACTTGAAACTTTCTCTTTTCTTTATGAGGCATACTGCCATAGCTTTCACACTCAGATTTAAAATGCTTACAACTTTGGTACATGTTTGTACTCTGAGAGTTTCTGACAATCCTTTTACAATCTCTGCTCTATTTATCTTTTCGATAAATTTGACTGTTTTGAGTCAATTTTTTCCTGCAATTTTTAAGCAGTTATGCCAACTGCTTTTTAATCTTCTAACTTTCTAATCTGCTAACTCTAGAATCCAAGTTTACTTAATGTTGTCACCATCAATGGTCTTTTTAATTTAATTTTATTTTTTGTACCTGGCTCAAAATTCCCAGATTTTTAGTGTTATGTTACTTGGACTTGTATCAGCGACATTTTGCCATTACGTGCAGTTATTGCCCTCTTGCCATTTCTCATCATGAGTCTCTCTCTCTCTCTCTCAGTTTGGTGGCTGTGCTTGTCCTCCATGATTCCTTAAATCCTTCTGGAACACAATAGTTTTATCCACAAGTCTAGTCACTTCACAGATCACCTACTTTGATCTCTATGAGAAATCTTAATCAAGACATTCAGGTATAGATTTCTATTTTAGAACTCTCTCTTCTATAATTTTTTTATACATTCACCGATTCTTTAAATATAGATTGTCTTTTTTCATTTAGTGTTTTTCTGGGTATTATTTAAGAGCTGTTACATTCAGGAAAGTTTGATTATTTTAAAAGCCTCTGGATAGTTAATAAAGTTAATTGTACTTGAGCTTAATAAAGTTGATGTCTGCTCCTTTTATCAACTTAATTCATAAATTTTCATTTCTAATATATAATTGTTGAATATAAATATAAACAATATATATAAAACATCCATAATGATTATATATGTGAATTGTTATTTCATAAACACAGACACATGCTCAATATACATCTATTTATGGAATTATGTACTCAGATTTTTGATTATCATTTATTTATTTATTTACTTTTTTTTTTACTTTTAGAATTTTCTTTTTGTAAAAATTGGTTATTTTATTTGTTTGATTTTATTGGATATTTTATTTATTTACATTTTAAATGTTATTTACTTTCCCAGTTTCCCCTCAGGAAACTCTCTATCACATTCTTGTTCTCAATGCTTCTATAAGGGTGCTCACCAACCTACCCACCCACTCCTGCCTCACAGCCCTAGAATTCCACTATATTGAGGCATCAAGTCTCCACAAGACCACAGGCCACCACACCCATTGATGACAGGAAAGGCAGTTCTTTGCTACTTATGCACCTGTTGTGTTAATGTTTTCTATGGAATTTTCTGCCCCTGAGAGTCTCTTTTCTTTCTCTATTTTTTTCATTATTTTATTAAATATTTTTATTTACATTTCAAATGTTATCCCCTTTCTCAGTTTCCCCTCCAGAAATCCTCTATCCCATTCTCACTCTCCCTGCTTCACTGAGGGTACTCACTCACCTGCTCACCCACTCCTACCTCCCTGCCCTGCCATTCTCCTACACTGGAGCATGGAGCCTTCCCAGGACCAAGGACCTCCTTTCCCATTTATGTTCATCAAGGCCATCCTCTGTTACATATGTGACTGGAGCCATGGAACACTCCATGTATACTCTTTGGTTGGTGGTTTAGTTCCTGGGAGCTCTGAGGTAGGGGGTCTGTTTGATTGTGTTGGTGATGCATGCACCTCTAACTCCTAATCTCTTTCCTAGGTTTTCTATCTCCATGGTTGACTCCCTTTGTGACTTCTTTATTGTTTCTATTTTCATTTATAGATCCTAGATGGTCTTGTTCAACTCCTTTACCTGTTTGTGTTTTTTGTAATTCTTTAAGAAATTTTGTGTTTCCTCTTTAAGGGCTTTCAGCTATTTACCTATGTTCTCCTGTATTTTTTTAAAGAGAGATATTTATGTCCTTTTGAAAGTCCTTTATCACCATCATGAGATGTGATTTTAAATCCAAATCTTCTTTTCCAATGTGTTGGGGTATCCAGGATTTGCTCTGCTAGGAGAACTGGGTTTTGATGATGCCAAGTAGCCTTAGTGTCTGTTGCTTAGGCTCTTGTGCTTTTCTCACCATCTGGTTATCTCTGGTGTTAATTTGTTTTGCTATCTCACACTAGAGCCTATCCCTGATGTGGGCCTGTGAGCTTATGATCTTAGGTATGTCAGCACTCCTGTCTCCAGCTAATACAATGTTCCTGTGCCCTGTATACTCCTGGATGGTCAATCTTTGGACAATTGTTGAAGCAAAAGTGGTGATCTCACCTTTGGGCTTAGGAGTGAGAGCACTCCTGGGAGATCAGCTCTCTCCTGCATGGGATTTGGGTGCAGAGGGCTGTGGGACAGCCTTAGCTCTGGGATAGAGACAGAAAGAATCCTGTTCCACTTCATTGTTTATAACATTATGTTATAATTAAAAAGATAATTAGATGTTGTGTAGGAGTTTGTGTTGATTTATATATCTCTAAGCTTGTAGTTTATTTGTGAACTGTTCTTCAATGTAGTCTGCTGAAAACTCCACATGGTAGCAAATATTATCTGTTACTATCACTGTGTGACAGAAAAGTCATTCAACTAGAATCTGTAAGGACCAACAATAAAAAAACTATAAGTCAGAAAAGAGTGATAACTTCTACATTGATGTCTACATTTTAGGCAGATTTTTATCTCATCATTGATTTTTTCCGTATAATTTTTCACAAAGATTTATCAATTTGGGGTCACCATTAGCATGATGATATTTAGTATTCAAAAGATGATAAGTTATATCTGCATCTCTTCTTAAAATATTTATTGTATTTTTATTATTTTATGTGTATGCCTGTTGTCCAATCAAGCCAGAAGATTCATCATATTCCTGGTGACTAGTGTTACAGACAGTTGTGACCCACTGTATGGGTATGGAATTTGAATATGGGTCCTCTGGAGGAGCACTAAGTGCTTTGACCTTATGAGGCATCCTCTAAGCACATTAAGTTTATATTCTTACAAGTCTTTCCTAATTTAATCTACTAGAAATCTGTGAATTAAGCCTTTACAATATTGTACACAAAACGTAAAATGTATTATTCAGTTACTTCAAGTCATTATTGAAAACACACACAGGCAATTTTATTTTAATGTAAGATACAGTGTCATTCAATAGAAAACTAACAGTAGTGCTGCATTGTTGGAGTAAAGAAAAGCATTTGAAGCAAGAAGATACACATTATAATGAATCCATCCTGGCTACATAGGGATAGAGTAGAAGAAAACTAAAAGCGTCTTCAAATATCTCACTAAACCTCTTTTTGTATGTATAAATATGTATATTCTTTGTGTAGTAATAAATACTTTTTCAAAGAAAATTATCCAGTGTATAAAAATAGTATAAAGACAAAATTTCTAAAGAACTGTGATTATTAGCAACATTTCTCGAAAATATTCCTACTAATTGATCTCTAACATCCAGGAAAAGAAAGATAAAGCAATGGAAGTAAAATGGAAAAACAAATTGCTCTCAGGTCAAGAAGTGAAGAAAAATGCAGCATTCATTGGCATGTAGTCAGAAAACTTTTCCCAAAAGGAATGACTAAATGAGGCTTTAAGTATCTACATTTTTAAAATATTGATGGTGACTTTAGTTTTTCCTTTCTTTTTCTTTTTGAGAATTCTTCACAATACTACCAGGTAAACTTTTATTTAATTAATTTCCAAGTTCCTTTTTGTACCTTTAATTTATTGAGAAGAATGTGGTCCTCTATGTTGCTTTACTGAAAATTTTTAGGTTACTGTAAATGAAGATTGGTTTTCAGGTTCTGTGTCTGTTGCCATGATTTTTTTTTTAAGATTAATTTATTTGTATGAACAGTTCATCTGCATGTACCCCTGAGATTTAGTAGAGGACATCAGATTACATTATAAATACTTGTGATTCCTGAGATTTCAACTCAGAGCCTATGGAAGAACAGCCAATGCTCTTAAACACTTACCCATCTTTCCAGCTCCTTGTGATTTTTTTTTAAATTGAGATAATCTTCTTTTATTATTTCTGAGAAGAGTGTCAATGAAAAGTGATGTCTACATATGATGGATGAGCAGCCAATGAAAATGTGACATATATATCCAATGGAATACCATTAAGCTATAAGCATAATAAAATGTTGTCATTTATGGCCAAATAAATAGACTTTAAGAAACATATTTTAAACATAATAACATGATTCTTAAAAGATAAATAGTACATGTTCTCACTTGTATATGGGAGTCAGAATAACTGATTTCATGGGAGTAGCATATATAACAGTGACAACTTTTGTTCCAGCTCAGCAATGTAAGGCCATGAAGGAATAATTTCTATTGCAAATGTATTCTCAAAGCTCCACTGTGTGCTTCTCATCAAATATGAATACCATGTACCTAACTCTTTATAGTCTTTGCTGTCACAAAAAGGTTTTTATCTTTCTTGTACTATTTGTATCCTACCCACAACAGATACATGACAATTATGTCAGCAAAATTTCAATTATTATAAAATTATATAATTCAATTATATAAAATTTTAATAAATATGTATTAAAATTTAATTTTTATTACTATTACTTCTTGCTTTCATAAAACAACTTCATCAGAAATATTTTTGCTTTCATTTTTGGTTTTCCAGCACAATGAAAAAACATTACTAGAAATATGAGAGTAACTTTATCTTCCTCCTTGTAATTAAAAATTGCATCAAAGCTTCTCTTTGGAAACAGAAAAAAGTGACTCATTGATACAGCCTTCAGGTTTCAAAGTATGTACCCCATTGTATCATATTTTTCATATTTCTTAGACATCACTGGTTTTATTATACTTGGGATGAATGAAGAGGAAGAAAGACCACATAGATATTTTAAGCACAGAGAAATGTGTTTATAATTATTTTGGCATTGAAAATTTTAATATAAATTCTCTTCTTCTATATCACACCCATTGCACATTTAGGAGTTATGTGATTCAACACATGTTTCCTTATAGAGACAGAAAGTGTTTGTCTGGCTCCTGTTTCTGCTGTGAATAATAAGGCTCTCTCTTCCTGCACCTTCTGCAGACTTGACAGAGTTGTTAGTTTGCAATAAGGAAAACTCCAAAGGTATTTGCATAGCTCCCCATTAAACTGGGGTATTTTTGGTTGACATCGACTTTGTATTTTGGTTTAACAATAACAGTAAAATTCTTTTCTTTTCTCTTTCAGTACCACTATAAATGGTTTTCTTTCAAACAGACTCACATACATATATGTTCATTTTTACGTTTAGCTCTATTTTGATTTCCATTTTATATTTATTTATCAGACACTCGTTCTGTGATATATTTGCCAAAAATGTTTGCTTTTAATCAATGCTAATTTGATCAATGTTCACACACTGCAATTTGCATGATACTTCTAGTTTTACACTTTCTGTGTGAGATGTTACAGTGGTTTTTCTACACTGCTCAACATTTTCTTTGGGGTTATTGGACTGCTAACAGCAAGCAACATAATCCTATAAAGGATATGGCAAATTATCATGAATGTTTAATACATGTTTATCAATTTTATGTCCATTTCAATTTAATTCAGAAAATATAGTAGCGATAAACCAAGCAGAAATAGTTAGGAAAGAAAAAAAATCTGTGAAATGCATCACCTAATTGAATTTTATACAATATGTAATTCCATATTTTCTGAAATAGTGGAAATATATAAATTTATTTTCTGCATCTAGATATTGAGTAACACATTTTGTTACTATTACTTAAATATTAAGAGAAATCATAGTATAAAGGTCATTTTGACAATTTTTTATTTATCTTTTAAAGACTTAATAATAGAACACAGAAAAATATACATACAGTGACTCTGCAATTTATTTGATGTATCCTGAAAAGCAGTTTGGGTGGATGGCTGTACATATAATTTCTTACTAAATTGGTACTAATAAATTTATGTACTTTTTTCTCACTGCTCCCTTCTTGTGATCATTATAGAAAATAGAACATACGTGGGCTGGATCTAGGCCTCTCTGTTCATATGTAGCAGATGTGCATCTTGGTCTTCATGTGGGTCCCAAACAACTTGAGCAGGGGCTGTCCATAAAGCTGTTGCCTGTACCTGGGGTATGCTTTTCTAACTAGGCTGCCTGGTTTGTCCTCAGTGGGAGAGGAAGCACCTAGCATCACAGAAACTGAGAATTAAAGAATAACCAGGGCAGATATCACTTGATCAGAGGAGAAGGGGAATAGGGATAGGCAGACGAATTGTGGGAAGGGGTGACTGGGAAGGGGGCAGTGAATGAGATGTAAAGTAAATAAGTAAAATAATTAAACACACACATATGCACATAGACATGAACATACATGTCTGTTCTGAAATTCTTTTATCATAAAGACTATGAAAAGTCCCCAATTTATCAGTTAACATGATACTATAATAGGATTCTCCCAAAATATACATAACTGCGTTATTATAGTAATAACTTCTTAGAATGTTTGGAAGATTCATTTCTATGAAAATTAAAAATTGCTTGAAAACATACTTCAAATTAAACCATGCATTATAAGGTAAGTTTTTGGTTTTTCTTCTAATATCTCAAAATATACATATTATTTTTAATATTATTTTGAAAACTTACACTTGGTTCTGTATTATCCAAAAATATGTAAACAGTATTTAATTCAAAATTGTCTTAAGTACATTTCCTATGAAAAATTTGAGATCCTCTAATACCATGTTCTTCCTCTTATAATAGAAGGTATTACTGAAGATTTTAGCTTAAATTGGTATTTAAGCAAAGCAACAAGGTAAGTTCAGCAACCCATTCCAATAAGTAAATTAAAAAGTTAAGTAGTGATGATAATCGAAGAAAGGAAGTCTATTTGATAAGGCTACATTTGAAAGAAAAACAATAAAGAAGGCAGTGACCTCGCGGTAGTCTTTCTGATACTGACATGAGGGCTTAGTTTAAACGGCAGGCAGAGGTGATCATCATTAAACAGTGCTGGTCCAGAGTAGCCTAGCTCATAACTGGCTCACCATTTCCTTCACTTCTGGCAATACAGAATATTAGATAATATGTTGATTATTGAGAATGCATTTTGCTGTTATTGATATATTTCCTCATCTAGAGGGAGAGTTTGTTTATCCATGCAGGTTTCAATGTTCCTGAAATTCAAGATGGCTCAAAGAAAAGATTAAGGACAGTGATATATCTCTGTGACTTCAGTTAAATTATAAGCTCAAAAGAAATTGTCAAAAAACAGCCTTTGCTTGGAGAGAGGTTTTGAGAGAAAGCATGTCTGGGAGCAGGAAAGTAAAACGACTAGAAGTCCAATTGTGGATCCAAGATGACGGCCTAGATCGCATTTCCTATCTCTCTCTCTCTCTCTCTCTCTCTCTCTCTCTCTCTCTC
>JANHMN010000016.1:28786087-28797089 GCA_030674055.1 Rhabdomys pumilio | reverse complement strand
CTCTCTCTCTCTCTCTCTCTCTCTCTCTCTCCTTCCCTCTCTCTCCTTCCCTCTCTCCCTCCCTCCCTCTCTCTTTCTCTTTCTCCCTCTCTCTGCAATCTCTATATCCTTCTCCCTCCCCTTCCTTCTCCCTCTCCCTCACCCTCCCCTATCCTCACTCTCCCCTATCCTCACCCTCCCCTTCTTACTCTCCGTACTCCCTGTGGTGTGTGTGTGTGTGTGTGTGTGTGTGTGTGTGTGTGTGTGTTCTTCTCTGATATAGACAGGCCTATTTTTTTTTAATTTTGGGGGGTTATTTTCTTAATTTACATTTCAAATGTTATCCCCTTTCCCAGTTTCTTCTCTGAAAACCCCTCATCCCACCCCTTCCCCCTGCCTCCATGAGGGTGTTCCCCCACCCAACCACCCACTCCCACCCCACCACCCTAGCATTCCCCTACACTGAAGCACCAAGCCTTTACAGGACCAAGGGCCTCTCCTCACATTGATGCCAGATAAGTTCATCCTCTGCTACATATGCAGCTGGAGCCATGGGTCCTTCCTTGTGTATTCTTTGGTTAGTGGTTTAGTTCCTGGGAGCTCTGGCAGTGGGGGAGGTGATTCTGGTTGGTTGATGTTGTTTTTCTTCCTATGGATTTGCAAACCCCTTCAGCTCCTTCAGTCCTTTCTCCAACTTCTCCATTGGCCAGTTTAATGTTTGGCTGCAAGCATCTCTATCAGTAAGAATTTGGCCAATCCTCTCAGGAGACATACATATCAAGTTCCTGTCAGCAAGCATTTCTTGGCATCAGCAGTAGTGTCTGGGTTTGGTGGCTGCATATTGGATGGGTCTCCAGGTGGGGCAGTCTCTGAATGGCCTTTCCTTCTGTCTCTGCTCCACTCTTTGTCTCTGTATTTCCTTTAGGCAGAAGCAATTCTGGGTCAAAATTTTAAGGGTGGGTGGCCCCATCCCTCAACCAGGAGCTGTGCCTAACCTGTGGATATGGTCTCTTCAGGCTCTCTTTCCCCTTTGTTTGGTATTTCAGGTAATGTCATCCCTATTGGATTCTGGGAGCCTCTTGCTCTCCTGGCATCTGGGACTTTCTAGTGGCTACCTACAGTTCCCCATCCCCCACTGCTATGCACCTCTGATCAATTTCCTGATCCTCTGTACATCTCCCCAGTCTCCTCCCACACCTGATCCTGCTTCCCCTTTCATTCCTCTCCTCTTTCTCCTAAGTCCCGCCCACCCGCTATCAATTGTGATTGTTTTGTTGTCACTTCTAAGTAGGACTGAGGCATCCAAACTTTGGTCTTCCTTATTCTTGACCTTCATATGGTATGGATGTTGTATCATGGGTATTCTGTGCTTTTATCCTAATATTCACTTACCAGTTAATATATAACTTGTGTGTTCTTTTGTGATTTGGCTACCTCACTTAGGATGATATTTTCTAGTTCCATCCATTTGCCTAACAATTTCACGAAGTCATTGTTTTTATAGCCTAGCAATACTCCATTGTGTAAATGTATCATATTTTCTGTCTCAATTTCTCTGTTGATGGACATCTGGGTTGTTTCTAACTTCTGGCTATTATAAATAAGGGTGTTATGAACATAGTGGAGCATGTGTCCTTGTTATATGTTGGAACATCCTTTGAGTATATGCCAAGGAGTGATATAGCTGGGTCCTCAGGTAGTACTATGTCCAATGTTTTGAGAAACTGCAAGACTGA
Source organism: Rhabdomys pumilio (assembly GCA_030674055.1). Classification (NCBI taxonomy): domain Eukaryota; kingdom Metazoa; phylum Chordata; class Mammalia; order Rodentia; family Muridae; genus Rhabdomys; species Rhabdomys pumilio. The sequence continues at coordinate 28,795,374 of JANHMN010000016.1, read as the reverse complement.
TTTCCAGAGTGGTTGTGCCATGTTGCAATCCCACCAGCAATGGAGGAATGTTCCTCTTTCTCCACATCCTAGCCAGCATCTGCTTAGAAATTTTTCTTGCTATTCTAGAAACTCTCTGGTTGAGATAGCTCTCTCTGCTAGTAAAAATTCTCAGAGCTACCTGAGTAGCTCATGCTTTTCTGACCAAAGGCAGAAAAGCTGCTATTTAAAAATTTGGTTCTTCAGATCTTCAAATATCTTGTTAAGAAGAAATTCCTGAGGAGTTGTTTTTGCTCTCCAGAGATCTCCAGCCAGGTCAGCTCTCCCTAGAGAAAATTCTAGAGATGAACTGCTATTGCTTTCTGTTAGCTCAAATCATGCAAACCTAAAGCTCAGGTTTCTTTTATTTACATGTCAACTCAGTTATTTATTCTAGGTTTCCTTTTAGTTATCTCTTGAATAAGCACCTAGTGACTCTAACCTTTTGGTTCTTAGGAAACAGCAAGCATACCTTTTCTTTTAACATTGCACAAGAATTCAGAGATCTGCCTGCCTCTATCTAGCATCTACACAGATGCTAGGGTTGCTGTGTGAGACCCTGTCCTGAAAATACCTTTTCAACCACACCAGGGCCTAACCTTGCAATATCCAAGGCTGACCTTGAACTCAGGAATATGCCTGCCTTTGTATCATTCTGACAAGCTGGCTCACTAATGCAGTTACTTTGTTCCTTTAGATTCATGAAGCCCCCCATAATTCATATTGTATCTTTATATTTAGCATAGTAAAGTATTATATGTTTTTGAACTCATGTTTTCAGAATTCTTTTTCACTGCCTTAAGGGCTGTTCTGAAAGTCCTAGCTTTTACCATTTTTGCTGAGACATTAGCCACACATTCACCTCCTGAACTCATGCTGTCTCGGATTTTCATGGAGTCATTAACATTAATGTAGAGGACATTCCTCTGAGGAATGTGAAAATATGTACATTATTACACAAATAAGCCTTATACCTACAGCAGCTATCTACATTCCTGGAGGCTCACACTGGGAGCACTTCCCAGGTGTTGGAACCATGTCCCTCTGTCCCCACCAGGACCACATGGGGCTCTGCATGAAGTTATATACAATCACCCTGATTTGAGTTAGCTTGTGGGTTCAGGTGAAGGAAAACAAAAAACAGTGCTTTTTAGTAAATGTACATTCTGAGTGTTGTTTCATGTTCACCTGTATGTTTCGTACATAGACATGCCATAAGCAGTCTACAACCAAACTGCTGATTTATCAACACAATAATTTAGTCTTATCACAGTTTAATTGGGAATTGAGAAGAAAGTTCTCTGAGATTTATTAACATTGGAAGAATTACATTATCCCTGAGGGGAAAAATATAATTTTATAAAGTAAGCAACATCTCCACTTTCAGAGATGAAGAGAATCTTTAACATTACTGTTAAAAAAGCTAGCCAAGAGGATTAAAGTTACTGATGCGGATTCTTCCTGCAGCATGTAAAATCAGAAACTGAAATTGTAGAATTCTGATTGCTCATCAGAATATAAGCTCTGAGCTATATCTCTGGTCCTGGGTATTGCCATGTCATTCAGATTTGCCTAAAAGATCATATGGTTGCTACAAAGAACAAAACAGAACATCATTTCATCTTTGAGTATTGACTCAAATGAGTCTATCAATCAGTTTGAATAGTAAAATGCTAGTCAGGAAATCTGTATGATGGATAAACTTTACAAAATTGTCTACAACCCTTCTAAACATATAGTTCAGCACAACGGACTAACTAGTCACTGCCCACTAACACTTCCTGAGAGTGCTCAGATCTTCATTATAAGTTTGTCCACTACCCACACTTACCCTGATGATACCTAAATTTATCTTGTATTAAGTGACACCTGCATTCTACACCTAGCTTTGTGAATCTCATCTTTGTTATGTAGCATCAGAAGAGTGCATATCATTCAGCCCTCAAAGAAGTGCTGCTCAAGGAGAACATGTTTACATTGGTCTATGAGCTGCGTTGTGGCAGTACACCAAAATTTAGTTTTTTCACATGATTCCTACCACCCCACTCCCCAAATACACTCTGTCTCCCTGTCTCATATCCCTCCAGCAAAAAAAAAAGCAGGCCTTTCATGGACATCAGCCTAACCTGACCAACAAGATACAACCTGAGCAGATATAAAAACTCAAATCTAGGTGGAGCAACGCAAATTCGGTAGGAAGGAAAAGGACCCAAGAGCAGTCAAAAGAACCAGGGCTTCCAGAGACTAAACCACAAACTGAAAAGTATATATGGAGGGATCCATGGCTCCAAATACATATGTAGCAGAGGATGGCCTTATCTGATATCAATGAGAGGGGAGGCCCTTGGGCCTGTGGAGACTTGCTGCCCCAGCATAAATGAATGCTAGAGCAGTGAGGTAGGAGTGGGTGGGTCGGTGGAGGAGTACTCTCGAAAAGACAAAGAAGAGAGTGGAGAGGGGGATGGGATAGAGGGTTTGTGGAGGAATAACCAGGAAAAGGGATATCATTTGAGAAGTATAGAAATTAAAAAAAAAAAAAAAGAGAGAGAGAGAGCCAAAGAAATGCCCACTCCCACTTTTAGGAGTCTACTTAATTGGGAATATACCTCCTCCTCCTCACCTTCCTCTTTTTCCTTCTCCCTTTTCTTCTTCTTCTCCTTTATTTTCTTCTTCATCATTAGCATCATCATTATTTCATTATTTTATTTATTTATAAAGCAAATGATGCCCCCCCACACAAATTTTTTCCCCTCTACCCTCTCCTTTTCTTCTGAGATGTTACCCCACCAAAACCATCTCCTCTTCCTGGGGCATCAAGTCTTTATAGGATTAGGTGCATCCTCTTCAACCAAGGCCAAACAAAGCAGTCCTCTGCTACATATGTACCTGGACTAGACAGTAAATGTTCTTTGGTTGGTGGCTTAGTTTCTGTGAGCTCCTGGGAGTCCAGGTTAGTTGACACTGTTTTTCTTCTTATGGGGTTGCCATCCCCTTTAGCTACGTCAATCCTTCTCCTAATCTTCCGTAGGGGTTTCCAACCTCAATTCAATGGTTGGTTGTATCTATTTCAGCCAGCTACTGGTAGAGCTTCTCAGAGGATAGTCATGCTAGGCTAGTGCCATGCATGTTCTTTCGGGTCTGGGTTAACTCACTCAGGATGATATTTTCTAATTCCATGCATTTGCGTTTTTCTAATAGCTGAATAGTATCCTATTGTGCAAATGAATATGTATTATATCTATTCTTTGGTTGAAGAATGTCTGGATTACTTAAAATTTCTGGCTATTATCAATATGACTGTTATGAACTCAGTGGAGCATGTGTCCTTGTGATATTGTGTAGCATCTTTTAGATGTATGTCCAGGAGCAGAATACACTCACAAAAAGAATGAGGACATCACGATTTGTGCAGGCAAATAGATGGAACTAGAAAATATCATCCTGAATGACATAACACAGACCCAAAAGGACATGCATGGTATCTATTACTTAATAAGTGGAAATTAGCCAAAAAGTATGGAATACTCAGGATACAATCCACAGAATTCATGAAGGTTAAGGGCCCAAGTGAGGAGGCTTCAATACCACTTGGGAAGGAGAACAAAATAATCACAGGAAAAGGAGAGAGTAAGAGACCTGGGTGGAAGAAGGGAGTGGGAGGCGAAAAGAGGAGCATGATCAGGTATGCAAGGGGGCAGGGCAGCAGAAGCGAAGCCCTGAGGGCCAGCAGAATGAATGTAAATATGCAACTTTGGGGCACGGATGGGACATGTGGTGAACCCTCTAGAAATTACCAGAAACCTAAGAGGTGAGAGACTCTCAGAACTCAAAGGGAGGGACCTTAGATGAAATGCCCAACAGTGAGGAGAAGAAACTCTTAGAGTCTACCTCCAATAGAAAGACAGGTCATTAAGTGGAGGGATAGGGTTGACATTGCTCCAAGACCTAACACTATTACTGATGTTAAATTGTGCTTATAGACAGGAGCCTAGCATGACTGTCTTCTGATAGGCCTAACTAGCAGCTGACTGAGACAGAAGGAGATACTGACAACCAAGCATAGGACTGAGCTTTGGGACCTGAGCTAGGGGAAAGATTGAAGGTGCTGAAGAGGATGGCAATTCCATAGGAAGAACAACAGTGTTAACCAACCTGGTCTTCTCAAAGCTCCCAGAGACTAAATGTAGACTACTACATTTTTCTTGAAGACAATGCTTAATAAAAAATATTAAATAGAGAGCTAAGATTGTATTTGTATATACATTTATTAGAGTGCTTTATAGACTGTGGTCTGGCTAATCCAACAGTGTCTGTCTCCTGAGTAAAAGGCCAGGATTCTGACAGTTTTTCAGTTCACACATCCTAGTTAGTATTCAGTCTATATTGGAATCTTGCTGATAAGAGTGAAGGAAAGTAGGCAAACAGCAAACACATCTTTCTTCCATGGCATTTTGTGTGAGCTGCTATAAGAGTGTGTAGTTCAGATGGTCCTTTTATAACCTCAAAGCATCTAGAGTTGGGGATGTTCTTCTCACCTCAAACAATCTGGATTTGAGGAGAGTCTTTCCATATCGGAAGATCCAATCAAGAAAAATCTATCTCAGCTGTGCTCACCTGCTTGATTTTAATTGATTCCAGATGTACTAATCAGAAAATTTAGATTAGCAATGACAGGAACTAAAATTAGCCCATGATAACTCTGCTCTGCCATATTTTATCAAACCTTTAACATAAGTGCAGTTCCTTCTTCTCCCTCTGTGATGTTTACACTGAAATTTAAATTTTCTTTATTCTTGGAGAAATGGCCATCGATTGAATGCATTGACTATTATTTTAGCTTTTTTTTTTTTTAATCTTAGTTGTTAGGACTTTCTTGGGATGCAAATATGGAAAAGAGTCAAAATGATTGAATGCTTTTAAAGAGAAAAATCTATCGTTCTGTAAGGTCCCCCAATCTCTGTCTCACATGGCTGGGAAAATTAAGTTCTAGAAGTTAAATATATTATAGATATTTATGTGTAAAAGGTGGTTTGAGCCTATAACATATTACAGTGTTTCGATATGCAAAATAGTCACTTACCATGAACAAATAAAACACTAGGTCAAATATGTTAAACAAATTTTATTAGGCAAGGGCTATATATATGAAGCTCACAGTACTTAAGAAAATGCTAATTCCTAGGGTAAACCCCATACTCTAGCTAGCTAACAGTTTAAAAGTATGTTATTGATTACAACACAGATTGAAATAAGCACAGTATATTAGTTATATTATGTAATATATATCTCTGTAGATACATAGTGGAATCAGAGGCTACAGAAGGATAATTTTTAAAGCAGTGTCAAATAATAGTAGAATCTTAAAAGAAGAATGTGTATGTTCCAAATGTCTATGTCGATATTATTCAGGGTTTTGGCAAATGGCACTGTTAAACATTCTTAAAGTATGCTTTGGTGAGGTGTGTCATAAATAATCTTTAACCATATTAGTGAGATACATTTTGTGCATATTAGTGAGACTCTGTCCATACTCTTAATAATGTTGTAATATTAATGCAGTTCACAGAATTCATAACCAAGCACATATGCATTCTCTTGTGATCACAAAATTTCTTATCATATTTTTCCAGAAGCCAAAAAAATAGTAGACTGAGTCACAAACCTGAATTTTACAGGCCATTGAATTTTCTTTGAATGGACAGGCCATCAGAGACTACAGTTGCTTCCTAAGTCACAAGCCAGTTATTAACAGAAACATTGATTACTTCATGCCCTCTTTTTCTTGATATTTGTTTTTATGCTCATTGTGGGATTTTGCCTTGTTCTGTCCATTTTATGAAGTGAACATTGTTACCTGACATTTATTCAAATATAGGTTACTCTTTACCACCACAAATTTTTTCTCAAATTGGCATTTGATTGGTTTTTATTATAGGATGCATTTCAAGTTACTATAATAAACTGAGTCTTAAACATAAATAAGCCAAAAAAGTACACAAATGTCTTTGTTCCTTCAATGAGTTATTGGTTACCTGAAAGTGAAACACTTAGTCCTTTTTTAATGTAAGAATTATAGTCCTGCACTTGCTTTGGTGCTTCTCTATAACTTAATTAAATACCTACAATCATTTCTTTAAGCAGTTCTTCTATTTTAAAATTTAAAACATTTGAAAAGTTTACAACAGATATAAAATGATTCCATAAGTTGGACCCTATTCTCTTCCATTTAAGGATGCTTTTACCTGAATAATGCTGATAAATTATGTATTAGTTAATAACTACTATACAAGTATATGGCCAAGTTATATTTACAGAAAGTAATACTCATTACTCCCAGAAATGAATTATGTGTCATGTTTCTATTAGTGCTGTTATCATCCATATGCAATTGTATCATTTTTAACAAACTGTATAATGTGATAGGCTACATAAGAGATGGTTATCTTTTAAAGTTAAGTGCTTTCTTTTCTACCATACTTGGTATTACCACATATGGGAAACTTTCAGAAAAACACACATCATTAGGGAATTTAAAGGAATTAAAAGCTAATTTCTTTCAGTCCTTATTGAGTATCATATTGGAAGTGGGTGGTATAAGTAAGTGTAACATTCTACTCATATTTCAGTTAGCATAGCTCTTCATTTACACTGATGCAGAAATGCTACCATGTTTAAATATCCTTGAGTTGTGCAAAACTCTAAATATTTGAAAAAATCTGCAGCACCTAGTATAAACTTGATGTTTGCTTTTTATCTGTATTAAACAAAAAAATCCAACCAATAAACACTGCATTGAATCAACAGGAAATTTGAAACAGGTGCTGAAATCATTATGCAAGCAAACTGAAAGCCAGGAGAATGAGACAAAGGAGCAGAGAGATGACAAGAAGTATATAGTTAGCAGAATAGCAAATTGACAAGTACAAGTCAACCGTATTAATAATTAAAAGTGATACAAATTGTGTTTCAATGTTTCAGATAGCATCGGTTAAAGAAACAGAAGCTATAAATTTTAAAGAAAGCAAGGAAGGAGTACATGGAAAGACTGACAGAGTAAAGCAAAGGGGAAATGATGTCATTATATTAGACTCTTAAAACAAAACTATATATTAAAATAAAATTTATATTGTTTCATATAAAATATGTTATAAATCTAGAAAATTTCCAGTTATCAGATTACATACAAAGCTCAATATGAACTATATGCTCTCTCCAAGAAAATCCTTCACTAAATTAAAAAAAAAAACCTAATATGCTTATAGTAAGAAACTGAAATATACACCAGGAACTGCATATTTTATATATATATAATGATTAATTCACTAGTTCATATATAAATTACAAAATTCCATTAAATCTTAAGGTGCATGAAATAAAATTGGTAGAAGAAAAAAACAATTGAAGAAATGGTGCTAATAGCAATTAAAATATCTAGAAATATGATCATCTATACAATGTAAAGAAATACAGTTCATGGAGTTAACTATTACTTATAGCAGATATTACCTAGCAAATGGAATATGCATTTTTTCAAGTATTCAAGGGACATTTCTAGAATAAATCACATACAAGATCATGAAACCATTCTCAGTGCATCTGAAACTATTTAAACTTATATCATACAGAATATTTTTCTGACAACAGAAAAAATAGTTTGAATTTAACAGTGAAATGGAACTGAGGAAGTTACACAAAACAGTTCTGAATAACCCATGAAAGGAAAAAAAAAATCACAGGGGAAATTGAAACCATTTTGTCCTGAATAAGTAGAAATAAATGTAACTCAGCTACATTTATGCCATGATTAGAGTTTTAATATATAAAATGACTTCATGAAAGGTAATTTTTCTATATGAAAGAGGAATATTAAAGCACCAATTTAAGATTACATTTATGAAACAAGATATAAAATGAACTACCACAGTGCACACAAAATAAAGGGACAGTAAAAAGTACAACAAAAATCAAACAGAAAGAATAAAATAAGAGTGAATATGGGAACAGAAGTTGACCTCTGGAAAAATTAACAAAGATGACAAACTTTTAGCCATATTGGTGTAGAAAAATATTTGTTATACATAAGAAAAATGGCTGGGCAGTGGTGGCACACCTTTAATCCCAGCACTTGGTAGGCAGAGGCAGATGGATTTCTGAGTTCAAGTCCAGCCTGGTCTACAGAGTGAGTTCCAGGACAGCCAGGGCTACATAGAGAAACCCTGTCTCAACAAAACAAAACAAAACAAAACAAAACAAAACAAAACAAAACAAAACAAAACAAAACAAAAATCAGTAAGAGAAATCTCTACTCGTTTAGAAATTATGATACCTCCATAGAAATGTTGTGAAAATTTAAGAATGTTAGACCAATTTGATGAAAATTTAAAAGGTTTCACAAGGAAACATATTTGGCAGTAAAGATCAAGAAGTAATAAAAGGTAAAATTAGATTATATTACTCTTTCAGAAATTAAATGAACATTAAAAATATTTATATGAATAAATTACAGACAGCTCAAGAGCTCAATTCCATTAATTATCTTAAAAACCAAAGAATATGTAATAAAAGTGCAAATATTTCCAGGCAATTTTCTCTAAGATATCTGAATTATTATGTCACTAAACTTTGTAAATGTGCTACAAAAAGTGAATTATTGTTCAAGTTCTTTATGAATTCACCTGGAATACACTAGCAAATTAACACAATTTTTCCCATAACAAATCTAAGGGAATCCACAAGGAGTTGAGTGTAAATTTGGTTTAACATCTGAAAGTAGTTTGTTATATGCTAATTTAGTAGAAGAAATTACAGAATGACATTTCAGAAGTACGAAGAAAAATACTGAGAAAGTTAGCATCCACTCAAAAGAAGTCAGACGCAAAGTCTGCACTATCTAACCTCCTAGCTAGTAAGGAGCAGAAAGAGTCTCTCCTACATGATTCAAGAATATTAGGGGAAAATGCTCAGAAAATATAGCAAGCACATGATTGCTTTTTTCCTGAGATCAGAAAATGGAAAGAGATTCTCTCTTATCATTGTGGCCTAGCAGTTCATACCAAGATTTAGATAGTGAAATATGTCCCCTCAAGAAAATGGAACAAAAAACAAAAACAGTGAAAAATGTGTCAGTATTGCTAATGTCCTACATTTAAAAGGAAAAAGATCAATATCATACAATGTAAAATGCATTTTCTTCAAAAAATGCATATTGTATTTTTATATGGCCTCTCTCTCTCTCTCTCTCTCTCTCTCTCTCTCTCTCTCTCTCTCTC
>JANHMN010000016.1:28723147-28782743 GCA_030674055.1 Rhabdomys pumilio | reverse complement strand
CATTGACGATAATCAAACTTTTTTCTCCAAGAAAAACAAATTGATGTAACCAAGGTACATTAGGGAAGTTGAATCTAATTTAGTATGAATGCAACTGTTTCCCTTTGATTTTATATTATTTACGATCAAAAGTGTGATATTGTATCATTGGTTTACTTTCTTAATTTCTTAAATTTCTTATGATTTAATAAAAATTGCCAATAAGGTATTATTGTAGTATCTAGTTTTCAGAAAAAAATTTGTTTATATTATAAATCACCTTTCATTTTTTCAAGTTCTGGGGATCTTATCTAGGCTTTCACACACATGTGTCTACCACTGAGTGACATCCACAGCTTATTAGAGACTTCTATGTATCTTGAAGTGAATATATAAACTCATTATGAATAGAAATAAAAGCACTTGATGTTAACCAGACACAAAGGCAGTATCCTGCCAACACTGGAGAAACAGTTCCTAGCCAGCTGAAGGAATCAATTGCAGGTTGTTGATAGCCTAGCTGTTCACTTACTGCAGTCTGTAACTTAATCCCAAACAAATTATTTTGATTTTATGATATCAATAAAGAAACTTGTTTAACTTAATTGCTTGAAATACAAACTTCTAATCTCTTTTAATCTGCATTAACTTCCCAGTTATAAAGTAATCATTAACCCCTGAAGGATAATATCAACACTTTTGATTGTCTCTAACATGATTATTCAATCAGACAGGTGGAGATTGTTCAGCAATTGTAGTGGGATGTCTCCCATCTGACAGGTTGTTTTGTTTTCTGGAGAAAATGTTATTTCCTAGCCAGACCTTTGTTCTGAAAGGTCTTGAGTTACCTTGTGATGTGAATCACTGATCAAGCTTGATATTGTTCTGTTGACTATAATGATGCTGAGATGATGCTGTGTTTTGTGAATATGAGCGACTTTATGGTCATAAAAATACTATCTTGAAGCCTAACAAATAATCTCAGAACAGCTTTGTCTGTTCCCTTTGTTGTTGCCATATTTTATTAGTATTTTAAATACTTCATTTTGACCAAAGAAATTGTATTATTTGCACTTTTGACAATGTCATTTATAAGATAATTTATAGAATAATTTTTTGTCAATCTGGGTATATATGAGAGATAGCCTACTTTTAATTGCCATGTGAGATAAATACAGTAAAGAAGTGTGAAATAATTTCTCATAGTTTATATTTTATAATATACAATTCAGAATCTTAATTTTATTTTGTGATAGTGTTTTCATTATCATTTCAGAAGCATAATCTGTATAAGTGAAATATGTTTTTGCCCGCACATGAATATATAAATTCAATTCTGAACTTACTAATGTATTTGTTTTAAAACCTTTGTAAAACTTGCCAACAGCAATAATCATGTTAAAGAAAAACATTGATTTCTGGAGCATGAATGCTTACTTCAAGAGTTTAATGCTTCAAATAGACATATGAGAGATACTATTATCCATAAATCTGCTTTATTCTTTTCTGTGTTTTATCATTAAGAAAATTAACTCAAGGTGATGCGGCCACAGGAGCCTGAAACCCAATCTTCATCACTCCAAATTGTGTGTTTTTATTTGATTCATGTTTGTTTTGAATCAAGTGTGTTAAAGCCAGAAGATTCCCACTGAGATGATTCCCTGCTCATGAGGAATATTGGCAGTCTCTTCACATTCATTGTGATTCAAAGCATCTCAGGTGACCATTATGTAAGTATGCTTATCCTTTTAGATAGAGACTTAGAATATACTAATACTGATAGTGTACTTCTAGATCTTGTTTTAAGGATTTATCTTCACTAGCAGAGTTAGGGAAGTAGACACTCCCATTGCATATATTTCTTTTGCTATGAACCTGGGAGGGATGTAGGCATGCACCTGTGAACTTGTTGTAGAGCAGGAATTACAGAGTGATGTGAAGATGATTTAAAATTCCTTCAGAATGAGCACCCAATATCAAGCCAGTACAGAATGTTTTGCACTTATACATGTGATCCCCCAAGAACATCTGACAGACTGGAAAGGGTGTGTTGGTGTAACTGGAAAATTGGAGAGTGGTTTATTAATTGAGCTGAATTAAATGAATTATGCTTGGTTTCTCTTTAAAGACTGTTCTAGTAAAAAAAATGTGGGGAAGGAGTTCACAAGAGAAGGAAGAGGATACGAAAGGATATGCACTCATAAATTCTTCCAAGTATAAATGAATAAAATAACCACTTCTCTACAATTATTTTACCCAGTAATTCACATATAAACACACTTTTAATTTTGTCTTTTTCCATCTTTATGTGTGCATGTTCCTGATGAGCACGTATGGATATGTTCCTGTTTATTGTGTGTGCTCCAGTGATTGCCCAAAATTGATTCGGAGACTCATCCTCCATAGCTCTTGTAACTTATGTAACGTATTCTTTGAGGCTGTGAGCATTGGTTACTTTTCTATTGCTATACTAAAATGCCATGACCAAGGAAACTTATAGAAGAAATTTGTATTTGGAGCTTATTTTTCCAGAGGTTTAAGGTACATGTTGTTTCCAGGAGAGGCATAGTTGCAGGAATAACTGAGAGCTCATATCAAGCACTACTGCAAGAGCTACCAACTGGGCACTGACTATTAAAGTTTCCAAGAATATAGGGAACATCTCATTCAAATCATAGGCTCTCTCAATTATTCCCAGAGCTCACTAACAGGACTAGTCTTACTAGGCAGCCTGATCTTGAGATCCTGTTTATAACCTTTGAGGCTGGAATTATAGAACCCTGTCTAAACATTTTGAGGTTGAATGCCATACCCCCTCAGAATTTTCTTGGAATTTGGACACCAAACTACTGTCCTTACACTTTGGGGACAAGCAATTTAATATTCGAGATGTCTCCCACCCTTGTGAAAACATTATACGTAATTTGTAACTTGCATAAGTTTCCTTCATGAAGCTTAAGGATACTTGCCTGTTCTTCTGCAGCTATTGCCTTTAACTTAAATTTGGTATGTCTTTAAGGAGTTTTGTAGCTAATTGTTTCTGGACCATAACTAGCAAAACTTCACCAAAACAAAACATATATCTCCTGATTTTTATTATAATTGTTATATTATAGAATATGCGTGTTTCATCTGTAAACTTTTATAAAACTCTCTGTATTTGAACACATACATTGTTCTCAAGAATATTTTCATCCACACTGATATGGTCCCATATTATATCTATATTGTAGCTACTCATATGTCAAGACATTTTTTAGATGAATTAATATTGTAGGAAATTTGTGCAGATGTGAGTTTATAGTAAGCAAGAATTCTATAAATGAATTAAATAATAACTTGGAAACTTTAGGTCATCATATCTTCTAATGAAAAAAATTTGAATCACAAATACTTTTCATATACGTAACCTAATGATTATGAAAATATTTCAATTGTTTATGAGTTACTACATTTATTTCACATTTTAAAATTAATGTATATTCTTTAAGGTTAAGATATTCATTTTGTGAATGGTTTCTAGAAGAGAGTGTTGATGTATTTGGGAAATTTGAGAGTGTGTGTGATTGAGTTGAATTAAAAGTTATGCCTTACTTCACTTTAAACACTTTTCTAGAAAAAAAAAAAGGTGGGGTTGCATTCACAGACACAGGCTCTAAGCATGCACAATACAGATAAACATGCAGGCAAAATATTCATTAAAATTAAAAAGCACACAACCAACCAACCAACCACCCAACCAACAACACCATTTCTAAGTGCAATTCCACATGTATAAGTATAAAGGAACTTGTTTACTCAAATTTCTGAAAAGCTAAAGAAAATAAACAATAAGCAGGATAATGGAAGCAATTTCAATTAGGCTATTATAGTTTTTGTAATTTGGCCTTTCATTCTGTCTGGAAAGAGGTTCTAATACTATATCTTGGAGAGACACCACAGTTGACCACATATTCTTACAGTACATCTTTCATAGAATCTTTCCTCATGCTGGTAGATACCCCAATTTCTAGGTACCTAAACTATTAGCATGTGTTTCTACAAAAGCAAGTTAGTGTCTACATTCTGATGCTCTTCAGTTCTTATATGACCTGTAATGATTTAGCCCTACTAAATTTGCCACTTTCCTAGAGAACTTGATGAAGAAGTGTTAGGCTTAGTTTCCTGGGTCATGTGAGACAGGAAAGGAAGAAAAGCAATGCACACAGAATATTAGAAGCATCATTTTAGCACGCATAGTTTATAAGAGGAAAGTACTGATAGAGAAAAACTGATGGGAGCAATAGGAAGCATGGAAATCATAGAGAGGGGTTCTCATTCAATTACTGGGGAGCAGTACTTACAGACTTTCTCTACAGAATGATACGTAACATAGCAACATGAGAACTATTGCTTAGGCTATGATTAACAGCTCATGCCATGGCTAGTTTTAAAAGAGCCAAGAAGTCATTTTTCCCCTATAAGTTTAGTGTTTACTATTGAGTTTGTCTGTATTTATAACAGCTCTGGGTGTAGTTAGGAGTCAGTGGGATGAAAGACATATAGAGTATATTGTTAAGTAATCACATAGGGAAAGAATGATTTTAGTAAGTCAAAAATGACAGGGTCTAGCTGTGTTTCAGACTACCCATGTCAGATGTAAAAATAAATACCCATTTAAAATTAAATTAAATTTATTTAAAAATGTTATAAAATTTTATAAAATTGTTTATGCTAAACAAATTTAAGACTGATTCTATTTTTAAAATGTGTGATGGGAGGAAGGATTGGTTATGAGAAGCATTTTGGGGGGAAGCAAGAAGAGGAGTATTTTGGTGATGGTGTGATTAAATGAGCAGTGAAGGCTGGAACCAGAAATCTCACTAGGGAGGATGAGCCTGGCTCAAGAAGAATGTGATCATAGAGTGCCCCAGGTGCACTGGGACATTTCCAAATTTACAGGACAGTCCATTTACACACCACATTTACAGAGGACTGATGTCCCTTTTCAGGAGCAGTTATTGGTCAACATCTCCAAGATGCCACTGCTTTTCTCTTGGTCAGACAGAAAGAATGCTTGCACATGCTCATGTTAAATTTTTAGAAATTTTAGAAATCAATTCCAAATACTGTTAGTTAATGTAAACACAATAGTGCTGTTCTATTTTTATTTTAATATTATATGGATAGCTTTAACATTTATCCATTCAGTTCCTGTACCTGGTATTATAACTCATGATGAAACTTTAATACAGACTTATGATCTAATTATAGCTTCTGAGAAACTTTATTTCATCAGGCTTTAGTTTACTCATTTTGATAAAAAGCAACATATTCTTCTGCATTATTAAAACAATCATGAATTTTGAAAAATTTTATATATGATCCAATAACTGTTTTTAGTTCAGTTTCTATTCTTCCTTTAATTTCTATACTTGTACATTTGTGTCTGGAACAGTATGGTAACTTAGAGCTATATTTTGACAAGATTATTTGTGTATTTTTGTTACTTAATATTCTAAAAGTATTCTTATATATTGGATTGATTAATGAGACATGGAAAGCTATTCATAGATAAGAGAATAGTTGAAGTGAGTCAGATGGGGAACATACATGATGGGCTCAAACAAGGCCCTAATGTCTTATAGGTTAAACATACTCTCTTTCTTCAGAAAGGATAATGGACATGCTGAATTTTTCTGTTTGCTTGTTTAACAACTTATGCACTTAGGCTCATATACTCAGTTATGTAAATAATTGTTTATACTGAAGAGAGAGACAGGGTAAGAATGCCCTTAAAGGCATTTCTGGGATTGAATTTAAATTATATTTTTGAATACAATTTAGTGTTTAAAAGGTATAGGTGCTCTAGGAGATTGTGTTAGCATTCTATGTATCAGAAACAATGAAAAAATGAGAAAGACATTTTATATATTTAAGAACATTAAGGCATAATTAGATTTGTTATATATTCTTTAAAAATGTAACCTGGATTATTAAGTAATAAATAACGTGCAAGAAGCAATAGAAGGGATTAACATTTAATAAGAACATTCATTATGTCTATGAAAAATTTTTGTTTAGGGTGTAGCTTTAGATGTACAGTGTGTATCCAGTCTTTGTCACCACTATGTTACACAAGTATACAAACACACACAGAGACATATACACAGACACTTGTAAATGAGACAAAAATGATTATCAAAGCCAAAACAGTTCCAACTAAATTTTAAAGAAATGTTCTCTGATGTTAGGAAAACATATTCTATGGGTTTCACTTCTCTATTCTATTAAAATATTTCACATTTTTTCTGTCTACTAAAAATGTATATGATTTTTATATAAAGAATGACTACTGTCTACATGTAAGACAGAGTTTTCCTACCTGAAGTGTTTGCTGGTTTTTCCTAAAATAATTACATTGGTTTTTGTTTAAAATCCATATAAATTGAAGGCACCTATGTTAGTTCCATTTCTTTTATACTATGAATACTGAAGCCAACAAATATGACTGTACAAATATCTCTGTGGGCTATATGAGCAGATATTCTTTTATATGCCCAGGAATGATATAACTGCATGAAATGAAAAGTCTGCTTCTAGTTTTTCATTAAATACTCTGTACTAAATTTCACTGGGTTTTTACCATTTATTAGTTAGGGTTCTCCACAGTTACAGAACTTATGGAATGTCTCCATATTTAAAGAAAAATATTTGAATGACTTACAGTCTGCAGTCCAACTAATCCAACAATGGGCAACTGTGAATGAGAAGTCTAAGAACCTGGTAGTTGCTCAGCCCCAACAGGTGTTTCCACTGTTCTGTATAAGTGAAAATCCTGAAGAAGTAAGTTTCAATAGAAGTGCTGCAGTTAACCACAAGTAGACAAAGAGGGAACATTTCTTTTTCATTCTCTTTATATAGGCCTGCAGTAGAATATATGGTCCATATGAAAAGTGTGTACCATCACAAATGGATTTGGAAAGTTTTCAGTCTCAAGATGGCCTTGAACACAGAAATCTCTTTACCTGTGTGTTCTAGAATGAAAGGCAAGTAGTACCATGCCTGGACCTATGCTTATCATTGTCACTATGCCTCAAGATATGGATCACAGTTGTGCTCTCCATT
The DNA here is from genome assembly GCA_030674055.1 of Rhabdomys pumilio. Taxonomy (NCBI): domain Eukaryota; kingdom Metazoa; phylum Chordata; class Mammalia; order Rodentia; family Muridae; genus Rhabdomys; species Rhabdomys pumilio. Next base: position 28,775,657 of record JANHMN010000016.1, on the reverse strand, counting down.
TCTGGATCATAGTTTATTAGAGATGTAGACAAGTTGACAACCAGGAATAACCATCATATGCCATTTTACAATATCACCATGAGTAAAACTTTGGTGTGTTTGTAGTCTCCAAACTTTCTCATAAAGTCTTCTAAGTATGGAACCACAATGTAAAGAAAAATACTAGCATTTTCAGGAAAATGGATAAAGCTAAAAATTATTATATTAAATGAATTAGCCCTAGACTTAGAAAGACAATTACTTTATCATTCACAAATGAAGGTCCTATAGTTTAAGTCTTATACACATGTATATATGTGTGGAGCAGTATAGATATAAATTCTAAAAACAGAAAAGGAGCCATCAATGTGGACACAGGTTTTAAGATATTGCGGAAGATAGAAAAGAAACAAATAAAAACACAGATGACATATCAGTAGGAAATGTCTGAAGAGAAGAAGAAATATATAAGCTGCACACAAAGATCAAAGGAGAGAAAAATAGTGTATATAAAAATACCATAACAAACTATTGGAAAACACGGTAATTACACATACACATATGCATGTTTACAGGTTCGCATAAGGATATATAATAATCTAACCATCTCCTGTTAAGTAATGTAGATTCAAAAAACTACATTACACAACCATTCTTACTCATATTTGCTAAATACGGTAACATTTACTTAAAAAGATATTAATGTTTAAAAAGTAAAACAGAGAACAAGCAATGTTTCTTTTAAATGTAAAAGCATTAATTATATTGGTTTAAGAAACACAGAAGTGGACCAAAATAAGTACAATGTTGATTAGCAAAATAGTTTCAGGGGACCTGACATAAAACGTGTCTTTAGTCTCAGTACTTGTAAGGTAGATGCAGTATATCAGGAGTTTAAAGTACTCTCTAGCTACATACTTAGTTCAACACCACCTAAGGCTACATGAGAATATGTCCTAAAATATAGTGAAATTTAAAAAACTAGCACTTTTCGGAAAAAATGTCTACAGTACTTGAGAAAAAATATTTAACTATGAAAATTTGCAGGATTTAATGCAGGTGTGTGTGTGTGTGTGTGTGTGTGTGTGTGTGTGTGTATGTGTGTGTGTGTTAGTGAATGGATTGTGATTATTACTATTATATCATGAAAATAAAAATAGTCATTTCTTTTTTAAAAAGTACTGTATTATTTTGCTGTTAAGAACAAAATGTTCTGCACAATATTATGCTATCCTTTAGTTCATACGAAAGAGAATTAGTCTAATGCCAAAGTAAATAATATCAAACACACTCTGTATCCTACTGTGATAAAAATTAATTTTCAGGTTTTTTTAACTTCCATGAACAATTTAGCTAGACACCATTAATTACCAGGAACATTTTAATTGAGGCATTTTTAATTTTTTTTTAGTAAAAAATGGTACCTAAGCATTCCAGAATTGTTGTCATTAAAATTACAGGGAGTTTTAAATACAATTATATAAGACTTTTAGTTGATAATTATTGATTATATATGTATATTGGCACTACACACACACACACACACACACACACACACACACACACATATATATATATATATATATATATATATATATATATATATATACCCAATGGCCACAGGTACACAGTGGCTTCATATGGGCCATTAAAAGGTGCTAAAAGACCATTAATATCATTCCCTGGTAGTTGCACTATAACTAGATATGCTTTCTCTCTCATTTTATCAGGTGTATAACTTTGAGATACAGTTCTGATACTCCTAACATGCCCATGCTTAGAATCTATGAACATTTACTTTCTTAACTTAGCTGAGTTTGTTTTTTTATGTAATATGCGAAATTTTTTGATGGGTAGTCAGTTTGAAGCCCATTTCAATGTTAAAGTTCTTTTAAATACTAAAATATATAAATAATTACTTTTGCTGGTTTTCATTCTTTCATAGTTTAAACTGTGGTTTTCTGCTTTGGCTTACTATTTTCCTCATTTAAATAAGTTTTACTTATCTATGCGTGATGATTAACTTGGTTGTCCACTTATCAGGGTTAAAAGTCTAAAACAGTGGTAACTCATATTTCTAAGTAAGTCTCTGAAGTTCTTACAGAGGAAATTCAGCACATATGTGTCAGAAAATGAGTAAATATTGATTGTGCCATTCAATAAACGGACTTAGCAACATATCAAGAATGAAAGGTGAAATGATGAATCAGCTACTGTGTTCCTGCCTTTTCTGCAAAGGGTATGTTTTTGGCTGATCTCATCATTAAGATCAGATTTCTGATTCTTCAACTTTTGCATTTGAGTTGCATCAGAAGCACTCCAGGGAACTGTCAGACTACTGACTCTAGGACTGGGCTGCAAAAATTATTGTATTGATCTTTTGAGTTGTATGCTGAGCAGCTGTAATTTCCCTGGCTTTCTAAGTTGGACACGGCCATGGTAATTTTAGTCATCCTGTGCTGTTGTTGATAAATCCACTCTGGAACTTATATGTGGTGTGTGTGTGTGTGTGTGTGTGTGTGTGTGTGTGTGTGCATGTGTACATACGTGTGCATATGTGTGCTTTCAGCCTATTGCTCTGAGGTTTGACAAATTCACTAAGCTTATTATCTGAGTTATAATAACCTATGGTTGACAGTGTCAGCTCTGCATAGCAAGAGTTTATATTTTCTTGCATCTTTGGACGTATTTATTTTTCCTTAGATTTTATGTCACAGGATTGTTTTGCAACTTTAAGCATCAACATGTTAAGAAAATATGCTATTATATGGATTATGCAGCACTTTGTTATTATGATTTTGGTTGTGTTCTCTTCAAAATTCTGTATCTTAAGTACAAGAAAACTGTATTATATAACATTGGGAATCAGATAGCTTTAATTTTAGATTATTCTAGAGTTCTAGTGTAAAATTCAGCTAATATTGTTTGCTCTCATTTCATCCCTTTGGAATATTTTCTGTTCTGCCATTGGGTGGGAAGCAAATGTACAATGGCTGCTTACCAATTCCCTTGAGTGTGTCAGACAAAGCAACATTCTCTGCAACAGAAGCTAGGAAGTAGTTCCTTGGGATCAATAGTAGTGGAGGGTTTTTTGTTATCCACCCCCTCAAACTTCATGGAAGAGTAGGAGAATATACTATGAGACACTGCACTTGACTCACAGAATAGAGATTCTGAGAAGTCCTCTTTTGAATTATGTCCTTGGGTCACATGGCATTCTGAATGATAAAAGAAATCTTGTTTTAGGAGAGGACAGGAACAAAGCCCAAGCCACTTGAGACACCTCACTTCTAATTGCAAATTATGACATTTCCATTATGTATTTCAGTTTTACTTCAAATCACTTTGAAGACATAAGAAGGGAAAGAATTGGTCCATGGCCAAATGATCACTGTCTATAAAAGTATAGTTATGGTTTTAAATAGTGATGGACAAATATTCATCACAGAGATAACACAATACTTTTACCTAATATTTTCTTCTTATTATAATATATAATTGTAAACTGCACAACAAATATGTAATCATGTATGCATACATGTGTTTTATTTTACATAGATTTGTCTTCTTAAATCCTAGATATTGCATAAAAAGGCATTGTCAGAATGCTTTGATTTTTCTCAAATTTATATCTTTCATAAGAACATGTGCTCTTTTAGAAATTTCTTGGCGTATTTTGTGGTATTTTCTGTCCAATTCACTTTCCTTTTATTGAAATACTTCCTAAAATTCTTTTTTGGCTTGTTTTGTCTGATACCACAATGGTTGTTAAAGAGATATTGTGTTGTCTTCTACAATAAAATAATATAAAATTAATATAGCTAGAAGAGGTAGGAAATGTAGTTTACTCTTTGTGACTCAATCCAATACTAGTGACTATTTTTTGTTCATTTGGGCTTATAGCTTTCATTCTTGAAACAAATGTCTGTGGATGAACACCACACAAGATTTATAATTTGTTCAAAGGGTGGTAAGTATATATATATATATATATATATATATATATATATATATATATATATATATATATATATTTATATATGCATATATATATATATATTATACACATACACATACACATACACATATACACATACACACACATACATAATACATACTCACAAACACTTCTGTCATTACATTTTAAAGATGAATATAATTTTGCTTTACAACTATGTTCTTCATTGAAAAGATAAGTTCATTATCATACTATATTTGACAAATATTCTCTATGAAACCTGTAATACTTGGATCCATAGAACTATGACCTAATACTATTAAATTTTACACACTGAAAGAGGTTTTTCAATCTTTAATTCTTAATATGCTCATTTCTGTGTCCTAAAAAGAGAGGTTAGGAAGGCTGAATCCTATTCTCTTTGCCTTATTTAATATAAAGATAGTTCTAGAGAAATGACTGTAACAGTTATTCCTAGAGAATTAGCAGTAACTGATCTAAGTTCACTTTCCTTTCAAGAGTACAGAAATCAAATACTGATGTTTTCTACAATAAATGTGGCTTTCTATGAAATACTTTTAGGGTGATAAAATATAATGCTGAGAAAGTAGTATTACAGCCAGTCATCAGTCTATGCAGCCATATTTCCTTGACAATATCCTTGGAGATGCACAGTTTGAAGCAGTATAAAACAGGGATGTTTTCTAAGGTGTGTGTTCTTCAATGGATGATGTCTTCTACAAACACATCAGATGCAGTTATGCATCTATGCTAAATCACATATAGCTCTAAGCTTTTAATGCTCTAGACTTCTTTTTGGCACCAACATATCTGAATAATCATATTTTCAACTTTCTTTTGTAATGGTTTTTGTTATCATAGCTGATGTGTGTGATTCTGTATGAATAATAGTATATGCTTACATAAATCTCAAATTTCAAATCAGTTACTAGCTACTTAATTTTTTTTATCCATTCTTTTATTCTTTCTCATTTCCCTTCTGTTATGTTTCAGACAGTAAATTTTCCTTCAAGAAGTAGATGCTCCATGATACTATAAACTTTACTGGTTGATATATACTTGAGTTTCATGTGAGGCTAATTGTGTATCAGTGTTCAAATGTGGGATTTGTGTTCTAATACTTCTCCAATTGAAAGGTAGTCCATAAAGTAATGAAAAAACATAAAATGCAAAAATCATTTGTTTATGTTCAAATTAGACAAAATTACTTAAATTTATGTAAGATGACAACAATTATATGGCTACTTTTAAAATTTTAGTAAAAGTATAGAATTATTATGTAACTAGAACTTTTTATGCCTCTGTTATGATAGTGAGTGAAGACAGTATTCATGACAATAAAGTATCAATGTTTGATCTTCTCATATGAATATGATAGAAAACTTAGAAAAAATTATCTCAAGTGAGGTAACCCAGACCCAGAAAGACAAACATGATACATGCTCAATTTTATATGGGAATTACATATTAAATGCAGACTAATGATTATAGGCATACATCTTTTGCAAACTACTTTTAATAAGGCTGTAGTAGTGCAGGTAGTAGAAGAGAAAAGTTATTAAGATATGGGGGAAATGAACCTGCTCAGCAATAGTTCTTTGGGGGTGAGCTCCTTTTAGGCATCAGTTTGGTCCCGCAGCAAATACCAAATACAACTCACCAGCTACAGTCCAGTCCTCTAGACAGGCAGATACCAGGCATGAACTAGCAGCTGTAGTTGAATCCTGAAGAAACTGAAAGGCTCACCAACTGTTCTGAGATGAGGCATGTAAGTAAGCTGCAAGCTGCCACAGGAACCCCACAAGCAGTTCTTGGGTGAATTTCTCTCAATGGTGGCATTACCACAAGTTCAGTTCAGCAATGCTATGTGTGGCAATTCGATACATGCATGTTCTTAGTGAAGAATAGTGAGGCAGAACAAACCAAACCAATGCTCACTGTTTTTTTCATTGTTTGTGGGTTCATATTTATACTCCATCATGGCACCTTTCACTGGTTTGCTATTTCAAATATCTTTTCACCTGTGTCTGCTTCTGCAAACCATTCTTTCATACCCCAGTAAAACATCATTTGACATAACTTACTTTCCAAAAAAAAACATAGAAGTTTTTACATAAAATGATGCTATAATCCACAGATCAAGAGAAGATAAGTAGCAAGGATGGGGAATGAATAGATTTCCCTGAGAATGAGAAATACTATAGATTTTGCGTGTGTACTGGGGTTGGGTGGGGACAGGAACAAGAAGGTTCACAAGGAATTGGAGGGATAGAGAACAGAGAGAGATGACAGGATTTGGGGTGGCATTTTGGGGTGATGTAAAACCTAGTGGAGTGTAAAATCCCTGGAATCTACAAGAGTGACCTTAGTGTACACTTCTAGTAATGGAAAAAAGTGAAGCCTGAACCAGCTGTCTTCTAAAATCAGGCAAGGCTCTCATCAGTGGAACTGAGACATCAACCTAAACACAAAACCTTTACCTACAATATGTCCTGCCTGCAAGATAATGTGCTGGGGTAATAGGCACAGAAGTTGTAGGACTGGTCAACCAGTATCTAGTCCAACTTGAGACTCATGCCACAAGAGGGAGCCTAGGCCTGATAATATATGGGTAACCAGAAACCAGAGGGTGGTCAGCACAGAGACTGAGGATAGAACCAAGTATGAGTTGAAAACAGTCAACAAAATATTCCTAATGGTATTTTGCTATACTCCAATAAATCCAGCAATTGATAGGAGCAGACACAGAGACCCACGAGGCAAAACCAAGGGAACCTCTAAGGAGGTAGTGGTGAAGCAAGGATTCTAGGAGCCAGAGTGGTTGAGGCCACTACAAATATATGACCAACAGAAACAAGCAGAGCCCATAGCAGCTCACAGAGCCTGAAGTAACAAATATGTACTATGTATGGGCTAAGCTAGGTCCTTTGCATATACATTATATTTATGAAGTTTGGTGCTCTTGTGAGACTAACAGCAAGAGTAGGATATGTCTGACTATTTTGTCTAAACTTGGAGCCCCTTTCTCCCCCTAGATCATCTTGTCCAGCCTTGATATGAGGGTTTGTGTCTAGTCTTATTGTAATTTGTTCTGTCATGTTTGATAGATATTTCTGGGAGGCCTGGTTTTTTTTCTTTTGATTATTTGTTTCTAGTTTTTGTTTTGTTTTGAAAGGGAAGTGGAAGAGAATTTTTTTCTATGGGGCAGGGGACAGGGGAGAGGAGGACTGTGAGGAGCAGAGGTAGGTGAAATTGCATTCAGTGTGATATACATGGAAAGGATAAAAATTAAAATAAAAATGTCTATGGTATAATGCAACTTGTAGAAGAAAGGGTACATAGAGTAAATTCCTGCAATACACAGAGATGCATCACAGCTGTATTCACAGGGGCAGAACAGGACAGGATTAAGGAAGTAATTATTGATGCTTTGCCATACACAAAGCAGCAAATATATAAATCCAAGACATAATCAGATTAATAAAAAACAGCTGTAAAATACTTTTCATGATTTTTTCCTCAGCTTATTTGAAGATATGTTCATAGAACAGCTGTAACTATTTTAATTTTGTTATGTCACATTTAAAGATGTGCCATGTTTAATGAAAGAAATGTGGCAAAGGTATCTATGGGAATATTTCAATCTATTGTCGCAATTTAGTTGAAATAGATATGAAACTGATTCAAGTTTGAATATATGTGCTGAGCCCCAGTGTGCACAATAATGATAGTCACCTTTAAAGCTATGTTCTGTAATAAATTTGGATTTTACATTAAAAAGCATCCCCCCTTTTTTTAAAGAACGGAGCTATAATGGTGTAATGGGGTGAAATTTTAAAAATAGGATCATATAAATATGTTAAATTGCAGATGTAAATGTAATTATTTCAATAAGACTCTTGAGAGAGGCATTATTTGATTTTATCCCATCTAACCTGGAAAGTAATGTGCTTTTAATGTGCAAGTCTTTTTTAGGTAACAATATCTTTGATAGTTTATTCTAAAATTTATTCTTTCCCCACACAATAGATTCTCACTGCAGCCTCTTCTCCCTCACCTCTTCCCAGCTCCTTCACACCTCCCTTCTCTGCCAGACCCACTGCTCCTCCATTTCCCTTCAGAAAAGAGCAGGCCTTCCATTGATGATATTAACTGAACACAGCATAACAAGATGTAAACAGACTAGAAATAATTCTTCATATCAAGGTTGTTTGAGGCAACTCAGCAGGAGGAAACGAAATAAACAGGCCCGATTCAGAGACACTTCTACTCCCATCATTAGGATTAAAAATAAATAAATGAATGAATGAATGAATGAATGAATGAATCACAGAGGACCTAGTGCAGACCCATGGAGGTTCCATGTTTGCAGTCCTGCTTAGTTGATTCCATAGGCCTTCTTTTCCTAATATTCTTGCTTCCTGTTGCTTCTACAGTCCTTTTCTCCCTCTCTCTTTTTAAATTAAATTATTTTATTTATTTACATCCGAAATTTTGTCCTTTTCCAGTCCCCTGTCCTAGAGTTCTTCATTCCATGCCCCACCCCTTTTGATTTTGAGAGTGTTCCCTTTTTATGCATCCATTGAACCAGCATCCCCCTTCCCTGGGGCACCAAGTTTCTATAGGATTAGGCTAAATAAGTCAGTTCTCTGCTGTGTATGTTCTGGGGGCCATGGACTACCCCATGTATGTTCTTTGGTTGGTGACTCAGTCTCTGGGAGCTCTAAGGAGTCCAAGTTAGTTCATACTATTGCTCTTCCTAAGAGGTTGGCATCCCCTTCAGCTCCTTCAATCTTACCCCTAGCTATCCCATAGGGGGAATCAACCTCAGTCAAAAGGTTAGTTGTGAGTATCTGCATCTGTCTCAGTCAGCTGGTGGTAGAGCCTCTCAGAAGACAGCAATTCTAGGCTCCTGTCTGAAAGCATAACATGCATCAGTAATAGTGTCAGGGTTTGGTACTGTACATGGAATGGATCGCAAGTTGAACCAGCACTGGATGGCCTCTCTTTCAATCTCTGTTCCATTTTTGTCCCTAAATTTTCTTTAGACATGAACAATTTGGGGTCAAAAATTTTGAAGATGGGTAGGTATTTCTGTCCCCACTTGAGGCCTGGTCTCTTTAGGTTCCATTTCCCGACTGTTGGGCATTTTGGCTAAGATCAACTCCACTGAGTCTTTGGAACCTCTTATCTTCCATGTTTGGAACTTTCTGGAAGTTTCCCTTGCCTCATTCCCCTGGAAGGTACATTTTCCTTTCACTCTTCAGGTCCTCTGGGCTTCCTTCCTGTTCCCACCACCATATCTGATCCTGCCCTTGTTTTCTGCTCCCCCTCCTTTCTCACCCAGAGGCCCTTTTCTCCCATTGCTTCCTGAGATTATTTTGTTCCCCATTCTAAATAGCCTTGAAGCATCCTCCCTTGGGCCTTCCTTCTTGTTAAACTTCTGATGGTCTATGAGTTGTACCATGGGTATTCTGTACTTTTTGGCTAATATCCAATTATCAGTGAGTAGATGCCATGAATGCTCTTTTGAGTCTGTGTTACCTCACTCAGGATGATATTTTCTAGTTCCATCCATTTGATTGCAAAATTCATGATATCCTCATTTTTAATATTTGAATAGTATTCTATTGTGTGAATGAACGACAGTTTCTCTATCCATTCTTCAGTTGAGGGACATCTGGATTGTTTCCAGCTCCTGGCTTCTATAAATAAGGCTGCTATGGACATGGTAGAGTATGTGACCTTGTCATATGATGGATCATCTTTTGGGTATATGCCCAGGAATGGTATAGTTGAGTCTTCAGGTAGTACTATGTCTAATGTTCTGAACAATGGCCAGAGTGATATCCAGAGTGCTTGTACCAGTTTATAATCCCACCAGCAATGGAGAAGTGTTCCTCTTTCTCCACATTCTTGCCAACATGTGCTGTCACTTGAGTTTTTAATCTTAGCCCTTCTGATTGTTTAAGGTAGAATTTCAGAGTCATTTTCATTTTCCTGATGACTAAGGATGTTGAATATTTCTTTTCTATTATTTAATTATTTAATCCTTTTTTAAAGTATAGTCTTCATACCCTTCCCTGTCTACCCACAACTGTTCCCCAACACATACCTCCTCAGACTATCTCAAATAGGATGTCCTGACACCCCCACTCTGCCACTACACAAGACCTCCCCACTCCCTGGGGCCTCATGTCTCTCCAGGTTTAGGAGCATCTTCTCTTACTGAGGCCAGACTAGGCAGTCCTCTGTTATATATGTGTTGGTGACCTCATATCAGCTGGTATATGATGCCTGATTGGTGGCTCAGAGAGATCTCAGGGCTCCAGGTCAGTTGAGACTGCTGGTATTCCCATGGAGTGACCCTCCTCCTCAGCTTCTTCCAGCTTCTCCTCAACTCAACCAAAGGGCTCCCCAGCTTCTTTCCATTGGTTGGATGGTAATATTTGCATCTTACTCTTTCAGAGGGCAGTCATGCTAGGCTCTTGTCTGCAAGCCCACAGCAACATCAGTAAGTGTCAGGCCCCAAGACCTCTTTTTGAGCTGGATCCCAATTTAAGACTGTCACTAGACCTCCTTTATCTCAGGCTCTTCTCCAATTTTGTCCTTGCAGTTCCTACAGACAGGAACAATTCTGGGTCAGTGTGGGACTGTGAAAGGGTGTCTTGGTTTTTGGTAGAAGTACTGGCTGGAAGTAACCTGGAGACTCTGCAAGGGACGAGCATCTATTCCACCATGCTCCCAGAATCCAGGCTCTTAACATTCGTGGTCTAAGACCTCCACTTGACCTGTGCCTTGCAGTCATGTAGGGCAATCACCCTCCACATGTACAAGGCATGACTACAGGCCTCAGGCCTTGAGAGATTTCCATATTAATGAGTTACCTAAAGGCCAGAGGGCATAGCTAATTAAGTATTCTTTTCCCAGTCCCTCCTTCCTTCTCCCTCCCTATTTAAGTCAGGTACCACCTGGCTTAAGGAGAAGTGCACATCCAGATTAAGCTACCATCTACTATGAAATAAAAGCCATTTTGGAAACTTACAGATCTCCTTGTGTCATTGGGGCCCGTGCACTGAGGAACCATAGAGAAGGCCTTTAATGAGCCACTGTAGCCACAGTCCCTGAGAGCTTCTCTGAGTTCCCCACAAAGGCCCACCTCTTCAAGCAAGCTAACCAGGCCACCTGAGTGTGCTGAGCAAGTACAGTAACCAAGTCTTTTTCTGTGGGGTGGTTGGGGCTTCTCTTCCTCCCTCGTCTCTCTCAATATGTGCCCGTGTGTTCCTCATCTCCCTACTGCTGCACCTCCCCGCCCCAGTGGTGTCTGGGGGACCCCTAATGGAGACATCAACCTCCAGCCCCCCTCCCATCAGGCTGAGTTCACTCCCCACCTGAGCATGCCCCAGCAGCCTCTCATGGCCCAGTGCCCGACCTGTGTCGGGACAAACTCTGTCAAGGTTCCCACTCTCCAGTCTCATCGGAGCAGTGGGAATCACCAACTACCAAACAAGATTCAGAAACCCATGCCAGAGACCACACCATAGCTATTATTACCCACAGGTCAGAGCTTTCAACTGTGGGATGGCAGTCCCATTCCTCCAGTTGATGTCCTGTCCCTCTACTGGAGATGGACTCTATAAGATCCCCAAACCCACTATAGAGCACTTCATCCAATGTCCCTTTCTTTGAGTCCTGAAATCCTCTCACCTCCAAGGTCTCTGGTACATTCTAGAGTGTCCTTCCACCTCCCGAGGTTGCCTGTTTCTATTCTTTTCTTTCTGCTGGCCCTTAGGGCTTCAGTTCTGTCCTCCTCCAATACCTGATCACGTTCCACCTTCCCCTCCCTGTCCCCTCTTCCACCCAGGACTCTCCTCCTTCTGCCTCTTGTAATTGTTTTCTTCTCCCACCCAAGTGAGATTGAGGCATCCTCACTTGGGCCGTTCAGAATACTAACCTTTTGGAATTCTGTGGATTGTATCCTGGGTATTCTGTACTTTTTGGCTAATATCCACTTATTAGTGAGTTTGTACCATCTATATCCTTTTGAGTCTGAGTTACCTCACTAAGCATGATATTTTCTGGTTCTATCCATTTACATACAAAACTAATGATGTCCTCACTCTATTCTTAAATTTTTAGTTTTTAAAAATTATTTATTTATTTATTTATTTATTTTTACACTCCAGATTTTGTTGCTGCCCACAGTCTGCACTCTGACTGTTCTAAATCCCATACTTTTAACCTAACCCCTGTCTCCAGGAGACTTTCCCCACGTCTTCACCCCCTGCCCCACCTGACTTCTAAACCCTCTGTAGTCTCCAGTCTCTTGAGGGTTAGGTGCATGATCTCTGATTGAACACAGACCCAGCAGTCATCTGCTGTATATTGTAGGGGGCCTCATATCAGCTGGTATGTGCTGCCTTTTTGGTGGTCCAGTTATGAGAGATCTCAGGATTGACACTGCTGGTCGAACTACAGTGTTGTCCTCCTCCTCAGGTTTTTCCTAATTCAACCACAAGGGTCAGCAGCTTCTGTCTATTGGTTGGGTGGAAATATTTGCATCTGACTCTTGTAGCTGCTTGTTGGGTCCTTCAGAGGGCAGTCATGATAGGTCCCTTTATGTGAGCACTCCATAGCCTCAGTAATAGTGTCAGGCTTTGGGACCTCCTCTTGAGCTGGCTCCCACTTTGGGCCTGTTGCTGGCTCCTCTTTTCATCAGGCTCCTCTCGATTTCCATCCTTTTCAAACAGGAACAATTATGGGTCAGAGTTTTGACTGTGAGATCGGAATCCCCTCCCTCATTTGATGCCCTGTCTTCCTCCTGGAGGTGGGCTCTATAAGTTCCCTCTCTCTACTTTCAGTCGTTTCATCTAAGGTCCCTCCCTTTTAGTACTGAGTGTCTCTTACCTCCCAGGTCTCTGGTGCATTCTGGAGGGTCTCCACAACTTCCTACCTCCCTAGGTTGCCTGTTTTCATTTTTTTCTGCTAACCCTCAGGGCTTTAGTTTTTTTCCCTCACCCAATACCAGATCAGGGTCCCCTCTCCCCCTAACCCCTGTCCACTTTTCCTCCCAGGTCCCTCCCTCCTTCCCCACTTGTGATTGCTTTTTTTTCTCTCCTCAATGAGACTGAGGTGTCCTGAATTGGGTCCTTCATCTTGTTAACCTTTTTCACTTCTGTGGACCTTATCGTGGATATTCTAATATCCATTTATTAGTGAGTACATACCATGCTAGTGAGCACATACTGTGAATATCCTTTTGGTTCTGGGTTACCTCACTCAGGATGAATTTTCTAGTTCTATTGATTTACCTGCAAAACTCATGATGTCCTTGTTCTTAATATCTAAGTAATATTTCATTGTGGAAATGAATCGAATTTTCTGTATCCATTCTTCTGTTGTGGGACATCTAGATTGTTTCCAGCTTCTGGCTATCACAAATAAGGTCACCGTGAACATAGTGGAACAAGTGCCCCTGTGACATGGTGGGACATCTTTTGGGTGTATGTTCAAGAGTACTATAGCTGGGTCTTCATGTAGGTTTAAGATTCACAGTCAAACATTAAGTGGAGCTTAGGGAGCTACACAAAATAAAGAGAGGGAGATTTTGGTTCAGGGGAACATTTCAAGAACAGAACACAAATGGCTCAAGTTCTGAAATCAATAATTAACAAATAGGATCTCATGAAAATGAACGCTTCTGTAATGCAAAGAACACTGTTAACAGGATGAAACAGCAACCTACATAATAAGAGAAGATCTACATTAACCCCACACCCATTTGAGAGCTAATATACAAAGCATATAAAGAACTCAAGAAGTAAGACTCCAAAAAAAAAACATAAATAATGCAATTGAGAAATGGGATACAGAGCTAAACAGAGAATTATAAACAGAAGAATCTTAAATGGCAGAGAAGCACTTAAAGAATTAAATCAATTAATTAATTTAATAAATTTAATAAATTTATTAAATTTAATAAATTACAAATTTATTAAATTAATTAATGTGAAGTTGTGTGCCTCAAATTAAACCAGTCATTCTTTGGTCACTCCCATGGGTTCTGATCCTCTATGGCATATTGTAGGAGGACAGGTTGTGAGTTGTAAGTTTAGTGGCTAGGTTATTGTCCCAGGAAAACAACTGGACATCTTGCCTGGTTGCAGAATATGGCCAGTTTCATATCCTCCATACCTTGGAGTTCCCAGTAAAATCACCCTCATAAGTTACAGGAAGTTTCCACTGCACTGTTTCTACATTGCCACGTAAACACCCATAAGTTCCTATTTTTCCTCCTTATACTCTCCCCCTCTATTCCTCCCTCCCATGCCTAATCGTTTTCGCTCCTATTCTCTTTTTAACCAGTTATTGATTCATGCCTGTAACCCTTCAAGGTGTGAAACGTTTTACTATCAACATTGACTTAGTGATTTGTGCTAGTATATGCAGGTATTTTTAAGGTATTCATATGGTTAAGGTTTCTTTGACAGCATCCATGTCAGATATAGAAGACATTATATGAAAGAAGACATTCTAGTTCTGTTTCTCTTAAAAAAAAATCTCTGCTCATTCTTTCTTTATGTTGCCAGGCTTAGGTATATTGGCGATGTACCAACTATTGCTATGTATACAATGATCACATTATTTGAATTTTGACCAGTTTAATATCTTTGTAGTAGCTTCTATTAAAAGATAATTTTAATAAGGCATGAGAGCTATACTTAATTGTGGATACAAATATTTAGAATACAAGTTATAAATTACTGGTTTGACAAAAGGACACATAATGTACACAGAGTTATACCACATAGGATGATAGATAAATCTCACTATGAGAGCTATAGACACTCTAAGAAAAAGTCCTGGAGTTAGGCATAGGAAGCTACTCTTTTAGTTGTTCGCCAAGTAATTCCATAAGATACATAAACAATATAGGCTATGGCCATTGCCCTGGTTTCCTTCTGTATATTGAAGGTAAGATTCTATTCCTGAGGAAATTATACTTCAGAGACAGACCATAAGTGAACTGAGTTGGAGCTGACTTGGAAGATTACTTCCTGAGGAATATGTTTTTTGAGTTTCTAGCATCTGTAAGTATACAATGATATGGTATACTTTTGCCAAGTCCCAAAGTGTATCAGAGGTATTATCTTTTTACTGAGAAATGGGATGACTTATCAGATAACTTTTCAGTTATTGGAATTTTTAAGTGTGTTTCTTGGCCAACTGATATGGTGTGATTGACAGATTTACACAAGATACGGTGGTTTTTATACTGTAAATTCGATGTGTGCATTCAGACCGAGACTTCCAAGTAACTGGATTTCTTGATCCTATTTTGCTTCACTCACTACAAGTTGATTCACCTTTCTTAATTTTTATTCTTTTTATAAGTGTTGTATGGTGAGGTTTTTAATGTATTGTCTGATTTGAAGAAATGACAATAAGACTGTTTTATCTTCATCCTGAACAGATAATATGATTTTAAGTGGTGCCTTGGTTATCTGGTGATGACATCATTAGAAAAATACTGCAAACACCCACATTGTTTATCTTTCTGTTCAATGATTCCCTCTCATAATCTTTATTTACTAACCTTTTATTATTATTTATTTATTTGTTTTTTTAATGAGAGCTATTTTAACATTATTATTATTAGTTATCACCTCATGCTATGTAATTATTTTAAAAGCACACTTCTCTATTTAAACTAAAATTCTGTCCCTTGATCAATATTTCTGTCTCTACTACCTCTTTGCCACTGACTACCCATGTGTGTACCCCAGGACATACACTGTCCAGTGTTATACATTCCATATATATGTTTCCCTGGGTTTTACTTGTGTCAGTTTGTGTTATATCCTCTTTACCTACTTCAATTATTGTTGTGTGAACTGTTTCATAAGGAAACTGAGTGTCAAAATTATAAAGATACATAGCCTAAGTTGCTTTCAGTGAAGAACTTGTAGTCTCTTTTTGAATGCAACAGAGAGCCTACAAGTCTCTTGCTGTTCTCCTAAGATGCATCCTCAACTTCAAAGTGATCTTGCTCAAAGCCATGCCATTCAATATATTCTACATTTAGAGATTAAATTGAAACAACTGCACTTTCGGCAACATGTGTAAGAACTTTATTGTCAACACTACTTAAATGATTCCCGTGAGCCAATGAGCATATTGGAACTTCATGGAAATCAACTTCCTGTGTCCAGTAATTCACATCCCTTTACTCTCATGATTTTATCCATAACATCTACTTATGTTACATTCCATTTCATTACATTTCTGCTTAGCTGTGAGTTCAGTATTTTATTTTATATCCCATTTATTTTCTATTCCAAGAAAGCATTTTATGTTTCATTCCTTTTTCCGTTTTATTAATTTATTTTCAAAATACATCACTTTTTCCTTATTCTTGAGTCTCTCATGTACATATACAATGGGGTATCATTGTATCTAATCTAAATTTTCTGCCTCCAGTTTCCAGTATATCCTGAAACATGGCCCACTCATAGACTCATGACTATTTTATTTCTTAGATAACTCTCTAAGTCTAGATACTAATCTACATGTGTGCATGAGCAGGGCATCCCCTAGAGTATGGCAATTCTAAATGTGGTCATCTCCTCTAAAAGAATGATTCTCCTTCCCTTAGACCTTCTCAACTGCCACAATTTCTGTATTAAATGTTTGAAGATCATGAAGAGAAGCACAACCACAATGCCATTCTTTGAACTTGAATTGTTGCAAATTCACATAGACAGTATGTTTTCATAGTTGCTTTCTCAGCTGCAAACTGAGACAGAGCACCTTATATCTCATCTACATTGAGGAATTTCTGCAAATGTAACAGTTGATGCAACAAGATGTGATGTTTAATTTGATAGAAAAAAAATTATGAAGTCATCTGTTTTTGTGCCATGAAAGATATATCACTTCAACTTTTATTTTAGTATTTAGCTTACTAGAGTATTCTTATTAATACCTCTCCCTCTAGGTGGAAAGTTAAATCCAATCTATTTAATTGTTTTTAAACTTAAAATTCAAGACATTAGCTATGATTATTTGATGCTAATTGTGCTTAGCACCAACATTAGAATTAATATAAAGAGGACTCTGAGTCAACATTTTCTTTAGGAAATAACCTTGCATGTAATAGGCTGAAAAGACAGGAAATTAAAATCTATTAGCAATAAACACTGTCGCTTCGACATCCTATTCTGAGAGACTCTATTTTTTTTATTATCTATTTTATCTTCCAAGGCATTGATTTCAAAAATCCTATAAAATTAAATTCTGTGTTCAGTAAGTGAAAATGTCTACTTAGTACATTTTAGAACACATTTCGCAGTGTGTTTATCTTTTCTAAGGGCTACTCAGCTGAAGTCGTTAAACACATCATCACCATTACCACCAGGGTCATTCTCTCGTGCTTCAGGGCTCCATAAGTTCATTACTAAGCAATTGCTCTACCTATAAGACAGACACAGTTTTAATAGTGTTCCATTCTTTCCAAATAATCACATCACATAGGAATCATACAGTTTCCATGTGATTGGAGAACTTTCATTAAATCATGTGGCTAACTAGTAGTTAATTAAGTTAATATCTATAGGAAATGCCAATGACCCTTCACTGAATCAAAGCAGTCTTGAAAGAGAGTTAATACCAACATGTCATTGTAAGCAGAAATAACACTTATGCAGTCACTGTTTGACTCTTAATATACATCTGATGGTAGTACATTTCTACTCTTTCTTCTTCTACTTCGCTCTTTTTATTGATGTACTTTCACTAAATGGCTTTCCACAGAATTTTACAATTCTTAGCCTATGGTCTTTACTTATGTATAGTTTTTGTTTTTACGTCAGTCTTGAAGTAATACTTGTATAGTTGTGACTCATCTGTCGGGCCGTGGAAGAATGTCTTGGTTTTTGGGTGGGCATAGGCCTAGAACCCTGAGACTCTAAGGGAGAAAAGGCAGGTGTTCGGCCACACCCCCAGAACCCAGGGTCCTGCACTATTAAGTCACAAAGGGTACAGGCAGAGGGCGTGGCTACAGGCAGCAGTCTCAAAATTTCCATATTAATGAGTTATCTAAAGGCCAGAGGGAGTAGCTAATTAATTAAGTTACTCCTTCCCAGATCCTCACCTCTTCCCTTTCCCTATTTAAGCCAGACCTACTCTGGCTTAACTGGGGGGTACACCCAGACCATCTACATTCACCATGAACAATAAACTCTTGGAAACCCATGGACTCCCTTATGTCTATTGTAGTCTGCCATCTTGTGACCATGGAGGACTTCCCTGAGACCCAGCCACTGAACCTCTGTGACTTTTTCCAAAACTTCTCAATTTTTTTCCTGATTTTAAGACATTTTAAGCCAAATCAAACATGTCTATAAACTTTTACACATTTTAATTCTTTTTTTAATTATCTTTAATTTTTTTTATACAGTCCAGTCTTTATCCCTCTCCTGCCCTGCTTACTAACAGTTCCTCACTCCATTCCCCTCCTCTATCTCCAAGAGCATGTCTCCACCCACTCACCCCACCAAGCCTCCTCACTCCATGGGATTTCAAGTCTCTCTAGGGTTAGGTGCATCTTTTCTCACTGAGACCAGACCAGGCAGTCCTCTGATCTCTATGTGTCGAGGGCCTCATATTAGCTAGTGTATGCCTGGTTGGTGGCTCAGTTTCTGAGAGATCTCAGGGTTCCAGGTTAGTTGAGACTGCTGGTCCTCCTAAAAGTTTGCCTTCCTCCTCAGCTTCTTCCAGGCTTTCCCTAATTCAACCACAGGGGTCCCTGTCTTCTGTCCAGTGGTTGGGTGTAAATATCTGCATCTGTCTCAGTCAGCTGCTGTTGGGCCTCTCAAAGGGCAGCCATGCTAGGGCTCTATTTGTAAGCACACCATAGCTTCACTTCTTTCAACAGATTTTTTTTAAACATAAATGTTCAAAAATAAACTGTATCCTTTTATTTTGGGAGCTCAATTTCAGTCATCATTGTTACAATACATAACTTTGTATTAAGCTATGAACCCAGCTTAGGAAATGAAACAACTCAATATAATTTAGAGCAAAACCTAAAACCACAACCACCTTTGTTGACTGCTGTTTAGGTTTTTCCAATAGATGTTTTCATCAAGGAAATCAAAACAAGTTTTTGGCCCCAGAATGGAGTACAGATTCATAAAGTAGATACCAAATTTAAGAAGATTTGAGTAAGAGCAATAGGACGGAGTTTAGATGCTAAAAGTAGGACTATGTGATAGGCGCCTTTTTTCTTGATGAAATGGTTCTTGACTGCTTACTACTGACGAGATTTCATCTGCATCATTGCCTTCCATCTCTTAAAATGCAGAGCTATGGAAAAATGTAATAAAATAAAAGCTTTCAGCTTTCCCCAGAGAATACAGTAATCCATCGCTATACTTTAACTTTATATTATTCTTATTATTTAATTCATAAAACAAATAAATGGGGAAAAGGAAAGGTCAGCTTTATGTAGCATCACTGGAGAAGAAAGAGCACATATATAAAGAAAGTTTTGTTGCATTAAGCTTTAGGTTTTAGATTTTAACTTTAGATTTACCCATTTTAAAAGGAGTAACCATTTATCTGGATTATGCAAATATTCAAAATTTTTCATGGTAATTACTCTTCAAATTTTTTCTTATGTGTCGTTTCTTGTAACAAGAAATTAGTGCTTTATAATTATATTAAAATGAGAACCTGAGATAATTTGAGTGGTTCTATGACACATAGTTATTAAGTAATCTACAATAATAAAAATTTGAAATTAAACAAGATTACAAATATACAAATAATTATTTGTAGATCTAAATAGAACAATGCAACAGAATCAAAGTTGTATCACTGGCCTCTGAATGATGGTTATCATATTTTTAAAAGATTTCTATTAGCAACCAAACATAAAGATATATTGGTTAATGAAAGAACAATCAGCAGCTTCACTGTAATATTTGAATCATAGTCTATAAAAATGATAAAAATAAAATGCTAATTGAATCTATTTAGCTCTTCATTAACATTGACTCACTACAAAAACATGTAGTTAATGACAAATCTATACATTTTGACAAATTAAAAATGAGAATAACTGAAAAAGTTTTCAACTTTATTAAGATTTGTATATTAAACTTTATAGTTACTAAAACATAAATTTATGATCATATTTATAAGTCATATCTTAGATGTAATGACCATTAATAAAACCAAAAGATAGATCAGTAATTAGATTACTGCAGAAGGAAGAAACCATAGTGATGATAATTTCAGTTATGTCTTAAGTATCACTCTTTGGCACATTATAGAAATATATTAATTATCCAATGTTCATATTAATTAAAATGCCTTTTTTATGTTAAAGTATACATAAGCTATGGAACAGCAAAATAGTGGCTTGTTCTTCTGAAATCAAAAAGAATGAGCTTTTAAAATACAAAATTACATATGAACTTTAGTTGTATATGGGTAAATACAGATGTCTATATGAAAAAGCAAAAGCTATTGCATTACTTTTATAGAATTCTCTGGAGAGGTAATGATTATTATTGTGGGAAGAAAGTACTTATGCATAATTTATGAAAGGTAGATTCCTTATATTTGTCAAAATCCATGAGACTATACCGAACAAATTGTGGAAACATTTATGTAAAATTTAGAATTCCATTTATAAGATGGGATATCCTCTAATGTTCACAATTGTTCCATGACCTGCATTCTCCCTCAATACACAGATACACACACTAAAATTAAATGGATAGTTTTCAATGAAGAGAAGACCTAAAATTTTGTTTATACGATGCTATGCTCATTCCCATTTCCCCATAATTTAAAAACAACACAAAAGCAACTACATTGCACTTAACTTGATAATGATCCTGGTTTGACTAGTAAAAGTAGATTCTGGGAAGCAGAGGCAAAGACAGAATATGTCTGACTGGTGATGCCTACATCTGAGCATCATAGGTCCGACAAATTTGGGTGCATGGACCCAGCAGCTGGAAGGGCATTGAGATGTGAGGGCAGTGTAATGGGTCTTTGGGAACAGATTCTAGGGAGTAGGGCAGTTCAGCTGGCAGAGAAGTCACTAACAAAGAATTCCTAGTAACGGAGGGGCTAGATAGAGCCTGAATTGTCTGTAACCGCACAAAGCCTCAGTTGGATGGATTGTAACACCAACCTAGAAACAACACCTTCAACCTACAATTTCCTTTCCTGCAAAATGTTCTGGAATTGGAGTCTAGCAGAATCGTCACCAATGAGAATCTAGAAACAAATGGGAGGAAATGTAGAATATCACAGCCAAAAATTAAATGAAGTTAGAGAGTCCTGCAAAGAAAGGAGAGGAAGTATAAGCGGAACTAGAGATATCAGGAACAACACCCAAAGAGTTAAGTGACTGGATCTTATAGGGACTCTTAGAGATCAGGGAGCCTGTGGGGGTCTGACTTACATTCTTTACATGTATATAATAATATCTGATGAGTTTGGTATTCTTGTGGAATCTTAACTGGGGCGTGGGAAGGAGGGTTGTCCTACTTGCCTGCTTGTTAGACTTTTCAATTAGGGAGGAAATTTCTAACTCAGTAGGAAAACCACCTACTAGGTTACCTTCTTGAGCCTTGATGTAAGGCTATGTGCCTGGTCTTTTTGTAGCTTATTATGCTGTGTTTGGTTGATGTCCTGGTCTTTTGTGAGGGGAGGCAGAGAAAAAGTGTATCTCAAGAAGAGGGTAAGTGTGTAGGCAGATAAGAGAGGAGTGGAAAACTATGATATATATATATATATATATATATATATATATATATATATATATATATGAGAGAGAGAGAGAGAGAGAGAGAGAGAGAGAGAGAGAGATGGAGGGATGGATGGAGAGATGAGGGAAGTATTTGATGAACAAAATCAGAGAAAATCACTATATTTAAAAAATTACAAGTAACAATAAACAAAATCTTAAGACTCTGTAGGTACATTAACTATTTATTTTAATATCCAGATTTTATCATTGAATAGCAAATTAATAACTGCTAATTTTATCAGTACCTTTTTTATTTCTCAAGTGTTCTTGTTTGAGTGATAAATTTATTGACATTTTAAATCTAATTTGTTTCTTAATTTTGCCAAAACAAAGGGTAGCGGAAATAATTTTAATTGATTTCTTTATAATTAACCCTTGTCTAAAACACCATGAACATATTACTATTCAGTATATTCTAGAAAATTAAAATTAAATTTTAAAGAAAAGCATAATGTTTTACACATTATTTGGATTTATTAGTTTTAAATTATTACACATATATTCAATGTAAATATCAAAATATTTTATAAAATTCATAACTTTTGTTGTTAGCCAATGTTGCCAAATTGAGATACTCATACAAATATTTTGTGCAGCTCTTTTGATTCCTAGTTTGCTATTTTTTACATCCTAAACATCTGTTTCTGTCACTGCACCACTGCAAAAGGCATTCTGAATTGCAACAACCCCTACCTCTAACATCTACATCTAAGTTGGTGTGATAAAACATCCATAGAATGCTCTTCAGCTATGAAATGGTTGATAACTTTTGCCTCACTGGTCAGTCATCATCCACCACATAACAAAGTTATCTCAGGTAATACCTAACCCTCGTGCTTCCAAGAGAACCTTTCCTAAGGATTTACCACTGATTTTTCTCTTCCCCATGCACCTCTGCCAATATGCTTCTGTGAACCCATTTATACCCAAACAATTTATTAAAGGCCATCTCTACTTGGAGGCATAATTAATATAGTACTTCTAATTCTCCTGCACTGCTATTGATCCACTACTAAAGGTAAATAGATGTTCATCTAGGTAAACAAAGTGGCCATCTAATGAGTTTCAGTACTATTCTCTTTTCCCATCTATCTTCTCACAATTTTGATGAATACTTTAACATAAGTTCAGATATATAAACCAAATACTAACAGTATCCTACCTTCTATCTTTGTTTCCATAAAAAGATGAATACTTCCCCATTGTTTGTGTATTATCTTTTCTGCTTATCAGTTTATATATGGTAAACCAGATACTGAATGATCAGTTTTTATGTTTTCATGTTTACAATTTCATAATTAATGTTACATTTTCTATAAATCAACGGACATTTTGAGTAAGTATTTTCACTTAGAGGGTCACTAAAATAGACAATTTTTGTACAGAGAGAGATATATTGGGCTATGGTGATAAACAACAATGAGATGACATCCTTTAGACAAGGTTCTCTATTAGCTACTTAAGGGTCAGTGAGCAATTAATTCACCCTGCTCTTTTTCAATTTGTTCTTTTGAATTCTCAGAGAACAATCTCCATTTCTTGTCATTGAAGTTATCAACACTGTGAAGGGAAGACCCTAATTTAAAAACCATAAAAATAAATTACATCATACAGAAATAGTAACTAATTAAGTCCAGAAATCACCAAGCAGATAATCTTTGTGTGACAAGGTAGAATGTGGTAAGTTCTCATCATGGAACTACAGAAGATCCTGTGAGGCCTGTAACTAAGTATCTTCTCAGGACTAACATAGTCAGTCAGGAATACTTTTGTGTGCATTGATTCTATGTGTAGTGCAAAATTTGCACAATTGGAAAGTATGTGTACAGCATGTAATGTTACATTCTAGAACTTTCTACTGGCACACACCTTCATACACATGGTGGAAATTCCATTTGAGGAAGCTGTACGCTGAGGAAGTCTCATTATTTATATATGTACTTGTCTGAAATGAAGACTCTTATAGTCAATATTGTATTTCCACTCTGCTCTGTACCAAAAATATTTTTCTGTAGTATAATCTAAATGAATCTATTCACTCTCCAACGACACCTTCCCCACTGCTGTAATGGCTATAGCAGTCATTATGCATTTTTAATAAAAATTCTATACTACAATCAATTACTTAATCCATGATTGCCCATTTGGACTATGCTTTATTTTTTATAGTAGTATTATTTTGTTACAAATTATTGCCACAAATTGAAAAGCTTGAAATGATGCTCATTTTCAGTTTGTACAGAATGCAAATTCAGAATGCTGTGACCAGACTAGATGCTGAAAATCTGACAGTAGCAGCTATTACTGTATTTCTCACTGGATTGTTTGGTTTGTATTTAACAATCAGTGGTTATATGTATGATTCATTCCTCCCTCATATTTTCTACATAGCCACTTCTGTCCAAGTACTCATTCTTTCATGCTGAGCTTCTCACTAATTTCTCCATTTTGCCATTTCCCCCAGCTTTCTCTTTTTCTTTTAAGACTGGAGTAATTATACTGAGGTATGTTGTTAGTTACTTTTCTTGCTGATGCAACATAACACTTGAAAAAGCAACTCAAGGAAGGGAGGGTTTACGCAGTTCACAGTTTGAGATTATTGTCTATCTCAGTATGAAAATTATACATCAGGGGCGTGATGCAACTGGTCAAATGCATCCACAGTTACAAACCAGGGATAATGCTGACACTCACTTTGCTTCCTTTTTTATAGACATACTAGAATTATCAAGCCACTGAATATATAACCACTTTTAGATTGGGTCTTTGTACCAATCTAAACATTTCATTTTAGACATGTCCTCCAAAGTAATTCTAGCTTCTGTAGTGCTGATAATCTATAAAAATCATCACAAGTTCACATTTTTTTCAAGATGACACCCAAACATGCTACTTACACATTTATGAAATGTTGGCTGTAACCACTATTGTATGTGAACAAGAAAAAACTCTTCTTTTAGACTCATGTGACTAGTAAATTAAGTGATATAGTTATACACATTTTCAGTGTGATCAGAATGAATATTGGAGTTCATGAGTAATATTTATGCACTCAAAATTTAGAAAAAGAAGAAAGAATAGTCATCAATTAAAGAATATAAGCAAACTAAAGTAAAACAAAAGAATCGTTATAAAATTGGAATATCTTAGACACAATGTTTAACTTTGTCTCTATAATCTTTTCTTTAAAATTTTATCCTATAAGATTAAATATAGAACTAAATCTTTACTGTTAAATAGATGTCTATATTAACTAGGGTTTTGAATATTAAAATTTGAAAATACAATTATTTTGTCATATAATAATTATTTTTAAGAGAATTTTTGACTAATACTTTTATTCCTTTACATATCAAATGATATTCCCCCTCCTGGTTACACCTCCACAAAACCACCATTCTGTCCTTCTCCCCCTTCCGTTTGCCTACATGAGGGTGCTCCTCCACACACTCATTAACTCCCATCTCAATGTTCTAGCTTCCTCCTACTCTGAGGCATTAAGCCTTGACTGGACCAAGGACCTTCCCTTCCATTGATGTCAGATAAGGCCATCCTCTGCTACATATGTGTCTGTATCCATGACTCCCTCCATGTGTATTCTTTGGTTGGTGTTTTAGTCTCTGATAGCTCTGGATGGTCCAGTCAGTTGATATTGTTCTTCCTATGGGCTTGCAAACCCCTTCAGCTCCTTCAGTCCTTCTGCTAGCTCTTCCATTGGGGTCGCTGGACAGAGTCTGATGGTTGGCTGTGAAGATTTGCATCTGTATTGGTCAGGTGTTGGTAGACCGTCTCAGGAAACAGTCATACTGAGCTCCTGTCAGCAAGTGCTTGTTGGCATCAGCAATAGTATGAAGGGCAGGGTGGGTTGGTATCCGCAGTTGGGATGAATCCCTAGGTGGAATGGTCTCTGGATAACCTTTCCTTCAGTCTTTGTTCCATTTTTTTTTGTCCCTGTCTTTTCTTTGGACAGGAACATTTCTGGGTTGAAGATTTTGAGATGAGTGGGAGGCCCCATACCTCAACTGGGCATCATGCCTATCTACTATAGGTGGTTTCTACAGATTATCTCTTCCCTTTGTTGGGTATTTCAGCTAGAGCCATCATTATTGGGTCCTGGGAGCCTGTTGATTCCTTACTCTGGGACTGTCTAGTAGACATGCCAGGTCCATATCCTCCACAGCTGCATGTTTCTATAAAAGTTCTTTGCCTTACAGAAGCTTTTCAATTTTATGAGGTCTCATTTGTCAATTGTTGATCTTAGAGCATGATCAATAAGTGTTCTGTTAAGGAAATTTTCTTCTGTGCTGATGTGTTCAAAGCTTTTTCCCACTTAGTCTTCTATTAGATTCAGCATATTTAACTTTATGAGGTGGTCCTTGATCACTTGAACTTGAGCTTGTACAAGGCGCTAAGAATGGAATAATTTGCATTCTTCTACATGCTGATGGCCAGTTAAACAAGAACCATTTGTTGAAAATTCTGTCTTTTTTCCACTGGATGGTTTTAGCTCCATTGTCAAAATTAAATGACCACAGGTATGTGTTTTTATCTCTGGGTCTTCAATTCTATTCCACTGATCTACCTGTCTTCCTTTGTCCTAACACCATGAAATTTTTATCACTAATGCTCTATAGTACAGCTTGAGGTCAGAGATGGTGATTCCCTCAAAAGTTCTCTTGTTGAAAATGGTTTTTTGCTATCCTGGGTTTTTTGTTATTTTCAATGAATTTAAGAATTGTTCTTTTTATCTCTGTGAAGAATTGAGTTGGAATTTTGCTGGGGATTACCTTGAAACTGTAGATTGCTTTTTGTAAGATGTCCATTTTTACTGTTAATTCTGTTGATCCATGAACATGGGAGATCTTCCATTTCTTTCTTCAGAGACTTGAATTTCTTGTCATCCAGATCTTTCACTTGCTTGGTTAGAGTCACACCCAGATATTTTATATCATTTGTGAATATTGGGATAGATATTGTTTCCATAATGTCTTTATCAACCCATTTATCTTTTGAGTAGAGGAATGCAACTGATTTGTTTGAATAGATAGGGGGAGAGTGGCCAGGCTTGTCTTGTCCCTGATTTTAGTAGAATTGCTTTAAGTTTCTCTCTTTTTAGTTTGATGTTTAATAAATTACAACAAATATCTCAAACTTCAGTTTCTCATGTCAGACTTCTGATATACTCCATTCTTAACTTAAACTTGTACCTTAACACTTCTTTAGCATCTCTGTTAATTTCAACTCCACATGAATGGCACCACTTTTCCTTCCAAGCTAATATTGGAGTATCAGACTTTAGACTATCATACTTTCTATGTACTAATCTTGTGTCTACTCAGTTCTGTGCTTTCTCTATTATCTTGATTATTGTAGTTGTTTTCCACCAAGTTTTACAAATCAAGTGTTAATCCATTTCATTTTATTTTAATCATAGAAATAACAATGAATAAATTTATTTGTTGAAAATTAAATTAATGTCACTTGTTTTATTAAAACCTTGCAATCTGTAGGTTATTGTTTCTATTGAAATAAAATAATAACTTTTACCTAAGTCATTGTTACCGTGTTAGTTTTCTGACTTCATCTTTTCTGTTTTCAACATTCCTTTTTTTCTTTCTCTATTTTCCACATGATATTCATCTAGTAGCATATTATATAACACTTATAACATTTTTCCTTTTATCCTTTCTATAAAATGGTAACTATATGGTAGTTATTTTTCCACTCAATTTGATTATTATTTAATTTTTACTACTCAGCCTATTGGAACATGATAAGTCTATCATTACTTGGTATAAGTTCATTTTATTTTAATGGGATAACTGCTAATAAGAATGATATACAGTCCATAGACCTGAGCTGCAGTCACTTCCTCTAGGATCTAGGCCCTGCATTTTCAGTTCTTTCCTGTTGCTGAGAGATTGTTCTAGCCTCATGCTCCCCACCAGTGATTGATCAGAAGGCACAGTCCCCTGTTGCCCTGGGCTGAGAGTCTGAAGTCCGGTTATTTGTACCTTGCTCATACCAAAGAGGAGCATGTGATCAAGGAGGGTGCAGTGCAGGGAAATATGGTGTGGTTTGGGCCCATTGCTGGCCACCTGCCACCCAGACACATCCACAAGGGCATGTTCTGGGGGCATCCACTGTGGAAGATGGCACTGGGTCCTCCTTAGAGAGAGGAGACACAGGTTCAGCAACCTGAGGACAAGTCACTGGGGTGAGGAAAGTCTGATATAGGCTGCACTGGGATGTGGACGTGAACCGTGAAGACAAAGACTTGGCAACCTCAGGTCGAGGCCCTGATCCTTAGAAGATAAACTGCTCCTTTGAGTAATTGTGCTGGGTGAGGCCTGAAGGCTTCACAGGTTATTTTTGTTGTTGTGGTTCTTGTTGTTTTGGAAGCCCTGTCTAAAACTCAAAGGGAAGACTTCAAATTAGATAAGCTCTTTGGAGGAAGAAATCAGTCTGAAAGAGCAAGGCATATGTAAGAAGTTGTCAAGATTGGAGATGGACCCCTTTAGAGCCTGCTCATTCTAGGGTTGTGCCAAGGAGCTAAGCCTCACCCACAGTAGAGGAGATAAGGCCCTCCTAGGAAGCAAGGAGCTGCTGCCCAGATGTTAAAAGCTGTTGTAATCTTTTTAGATGTAAAAGTATTTTTTTTTCGAACATGAAAATGCAGCTGGTAGAATTTCAATGAAAGCATAATTCATGTAAAATGTATTTTAGTTGATATTTTGTGAAATTTGCACTTTGTGTGTGTGTGTGTGTGTGTGTGTGTGTGTGTGTGTGTGTCGATCCTGGTTTCCCAGATCTGTTTTCAGTGTTTATGAGGGAGGGGGTACCTTTCCTAACCTCTCTTTTGATAGTGATTAGAAGTACTTCTTTAAGAAAAATAAATAAATTTGAGAAACTGTATTGATTTAGAAAAGAAAATAAAAGAATGTCCGATATCTCTGGCTTCTTTATCTTACCATTGCTCTCTGAGAAGAGCACTTACTAAAGCTAATGCTATAGGACATTAAGCTGGAGGCCGTTCTTTGGTGTTACCATATTATACAATTCAGATTATCCAAAATTATAACCCATAAAAACATAAATACAAAATGAATGATTTTTGCTTAGAACTGTTTTAGAGGATATCCTGTGGAAGAGTGAAGCTTTTTATTATAGTATTGATGCATTCATTTGTTCAATGAATTAATTGATTTTAATTTTCTTCTGGATTCCTCAAGTTGCATATTTTTTCAATAAAATTCTCAGGTTTTAGTATTCAAATTCCTCTAGATTTCCATCTCCTAAAATGCAAGCCACTGGACCACATATTCCCTCCAAATTCCACATAAAACACACTCTTTCTTCATGTCACTTTCCTTAGCTTATTGAATTTGTAGAAATTCTTCAGTATCATTATGAATAATATCATTCAAGATACCAACTGCTGTTCTCCAATGGTGTCATAGCTAGAATTTTCTGGATTATGGTATTTAGGCATGTAACTGACATTATTTGAGAATTTTATTCATATACAAAATAGTTTGATCAGTCTCTCCTTCCTCTGCCACTTAATGGCTTCTAATTCCTACCACACTCATTTGGGACCAGTCCATATTTTAGTTTCATGACTTTTGGTTTTGTTTCATGATCCACTTAATTTAGCCAAGGCTGTATCTCTGATTATTAGATTGGAAATAGACATTAGAGTCTAGGAGAGTCATCAGCGGGTATGTACATAAGGCATTTATCACCACTTCCCATGTCTTTGTCTAACTGTGACCTGTTCATTCTTGTGCAGATACTATGTTCCCATCTTTAACTATTATAAGATTGTGATTGTAGTCAGTTTGATCTGTTTGGGAGATCAGCTTTTTCTGCTTTTCTATCTTACAGCTCTTGTAAGGAATGATGTAAATGTTTTCTTTGTGATGGGTACTCATCTGTCACTTACTCACAGATGTTGTACAGCTATGAGTCCATTTTTGTACATACCCCATTTGTGAAGTTTTACTAGCATACATTGAAATGAATACACATAACAAATTAATATATTGATTATTAAGGCCTAGGTAAAATATTAAATCCTAGATGGAATGTTAAGGTCTAGGTAACTGTTATCTGGCTAGCCTGCCATTTCATGCTATTACAAATAATATAAGGAAACTTTCTCATGTTGTTTCTGCTGTTACCAGGAAACCCTCTTATGCCCAAGTTGATTACAGATTCTGTTATGTTCTGTGCCCCTGAAAACCAATGATAATAGAGGAAAGTAGAACTGCTTTTGTTTAGTTACCCACAGTAAGCTTGGACACAAACCAACCACCCAGGAGCATTTCTTTCATCTGTGTATAAGCTTTTATGGTATTTTTCTCTTATAAGCTACACCTGGGATGGAACCCAAGCTAAAACAAAGTCCTGTACTAATATAAGAAGACTTTCATTTTGAATAGGAGGTCAAGTAAAGTTTAAGTTCCCAAAATCTCCATAGGAAGTGACATCTTTCTTGGGAGAAAGAGACATGTACATGAGTAGCTGACATCCTTCTTGGAAAGTTAAGACATGGATGTTGGACAAGTCCTATCAGGTTGTCAAATTAATACATGAATGTTAGATAAGTCGCCTGCCACAGTTGGATACCCCAAATAATGAGAGCAGGATAAGTGTACAACCAAGACCTTTTCCTAAAAAAATTTCCCTATCACTAAATCAGTAGTGGAATAGCTGCCAGAGATGTTTGTAAATTTTAGGTTTAAAAACCCTGTAGGATAATACCTCAAGGCCATGGTTTCAGTCACAAGTCTGCCTCATGGCCCTGATCAATCAGTCCCAGGGCTCAATAAACTATCCCTGTCTGACTGAGATCGGTGTTCCTGTGGTTTGTGACCCCAACACAATGAATTAAAATATAATTATTGCTTAAATACAGACCTTGATCAGAAATAACAAGACAGAAATACCACCACCACTACAGTACCTACATCAGAAAAATCAACATGCTATGCTTCAAAAGCTCTACGAGGAATGTCCACAGATAAGAAGCATTGAACAAACCATCTTATACAAAGGAGGTCTATTTGAGTGTTTTTCAATTGTTGCATGTGGCTTTGGGCAACAGTGACACAAGTTGGCAGCCAACACAGGTGCAAGAGTAAAAGTCCCTTGAAATTTCCAAGTATGGAAGAGCTGGCAGAAGGCCAGAAAAGAACTGGTGATTGTACAGTTAGCTGGAGTCTGGAGGACCAGAAAGACATGAGACTTACAAGATGGACACGGATGATAATTAGGCCTCCAAAAACAATTAATAAAAACCTAAATACAGCCTATACATAGAATGTAGACCTAAATATGCAGAAGGATCCCATCTATAAGATTTGTAACAAAAGTCAAAATGAGCAGCATGAGTACATCAGATGGATCCCAAGAGCCATGGCAGTGCTGGAAAAGTGGCAGAATTCCCACAGCATCAAAGTTGTCCTGCAGAAACTTGAACACTTTATGATGTCAAAAGACAACATGAAGCTGCCGTAGCTTCCAGAAGGACAGTGTTACAGCATTTAGTCACCAAGTTCTATCTCTCCTACCCATCCAACCTACATTTTCAATTCCTGTATTAGTGAATTTTCTAGATATATCTGTGTACCTCAAAGTACTGGAGAGGAAGCTCCATTAAGCCTTCATCCTGAGACACACTGTTCTGATATTAACTTAATGTCCTTTGGAAATACCTAAATTGTTCTGTGCAGCATCATCTGTCAAGTATAACTGCTGTTTACCTGGTTGAACTTTGGGAATCAAGAAAGTATATGGAAATTGGTTTCTTTTGGTCCATTGGTTTCTTTTGGTAGCGGTGGGCACAGCTAATGTAACTGTGAACAGACAGATTACACAATCACTTGCTGCTGGCGAATGGCCTGGGTCTCTCTGCCTTTGCCTGCCCTGCTCTCTGACAAGGCTGCACGGTGGCCCTTAGGATAGATGGGAAGATTTCAGGTAGAAGCTGTGGTACCCCTGCTGGGGTTGGGGGCATTTTGTCTGCAATCCTGCTTTCTTAAGTCTTAAGTGTTGCCCCATCAAACCCGTTGTCCTCATTCCTCCACAACCACACTTGGCCAAAGCTTAGACTGTAGCCCTCCCCTCCCTCTAAAATGGGCCGTGGATGAGGAACTCAGGACTTCCTGTCTCCCCACCTTTATCAAGGAGTGTTGCTTTCCCCCCTCCTCAACCTCCTTGTTGCCCTTCATCATCCAATACTTGCTGTGGCCAGAAGCCATCAGATGAGGTTAAAAGAAACTGGTCTCCTTCTCTTAGTTCCAGATCACACTAGTTCACTTGCCACCAGCCTGGGAAAGGAGTGCTTGGTACTCAGTGCTGCCACTACCATCAGCCTATGGGCTTTAAGCTCAGGTCTCCAGGTGAGCAGAGGTGTAATGGGACTATTCAGAATGCTCAGCATTCAGGGTCCTTGGTAATTAGGGTAGAGATAGGCCATACAGAAAGTCCTAAGTGCATATGGTTCTGACTTGGCTCTTTTTCCCATAATTCCATTGCTTTTACACAGTGAAGGGGTTTGATCAGGGCTCTTGTGTCACCCTGGCTGCCCATTGGGTTTGATATAGAGCTTGACTGTTGGAAAGTGAGTCCCTTACACTGTGGACTCAAGTTTTAGAGGTGCCCCACAGACCCTCAGCTGGGACATGGAGGCAAATGCTACCATATTTGCCAATTGGTTGTCCTGGTCTCCTGGCTCATTGTCACATTCCCCACACTGTTTAGGACCACTAAATGTTGAAATGTGGATGCATTCAGAAATAAAAGTGATTTATTGTGTTACCATCAAAAAAAATTCATCTGACAAAACACTTTGGAGAGGTAGATGGAAAATTGCTTAGACCTTAGTTTAAGATCTATCTATCTATCTATCTATCTATCTATCTATCTATCTATCTATCATCTATCTATCTATCTATCTATCTATTTATCTATCTAATGTTTTATATATATAATAACAATGATATGACTTGGATAAAGTAATAGTAAATCCAGAGGTTCTATTTTCAATGTTTTGCATTTCTGTACATCCTTCTAGCGTTCAGAATGATGCTGATGGGATCAAATGTGCAATAAATTTTGTCTTATTTCTGAGTATCCTGAAAATAATAATATCAAAGTATGAAACTTCGAATGATTACCTTGCAGTATGCAATCGTTTGTGGTTTTTCCTGTTTCAGGATTTAACTCTATTTTCTCTGAATTTAACTAACATGATAGGTTAAAAAACACTTAAAATATAAACTGATCATGGATTGTGAGAAACAAAATATAGGTGATGAGAAATACTTGTTTACCTTAACACACTTTTTTCCTAGTCTGACAGAGACACATTTTTAATATTCACCCTGTAAAATATATGATTTATAAATCTACATCACATTATTGTTTTTTACATTCAATTATTTTTGCTTCACATTCTATGTTATAACTTTGGGAATATATTATGCTGCTTGCTATACTTAATGAATTATACTAATTAATATTCATTTTTGTTTTAACTAAGTGTTCATTTTAACTCACTAAAACTAATAGCCCATTAAAATAATTCCACTTACCTGTTAACATTGTTTTTTAATCTTCAGTATTATATATTCTTTATATTAATTTAAAGATAATATTTTTATTTAGTAGATTTTAAATGTTTTTAAAGGTTTTCTTTCAGTGGGAATAACATATTTTCATTTTTCATAAACATATTTGGCTTATAATGATCTTAACATTTTCTAGGTATAATTTAGATAATTTATGATAATCTTTATAGTGGTTATTACATATACATTTTAAATTACAATTTAAGACTAAATTTAAGCCTGAACCATGAAAGGGAACTAATTTGATTACTCTTTCCAGTTTTTAAGCCAGAGAGAATCATGTCTTTCACATTTTATATCAGTCATATTTTATTTCTGGCTTTGTACCCCACCCCCAGTTGTCATATTTATGAGTTAAAAGACAGGCCATCATCATTTCTCTCAGGCTAATATCCTGAGAGAAAATATGGAAGTCTTTTCTTTTATATATGAAAATATGTGACAGAAAGAAAAAAGAGACAGAGGGAGGAAATAACACATGTGTGCATGCCTTCTCCCCAGAAAGAAAAACGAATAGAGGAAAGAGAAAGAGAGAGAGAAGCAGAGTATGTGTGTCTGTGTGTACCTCTTTGTGCTTGTACTCTCTATGTATCTATGTATTATCTCTCTACGTACTACTCTCTCTCTCTCTGTATGTGTGTCTTTCTCACAAACACACACACACAGATACACAATATTATCAAAAACACACAATCCTATCACAATGGATTGTGTATATATACACAATCCTATCAAAATGGATTCCAAAGAAAGCCTTGAGTTCAGCATTGATAGCACACTTACTTTAAAAAAAAAAAAAAAAAAAAAAAGAGCTATTTGTACTTGATAACTTTTCAACAAGAAGGAAATCATCCCTGGAACTGGAAACCTAATTAACTAACTACTCGGTTCTATCAAAGTCGTAGTGATTGAAGAAAAATCTACAACCATAATTTACTAAACAAGCATTCTTCCAAACAATAATCTGTAAACATTTGTCCTTATATCCATAGGTGAGTGTAGTGTTCACCCTCATCAAAGACATTTCTCTTTACAACAGACAGAGACTACTACTACAGAAAATATCAGATAAACAAAATGCATAGTTGTGGTGGCCATTCCCAAATGGAGGCATCTACAAAATACTCTTGCACCAAAGACTTGGGAAACATTGTAAAAATAAGAGACACAAAAATTATCAGAGCTCCAGAATCAGGGAGCCTGGCATAGAATTATTTTTTCTAGTATCATCAGAAGTTTCATATGTGATATATGACAAGTATAATCATTTAAATATAAACTAGAAAAGTATGACATTAATGGACATGCCAATGAGGAAAAACCCACGAGGCCTCAACCCTAAACAAAGAACTACTGTCAACTAAGTAAACCTGGGAGAAGGAGAGGTGGTCCTCGCGAGGGAAAATTACAATTGGTTGTTCAGAAACAAATGGTTAAGCCTGAATACATACATACAAGTAGCATTATACAGACTCAACAGCATATGTTTAGAAAAAAATATATATATATATATTTACATATACAAATACAAATTTGAATACAATAATAAGCAATAAGAGAATATGTGTTTGAATGATAGTGGAGGAAAGTTAAGTGAGAAAGCTTGTGATTAAAGTACAATTCAAAAATAAACGACAACAAAAATAAAAATAAATAAAAATATCTCCTATAATGGAAATAAGTATTATAGAAACTTTGCTGTTTTAATACAAATCAAAATAAACTTGTTTGGTTTCTTTTACACTACCAGGGATCAGGTTAGGAAACATGTTGGACTACAGTGATGTAAAAGAAAGAGTCTTTATTTAATGAAATAATGTGTTTAAAGACAGATGTATTTGGTTAAACATTACACAATCTAAGCTAGGCATGGTATCACATTTCTTTACTCCTAGCACTCAAAAAGTAGAGATAGAAAGATTATTGTGAATTTCAGGCCAGCATGGACAATCTAGTGAGACTATATCCCCAAATGAATGAATAAATGAATGAATAAATGTATAAATAAACCCACACTGTACATTCCAAATACAAATACCAGATTGTCTTTATGTGCAAATAAGAAAAGTTTATGGCTAGAAAATCTAGATAATTACTGCCAGAAATTTGAATTTTACAGGTACTGCTGGCTTTTATTCTTCGCAGGTTCTGAGTTAAAATGACACAGAACAAATGCTTGGCAGTTTGGAGTGCATCGTCTATTGTTCATGAAGTACCATCTGGTGTAGCAATCTCTACTGCAGAAAGTGCTTAATGACCACTCTGACTGACGGTTATAATGGATGCATCTCTGCTACTCTTGCAAGATCTATGAGCAATTCCAACCAGAAGGATGACAGTCACAAATCTCAGCAGTGTGTGCCATTGTTCCAATTCGTCAATCCTTTTAAGAATGTGAAGTTTAACAAAAGGAAGAAAACTAGTTAGTGGAGTTAGAACACGTCTTCATGCATAATGTAATAAACAATAAACAACTCATGCACATTGCTGAGAAATACACTCAAAATGAGCTGCAGTCCTCGTTCATTACAAGAAACTAATAAAAACAGTGTTTTAACATATTTCCTAGAGAGAAAAAAGCACTGCGTGAGACACTTCAAATCATGTTTTCACTATAAGTTCCAATGAGTGTGCAAAGTATTAAAAATGGCAAAAATGATCAGAAATTCAAAGAAATCAGTAGAAATAACAAAAGTTTAATGGTGAAACTTTGAACACTGGAATCATAGTTTATTGTCAGTTGGTGCTTGAATTTTTATGTTGACACCGCAGTCCATATGCTGAAGGACTTAGAAACTGTAAGTCTTTATGAGGATGCAAGTATCTCAGAATGAGAAGACACATTGTATAGTTTCCATACTTCACTAGACAATGAATCCTACCTCAGACATTGAGGATATAATCAACCAATCACCTGATTTATCAAACTATGTCATGTCTGCTAGTTGTAAAGAATAACTAAAAAGTACCCACTTTCCAACTGACAGTATCTAGTAATAGATGATTCTACCAAGACAAGTTTATTAAAATATTTATAGTATTTATAGTAAGTTATTACATAAAACTATTCATATTGAGTGAAATATGTACTATGCTCACAGTCAGAATGATATTGAGGTCTTCTCCATTGTTTTTCTTCAAGACTGGTTTTGAATGTACCATAAACATGCTATAATGGGCAACAGTTAAAAATACAAGGCCTTTACATTAAGATGCCTGCAGGTAAGCAGTTATATAGCATGAATGTTTTCCAATAATGTGATATAAATGGTTGCACTGCTTCATAAATCTTCCAGAGCTCTTCACGTATTGCTTTGTCAAACCTACTTAGTATTTCCATATTTCTACCCAAAGGGAGAAGAACAAGAAAGATATATACTCAGCATCTACTAAAGAAGACTGTTTTCAGATATGCAAAATATCTCTGTACTCTAATTTGACAAGATTAGATTTATGGCATGTTCCAGACAGTCACTGCTATACACTCTTCCATACAGAAACATTAAACTAGCTGAACTTGCCAAAGCAAAAGCCTAGTTTTAAATGTCACTGTTATTTCCTTGGAAGACGTGATTAAATGAGAACCCTATCCAATCTTTGCAAATATATGGATTGGGCTGAGCCCAGAGCATTTTCTTCTCTTTTCTAACTATCGTTATGGCTAGGCCTGGAGGTTTCTACCTTCCATACCACCTAATCATCTGAAGACCAGACCTTGCAGCCTTCAGCTCCAGCCTGTCTGCTAAACTAGGCTTATGATATTTCAGCCTTCAAGACTTACTGATGAATAAACTCAATCTTTCTAGGACTTTCTGAACATGGGTTGGTTCAATTCAGCTGTTCTGGCCCAAACTCCTCTCCCAACCAATTGATTCAAGCTGGTTTCTCTCAGCTTCTGACTGAATTGTTCTGCTTGGAAAGACTGCATCTGAACTTTACAAACTGAGTAGTTCTGAAGTGAAATGAAATGAAATTAACTCTAAGAACTGAACTGAACTCACTTATGTCTCTCACCGTTCTTTAACTAGCCTCTATTTTCTGTTTTTGTGAGAGTTGGGCATATCCTATATTCTATATCTTTTCCCTGATTTGCCCTTTGTCTGATCCTCAACTAGAAGTCATTGTTTGTGGTTAAAGGTGTGTGCTAAAGTCAAAGATGTGTTGTGTGTCTGCATTCCAGCTGGATGTAATCCTTTGCCAAAGCAACTGTTTCTGGATTCAAATTTCTCTACACCTAGCCATGTAGATGCTATTGCTATAATTATTTAAGTCTGAGCAACACCAGTTATGAGCATTTTTAATTATGTCTTTGGCCATTATAACTATTTTACATGTTAAAATTACTAGAACAACTGAATTTTGAGGTAGGATTGGTTTTTTATTTGTTAATATTACCTATTGCTGACTCAGGCTCTATATACTATTTTGGAAAAAACATACTAGTCAATACTATACACCATTAGAGAGCCAGTACTGGAAGTATTGTCTGTAGTATCTCTAATGAAAGTGTAACATACCATGGTAAAATATGGTCTGGCAATAAAGTTTAAGACCTCTGTCAAAGATAAATAAATCCAAATTAACAGGAATGTATTTAACCTAATATTTTGTTAAGATATTTTTTAGAAAAGCATAAAAGTCTATATTCTTTTATAGTCCAAATAGAAATTCTAAGATAAGCTTTTTTTGTTAGAGTATAAAAAATATTACAAGTCACAATATAATTACCAACTTCTAACTTAATAATATTCCATACATTAAATATTCGTTAAAACATCATGAATTTAAATATGTTTATATTTATTCCTATCATTTTAATTTTTTACTTTATTTTCCACTGAACTTTCTATTTTGCATATGAATGTGTGTGTACATATGTTTATGGGTGTGTTCATGTGAAAATGTTTTTCAGTATGTGAATTTGTGCATAATGCTGTATGCTAAATTACTAAAGTAATGAGATGAATGATTAGATGCAATGTTAAGTTGTCACTTGCATTTTAGTGTGAAATTAGTTTATATTGAAACCAAAGACAAAGATATTTTTTATTATTATCTGTATTTGAAGTTTAATCTAAAATTGAAATTCCTTGTGATATATATTACTTGATGAACGCTCAGACTTTAAAAATGTATGTGGCACAAACTCAGAGAAAGACGTATTATCAGACTTAGAGTAATATATTCAATGTCTTGAAAACGTCTTTCGAGAATCTAAAATAAGCTTAGGAACTTACAAAATCACAACTTTCAATGCTTGCATGTTCCAGCTCACACAATCATTATTGTTTTAGTACAGGGTTCCCATTTTTTGAGGACATGTGCAATATAGGCTATACATATATCTCATTTATATATTTTTGAACACTGGAGTGTGCAATTTTTTTTATCTATGAAGTTTCCTTCCCTCTGTGTCTTCATATTCAGGAGATTTTAAAAAATAATTTCTATTTCCTCAGTGTTAAAATAACTTTTACTTTATTATCTCCTATGTTTTCCATTTTTCATCTTTCTTGCTGATTATTACCAGAAAATTTGCTTGTGTTTATCTTTTGAAATAACTGTTTTATGTATCTGTCAAGAGTAAGACTTATTTATCATTGAGTCTGATGTTTTCATAGACAGAGACTATTACAGAAAACCATACCTTGTTTAAATGCTGACAATAAAGATTATAGAGTGCAAGATACAGGTGATGAATCTATAATACAGTTCCTTTAACAAAGGCTCAGGAGACATCATTGAAGAGAGGACAGAAAGATGTTAAAAGCCATAACAAAGATTTGAAAACATGTTGTGTGATTGTCTGTCCTAGAAATGACAGAGATGCATCAACCATGTTACCATAACAATAAGGTTACCAAGATAATGTCTGAATAATGACAACCCTGATGGACATGTTAACATGGAAGGAAGACATCTCAAAGTGCTCCACCCCTAGACAAAGAACTATATGCCACAATCAAATATTGAGAGCAAAAGAAATAATTCTCTCCTATAATAAGCTCTCTACATCATTATCCAATACCTAATCCTCAGTTCAAGATTATATAAATACAAGTAACACTAAACGTAGTCAGAGATGATGGTGATGATGATGATGGTGATGATGATGATGATGATGATGTGTGTGTGTATAATTAACAACTAAAAACAAAGACATGAATTATAGAGCAAACAAGGGACAGACATATGATAGAATGGAGGGTGAAAAGAAAAGAGAGTAATAATACAATTATATTTTAATTAAAAATTAAATTGAAAAAGAATGCACTTTAAGGTGCCCAACAGCATATCCTGTGCTCTCACATTACTATATTATCCCCAGCAGCAGGCACTGCAGTATTATCTTTAATATGTCACCATCTAAGCTCAAAATTTTGTTTAATTATAAACTGTGTAAATAGTATGTTTGTTTGTTTTGTGTGTGTGTGTGTGTGTGTGTGTGTGTGTGCGTGTGTGTGTGTATGTATGTAGCAGGTATCTATGTACATACAGGGAACAGAAGAGAGGAGCATCAGATTTTCTGGAACAAGTAACAGAATGTTTATGTGACCTATTATGTGTCTTGGGAAATGAATTGGGTTTTTCTGAATGGCCAGCAATTTCGTTTACCCTTTGAGCAATTTCTTCCAGACCCTAATTTCGAAAATATTATAAATATATTAAACATATATCTCACTCCATTGAACTTTCACATTGCATGGAATAAAGTCAATTATTGCCAGAGAAAATGTGTACAAATAATCAGGTAATGAAATTTATAGTTTTGTGTACCTATATTTTTTACTTCAATAGAGAGATAATAACTATTAATTTATTGTCAAATGGACACATTGGTAGCTTTTTAGAGATATCTTCTTTCCTATGTTATTAGTGACTACATTGGTAGAGGGTTGAATTCATGTTTTTGTCCCCAAAGTGATATCTAGTACAACCTAGATTTTTCAGTGAATTAAGCATATGTAAGATACCTTATTTTAGGCAATGATATTTTGAAGGGTCCAGATTACTTGCATAAATCCACAAATTGCTCAAAGTATGTAAATACTTCATAAGACATTTATTTGTAAAAGCGAATTGATAATACCTATCATGATTTTACATTGGGAAAGCAGGAACTCAATGTTTCATAGAAGGAGGTCAAACACTCTGATAGAAACATTACAATACCTGGACAGTCTCTATACTACAAAACGTTGGAGCACCTGATCTTCTGCCTTCTTGCCCAGGATCATCTGACAGACCTTAGTGATGCAGAATTATTAAGGGTTGATTACTCTGTCTAGGCAGATATAATCAGTCAACTATTCTGCAAGTGTGTCCTTTTCTGGACAGTAATTTGTCTGTAGATGGAAAGAGGCAATTCTTGCCTAGTGGCTGTCTCACTACAACTGGAGTAACTCCAAAGATGCTCAATTTCTTCTTAGAAAAAAGCCAGGTTCAGAAGTAAGTGTTTTAGTTAGGAGAGATGACAGAAGTTCTGGTTAGTCAACAAAACGATGGACTGAGTATTAGGACTATCTAGTACCTCACTGCTACAAAGTGGTATAAATATGCTCTAATTGTATTTTGAGAGGAAAGTTTTATTTTTATAACAAGGGTGATATGTAAGAGGAGCTAAGGTGGGAGAAGTATGGAGAGGAAGAGAAGGAGAAGGAGAAGGAGAGGAGAGGCTAGGTGATGAGAGAGAAAAAGAGAGAGAAAGAGAGGGGAAGACGTGGAGGCAGATGTCAAAGGCAGATGTCTCCACCAGTCAAAGATAGTTGATATATCTAGGTTGGGATTGGGTTACACTTCTGAATGAGAATTACCAAACTTATAAAGCCTTTGATTAACTTTAAAAGAAATTGTATAAAAGCAAAAAGGAAAAGGGGGCATGGGATAGGGGCTTTCTAGGGAGGGAAAATGGGGAAAGGGGATGGCATCTGAAATGTAAATAAAATACCCAATAAAAAAGAAACATTACAATAATTTCAATCCATCAGTTAACAAATCAAGCAAATTTTTTATTCCCTAAAAAAAGTGTGGTCTCCCCAGTTAATATTGATCAGTGTCTGTATAGTTTGCAAATACCACCCTAATAATAAAGTTTGTACTTAAGTATTTCATTTATTAATCAGTTTGGAAATTGCATCCTGATAAAGAGAATAAACATGTTAATGTGCTGTTTTACATCTTTTCCAGTAAGACTACATGAGTTGATAAAGTTTATCTTTTTAAAAGAGGTAAATTACTCTGCTCATTCCTAAGAAGTATGATCACAAATTATCAGGAACAGAAAGTTCATATACCTGAATTAAACTGATATGTAATATATTTAAATTTGTTGAGCTCTTAGTTGATTACACAACACAGTCTATTCACATACACATATATGTGCATATACATATTATATATATGCTATATATATAATATATATATATTGTATATATATTACAAACACACAGATACACACATATATACATATACACACAGACAAACACACACACACATACACACACACACACATACACACACACACACACACACACACACACACACACACACACACAGTTCCCACTTTTCTTATGTGATGCCTGTTGTCTTAGAAAAATAGCCTTTTGGTATTTCTGATTAATTGAACTGTTGTGTTTGAGTGCATCATTTTTATTCTTTTGTGTAGAAAATTTTAACTTCACAAAAGTCCATCTGCTTATACTACAATAAAAACCAAGTACAGTGGAGTCAAAGAGATAGTATTAAAATAAATTTTTATTTTGATCTAGGTGATCCATAAACACAGTGTGTTCTAAAGGTATGGTTCTAAAGAAATGTCCAAAGTAAATACCACAGAAGAAGTATATTCGTAGAGAATTTAGTGAAACATTCTTATTTTGCCTCACATAGAAGAATGAACACTGAAGTGAACCCTAATCCTACAGTGGTTAATTTTTTATACACTCTAATATCTCTGATACTGTTTGATGATCATCAGCTTTTGGGGTTTTAAAAAATCTAAAGGAAGTTTTAATTTATTATGACGTTTTCTGTGTAGTCCTTTTCTTGTTTGGTTCTCTAGAATAGATAACTACACCAATTAATTTATTAATATTCAGGTTTTTTTATAACTTATAATAACATAGAAAGACTAGGAAATAAAAAAAGAAATATGAACTTTCACACACTGACTAGGGAAAACTAACCCATTCAGTGACTTGAGGGGTCCCATCTGTCCATTTACTTACTGGAAGTGATAGTGATAAGGGACCATCTGAGGTAAGAAATCTACAGTAGTGATTGAAAAGGACTGGCTCCTCCTCTATGGAATTATGTTTCCACAATTACCAGTCTTCTTTCTTATCAAGAATTTGAAACATCTCTGACATTTCAGCTGATGTGTCTGGAGATGCTATTTTTCAGCATCTGTCAGCTGATTGTCTGAAACTGTGAACCATAGATACAATATAAACTTCTTGGTGGCAGGAGCTAAAGTCTGTTATTTCATTTCCTCCATCTTTGTGTTCAGTTTATTTGATTGCACTGTGTCCCCAAAGTTGGATAGAATTGTGGCCTGCTCTATCTCAAAATGGAACAGTGATTGTGAGTCTATTTCTGTATCACTCTTTGAGAGTGAAGGGGGAATTCAGATTTGCAATTGTTTAGTTATTTCACTGACTAAAGAACAAATCAATATA
Organism: Rhabdomys pumilio; assembly: GCA_030674055.1. NCBI lineage: Eukaryota > Metazoa > Chordata > Mammalia > Rodentia > Muridae > Rhabdomys > Rhabdomys pumilio. The sequence continues at coordinate 28,732,556 of JANHMN010000016.1, read as the reverse complement.
TATGTAACTGAGAAGCAATTCTGCTATTATAGCCATATGTAATAATTAGAGAGCAACATAAACTCAAGCTGAATAATACATAATTTTTGTTCCTAAACATCTAAATTTTTACTCTTAAAATTTCCTCTGTAAAGGTTGGACACTTTGCACTCTGAATCAACTTGTAGGTTTAGTACCCACCAAAGTATTTCTGAAATGCCATGGTCAGCTGTTGGCCTCTGTCAGACTAATCTAATTGTTTGGCCAGGATCCCTTGTCTTTCCTGCATTCGTTTTCATTTCATTTCATTGTTTGCAATACTAGATCCAGAGAACGTGGTGAATTTGAACTACCATACCAATATAAGATGTTTAGATTTTTCTAAGGAAACTAAAAGTCATATTGATATTGTACAATATCATTTGATATTGTACAAGGCAATATAAATATTTCTCTGATGTTCTTGACTCACTAGTGCAGATTTTAAAAACATCAGTTCACTTTCAGTAAGTGTTGTTTTCAAGCAATTATTAAGTGTTTCACTTTATTCTTTACATTGCATTTCCGAAACTTACAATAGTGACTTACATATTGGTATCCTTTTTTTGAAATTATATAACTATTTGTTTTATTTCTCTTATGAGAACAAATCCATATTATTTATAAAAATGTTATGAACACATAAAATTGTCTATCTTAATATAAGATCTTAACAATACAAACGGACAAATAAGAGACAAGTTTATCCAAAAATCACCCAGTACAGTCACAGATCTTTAATTTTACAGAGGATAATGAGAGGAAACCATAAAACGTGTATTAATATGGTCAAACAATCTAAAGTGGTTAGTGAGTAGTAAGGCTATATAGAGGGAAGTTTCCTGAAATTAATTTGTTTGTAATAGCAAAATGTTTCTTTGGATCTTTAGGTTGTTTGGTTTAGAATGCGACTCTGATCATGTGGAATTTAAAGGTTGCAGTAGCTTGGTTTTCCATGACATTTCAGTGTAATGTTACTGCTTTTGATACATAGTAGATTATTAAAATGTTAGCTTCCCCTGTGGGATTTCATTCCTGGTGTTTTGGTTGTGATGAAATCAGTAATACCCTAAATTTCCCTTTGGCTTTAATAAAAATCTTACACATAAGTGAGAATCAATCATAGACCTCAGCTTAGCTCTGAAATCTTTAGCCACTGTTGCAACAGGTAATAGCTGGCAATGAGATTTCTTGTTTCCCTCTGACTATTATTGTCTTTTCATCCTAGTGCACACAGTTTTCATTTTATTGTGATCAAACAAGATCCTCTACTATGATAATAATTTACATTCTACCTTGCGAGTAAATCAATTCTTTTTGTATGGGTGAAAAAAAGACTATTCCAAATTTCTCTCTGTTAAAAGTAAATAAGTAATCAAGATTTTTATTTTAACTATGCTGAAAGTCAAACTAAAACTTAGCTCCAATAAATGAAATCTGAGAACAAATAGTTTCAAATTCATTAATTCATTACATGCTTGCCCACATGATCACACACACACACACACACACACACACATTTTCTTCTAAAGTGCTTTTCAACAATTTGTTCATTTTTACATTATGTTTTCTTTCTAGAAACACATTTTGTGAATCTACTCTGGTTTCTTCTGTGCAATAGAGTGTTCTGAATGATTTGTTTTCTAATTTTACTAATTGTTCACTACTGTTTTTTAAAGTTTTGATCAAAATGGCTTCCTTCCTCTAAAAGAATTAATTGAAAACCAGGTTTTATTTTGTAAGCCTAATAATTAATTTGTCATTTCTAAGTATCTTATGATACTTAGAAAAGAAATAAGAAAAGTTTGAGATCATTATCATTATTTTGGATTAGGTATTATGGATGTGGGAGAAGAGAAATGTGAAGAAATCGAAATGAACAAGAATATAAAGAGGGAAGAAAGGGAGAAATAAAATTACATATCATCACCTTTCTTCATTAGTACATGCCTCTTTGCTATAGAGTGAATATGTGGAAAAATTAGCAGAAGTATTGAAATAGTATACTCTAATTAAAGAATACCCTCCTCCTTTGCCAGAGCATATCTTGCAGACAGTACACCATTGTACGTAGAGAGTTTGTGGCAAGTTTGGTGTATGTTTTTCTCCTTTGGCAGCATACAGAATACTTTTGTATACCAAAGTTGTTAGACTGTAGGTGTAAATGATCTCTGTGGCGCTGAGTTGCTGTCTTCAGTTAAAATGAGTTGTGTAGTAGATGTTGTCTTCAACAAGGATCCTTGGTGTCAGTTTGTTTAGATAACCTATTGTTTCACCAGCAACACGAGTGGCTTTGGGATTACAAGGGGCCGCTTTTACCAACACCCCTTTTGAATGTTGCCCAATGCCATCATTAAAAACTTTGGCGACAAGAAATGTCCATTTTGGACATTGCCTCCCCCATTATTTGGCGATTTCATTTAGACCACCTTCATATACTTTAGTAGGTTTCTACTATACTACATTTCCAGACTACCCATCAAATGCCCCATAATTTTAACTCTTTCTTCATATATTTCTTCCCACAATCACTGTTTCAGACACTAAGACTAAGTATAATATAGGACTTCATGAAATTGGGAACCGTCTTCCCCACAAAGGATACTGCCATTTGGACAAAGTGACAACTCAGAATGAAAAAGAAATTAACAACCACATATCAAATAAAGAAGTAAAATAAAAAATGTATAATGATCTCATAAAACTAGATGTCACAAAGACAAATAACCCAAACTCAAATGACTCACAAAATAATTCTTTACTTCTAACCCCCTTTTCTCCATAATTTATTTTTTATTCACATTATATCCAAATCAAAGCACCCCTCCTTCCTCTTCTCCCAGTCCTGTCCTTAAAAATCTATCCAAAATTACCCTCTTCTCTTCTCCTTAGATAATGGGAAGCCTATGTTTTAGTTAAGGTTTTTAATCCCTGTGAAGAGAGACCATAACCAATTCAACTCTTATAAAAAAAATCATTTTATTGGGGATGGCTTACAGTTTCAGAGGGTCAGTCCATTATCATCATGGCAGGAAGCATGGTAGCATCTAGGCAGACATAATATTGTAAGAGCAGAAAGTTCTACATCTTGGTCCTTAGGCACCCAGGAAGAAAATGAAGATTTTTACACTTTTACACTGGGAGGAACTTGAAGATTGCACCTCAAACCCCACTCCCATAGTGACACACTTCTTCCAACAAGGCCATATGTTTTATATTTAATAGTCTCATTCCCTGAGGACCAAACATTCAAATATTACAGTGTCTAAACCAATTCAAACCACTATATTCCACTCCCTGACCCTATTGTCTTGTTCAAACACATAAGTCTATGGGGCCATCCATAGTCATAGCATAATGAAAAATACATTTAGTATAATTTCAAAGTCCCCATTGTCTGTAGTAGTTTTAAAAATATATTTAAAGTCCAAAGTAAAAAGTCTCTTCTGAGATTTATCTGATCACTTAACCATGTTTTTCTATAAAAAAATCAAAAGTAGATCACATATTTCCAACATCACAGGATAAACAATACTATTTCAAACCATCAGAGTGATGATATACTGAACAAAAGCAAGATAAAAAAAAAAAAAAAACTGAACAAACTCCAAACTCAGCATGTCCATATCTGATGTCAAAGTGCTTTTCAGGTCTCCAACTCCTTTCATCATTTTTTTTTAATTTTTAATTTTTTCTTTTATTCTTTGTTAACTGCAACAAACTTCTTTCTCTTGATCTGGTTCTACTTCTCGTTTGTAGCTTTCCTCAGAAGATATCCCATGGCTATGGAATGTTTAGCATCATAGGGTTTCCAAGACAACTTCAAATTTACAGCATCTTGTTCTAAAGTCTGGGGCTCACCCTTGCTCTTCTGGGATCCTTCAAAGGCCTTGGATCCTTTCCCTAGCTCTGCCCTTTGTAGCATTCTAGACTCAGGTTGACTCCACTTCAGGACTGCTGTTGTTCCTGCTGCTCATCCCGTGATACTGGCATCTCCAGTACACTGTCGCGTTCTGCTGCTGCTATGCTTCACCAACAGCCTTTCTCAGATTCTCTTCAGGATGCTATGCCTCAACATTTTTGTATAACTCCTTCAGTCCTGGGTCATCAGCTACAACTGAGGATGAATCTTCACCAATGACCATTCCTAGCCTCCCACAGTTTCAAGCCTCAGGTGCTTTTTTATGACTCCTTCATTCCTTCAAAGCCAGCACCACCTGGTTGTCTCTTATATATTACCAAGTCCAGACGAGGTACAACCGTGGCTATCTCTGGAACATAGCTTCTTTGTGCTCTCAGAAAACACTTCCCAGTAGATTTCAACTCAGTGGTTCTGGTTTCTTCTTAATCAGGGATAATTTCTTAGCTCAGATAACCAGCATTAATTGTCCTAGTAAACCAGAGATACATGACCAAAGCTGCCAAATTCTGATGCTTTCTGGGTCTGGGACATGCATTGCTCATTCTAGTACATTATCATCAGCTCTATGTTTTCAATGAATTTATTCTTGGACTAAGATAGGCTATTCTGAAATTCACTCTTTAGACTGACTTTTAACTCATAGATCTGCATTTTTATCTCTTGAGTGCTAGGATTTAAGACACAGTCCACCAAGCTTTGACTTAACATTTTCTCTACTTGGAGTTTTTCTCTGTGTCAAGCTGGCCTTGAATTCAGAGATCTACTTTTATCTATTTGGGAGTATTAAACGAGTGTATCACCATTTCTGGACTGAAGTTTTTCATGGCCACTATGCCTCAAGACCAAAACCTGTCATTCCATGTCAATACTCACATCAGAAGCCTCTGTATTCTAGTTTCAAGATCTGGATCACAAATGTGCTCTCCATTTTTAAATTGTAGTTAATGCCACTTTAAAATTCCAAATAAAAATAATAACAAGGTAATCATAAAGTTTAACATCCCTATATCAACTGTAAACTCATAAACTCTAAGCTTACTGGGTGAGATTTTGCCCAAAGGTTACTTTACTTCCATTTAATATCCTTTTATGCAGGACTTAGCTCTATTGAACTTCCTGTAGTCCCTTTAACACTTTAACCATATATTTTGTACTTTTTGTTTCTAAGCTTACTATGCCTGATCAAAATGAGGTTCATAATAGTAAAAGCACAGTATAGATTCTAAACTGGGTTCTTTTGAGACCTCTTTTATCAATGCAATTTATCTGAATCTCTTTACCTTAATCTCATGAAAATTCTTCAACAAAGGCAAAAAGTAGCCATATTCTTCACCAAAATATTCCAAGTATGATATCTAGGCAACATAGTAAAATTCTCCTCTGAGCCATTTTGAATCATGCCCACACAGTTCAAATCACTCTTGCTGTTAACATCTTCCATATTCCTACTGTGAAGGACTCATTTAAAGCATTCCATTACTTTACAAATACAATATCACATAATCCAAATTACTCCAAAAAAACAAATCATGGTCAGGTCTATCATATCTATACCCCACTTGTGGTACTGATATCTGTCCTGGAGACTCCATTGCTGTGAAGGGACACCAAGACTAAACTAACTACTATAAAGAAAAACATTAATTTGAGACTAGATTAGAGTTTCAGAGATTCTTTCCATTGTCATCATGACAGGAAGAATGGCAGCATATAGATAGGCAAGGAAAGCTGAGAAATCTGAATGTTTCAGGAGACTGATAATTTTGTACTTGGCATATCTTGTGCATAAGATTTCCAAGCCCACACTCTCAATGACACACATCCTGCACCACATAAGCAAACTGAAAGAATAAAATCATGTAATTATCTCATTAGGTGCTGAAAAATCCAAAATCACTTCATGTTAGATGTCTTGGAGAGATTAGGGAATGCAAAGTGTATACTTAAACATAAAAAAAATCAATATACAGCAAGCTAATAGCCAACATTAACTAAATGGAGAGAAACTTAAAGCAATCTCACTAGAATCAGTGATAAGACAAGTCTGCCCACTCTCTCTCTATCTATTTATCATAGTACTTGAAGTTCTAGCCAGAACAATAAGGTAACTATAGGAGATCAAGAGGATACAAATTGGAAATAAGCAAGGCAATGTTTTTCTATTCACAGATAACAAGATTGGATATATAAGTGATGCCAAAAATTCTACCAGAGAACTCCTGTAGCTGATAACACCTTTAGAAAAGTGACCAGATACAAAATATACTTTAATAAATCAGTAGTCTACCTTTACATAAACTATGCATGGGCTGAGAAAGAAGTTAGGGAAATGAAAAGCTTTATAATAACAACAAATATTATAAAATATCTTGGTGAAACTCTAACCAAGCAAATGAAAGATCTATATGACAAGAACTTGGAGACTCTGAGGAAAGAAATTGAAGAATATATCAGAAGATGGAATAATCTCCCATGCTCATAGATCAACAGGATTAACAAATTACAAATTAATATTACAAATTACAAATGGATATCTTAATGAAACCAATCTACAGATTCAATTCAACTCTCAGCAAAATTCCAAGAACATTCTTTACAGACCTGAAAAGAGTAATTTTCAACTTCATATGGAAGAACAAAAATCCAGTATAGCTAAGAAAAATCTTGTACAATAGAAGACATTCAGCTGGTATCCTGATTTCAAGCCATAGTACAAAAACAGTAGTAATAAAAACTTTATGACATTGACATAAAACAGACAGGTTCATCCAGAAATAAACCCACATACCCATGGACACTTGATATTTGACAAAGAAGACAAAACCATTCAATGTAAAGACAAAATACTTCTTTACAAGAATTTAGCATTAAGAATAAAAAAGTATCCGGCATGGTGTTATCTGTTTGAAATCTCAGTCTTGTGAAGGCTAAGGCAGGAAAACTGTCATATGGACCCTGAGTTACACAGGTCACTTAGGTCAGTGAGGACTCTCCATATCAAACTTTTACTCTTCCCCTAAAAATGTAGAGAATGAACAGAATAAAAGAAAAAAATCCTATGTCTATTGTTAACGACACAAGAATATATATATATATATATATATATATATATATATGTGTGTGTGTGTGTGTGTGTGTGTGTGTGTGTGTGTATGATCAGATAAAGCATAATATGCACAAACATATTAACAGTATAAAGTAATTAAGCATGACACCTTCATTTATGCATTAATTTTCCATCTACTTCCTTACTAATATATATGTGATATGTAATTTTACATTTAGAAATGGTTTCCATGTATGTGGAACACTTGCTGTAACTGTAAGTTCTAATTTCTTAACATGAAGAATACATATAGTACTGTTTTGGACTGCATATAACTTTTCTTAAAAATATGAGAATTATCTGAGAAAAACAAAAGGAACAATTTTTTTTAAAAAATATATACACGTCATCATGTATGAGCATTGGCAAGATGGTGAGCATTTTAGATTTTTACATAAAAAACATATAGAAACTTCCTGGGGTGACAGATAAACAAAATTGCCACTGAGTCTGATGACTGGTGTTTCATTCCGGGAAAGAAGAGAAGTACCCACCTGGTTAGACATTCAAATATAGGTGCCCATAGACATACATGCGCACACATACAAAACTTGGTGAAATCAGACAAATAAAGTGTAACAAATTAAGGGTATTTTTATGTAACTATATTACCAGTTTAATAGACAGACATCAACCTTCTGCAATGCTATTGTGATGTGTATACACAATAGTTATTTCACTACATATAACATTAAATTAAAGTTTACATTTTTAACTGCCAAAATTTTAGCTTTATTTAGAATATTCTAGATTGGTACTATTTTGAGCCAGGCACCAGAAACACAGCTTGTACACTTCCTTTGCTGGCTGCAGTTTTTTGAACTTACCCTCCCCCATCTCCATACTTCCAGCTCTGGAAGTTCAGTTAATGGGGAAAATTCATGAGAGCATATTTAAAGATGAGTAGTTGTAAGGACTTCTTGTAATCTTAAATTGACTTCCCAATCAGACCCTTGTAGTGACTGATATGAAATTATATCATCAAGCAGGCTGTGAAACTATTCAAATATTACAGACATTCAAATTTTTTCTCTAACGACTTCTTTTTAAAACACGCTATTTTTCATCTCCTATTTCATAACACAATGTCCATACCTCTTTATAGCTCTTTTTCATATACTTATCTGTCTGACCTCAAGGACACAAATTATTCAAACCTTAACAGGGTCTGTAGTTCTGCACCTTAATGGGCTTTGTACCTCCAGCTTCGGAAATGTCCTCTGATGACATTCCTTTAAGAATTTGCTATTTTTTCCTCACTTCAATAACACAAAGTAGATGCCTCTCTTATATCTAGCAAAGAGCCTTTTCCTTTACCTATTTTCCTAGCCTCAAGGACAGAGCTTAATCATGTTTTAATGAGATTCAGAACACCTATTTCAAAGTCATTTATGTAGTTTTGAAGATTTTTTTTCATCGCCTTACTCCACATTTTTTTTTGGCAATATAATGTGCAACAATATTATGTGTTAGAATAGGACAAGTCCTACATTATTTTATCATACCAAATGTCAGAAAGGCAGACTTGAGACATGCAACAAGTAAAAGAAATGGTAAATTACTTTTTAAATGACTCAGAGGATTTTAGAAATCAGAGAAATTGGAGGAAAAATAATGTCCTTCTTGAAATATTTTTGCTCTTATCACATGTCCACAATAATTAAGTACTAGGCAGAATTTATATATTCTAATCATTAAGTTTTGAGCAATGTTTCTAGGCAGAAACTTAGTTATTAATGTCCTGAAGTAACTGTTGGGAGTCAAAGTGGTGTATTACTTATTCCTGAACTAAGGAGGATCACCTTTTTCCTGATGAAACTTAAAAGGTAAAGGAAAGATGAGAGTATTAGTTACTTGGCAACAGAAAACTTTAAAATTCATTTTAAAATATAATACACCTAGTTTGGAGGTTTGTATAAGAGAGATGTCAATCAAGATACGTGTAGGACTAGAACGGTTGGGAAAGGGATCAGTTCAGAACATCATCACCATAGTAAGAACCGCCATTTTCTACCCACCTTCCACCAGGCTCTGGCTTATTTACTTTTGGTGGTTGTATCACAGCAAACAGGAATGAACAACATTTGAATATTTCATCCTGTGGTTGATTGAAGTCAAAGAAGAAAGAATTATTTCAAAGTCAATCTCTGGATCCAAGTGAGTGAAAGAGGGTTAGGCATTTTTATATCTTAAAAACGGAAAACTGGCTAGTCTGTTGAAGGAGCAAAAGTTAGGCACATATTTCTTTTTTCTTTCAGTTTCTCTCTCTCTCTCTCTCTCTCTCTCTCTCTCTCTCTCTCTCTTTCTCTCTCTCTCTGTGTGTGTGTGTGTGTGTGTGTGTGTGTGAGAGAGAGAGAGAGAGA
>JANHMN010000016.1:28701578-28723047 GCA_030674055.1 Rhabdomys pumilio | reverse complement strand
AGAGAGAGAGAGAGAGAGAGAGAGAGAGGGGGGAGGGAGGGAGGGAGAGAGAGAGAGAGAGAGAGAGAGACAGAGAGACAGAGAGAGAGAGAGATGTATTTAGTTCACTAGAAGTAGAATTACAAACAGCTGTGAGGCATCATGTGAGTGATGTGATCTGAACCTAGGTACCATTCCAGCAAGGACTTTTAACTGCTAAGCTATTTGTCTAACCCCCACAACTCAATTAAGTTTTTCTAGCACCTGAGATCTAAGTAAAATTATACCTTAGCCAAAACATTTGGATTAAGCAAAATAAGTACCTGGAATTCATTATATAATGTTTTTATTGCATGGATCATATTTAATTGCACTGACTTAAATGCCCTGTGTTTCTGTACAATTATAATAAGAGCAAATTTTACAGTGATTACTTACATTATCTTCTTTTATGGAAATGACATCCAAGACACATGACTATAAAACTCAGTACCCAACCAATTCATGTTGTCTATGTGTATGAACTAGTTCTAGTTTCTGGCAACAGCTTGGTATTTTCTACATAAAAGATAAGAATTTATTTTTTAAATCTGATTTGTTTTTGTTGTCATGTCTTCATCCAAAAATGTCATTATCAAAGAGAAATTTTATGTCACATTGTCTGGTTTTGTGTGTCAATTTAATACAATAGAGAGTCAACAGAGATCGGAGTCTCAGTTGAGGAAATGTCTCCATAAAGTTCCACATGAAGGTCATTTCTCCATTAATGATTAATGCGGGAGGGACCTGTCCATTATGAGAAAGGCATAGACCATAGTGAGTGGTGCCAACCCTGGGCTGGTGGTGCCTGGACATCATAAAAATGCAGACAGAACAATCCATATGCAGCAAGTCAGCAAGCAGCAGTACTTCATGGCCTTTGCATCAACTTCTGCCTCCAAGTTCTCAGCCTGTGTGAGTTCCTGCCCTGACTTCCTTTAGTGATGAACACCATTGTAGAAATATAAGCTGAATAATCCGTTTCTCCCCAAACTTGCTTTTTTGTCATGGTGCTTTGTCTCAGCATTAAAAACACTAACAAGACAATATCATACTTTAATCATGCAGTCACTAGTGTTTAAGAGATGTTCCAGAATACTGGGCCTGTCTAAAGCAGATATTTGGGAGGAATGAGTGAAAACTGAAAAGAACTCATTGTAATAACTGGTATCTCCGTTTGTTTTTGTTTTTCTCCAAACAACTAATGCTAGATACATATAGCACTGTTATTTGGAGTATGGTAAAGAAAGCTCATAAATATCTGAGTGACTAAAAAATTTAAATTGTGAATAGAAAAGCCATGAAAAGAGTTACAAATTGTTTGACTGTCACTTACCATGACATTTATTAATAATAATGATTGTAGTTATGATAATTTTCTTATGTTAGTGCTAAGAGAAGAAAACATAACTAGAGCAAATATTGTTACTAAGTACAGTGCAATCAAAATTATTATTTTGTATATTCATCTTAAAATTCCTAAAATCAAGATAACATTACATTTCTATAATGTGATAAATCTAAAGAAATTGCATAGGACAATATACAGTCTCTATCAGAAGGTATTTATTCTAGAATACAGAGAATATATAAATTTCAAAGACTATTATATTTTAGAACTTGCACTTATTAGGAAGTTTTTGTTGAGTTTTCTGAGAAATAGAGTCTGAAATGGAAATTGTTAACTATGACACTTAGGAGCATTATAAGTAATATTACCCATATTGCATAGTGGGAGTGCTACTTATTACCCAGAGTGGGAGAAGCAAGACTGAAAATGAATATTTGCTTAGAATGTAGGAGACATCTCGATTGTCATGCCAAGTCTCAAATTGCTAAATGAAGAACTAGGAATTTGGGACAACTCTTCAGAATTATTCTGTACTACATAAAAGAGGAAAGACTTCCTACAGAGTCATGCTCCTGCTCAGCTTTCTCCAGCTTTTCCCTAATTCAACCACCAGTTGGAGGGTGGACAAAGAGGGAAAAAAATTTAGAGTTTAAAATAAATTAATAAATAAATTTTTGAAAAAAGGAAGGAATATACGCTTCTACACAATTTTTAAAAAGTGTTGTGTATGGGCTTCAGTAGGAATGGGAGTATAACTGAAATAAAAACCTTTCATTAGCCTCTCAAATTTGTGTAGTTCTTAAAGAAGCTTATCTCCTAGCCCTGGACAACGTTCAGGGAGAATGGAAAGAGTGCCTTGTTTCTGGAAGGGGGGGGTAACCTCCATTTTGCACAATAGTATCTTAGACAAGATATAGTAGTTTTAGAATCTGTAGTTTCAAGAGAGGTGATAAATATCAGATCTTACAACCATGTAAACAAAAGTATAATTATAACATATGGGTTATCACATTTCAGTCATTCACTTTTTTTTTAACAAGGCCTCAAAGATCAACCAGTTTTCTATTCTAACTCAAAGAAACCAAATTAGTTGATGTAGTCTACAAAATATTTGTAATTGACTCAATTAATTTTTAAAGACATACCAAAGATTTATGATCAAATTTTCAGATTAATTTGTGTCAGGTCAGTAATTGTAGTTTTGAGTCTCTGGTTTGACTATTTTTTGTTGAACATTTTAATTACAGCATCAGCAGGTAGAACAAATTATATTTCTATTCCCAAGATCTTCGGTACAAACATTTAGTATATATTATGTCAAATTATCTAGTGACCAAGTAACATGAATAAGAACAGTTTACAAGATGAAGAACAAAGGCACATTCTGCTGTATGTACTTCTGTGCAATGTTTCCTTATATTTAATTCAATGCTGACTTCTGTAGAAAAGAATGAGCTATTATCAATATGTCTAACTGGATACTGATAGTGAATTCATAAATTAAAAATTGAACAGTCACATAACTCATAATAAGTTCTGCTTTATAGAATGATATAATGCCATTCCTATGTGATCCTTTATAGCAGACAGAAGGAAGAATGATTAATTGTAAAATCGCCACTATTGAAAGCCACCTGTTCTTTATGATGAATATTGGCCTAAGTAACCTGTGCTTGCAATTTATAATTGTAGAACATTATGGATGAAAGAATGTAATGTCTATAATTTCAGACAACTGCCTTTGAAAACCCTAGGACTGTAAAGTCCTACCTGTCTCTGTAATAATACATTGCTTGATTTCATTAGGATAAACACTTTGGCACAAAATCAAAATTTTAATGTTAGTTGAATATTGAACTGTTTAGTCTGAGAGTTTTACATCTTTAATCAAAAAGTTAAAAAGATACAACCTTGTCCTAATTAAAAATTTTCTATAACTTTTAACATTTAGAATCATTGTTCTTGATGTGGAAAATATGGTGTTGCAATGTTACCTTGAATAAACAGTATATATACTGTTTGAGTATATATATATACACAATATATATATTGTGTGTGTGTGTGTGTATGTGTGTGTGTGTGTGTGTGTGTGTGTGTAATCACATCCCTGAAATTTCCCTTGTCCTGACCTGTAGCTGCCTGCAGCCATGGATAACTGAGTTCACCTGAAAGGGGGGTTGGGAATGAAAGGGGAAGAGAGGGCGAAAGAAAAGATGGAGCCAAGACAACATACTCTGATCAAGGCTCGAAGTTTTAATGTTTAGTTCTCAATTTAAAGGGAAAGCCCCACCCCCTTCTTGTTTCAGCCTGAGATGGGCGGGGAAACCCATCCTTTGTCACAGCCAGAGATATCTCAAGGCAAGCTTAGTGGGCAGTCTACTCTTTTTAGTTCCTGTAGCAGGCTGCACTTGCAGCCAATGTTGGTAATACCACCTGGGTCCTATTATTTGGTCTACTGTGGTAAACAAGGTCTTTCAGGCCTGGTATAGAAATTTTAACTCTCAAATAGCATTAAAAGTGGCAATTTGTCTGCACCGAGGATGACCGTAACAGAGACTGTTCAAGCAACTCACACTTGGTCTCATTTGGTGTTTGAAGCTTATTAGTTTTCAAAGCTCAATTCTGTTTTTATCTTTGTTTAGTTAAGAATGTTAGTGTCATGCATTCCTTGAAGGACATCAAGTTCATACTTCATTTAATTCATTTATAGTTTAAAACAGTATATTAATTTATGCTATATAAGATATATTTTACTATTTATGTTATTTATTAGTTTCACAAAGCTTAGAATGATGAGTTGGTCATTATTGATTTTAAAGTGAAGATTTCAGTATGTAGCCCTGCCTGTCCTGGAACTCACTATTTAGACTTCAAACCCAAGGGATCCATCTGCTTCTGCCTCCTGATTTCTGGTGTGCCTGTACAACCATACTCAGTAAGTTGAATATCCTTGAGAGAATTATGAATTTTTTTTAAAATATCTAGGATCACTAGAATTGTGTCAACCTATTTCTTTGTATAACCAGGTCTATTTTGTTTTAATTTAATCATTAGTTTATATTTTAATGAGGTTCAGAGATACCATGTTCTTTTGTATCTTTTTCATGAGCTTCTAGAAATAATATCTAACATGATCCTCTCTGTGCTCATCTTCAGGAATCATTTAGTTATAAATTAAAATTTGAAAGTGTGCTCTATTTAGTGTGTGTGTGTGTGTGTGTGTGTGTGTGTGTGTGTAAGTCAAAAATTTATTCTTATAATACTAAGGATACACTCAAGAACTTCCTAAATGTTTGCTGCACACTTCATTTTATAGTTTACATACTTTAATATTTGTAAAAATATTTTGAATCTCCATTTATTTCCTATGTGAGTTTCCAAACTATGCTTTTGATCTTTTAATCAGACAGTATAGTGTGTCATCTGATTCAACTCCAAAGAACTCATTTTTGTATTCAATTGATGGTAGAAAATTATAATCAAAAGCAAGATAATGTTAACCCAAAACTATCATGTCAGTTATATTTAAGTAATAGAAGTTTATTTAGAAATTTATTTTCTTTAAACTCTAAAAACATAAATCTTTATGAAATACAACATAACTCTCTTAAATCTCATATATAATTCATAAATTTCTGCATAATTTTAATAACATTATTTCTGTCTTTTATATCATTACAAGCATGAATCTTATCTATGTAACTTTAAGATGTTTATGTAGTCTATCATATAGGGACCTATAAGAAGTTGTCTATGCATAAGCTATCACACACACACATACACACAAACACATGTTGTAATGAATATCGTTGTTCATATATATTGCTGAATATATATTTGCTTATTTTCAGATTTTACTGAAAAGTTCCCATGACAAAAAATATTCACATATTTTACCAATTTTACTTAGGTACATGCTTCTACAATCTTTTCTTAATTATATCCACCGAAATGCTAGATTCCATTTTATCCATGCTTTGTTTGTAAGTATAACATTTTTCTGCCTAAAAGATAAACCAGTATGATAAGACTAATAAAACTTTCTTTATAGTTTTCCTCATTTCTTTTATTTTTTTCATACTTGACCTTTTCTACTAAATCTTACATATAGAGTCTAGAACATCATGTAAAGATATCACAGTTCTTCATACTTAATCACAATTTTTTCTTCTATCCATATTTTTAAAATTATTGATATATGTATTCACATGTGTTCAGAACAATATTAATAAAATAATAGAACATAAATAATTAGATCATCATATTTATTAACACATACAACCAGAGTTAACTGAAAATACCAACATTACTTAAAAATAACAAATGATCCAAAAGGCAATACTTCTGAAGGTAGAATATGTAGCAGAATGTTACTGTGCATCCTTTGGTAGAAATTTCAATTGGACTTTAATACCTAATCATGTCATATACTTTTTTAGTTGGGGGTGTTTTAAATTTTTAAGACATTTTCTGAAATGGAATAATCTGAGTTCATAAGAACTAAGTGTTTATCATTGAGTTGATTGCCTATCTAAGAGTTATATATAATAATAAGAGCAAGTGTGCTGGGCTATTGAATTTGCCATCTGTACATATGCAATATTTTGAGAAATGAATAAAGAAGTTATAAAATAATGATGAATTATATCCCAAAGTATCAAAGGCTTAATTTAATCATATATTAACATTTGAAGTAATCAATATATAGAATAAGAAATTAAAATAAGTAGTTTGGAGTATTCAACCTATTGGGCATGACCACTTAATGTAAAATATGAATACATGTATTATTTGAATGCCTAAACTGAATCAACAATTTATACTTCACAGAAATATACTCTTGGTATAAGTGAGAATATCATATATCATGATATTGATAAATAGGATGTTGAACTGATAAAAAAGTAGTTAGATGATTGAAAAATAATAGATGGATAGATAGACAATGGACAGATGATAGATCGAAGACAGACAGATAGATGAAGATAGATAGATAGATAGATAGATAGATAGATAGACAGATAGATAGATAGATGATATAAAAAGATACATTTAGAGGAGTTTTAAGGTCATTTTTGTTCTGATTGGTTTTATATAGTGGAAAGCATCATGTCTAGGTTGCTTAGTAAAATATTAAAAGGATTCACAGCACTAACTATAACTGAGAAGTTAAGCTAGAAATTAAGTCATGCACATAAGTGGTCATTTTGGCTTTAAAATTTTATTCTCATCAAACATTGAATACACAGTTATAGCACTGCTAATCTCTTACATTGAAATGGTAGCTGAATTCAATTAATCCACCTAAACAGGCTTGCATAACATGTCAATTCTGGGAAGATTACAAGAGGCTTCCTGTTACATCTACTTTCTCACTTAAAAATAATTTAAGATAAGACTTTTTTTCCTGAGTATAAATACTGTAACATAACGTTTATTTTTGAGGCATTAGTAAGAATTTCAATGCATCAAGAACTGCTGAATATTCTGTTTTCTAGAAGATCAGATGTACATACAATCCACAAAGAGAAAAACATTAATGGAAATGTTTATTGATTCTTGTAGTAATTTAGATTATGTGTGTATGTGTGTCTAAATGTGGATATACAAAGAAGTGCAGATGCCCATAGAGAATGGAGACCTGTAATCATCTGACGCTAGAATTACAAGCATTGTAGGTGTAAGGACCTAAAGTTAAGTTCTCCCCAATAGCAGTAAGTGCTTTTTAAACCCGAGCTACCAGTCCATTCTGAGGAGAACAATTATTGTTTACTTTTGTTGTTGTTAATTTTTCCCTATCATAATATTTTTATTGATTATTTAAAAATTTCACATCATACGCCCAGGTTATACTCATTTCTCAGTCTTCTCAGGTCCATTCCCCAGCCCTGTGACCTCCTCCTGCAAGAAGCAAAAGAAGAAGACAATAAGGAAAAGGAAGATAAGGAGGATGAGGAAGAGGAGGAGAGGGAGGAGGAAAGAGAGAAGAAAATAAGAAAAAGAAGAGGAAGAAAAAGAAATGTAGATTGTGTTGTTGACATATTCACTAGAGCATGGTCAAAGTCCCAGAGGGCAGCCCCTTAATGAAAACTGAATCCTCCTGAATGTTTACCCCTTCCAGAATGATATTTAACACAGACATCTACTTTATTTATTACCTCAGCATTTTCATAATAGGTGAATAGAAGCATTGACGACTAGTGGTGAGTGTTATGATTTAGATTCACGTTTCAGTGTTGGCGTATTTTCAAAGAAGCAGGGGTCAGGGCTGGTTTTACAAAAATGATTTTCATCATTAGGATTCTGACTTTTTCAATGATGGATTCATAATTTAATGATATTATTATAAAATAGTGTTATTGTTGAAATTACTATTACTATTATAAATTATATAGAATGGTTCTCATCGAGCATATTATCATAAATTATTGGATAAAATTATTATTGTGGAAAATATAAGGTCAGACTCTGTTGGAGGAAAGCAGGTCACTGTAGCATTTCCTTGAAAGATATTCTTTGACTTCTACAACTCCCCATCTCTCTGCTTGCTGGCCCGTATGAGGTGAGTCGTTTTTCTCTAGCTCGTATTCCCCATGTGTGTGTTGGTCATCATTGCTTGCCTTACACAACAATTATGCCTGATCACCAGGCACTGAAAAATCATAAGGTAAGCAAATCTTTCATGAGTTAAGGTGTTTTCTCATATATCTGTCCAAGGCATTGTAAATGCTTACATTTGCAGTGTGTCTATTGGAAATAATATATTTATATTTACTTAAATTTCTTCTATTGTATTATTTAGTGTGAGAATACACAAAAAAGCCCATCACAAAAGTCACACATACACACACATTATATATACAATCACTACTCTTACATTTGCCATTGTCAGTTCTCAGTATCATCTTGGGGTTGTTTTTATCGTCATTTCTTGCTCAATCTTTAATATTGATAATTTTACTGACAAACCCCATTCTCCAAGTGGCAATGGTGAAATGTTCAAAGTAGGTTCATATCTATTTTTCCTAAAGCCATGCATCATCCTTTCTTTCACCTTGGTCAGCTCAATATAGGAATGCAGCTTTTAAACAAAGGTACAGAGCACAAATAGCCAAGGGAGATTCTTAAAGAGTGCATGCTGCTGAAGCATCTCAAAATATTGATCTGGGGAAAAAAGCATATGGAACAACACATTGATCGGAAAGAAGGAAAAGCAGGTGGAAGCTACAGAAGAGAGAAAAGCATCAGTACTGCCAAAGAAGTGGGGTGCACCTTGCCAAGAGAACCGAAGCACAGAGTAAAGATAAAAGTGTAGAGAGACTTTTAAGGTAAAACTAAAAGGAATTTTTATCAAATAATTCATACTTTGAAATTTCAAAGTGAACCCTATAGAGAGTGAAAAGTTTTAATGAAACCCCCAGCAGTTCGAAAAATACTTAACAGACTGAAGTTTAGTTGTAGTTTGTAACTAAACATGGGGGAATTTTATAAGACCCATCTCAATAGGTCTTGCTTTTTATGTGTACTCCTCTAAGCTATTGTCTGTTCCAGTCATAACCAGTGTAGAGTCAAAGTGTTCACCCTAAATACAACCTCAGAACACTTCTGTTCAGGACCAAGGGCCAAATAAAAGTTCACTTCCAATACCCAAACGCCAGTGTGCTTCCTTGATAAATGTACTAAAAACCTTTCTAATGCAGGATAATCACGGGCCATAATGAGGTGATTTGTAAAGGATAATCACAAGTGTACTGAGTTGTCAACCTGATACAGCAGTCTGATGGATAGCACCAGCGGCTCTATTCCCAAGTCTGGCGTGCTTTCCAGACCGCATCCTTTACCACTCTCCACACTTCTTATTACCACTAAACACTGTGCAGAATCCAGCCACCTAACCATTATACCTATTTATTACTCAATTCTGTCTAGTTCAAAGTAGACAAACCTAACATTTTTTATGCCTATAGTGCGTCTGTTAGAGTTGTATGACAACTCTGCTCTATTCCTAGGCTCCAATCAAACAATTTACCTTCTTTTAGTGCGATTAAAATTACAAATTTATGAAAGCAATATTAACATCAAACTCAAGAATTTAAAGCATTTACATGAGCCTACATTATCGGAGCTATACTGCCTACCATATAACTCATCTTCTAGGGCTCTTACATACATTGCAATTGATTGCTAACATTTTCTAAAATGTAAAAGAGGGATTTCGTAGAAATCAGATGTAACCTATTCACTCATGATGTCACATTGTTTTGTAAAAGATATGATAATATTCTGAATAATTGGAAAATAACTTTTACTAGTAATAATTCTATGTGATCTTCATTACGTATTTTAAATCTGTTAGTAACTCATGCAATAGGTTGAATTAAAAGTTCAGTTCTATAAAGTTACCATTAATTTAAGGTCCTATTACAATTGAAAATGTAACTGCCATTATTCAATGGGTACAAATGCTGTTAGGTATCTTAAAACAGCTTTGTGGTCTATTTATTTATTTTTATTTTTTTACTCCACGTGCAAAAGCCTTTCTTATTCTCAACTGAAACCATTGCGCATTCATAAAGGCCATTATATATTTTAGGATACCAACGGTTTGCTCATTTTTGTGTTAAAAAAAAATCCATTAATTCAGCATCAATACTCTAATGAACTAGAATAGGACAGAAGAGATGAATATAAAACATGTTTTTAGAGTGAATATTAACTACTGGGGAAAATGCCTTTTCTGATTCAGCTTTGTGTTTGTATCCAAAGTCATGTAATAAAAATTATGTTTTCTTTGAGCTGTGCACAAAAATGTTTGAAAACTACAGAAGTATGCTACATATGTGCCTTTATCATCTTGACTCCATATCATCTTTAAAGAAAAGATGTCTCAGACATTGTTTCATTTCATAAGTAAGTCATGCTCTCTAAGTCAGCCTACATGATATTTCCTTTGATGAAATCTGTCCTTAAATGTTCATCCACTGGCAAAGTTCACTTCTGGTTTTGTTGTTGTTGTTGTTGTTGTTGTTTTTCGAGACAGGGTTTCTCTGTGTAGCCCTGACTGTCCTGGAACTCACTCTGTAGACCATGCTGGCCTCGAACTCAGAAATTCACCTGCCTCTGCCTCCCAAGTACTGGGATTAAAGGCATGCACCACCACAGCCCTGCTTCACTTCTGTTTTTAAAATTTGTTTAAAATACTGTCTTTTTTGTAAATCTTTCCAGATATGCCCTTCCTCACATCTTCATCTTTCCATCCCAATCTTAACTTGAGTCAGTCTTTTGGCAGGCTTGTAATGGTGGGAAGGAATAACAACTGTGTCCCTACTAGGTACCCCTACTAATTTCTTCACACAGAAATGTATCAGCAGGTAAAAATTGACTTCTCTTGACAATGTATTCAACAAATATAGGGAAGCATATCTTTGGTGATTTCACTTTACTTTTAAAAAATAATTTCAAAGGCAGGAGGTACTATGTGGCCATGGACAGACTTTGAAGAGAATGATTCTTTGGACTAAATTCTGTTTGTTGCTAATCAAATTTTTGAATGACACAAGAATATGCTAGACATGTAATATGAACTTGCTTTTGTGTGTACTTGTTGCTGGGTGTGTGGGGTATTCCTCATATCTTTCTGGTATTCCTCATATCTTTCTTTTTTTAGTTTATTTATACTATTTGTTTACTTATTTATTTGTACCCTGGAAGTCAAACTCAGGGCCATGGGCATGATAGAAAAACACTCTACCCTTGATCTAAATCTCTACCCCTGGAAAGGGAATTAAATTTTGAGGGGAAAATAGCTTACTCTTCTGCAAGTCAAATCCTACTCCTTTAAAGCTGGAGGCAAAGGTTTGTCAGAGAAGCTTCTCTTGACCCATCATTCTCATTTAGAGTTTTTTTTTTGTTTGTTAGGTTGGATTTTTTTCTTTCTATAACACCTGACTATTTTATGAAATCCTTAAGTAATATTAATGATCTATGCTCTGTTCTTTTCTAAATTGTAAGCTACTTGAAAACAAGACTTTGGTTTTTAATTTTTTAGGTTTGTGGTTTGTTTGTTAGTTTTGTTCTTTTCAGACAAAATTTCTTTGTGTAGCCATGACTGTCCTGGAACTTGTTCTGTAGACCAGTGTGCCCTAGAACACAAAGTTACCACGAGTTGAATATTATTAATGTGGATAAAGAGTTCCATCTTCTTCTGTTTCTTGAAAATAAATCACTAAGTCTGCTAATTAGAAATCTTGCATAAGTAACAGTCATAACAGCTGGTCTCATAGGGTAGATTCTCAAATCTGAAAGAAAATTCTGATACGAAAGTATTGAAGTACAAGCACTATGGAAAATATGGACAAATAACAGAGGCCAAATTTTATCAGGCTAACTGAAATCTCAAACTTGTTTCCTAAATTGCACTAACAAGTATTTATGGTTAGTATTGAGAATTCAACTACTTAGAGAAGTTGAGGGTTTTTCAACAGTTGTTAATCAAACCAAAAGATACTGGGAGGCGGATTCTAGTTACTGGTGTATAGAAGTAGGTAGCATGCTGTGGATGGCCAGATTTGCTCATAGGAACCATCTTTGTGCCTCTTCCTCTCTCTCTCCTTGTTCCTAACCAATGCAAAATGAGAAGCTTTATTGACCAAACAGCTCTACTGCCTTAATTTTCTTCCTTACATCAGTCAGTTTTTAGCAGATTAAAATCTATGAGGCATTCAGAGGCAAAAATGCTTTTCTCCTTTACAATGTTTTACTGAAGTGCTTTGTCTCCCTGACAAATATCAAATACAGAGCCAAATACAAATCCACAGAAAACAAAAGCCGATATTTGAGAGGGTGAAAATGTCAATTGATTTTAAAGAAGCTATGATTTCTACAGCAAACTATAGCTACTTCAACACATTAGCCCGTATCTTTTTAACAAGAAACAAATAGAAAGTTTGAAATAATTTTGATATGCAATAAAAATTTTCAAATTAATTTGTAAATTTGTGAAATTTTATAATAAAGGTAATGATGTACTTGAAACTATAATTATTCTTCAGCAAAAGACGGTATTAAAAACAAAATTGTGGGTTCTGGCTTCAGTTCAGAGTTTTTAGATATGATTTCAAGAATACAATCTCAAAAAAAAGAAAAGGTAAGTTGGACTTCATAAAAATAATTAAACAAAGAATAAGGAAAAATCAATTTTATTTCCACAAAGGTAGAAATAAGTAAACAATGTCCATGGGTAGAATGATAATAGTTTCAAACTCCTATATAATGGCATATGAACATTAAATATGGAAACTCTGAGATGGAATGAGAAAATGTTAGAAAAACAATGAAGACATTGGCTTAATTCTTCACAAGTAAGTGTGTGTGTTTGTGTACGTGTATGTCCACAACAAATTCTCTGCTCTCCTAGGCTACTGCTCATGTTCTACACATTGACTGTTTACTTACTTGTTTGTTTGTATTGAAAATGGACCCTTCTCTCAGACACTACATCTAACCAGTTTTCCTCCTTACACTCCCCATAGCACTCCTCCTTTTCTGCACTTCCTTAGAAATATTTTCTGCCTCCTGTCCAGTGCCATTTTTTTCTTAGGAAAAAAGTGGACCTCCAAGTGACAACAGCAAAGCAGAATAGACTAAGACAATGGGAAAGCCCTCATATTGAGACTGGGCAAGACAGTTTAATAGGGCAAAAAAGTCCTAATAGCATACGAAAGAGTCATGGATATATCCATGGGATATACCATGGGATATACCCACTGTTAGGAATCCTACATAAACACTAAGCTAGCAATCATAACATATATGTAGAGGCCTTGGTGCAGACCCATGAAGACCCTAATGTTTGCCACTTCAGTCTCTGTGAGGCTATAAGAACCCTGTTTAGTTAATTTAGAGGGCCATGTTGACCTGGTGTTCTCTATTCTTTGAATCCTAGAATCTTTTCTCCCCCTCTTATGCAAGGTTCTTTTATCTACTTATCTCTAAATGGAGGGACCAATGGAAATGTCCAGTTCAGTTCTTTTCTGCATAATGTCTAGTATTTAGTCTCTAAATCCTCTCCCATCTGCTGCCAGAAGAAGCTTTTCTGATGACAACTGAAAAAGGGAATAGATCTATGAGTATAGAACATCATTAAGAATAAGATCAGTTCATTCAGTATTTTAAATGTGTTTTTATGTCTAAATACATTTTTAGTGGATATTTTATTTATGTACATTTCAAATGTTATCCCTTTTCCCTGTTTCCCCTCTGGAGATCCCCTGTCCCATCCTCCCTCCCCCTGATTCTATGAGGGTGCTCACCAACCCACTCCCACCTCCACATGCTGGCATTCCCCTACAATGGGGCTTGGAGCCTTCACAAGATCAAGGGTCTCTCTTCCCTTGATGACTGACAAGTGCATCCTATGCTAAATATGCAGCTAGAGCCATGCATGGGTCCCTTCATGTGTACTAAACCATGTGGTTTAGATCCTGGGAGCTCTGGGGGGCTTGGTAGATTGATATTGTTCTTCCTTTGGGGTTGAAAACCGTTCAGCAACTTCAGTCCTTTCTCTAACTCCTCCATTGCTCAGTCTAACGGTTGGCTGCAAGCATCTGCCTCTGTATTTGTCAGGCTTTAGCAGAGTCTCTCAGGAGACAGCTATATCAGGCACCTGTCAGCAAGCACTGCTTGGCATCTGCAAGTGTCCTGGTTTGGTGTCTGTATGTGGGATGAATTCCTAGGTGAGGCAGTCTCTGGATGGTATTGCCTTCAGTCTCTTCTCCACACTTTGGGTATTTGCTCCTATGAGTATTTTATTCCCCCTTCTAATAAGGACTGAAGCATCCACACTTCAGTCTTCCTTCTTTGTGAGCTTCATGTGTCTGTGAATTGTAACATGGGTGAGAACTCAAGAAGTTAGACTCCAGAAAACCAAATAACCCTCTTAAAAATGGGGTACAGAGCTACACAAAGGATTTTTCACCTGAGAAATACCTAATGGCTAAGAAGCACCTAAAGAAATGTTCAACATTCTTAGTCATCAGGGAAATGCAAATCAAGACAACCCTGAGATTCCGCCTCACACCATTCAGAATGACTAAGTTCAAAAACTCAAGCGAAAGCAGATGCTGGTGAAGATGTGGAGAAAGAGGAACACTCCTACATTATATGAACTCCCTGATAAGTGAATATTAGCTCAAAAAACTTAGAAAGTTTTACTTTTTCAAACCATGTCTCTTTGTTCCTCTCAGGGCTGCCTAGTGTCTTATTCCTGGTCGTCCAGATAGGGTAGAACATTGGTTCCCTCTCAGGCAAGATCTTCAAGATAAATCAGACATTGCTTGGCCACTCCGACAAGTTCTGTGCCCCCATTTTCCTAGTAAATATAGCAGACAGTACATATAAGAATTTGAGGAATTTGTGTCAGTGTTTGTATCCAGATTTTTCTTTACATAGACTGCAAAGTATCTTCTGAGCACTGGTGTAGGGATATTTTTTTAAAATTGATTTATTGTTTGTACTCTTATAAAATTCTGTGTTCTAATTTATGTTCTTTATTGTAACCCATTGATAATATAATAGTTTGCAAATATTTTCTCTAATTTTGTAGGTTTTGATTGCATCTTTAGGTATAGGTTATCTTTCCTTTTAGTGCCATCTTATTTTCTGTTTTTTTTTTTTTCTTCTTTCCTTGCCTGTACCTTTAAAATGCTTTCAACCTATTTCCTGTCCAGCCAAATGTCAGGTAGCATTTCTCCTGTGTTTTCTTATAATAGATTTTGTGTTCCAAGTCTCAAACTTTAAATCTTTATCCTTTGAGGAAGTCTGATCAATTGGCAATTGTGTAATAAACTTGGATTCACTGGAAGAGTAGCAAGTATTCTCACTCACAGAAACACCTCTCCACACTCCAATCGCATTTCTTGAGCCCATGGTAGCTCCTGTTTCAGTTTTACATTTTGAGTAAATGATCACAAATAAATAATCTTACACACAAACAGGTACTGAGATTTCTTGTGGTAAAATCTGTTTATTTTTGACGAATTGACAATAGCGTTCTTAAGAAAATGTTTGAGATGAGTTTATATTCTGAAGTTTTCAACAGGATACATGCGACTCTTTCTATTTTTCCATTCTGTGTTATGGCCTTTGGAAACTGTATCTAAGCTTGATGTGATGGCAGTGTCCTTCTCTTATTCTTCATAAAATTTATTTCATGATAGTGCCTAAAATCCTGATAGCCATAATTTTCAACCACTTCAATTTTATTGAAGAAATTGTAAATATATTTATCTATTAAAACTGATATCCTTAAATACATGGTCTAAAACCCACCTGAATGTCAGATTTATTCCACAACTTGTTGACATATGTTTTGCATTCATTTCTTTGTATTTGGTATATGGGACGTATATTCTGTAAGTATAATGCCTGCTTTCTTCCATAACACTGGTAGTTGTACACTGGGCAGATAACATTAACTGCTCCATCAAGAGTTTAAACTGTGAAAACATGTCCTTATAGAATTCGTTGCTTGAGAAAAATTAATTCAGGTTCTATTGTTTTTACTCAGCTTTTTCTTTTAGATTAGAAAATTGAACAGGAAATTAGCAAGAACAACATCTACAGCATAGAAGATTATAGCATTTCATTTCCTATGAAATATCATTTTGTCTGAGATGATTGCTTCAGAAGAGGTGGCAGAAAACATCAAGAGCAGTTACAGAAGCTGACAAGAATATTAGCGGAAGCAGGGTAATATTGCCTTCACAATGAGATCCATGGTTTCACCTTGACACTCATTTAAAGCTGATTTTATGTTTACATTTTTTCTTCAAAAATAACTTGTTGTTTTCTAAAGTATAGGTGTCTTATAGTTTGCCTAAACAGTGCAGAATGTGATTTTGATTCTTTCTACAGGATCCCCAGTGACAGCATATAATAATGGTACAGTTTTCAAAGGAAGAAATTTAATGCTTATTTTAGTAAATACTACTAATATGCTATTATTTAAAATCTAACATTACTTACACCAAATTTGATTGTTAGACTTCATTAATTTCACTTCTTATAAAATTTAGTTTTTAATGTAAAAAGTACTCTTTCTTTCAATACTGATTTGTATAACATTGTCATACATTTAAATCCAGAATAAAAAATAATATAGAGCAGATAATCAATAAGAAAAATTCTGTTTAGATCTACATTTTGATGATTCCATATTCTCCACTCACTCGATCTCATCCCTAGCTCCCTAGTATCTGATTTGCCATTACAATTTTGTGAATTGAGAACTCATGAATAAAGTAATAAAATGTAAATGAATATGTATTTACACATCATACATGCTTTAAAATTGATTAAAGCATTGTGTACATGTTTTATTTTTATAAGCACGTCTATTGGTGATTTACTTATTTGCTGGGTGAAAATCTTTTACACTGTGATCAGACCAGGATCAAGATTAATATTAATGTTGTGATTTTTATTAGGGTTTAGGTTGTGGTTTTTTTCTTTTTAAATTAAGTCTCTCCTTGGAAGACACTAGTTCATTTATTCACACCTTGAAAGAATTTTAGGATGTTTCTCCTTACATTTCCATTGTTACTTTAAATAAAGTTTTTGTGAAGGCATTTTTAATATAAGTCAAAGATAAATAAATGATTTATGTTTGGATGTGTATGAGTATTTTGTCTGAATGCAAGTATGTGCTCCACATGCTGTATCCTCATGCAAGCTGTATCTTCAGAGGCCAGTAGAGGCTTTCAGGTTCTCTTAACCACTATGTCATTTCTGTAGCCTTCAAATCAAAGATTTTATTTATGTAGACAAATACATGTCAGTGAGCTTAATGAACTTCATGATAAACACATAATTAACATTCTAAGAAAGCTCCAGTGATGTCCAGAATATACTTCCATATTTCCAAAACAATGAGTTAGACTGATCATAGTCTATATTCTCCACAGTAGTCAATGATACAGCAGTGTTCATTTTAGCTACGAACACAGTTGGAAGCAATGACTAAATATGCAAAATGATGCTGGATGGATTCCTATGTGCTTTTTATTTATCAATGTTTTATTTAGATAAGTTCATTTTCATTATTAAATTTTTATTCAAGTTCCACCTTCTCCATCTGTTTGATTGTTTCTCCAATTTTGATGTATTAGTTTTATTTTATGTGTTTATGGTATTATTTCTAGATTTACTTTATTATTTTATTGTAGCATTATCTCTTAGAAGCCTATTTGTTTTCTAAGGAGAGACAGAAACAAAGTAGATCCAGATAGAATGAGTTATGGGAAGACCTGAGAGAAGAAGAGGGGGGAGAACATATTCCGCATTTATTCTGTGAAAAACATATTTTCAATAAAATGAAAAATAGTTTGAGAAGAAAATCTGAACGATAAGTAGAGTGTTAATTAGGTTAGTGAGTAAGCATATAAATTACTATTTTCTGGCATTATAAATGGACTATGGCTCTTCTATCCATTTCAAATAAATGAACATTGTCTCTAGATGATTCTATAGTATAATAAAAAAAAGAAACTAGCAAATTATGGTAATAATTACTTTCCAAAGTAGGGTTTATTTGAGCTTCTGCTGATTTTTATTTTTATTGTCACTTATAATTACCTTTTCCATTCCAAATATGTTGAAATATCTTAATCAGTTGTGAGTTTAACATAGGTACATAGCCAGTAGTTTGTATATATGAAAATGTTATAAATATATTAAATATTTAATTAATTAATTATTTTTTCATATTAAAGAGCTAGTCTTTTAAAATAAATTATTGAGTATATCTATTATTATAACATTTAATATACATTGAAAAGTTATTCTTTCAGTAAATCTCTAGCATAATATAAAATAATTCCTTTTATTTCTATACAGTAAAAATTGTAAAATACATAGAAACATTTTATACTAGGAAGCTGTGTATAAAGAAAAGTAAACGTTATCAATATAAAGTAGAAAAGCAGAATTAATGCAAGAAAATAAAGCAGATAGGCCAAGAAGTCAGAAGAATATACACAAAATTTATTTTTCTATGGTGGGAAAAAGTTCTTGTTAGTGACAGCTCTACTCTCTCAGGAATATAGAGTAGTATTCAGAGTATATAATAGGATCCAGAGTGAATATAAAAATTAGGATCAGATAACTCATTACGACAAAAACAGATATAGGCTAAATTGTTATAGGACTGTAAAGTAAGAAAGCCCATGGGATCTGTGGAGAAGTCCTATAGATTAATGAAGGCAATGAAGTTCATCTTTGCTCACACATTTTAGAACCTACAGTTCATACAAGAAACATTACAACAGTTTAAATCACATGCTGACCCTCACACACTGATAGTGGGTAACTTTGATGCCCCACTCTCAATGAACAAACAATGAACAAACAAGACCAACAAAAACTGAAAGAGAAATGTGGGACCTAACTGATGCCATAAATGAAATGAACCTAACAGATATTTATGGAACATATTTCCCAAACACAAAAGAGCATCCTTTCTTTTCAAGACATCCTAGAACCTTCCAAAATTGACCTTATGTCTGACACAAGACAAGTTTCAACAGATACAACAAAATTGAAAAACTGTCCAGTATCCTATCTGACCACCATGGATTAAATGGTGGATATTAACCAAAAGCATACAACCTTGTAAAAACTGAACAATTCAATTCAGAATTTAAAAAAAAAATGTGCAATAGCAGAAAATAAATTTTAAAAATTAAACTTTGTAGGGTTGGATAAAACAAAAATGCAACATGTGGAATGTTATGGAGCACGACGAAGGCAGTTCTAATAGGCTGACTCACAGCTCTAAGTGCCTCCATAAAAATAAATCAGAGGGATCTTGGACTAGTAAACTAACAACACATTTGAAATCTCTATAACAAAAAGAAGAAATCACACCCAAAAGGAGTAGGTGGCAAGAAGTAATCAAACTCAGGGCTGAAATCAATAAAATTGAGATGAACATAAAAAAGCAATAAAATAAATCAAACAAACAGCTGATCATTTGAGAAAATCAGTAACATTGACTAATCCTTATTGAAATGAAATAAAAGACGGAGAAAAAATATGAAAATTATCAAAATTGGAAGGGAACATAACAACAGACACCAATTAAATACAGAGGTTCACATGAGCATACTTTTAAAACCTGAAATCTATTAAATTAGGCGATATAAAAATGGTTAATTTTCTTAATATATATTATCTATAAAACTTAAATCAAGATCAGATAATCAATTTATACAAACTTATAACCATAAGTGAAATAGAAGCAGTTATTAAAAATTTCTAACCAAAAGAAAAACAAATAAAGACTACAGCAGAATATTTTACGTTTTTAGCACAGCATCCTAACAGAATTTCAAATAAAGGTTACTGACAAAATTCCCTAAACTCTTCAACAAAACAGATACAGAGGAATAAGCAATAGTGTTCAATTTGGTTTACAAGACAGAGGTACCTTGAGACTCAAAATATATAAAGAACCCTCTAAAAACATACAAACCAAATACTTGAAACCCAATACAAAGCACATATAAAAAACAATCATCCACGATGGTCACGGAGGCTGAATACCAGAAATATAAGAATAGATGAATATGTGTAAATTGAAAAACACAATCCACCATATATGTGTGTTTGTATCATGTATAATATATATATAATACATATACACACACATATATATGTATGCATATATATATATATATATATATAAAATCACAGTGACAAAATCACATGATCAGCTCTTTGAAAAGAAATGCAATACCTGTTATTGGTAAATGTCTAAGAGAGACTTGAGATACAAAGTAGTCACTTCAAAATAAAAAGACAATTACAGCAAGTCCCTAGGAAACATCATCTTTAATAGAGAGAACTCA
The DNA here is from genome assembly GCA_030674055.1 of Rhabdomys pumilio. Classification (NCBI taxonomy): domain Eukaryota; kingdom Metazoa; phylum Chordata; class Mammalia; order Rodentia; family Muridae; genus Rhabdomys; species Rhabdomys pumilio. The sequence goes on along the minus strand of JANHMN010000016.1, from coordinate 28,702,773 downwards.
AAGCAGTTCTAATAAAGTTAGGAATAAGATACTTTATATAACTATTCAATTTAGAGTCTGTTTTTACCTAGAACAATAGGCAACTGAAGGAAATCCAGAAGATACAAATTGAAAACAGAAAAAGTTAAAGTATATACGTAGATAACATGATAGTATACAAAAGTATGAGTAAAATTGGGAAGCGCCATTTTGGAGGAGATGCAGAAACCTAGTTAAATGGAAACTCACTGTAATCTAAACTAGTAACCCTAGCAAAGTCTCCTAGTGATAGGGGATATGAATCGTCAATTGTCCGTAGTATATAATCAGTCAAGTCTGTCAGCAGTGAGACTGGGATGTCAACCCAAGCACAGAATCATTGACCTACCATCTTTCCTACCTACAAGATGTTCTGGGATAATGAAAGCAAAGAACTTGTGGTAGTTGCCAACCAATTTCTGGTCCAAGGCGTACATTACAAGAGGGATCTCAGGCCTGATACTGCCTGGTTGGCCAGGAACCAGAGGCAGGATAACCCAGAGACCCAGAATAGAACCAAACATGACAGGAATACAATACAAAACAAAAACAAACAAGCAAACAAAACAAAACCTCAATGAAACAAGTCCAAATGATTTTCTTCTATACTCATAGATAGGTGTCTAACACAATTGACATCAGAGGGGTTTCATTCACCTACTGATGGGAGCAGATGCAATGACCCTAAGTCATACACTAGGCAGAGCAAAAGCAACCCAGTAGAAGAGGCAGAGAAATGATTATAGAAACCAGAGGGGTAGAAGATACCAGAAGAACACAACCCACAAAATTAACTAACTGAGGCTCAAAGAAACTCACAGAGACAGAAGTAACAAATTTAGACCCTGCGGGACTGAGCTAGGTACTCTGCTGTGTCTCATGGTTGTATAACTTATTGATTTTTTTTGGAACTCCCAAAAGTGGGAGTGGAGGCTGTATCTAACACTTATGTCTGTATTTGAGACCCTTTCTTTCCTAAGGAAAGGTTGCCTTGCTCAGGTTTAATATGAGAGAATGTACCTAGTCTTATGGTAACTTTTTATGCCATGTGCTACAGATATCCCTGGTAGGTCTGCCCCTCTTTTCTTTTTTCTTTTCTCTTCTTTTCTTTTCTTTTCTTTTCTTTTCTTTTCTCTTCTCTTCTCTTCTCTTCTCTTCTCTTCTCTTCTCTTCTCTT